>CM059789.1:49645415-50245415 GCA_030435695.1 Brachymystax lenok tsinlingensis
TCTGTTCTCTCTCAGCCCTCTCCTCTCTTCATATCTCCCCCAATGGTTTAGCTCTACCTCTGGAGGGGAGCCATCTTCTTCCCCTGCCAGTTGGGTTTGTAATACTCAATCTCCAGCATCGTGGCACAAACAAGGAGTCGTATTCACACTTTGTGTGTGTGTGTGTGTGTGTGTGTGTATGTTGCGACGCAAGTGTGTGTGTTGTGAGTGTGGGGGAATATTCCAGTGTGTGTGAGTGAAGGCGAGCCAACAGCTTTCAGTGTGTATGTGTATGTGTGCGTGTGTGCTTGTGTGTGTGTGTTCGTGTGTGTGTGTGTTCTGTGTGTGTGTGTCCCATCCTTAAACACAGAAATGGAACAGACAGAGGCAGGTGTCTTGGTTGACGTTCAGCAGGCTCAGACGGATGCTTCCCACGGGACACTTAATGGAGTTTTGATTGTTTAACATCCATTTTAACAAAAAGCTCCCCCAAAGAGTGGCAGATTTCTCTCCTCCACAGTGTGCTTGTTTCATGTCACCGCGTGGTGGCTGCCATATGGTCTGGGGAAAGAGTTAAATAAGTCATGAGGCAGCTGACTCTTCTTGCTCAGCTCAGCCACCATGTTAAAGGGAAAATACATATTTTCAGCCTCCTCCATCCACCCAATGTAACAACATGGCAACACGTAATCAACAGAATGAACAGGCCAGTCCATTATGGGGCCAGGCTAAATATGGCTATGCATTTGGCTCAAGTAACGCTATTAGACTATATCATTACATGTTACTCATCAAACCTCCCCCTTCTTCCAACAGCTACCCAAGCAGCCTACTTTTCCCAGCAGCCCCAAGACCAGGTAGTGGTGTCTGGCCAATCGGTAACTCTGCCCTGTGTCATCGTTGGGTACCGGGGAATGGTGCAGTGGACCAAAGACGGCCTGGCGCTGGGTGGAGAGAGAGATCTGCCAGGTATGCATCTGATCTGACCAACATCTCTCTGTGTCTCTCTCTGTCTCCCTCTCTCTCTCTCTGTCTCCCCCTCTATCTCTCTGTCTCCCCCTTCTCTCTCTGTCTCCCCCTCTCTCTCTCTCTTTCTCTCTGTCTCTCTCTGTCTCTCTCTCTCTCGGTGCCCCCTCTCTCTGTCTCCCCTCTCTCTCTGTCTCTCCCATCTTCCTCTTTCTCTTTGTCTTTCTCTCTCACACTCTCGCTCCCCTACTTCTCTCTCTCCCCTGATCAATTCCTGGTCTCATTAGGAAGCCTTGGCTCTCTGTCTGTCTGTCTACTCAAATTAATGGAGGTGGAGAGAAACAAATATACTGCAGACAGCCTCTCTACTGCAAAAAGACACAGAGCGTTTAATTTGTTGTTTAGCATTTTGAGGCTTTTGTACCAAGGTGAATAATCAATTGGCTGGTGTCACGCGCTGACATTTAGCTGTGTTCTGGACTAGTGGGAAGGTGGAGAGGCTCGGGGTTGACCTTAGACACTACATCTTGATTTTGTCTGTGCTTTAAAGGACAGTCAGTCGCCTCACGCCCCAGTCTCACATGTCGCTGCTGCCTTCCCCTAGCCAGTCTCACGCTGCTCAGCCAACTGAACGGCTCAGTGCTTAACCAGGGTGGTGCAGCACCATTACCATTGATGCCTTAAAGGCCCTTGGCGTTTGTTTGTGGCGTGAGTCTGCTCATTTTGCACTCTTTTCATTCTGGTTTGGGTTTGTTGTTCTGCTGTTGATTGTTGGGTTTGTTTTCTTGTTTTTCTCCCCATTCTCTGACTCACTGTATTCCTTGTGTTGGCTTAATGCAGGGTGGACACGCTACTCCTTAATGGGCGACCCGCTATCAGGCGAGCACAGCTTGATGATCGATTCGGCAGAGCTGGTGGATGACGCCGTGTACGAGTGTCAGGCTACGCAGGCCGGGCTGCGCTCCCACCGAGCCAAGCTCACTGTTCTAGGTAAGATACACAGCTGGTGCACACACACCGCACACGGGCACACACACCGCACACACACCGCACACGGGCACACACAGGGGCACACACACCGCACACACAGGGGCACACACAGGGACACACACACGGGCACACACACGGGCACACACACCCTGATCCGCACAGCAGCCCTCCAGCCAAAACCTGCAGGTTGGCTCTACAGAGGGAGATTGTCAGGCACCCATTTTCATTATGGTTCTGACACACACACACACACACACACACACACAAAAAAAATGCTCACGGTTTCTATGTCTTGGGACTGTTTATGACATCACCTGCTGTTATCAGCTTTCACAAATAACACCAGGAAAATGTACTTACTGCCGTATATCAGCCCTGTATATATTTTTCGAACCCAGCAGAGCCAGCAAAAAAAAATGTTTTCCCTTCAGTATCGATAATCAAGACTGTGGAAGTCAAGGATAATGTGATTGCTGCAGTCACAAATGACTTGCATGGACACTTAAAAGTCAAGTTCTGCACAGTTAGCACATTTTACAGTGAGTCACAATATTTGTCAACCGTGGGGCAGCTTTTACATTGACGCAAAGTGAGTGATCTACATATTCACCAGGCATCCAGAGGTGGGGAGAGGAGGGTGGTGGTGGAGAGAGGGATGGCGGAGGGGAGGGTGAGAGGAGAGAGAGCGGCCCCTCGTGGGACTCCCAGACAGTGAAACTCTGCTGGCACCTGGTGGCCGATGGGGGAACAGGCAGCAGCACATTCATTAGTCTTTACTGAGCGTCTCTCTGATGATCTGGCAAATACACCCAACAAAGCAGAGAGACAGGCTAGGCTACTGTACTGTCTCCCCACTGTCCTGATTGTTTCTGTCATTTTATGAGCTCCTTTAAGCAGCGAGACGAGGGCGAGAAGACAAGGCAGTGAATGAAAGGCTGATCATGTGAATTCTGACAACCCATGATGAGGAACACTTCAACGACCACACGTCTCTCAAAAGAGCACAGTGCAGCGCAGTCAATAGAGATCACACCCACATACACACACCCACATACACCCACCCAAACCCTGCTTCACAATGCCCACACCGCACCGCACAGCACAGAGTGGAGGTGGGCGAGGATGGACTGTTCGATTGGTTAGCGTGCGCGTGCGCCACCTCCGCAGTCACACTGACCTTAGCCTTTGTGGACAGAAAAGGCGGTAGATGTTGTTTCCTAAGGCCTTGTAGAACGTCCCCATTAAGAGAGGAACAAATCAAGCAGGGACCGGGGTGTGTGTGTGCAGGCCTGTTTCCAGAACACAGATACACAGAGGCTAGGGTCTTGAAGTGTGTGTGAGTGTGGGGAAATCAATGCAGCCAGATGAGACCAAAGCAATCCGGCGTATTCAAAGGAGTCAACGGCGGGAGAGCAGCCAAGGGAATCGGCATGGAAATTAAAATCACCTAGCACTCGGATTCCATTAGTGTCCGGGCCGTGGTGGCGGAAGGACCTCTGACAATTCAGATACACACACAGAAATTGGTTCAGTGGAGGGAGCAAGAGAGAAAGATAGACCGGGGCGCAGGCCCGCTGCTGTTTACGCCTGCCGTTATTGGCTGGGGAGATAGACGCCTTCATCAGGGGTGGCACGCTCTGCTTGCCAACAGCGTGTGCGAAACCATGCAAATAAATGAACAAATAAGCAATTCAGGTGAAACATCACTGGGCAACAGTGGGAGTAAAAGAGAGTACTAATGCCAGTCTCAATGTTAAGAAGGAAAATGAAATAGCTCTTCTCTTTTTTCTTCTCAAAGCCAAATGTTGTCGGTTTCCATTCCAGTCTACAAAGTAGAAACACACCTCGCGAACCAACACGATGATGAAAGGATATTGTTTTCTCTGTGTGCAGTGGATGAATTGATGCAGCGTTAACACATCACATTAATCTCACTAGATGTTCCTCTCATTCAGAAGCTGTGTACTGTAAAAAGAGCTTTCAGTTTGGTGGGTTGTTTCTCTCCTCTAACATGAATCCGTTGTGTTTCCTCCTTCTCTCCCTCTAGTTCCCCCCACAGACCCGGTGGTGGAGGGGGGTCCTATCATACGTGTGAAGGCCCACACGCCCTACAACCTCACCTGCCGCGCCTCGGGGGCCAAGCCTGCCGCCGAGATCACCTGGTACAGAGACGGAGAGGTCATGGACACGGCCATATACTCCAAGGTACAGAAAGACTACAGCACAATCAGATAACAGGTCGGGCCAGGGCAGGTTAGAGAGAGCAGGGCCATGCCCAACCTCATCAGGATCCACTAACACCCACACAACACCAACACAGCTCAGCAGAGTACAGCAGAGCCCAGCTAAGCAGGCTATGGCAGGGTACAGCAGAGCCCAGCTAAGCAGGCTATGGCAGGGTACAGCAGAGCCCAGCTAAGCAGACTATGGCAGGGTACAGCAGAGCCCAGCTAAGCAGGCTATGGCAGGGTACAGCAGAGCCCAGCTAAGCAGGCTATGACAGGGTACAGCAGAGCCCAGCTAAGCAGACTATGGCAGGGTACAGCAGAGCCCAGCTAAGCAGGCTATGGCAGGGTACAGCAGAGCCCAGCTAAGCAGGCTATGGCAGGGTACAGCAGAGCCCAGCTAAGCAGGCTATGACAGGGTACAGCAGAGCCCAGCTAAGCAGGCTATGGCAGGGTACAGCAGAGCCCAGCTAAGCAGGCTATGACAGGGTACAGCAGAGCCCAGCTAAGCAGGCTATGGCAGGGTACAGCAGAGCCCAGCTAAGCAGGCTATGACAGGGTACAGCAGAGCCCAGCTAAGCAGGCTATGGCAGGGTACAGCAGAGCCCAGCTAAGCAGGCTATGGCAGAGTACAGCAGAGCCCAGCTAAGCAGGCTATGACAGGGTACAGCAGAGCCCAGCTAAGCAGGCTATGGCAGGGTACAGCAGAGCCCAGCTAAGCAGGCTATGACAGGGTACAGCAGCTACTCAAAATGCAGCAACTTTCTCTCAGGGCAGAATACAGAAGCCAACTCTTCCTTTTCCGTTTCTCTGTTTTCTCTCTATTTTCTTCATTTTCTTATCTATTTATCTCTCTTTCTCTCCCTACCTCCCTCTCTGCAGTCCCCCTCCCCTTTTTCACTCATACCTGAACCCCCCTCCTCTCTCCCCTACTCCCCCTCCCCTCGCACTCTAATGCACTGACGCTACAACAAAACTGGAGCATGCCAAAGCTCAGACAGGCATGAGCGTTTGATACAGTAGAATTTCTGCCGAGGAGAAATCACCCACAACAATGCCAAAACACAATGGGGGGATGCGCCAGAGCGTGAACCAGCCGCAGTCGGGAAAGAGTCACATTTGTCATGCTCTCTGACCACGCTAAACTATGCTAAACGACACATTTAAGGAGACTAGAGCCCACAGTGGAGAAAAGGAGGGGGACAGGAGGGGAGAGAAAGATATAGGGAAAGAGAAAGTGGGAGTAAAATAAAAAAGGGTGGGAGATACTGAGATACAGTTCACTGAAAGGAAGAAAGAAAACGGGTGCTTTTAGAGAGAAGGAAGGCTAGAGTAGGTGAGGGGGAGGTAGAGAGGGGGAGAGGTGGCTTGGGGCAGAGTGAGGGGTGGTGGCAGGGAGTGATGCGACTCGATCTAGCGTAAAAATGCTTTTTGTGTGTCTGGCTGAGGAAGTGATTCATTGATTCAGCTGTCTGTTTGTCCGTCCGTCCAGGGAATGGGCTCGGCTCTGCCCTTGCCCTTTTCCAGAGCTGCCTGTGAGACAACCCTCCCCCGGTCCCCCCTCCTCACGGCTACAGCCCAGAAATACAGACACCTCTGCCATTACTGCACACTGTCTGACAGCCCTGTGTGTGTGTGTGTGTGTGTGTGTGTGTGTGTGTGTGTGTGTGTGTGTGTGTGTGTGTGTGTGTGTGTGTGTGTGTGTGTGTGTGTGTGTGTGTGTGTGTGTGTGTGCGCTTCAAAAGCGACGGGTGATATCTCCAGAATCTACCCCTTTCCTCACTTAGGCATATTGATTCCTGTGAGCAATAAATAGATCTCAAAGATGATGACAAACAAGGAGCGCTGACTGGGAGCACTCTCAGAAATGTGGGAACAGCACATATCCCCAGGCGCATCATAAAATATATGATTTAACCGCCATGCCAATGGACTGGATGGCAATTTGAATGCCTCACACATCAGAAAGATTGGTCCGCAGTGTCACACAGACACCCAGAGGGGGAAGACTCAGCAGGGCCTTACATGAGGCTACACCTATTCTATACCTTCCTTCTCTACTTAAACCACTTTGTCTCTTTAGGGACCAAAATATATTAATTAATGGATCTAACCCAAGAGGTGAAATAAGGACTCATAACTCCTTCTGCATGTTTAACAGTTGTCTCTTGTCTGTCTTGACCATTGAGATGTACAGTAGACATCGTAGATGTTGTATCTCTTTCTCTCCCTACCTCCCTCTGCAGTCCCCCTCCCCTTTTTCACTCATACCTGAACCCCCCTCCTCTCTCCCCTACTCCCCCTCCCCTCGCACTCTAATGCACTGACACTACAACAAAACTGGATACAACATCTACAATGTCTACTGTACATCTCAATGGTCTCTGGTCTGTCTCTCCTAGACGCGGATGGAGGATGGGAAGAGGGAACTGGCTGTCAGTATGCTTCCTGTGGTGCCGGAGGACAAAGACTCTGGCCGTACCTACACCTGCCGCGTCCTCAACCCTGCCGCCCCCGCCGGACTCCAGACCTCCATCACCATCAACGTCCAGCGTGAGTTACCTCAGTGGCACTTAGTGTCCCCTACAGTCACTCCGTAGTGTCCTCGTCCCAGTGATGGGGACACACTTAAGGTACAACACTATGTCAGAGGACGGAGAACTCAGAGTCAAATACATTCAACTACCAACTATCACACTTGCATACTACTTAGTATGTACTGATGTATTGTCCATGGACACTAGTGTGCTATTGTGGATACTAGTATGCTAGTGTGGATATTGGGACATAGTCCTATATGTAACCGGTGTGAAATGGCTAGTTAGCTTGCGGGGTGCCCCCTAACAGCGTTTCAATTGGTGACGTCACTCGCTCTGAGACCTTGAAGTAGTTGTTCCCCTTACTCTGCAAGGGCCGCGGCTTTTGTGTCGCGATGGGTAACGATGCTTCGAGGGTGGCTGTTGTCTATGTGTGCAGAGGGTCCCTGATTCGAGCCCAGGTAGGGACGGGGAGAGGGACTGAAGCTATACTGTTACATATAGGTAAAGTTTACAGTAAAGAATATACTGCCAATAACGACTAGGTAGTAGCCTATACACATTAATCATCTATAATATATTGATTGATATACTTTAGGCATTAGTTGAGGGCTTTGGTTGAGTAAATACATTTCACCCAGCACCACTTTAGAGGTAATGGAAGAGTGGTTAGTTCTGCCTGCACATGCACTCGCCCCCCCTTCATACAGGTCCCAGCTCAGTGACACATACCTCCAGTGTTCACAGAGCTTCCTTTAGTACTGCTGTCCTGTTCCTTCTCCCTTGACTGACACATATTCAGCCTTCATATACTGTAGAATCCTCCATAGTGATAGATATGACACATGCTATGTTCACCTCTCAGTAATGTTGTGTGTTCCCCTCCATCCAACAGACCCCCCATCAGTGACCCTGTCCGTCCAGCCCCAGACTGTCATGGAGGGAGCCAAGGTTCTGTTCATCTGCTCTGCCTCTGCCAACCCCGAGATCACAGGATACAGGTAAAAAACAGCACCTCAACCTACACTTTATTGGGTTCATTTCTTTCATAGAGTCAGTGTGTACTGCATTATTATGGAACTATTAGCCTTTTAGTTGGTCCAGTTTGGACTTTATCATTATTAACTCACATGTAACTCAAATTGATCTAGTGACCCAATTTGACCTGGTAACCCAATATGTTCTGGTAAACCAAAGTGATCTTGTAACCCTATGTGATGTGGTAAATTGACCTTCTATCCCTATGTGATGTGATAAATTGACCTTCTAACCCTATGTGATGTGGTAAATTTACCTTCTAACCATATGTGATGTGGTAAATTTACTTTCTAACCATATGTGATGTGGTAAATTTACCTTCTAACCCGATGTGATGTGTTAAATTGACCTTCTAACCCTATGTGATGTGATAAATTGACCTTCTAACCCTATGTGATGTGATACATTTACCTTCTAACCCTATGTGATGTGATAAATGTACCTTCTAACCCGATGTGATGTGATAAATTGACCTTCTAACCCGATGTGATGTGATAAATTGACCTTCTAACCCTATGTGCTGTGATAAATTGACCTTCTAACCCGATGTGATGTGATAAATTTACCATCTAACCCTATGTGCTGTGATAAATTGACCTTCTAACCCGATGTGATGTGATAAATTTACCTTCTAACCCTATGTGCTGTGATAAATTGACCTTCTAACCCTATGTGCTGTGATAAATTGACCTTCTAACCCTATGTGATGTGGTGATCTGGTGGTCCAGGTGGTCCAAGGGAGGAGTCCCCATCTCGGAGGCGAACGGGGACAGCCTGGAGGTGACGGTGGACCACTCGTACTTCACAGACCCTGTCTCCTGTGAAGTGTCCAACTCAGTGGGCAGCACCAACGTCAGCACCCTGGTGGATGTACAATGTGAGTGGAGCACATCAGTGTATCATAGTACTAGTAGCCTATAGCGTAATCTGAGTAGTGTGTCTGTGAACACATGTTCACCCTCGTCACAAGAGTTATCGTGTCTTTGGAGGATACTGTGTAATGTGCTTTGTGCTTTGAAAATGCCTTAGGGGATATAATAAAGTCATAATGAATTGAACGGTGCATAAGGGCTGTATTAGTTCTGATGGTGTCCTGGGCTCCTCTACAGTTGGTCCCAGGCTGCTGTCGGAGCCCAAGCCCATGAAGGTGGACATTGGGATGGACGCTGCCTTCACCTGCACCTGGACAGGCAACCCTCCCCTCACCCTGGCCTGGACCAAACAGGGCTCCAGCGTGGTAAGACAAGTAGCTCAATCAATACTTATACTGTGTGTGTGTGTGTGTGTGTGTGTGTGTGTGTGTGTGTGTGTGTGTGTGTGTGTGTGTGTGTGTGTGTGTGTGTGTGTGTGAGTGTGTAATGAGAGAAAGCCCTCAGACATCAGAGCTAAACCTTCAGAGGCAGTGTGTGTGATGACTGTCAGGTTCTCACTCTGCTGACAGCAGGGGAGGTGACACTCTGTCATAACAACGTGACCACTAAATCAATCACATCCACAGTTGAGACACACTAGTTAAAAACCAGCCGACACATTTCACATCCCACTCCGAGATCAGCTTCTCAAACCGCTCCTCAACCCAGACCAAGACACAACACAAAGAACATCTAGGGAGGAATATGTGAGGTAGCCTACAAACAGCCCAGTTCCACCTTTAGTTTGCGTCATCCTGGTTCACGGTCTCCCACCCAACCCCAGGCAACACTATCAGCGCTAGCTACATCTCCAGGGAGCCTCTCTCCCGGTGTTTAATCGGATTTCAGAGGCAGTTTTTGCTTAAAACGCCACCTCTAAAGAGAAGAGAGCTGCAGGACAGCAGGCGATGCTGTAAAAGCCATGCTGTCATCTCCATCCAGTGTGAACCAACGCTCTCCGGAAGAAAAGAACAGGCAGTGCTCTCTAATCCACACACACCGCGGCCACCACGCCTCACACAGCTACCAGTAATGGATTCATTAGGTTACTCTATAATTGTGGTTGAATAAAAAATGGAGAGTGGGAGTGAAAGGACGGAGGGAGGGAGAGGAGGAGGGGCGTAGAGGGAGAGTAAATGGATTAATCACAGCTTGATGGAATGGTGGGATCAATGAGCTAACGAGTGCGCAAGTGTAGAGCGAACTGTAGAAGCCTCTAAAGGCTACGGCCCACTCACACCATGATAACGTTATGCTCTGCCGGCAACGTTTAATTAGGACAATCTCCACAGCAGCATGGTCACTCCAGAGGAGCCCAGCTGTAGCTGGAGTCAGGGCAGCAGTGGCTGGAGTGCTTAATGTCTGTGATTAAATCCACAGCGTTGTCACCACCATTAAATTAAACTGAAACAGAGTGTAGGAGCTGGAGAGACTGTACGTATGGCCACATCCGTGCTGCTGCAACAACTGCCCCAATGAACTCCTCTTATCCCTCCTGTCCACCCCTCTCTCTCTATTTTCCCCTCTCCCTCCCCTCCTCTCCCTCCCCTCCTCTCCCTCCCCAGGTGCTCAGTAATGGCAACACCCTGCAGCTGAAGGCTGTCACCCAGGAGGATGCTGGGACGTATACCTGCAAGGCCATCGTCCCCCGCATCGGGGTGGCTGAGAGGGACGTCACACTCACTGTCAACGGTAAGTCTCAATAGTCTGAAAATAGGGCTAATTCAATACAACTTTCAACATGATGTTTTTGGTTGACTTTTGGATGTAGAATATTAAAGATGCACGTTTGGTATTATCTATGCAAAATGTTTACTCAAGCATAACATGTGTCAACCATCTGACAATGCATCTGTGTTGAATATGTCAATGTCTCAAAATCTCTCTCTCTCTCTCTCTCTCTCTCTCTCTCTCTCTCTCTCTTTCTCTTTCTCTTTCTCTTTCTCTCTCTCTCTTTCTCTCCAGGCCCACCTATCATTACAGCGGACGCCACACAGCACGCTGTCAAGCACTCCAAGGGCAAGCTAGAGTGCCTGGTGGGAAACAGCCCCCCGCCTGACAAGATTGTAAGTGAGCCTCTTGTCTTTTCTTGTCTTGCATGTTTCAATGTTGTGTGTGTGTGTGTGTGTGTATGTGTGTGTGCGTGCATTTGCTCACGCACACAAGCATGTTCACATTTAATACACACTGAATCCTCCACCTACACACACGCACATCATCCCTTCACCACTCAATGGGGGTGAGAGAGAGGGAGAGAGAACAGAAAGGTAACTAGACAGGGGGGGAGCTTCTGCAGGCTGCAGCCAAACCACACGGCTCAATTAGCGCTGCATCCATCAGGCCTCGGTGGGCTGACCCCGTTGTGACCCTGGGTGCGTGGGCAGCTCTGACAGAGGATAATTAGGGTCTGAGGGGGAGTGAGAGGCAGGAGACCTTACCTAGTAGCAGGAGAGAGGCTTCAACACCGACAGGAGCATCTTGCACAGCCTCACAGGTCTGACAGGGCTTAGAGGCTGACAGGGCTTAGAGGCTGACAGGGCTTAGAGGCTGACAGGGCTTACCTCCAGGGCAAGACGTAGGAGGCAATTTAGACGTGCGGCCCTTAGCAATGTCAGCCAGGTGGATGGAGAGGGAGGAAAACAGAGAGAGGGAAAGAGAGAGGGAGGGAGGGTGGTTGGTTAGAGGGTACCTGTGACTGATCTAAGCATGGGAGGTAGTGGTTGATCTGAGCTCTGACAGCGCTGCTGGCCACTCACCTCACCTCATCTTTCTCACTAGGTGTGGACGTTTGGAGACGTGACCCTCTCCTCGGGCTCCTCCGGTCGTTTCTCTGTCCAGACGGTGACCAGCGGCCACGGGGTCCTGTCCTCCCTGGTCCTGTCTGAGACCCTGGCCCAGGACTTCCAGCTCCGCTACAACTGCACTGCATGGAACCGCTTCGGCACAGGCACCGCGCTGGTCACCCTCAAGGAGCAAGGTACGGGTAGGAACTGGACAGGGGTCCTTATTATCTATCATCTCACACAGTCAGCATGACCAATCTCACTAAGACGAGCACTGTGGAGAGAGTGCTGGGAAGAGAGAGGGGTTAGATGAGGTCAATTGAGTGCTTATCTTAATTATACTATTTTAATCAATATAATTTAATCAGCAGATGGTAGGCCTTAATAAATATATTGGGCCCATAACATATATATCGATCGGGGACTAAAGTCAATTAGATCAGGCCACAGGTGTCCCAGGGCCGAGCCGTCGGCGGTCCCTTAGCTCCCTCTCTCTCTCTAAGTGTGTGAGAGCCACCCTCTTCAAATGTACTTAAACCACAATTTACCCACTTACACACACACATGTGCACACACAAACACACACTCTGCACACTGGAGTTGGCGGAGGTAAGGAAGGAAGGCCTTTGTTGCAGTAGACACCAAAAATAAGGTCCTCGCCAGCAATTTACATCAAGGCAGCTCAGCCGGGGTCTCGGGAGAGTTGAGCGGTGCGCCGTCTCTCTCTCCTAGAATCTCTAATTAGATTACTGTCTATTGCTTCATTGCATGTCAGGCCTTGTTACCCTTCTTCCAGAGAGATTAGACACAATAGCCAAGGCTGTGGGGACGCAGGGGCCTCTGAGTGTGTGTGTGTGTGTGTGTGTGTGTGTGTGTGTGTGTGTGTGTGTGTGTGTGTGTGTGTTTCTGAGGGACCATGAGGCTTACTGCAGATGAATTTATATAGGCGCAGGCGTTGGCAGAGATTAGTTGGGGGGGATGAGTAGAGTGGAGTTAGAAGAGGAGAGTTAGAAGTGGTCCTGCCTCCTTCACTGTCTCTCTCTGATCTAGTCCTGCCACTTTCACTGTCTCTCTATGATCTGGCCCTGCCTCCTTCAGTCTCTCTCTGATCTGGTCCTGCCTCCTTCACTGTCTCTCTCTGATCTGGTCCTGCCTCCTTCACTGTCTCTCTCTGATCTGGTCCTGCCTCCTTCACTGTCTCTCTCTGATTTGGCATTGCCTCCTTCACTGTCTCTCTCTGATCTGGTCCTGCCTCCCTCACTGTCTCTCTCTGATCTGGTCCTGCCTCCTTCACTGTCTCTCTCTGATATGGTCCTGCCTCCTTCACTGTCTCTCTCTGATCTGGTCCTGCCTCCTTCACTGTATCTCTCTGATCTGGCCTTGCCTCCTTCACTGTCTCTCTCTGATCTGGTCCTGCCTCCTTCACTGTCTCTCTCTGATCTGGTCCTGCCTCCTTCACTGTCTCTTTCTGATCTGGTCCTGCCTCCTTCACTGTCTCTCTCTGATCTGGTCCTGCCTCCTTCACTGTCTCTCTCTGATCTGGTCCTGCCTCCTTCACTGTCTCTCTCTGATCAGATCCTGACACTTCTCTCCTTTCCTCTCTCTCCTCACAGAGGCCCTGCCCATGCTGATCATCATTGGGGCGGCGGTGGGCGGAGGGTGTGTCCTGCTCATCTGTGTCGTCACCCTGGTCTCTCTCTGCTGCAGGCACACCGGGAAAGGTGAGGTCGAAGGTCAGATATGGGCCATACCGGGGTTGGGCTACATTCCATGTCAATTCACCCTATTCAAGGAAATGAATTGACATTCAGTAAACTATTCACTCCATATTTTCAAGCAATGTGAACTGACTGAATTGAAATAGAACTGACCCCAACCCTTAGCGATGCATGGATAGTTTCAACTTCATGAAAAGAGCACAATCAAATCCTTTTCTATAAAGGCAACAGGCATGAAAAGCAGTTTTAGAATCGTTTCTAAATCACCTGTCTCTTTTGAATCCTCACAGGTAAAAAGTGCACACGCCTCTCAAAGAGTGACATCAGAGTTCAGATTGTGCACAGCGACCACAACGCAACCCGTGGCAACGATGATGAGGAGGATGTCAAGGAGCCCATGGTAAATGCCTCCGTTCAATCACTTTCAGTAGGTTTTCAAATACCTTTTCATCTTTATATAACATACAGTATATCACAAAAGTGAGTACACCCCTCACATTTTTGTAAATATTTGAGTATATCTTTTCATGTGACAACACTGAAGAAATGACACTTTGCTACAATGTAAAGTAGTGAGTATACAGTTTGTATAACAGTGTAAATTTGCTGTCCCCTCAAAATAACTCAACACACAGCCATTAATGTCTAAACCGCTGGCAACAAAAGTGAGTACACCCCTAAGTGAAAATGTCCAAATTGGGCCCAATTAGCCATTTTCCCTTCCCGGTGTCATGTGACTCGTTAGTGTTACAAGGTCTCAGGTGTGAATGGGGAGCAGGTGTGTTAAATTTGGTGTCATCGCTCTCACACTTCCTCATACTGACTGGTCACTGGAAGTTCAACATGGCACCTCATGGCAAAGAACTCTCTGAGGATCTGAAAAAAAGAATTGTTGCTCTACATAAAGATGGCCTGGGCTATAAGAAGATTAAAGACCCTGAAACTGAGCAGCAGCACGGTGGCCAAGACCATACAGCGGTTTAACTGGACAGGTTCCACTCACAACAGGCCTCGCCATGGTCGACCAAAGAAGTTGAGTGCACGTGCTCAGCGTCATATCCAGAGGTTGTCTTTGGGAAATAGACGTATGAGTGCTGCCAGCATTGCTGCAGAGGTTGAAGGGGTGGGGGGTCAGCCTGTCAGTGCTCAGACCATACGCTGTACACTGCATCAAATTGGTCTGCATGGCTGTCGTCCCAGAAGGAAGCCTCTTCTAAAGATGATGCACAAGAAAGCCCGCAAACAGTTTGCTGAAGACAAGCAGACTAAGGACATGGATTACTGGAACCATGTCCTGTGGTCTGATGAGACCAAGATAAACTTATTTGGTTCAGATGGTGTCAAGCGTGTGTGGGGGCAACCAGGTGAGGAGTACAAAGACAAGTGAGTCTTGCCTACAGTCAAGCATGGTGGTGGGAGTGTCATGGTCTGGGGCTGCATGAGTGCTGCCGGCACTGGGGAGCTACAGTTCATTGAGGGAACCATGAATGCCAACATGTACTGTGACATACTGAAGCAGAGCATGATCCCCTCCCTTCGGGAAACTGGGCCGCAGGGCAGTATTCCAACATGATAACGACCCCAAACACACCTCCAAGACGACCACTGCCTTGCTAAAGAAGCTGAGGGTAAAGGTGATGGACTGGCCAAGCATGTCTCCAGACCTAAACCCTATTGAGCATCTGTGGGGCATCCTCAAACGGAAGCTAGAGGAGTGCAAGGTCTCTAACATCCACCAGCTCCGTGATGTTGTCATGGAGGAGTGGAAGAGGACTCCAGTGGCAACCTGTGAAGCTCTGGTGAACTCCATGCCCAAGAGGGTTAAGGCAGTCCTGGAAAATTATGGTGGCCACACAAAATATTGACACTTTGGGCCCAATTTGGACATTTTCACTTAGGGGTGTACTCCCTTTTGTTGCCAGCGGTTTAGACATGAGTGGCTGTGTTGAGTTATTTTGAGGGGACAGCAAATTTACACTGTTATACAAGCTGTACACTCACTACTTTACATTGTAGCAAAGTGTCATTTCTTCAGTGTTGTCACATGAAAAGATATACTCAAATATTGTGAGGGGTGTACTCACTTTTTTGATATACTGTATATCTATAATGTATATCACTGTGATGATACACAGTACAGTCATTTTGTCTTGCTCATGTACGTCTGAGTCTAAGATGTTCCACCTTTGTAATTGTAGGGCCTGTTGTTTCCCCCTCAGGCCCCCAACAGCAGTGAGTCTCCTGGGACGTCCCGGACAGAACACAGTGACCTGCTGGAGGAGGACGAGGACGAGAGGTCCGACATCAAGGTAAAAACCGTAAGGAGAAACACTTATACAATATTTCATGCATGGGAAAAATTGCTAACATTTGTTGCATGGGCTGTTTTGCTGGGTGTTTTGAAACAGTATGTATATAGAGATTTCAGACTTTATCTTTAAAAGCGGTTGAACAACTTAACACCCTGTTATTTCCTCTCCCCTCAGGACCCCACTAACGGTTACTACAACGTGCATGCTCACGAGGACCGGGTTATCCGCAGTGGTTTCTCAGATTATGTGCCCAACCCCCGTCCTGTCTACACACCATCACAGCTGCCCTCCCCCAGCCCGCTGTACGGCCAGCACACAGTGGTGGCAGCCACACAGCCCCGCGTCTACGACTTCTCCCACCGCTACGCCACTACCACAGGGGCCCGCTCCACCTACGAGCAGCAGCAGGCAGCGGCAGCCCAGCCCGGAGCCATCTACCCCACTGACCCCGTCTACAGCGGCTCTGCCTACCTGCCTACCGCCGCCACATACGGGCGAGCCTTCACCAGCTATGTCAAGCCCGCCTCCTACGAGAAGGTGGATGCCTACGATCAATCGGACCAGGCCAGCAAGGTGTCTAGCTCCTCCCGTTTCTCCTATGCATCATCGCAGGTCTCCTCCCAGCAGTCCGACTACGGACGGCCGTCACAACGCATGCAGACTCACGTCTGATTGGACAGCGGAACAGGGGGTGGAGCGCAGAGGGCCATGTAAAGGGGAAGCATTGGTCATCTCTATAGGAGGTGTGGCCAGACTAAAATGAGGAGAGGGGACTGGTTGGTTGGTCCTTCTCCTGGATACGTTTTGGAAGGAGATGTAGGTGACAGGGATTGCCTTCCTTATTTGTTATTCAGTTGTCATTCTGGGATTGAATGGTCCCAATGGAGTCCCAATGGAGTCAATGATTGTGATGTGCCACTCACATTCCCCATCAATAAATAATCTACTACAGTGTCTGCTACTTCAGCGCTGAGCCTGCTATTCTGTCATGGCACTGGTTTTGTTTTACCAGTGAGGGGATGGGAGGAAGGCAAACTGGAAATCACCAGACAGGAGCATCTCATGACTTTGGGGGGCCTAAACTAACTGGATTCTGGAGCCTAGCTAACATTTTTCAAAAAGAACAGACTCTTCAGACAAATAGAACTTATAACAGACTATGAACAAAATAAAATTAAAAATACAGATGTATTAATTAAAAGAAAAGTCAACACATTGTGGTCATTTGGTGTTTGTCGGCATGTGAAAGGAGTTCTAAGCACATTCGTGTCTCTCTATCCGTTTAAAGAAGCCTGAGCTTCAGCCATAAACCGTTCAGCAAAACAATACGTTTGGCTTGTGTGTGGGTTATTGGGGAGTGAAAGCAGAGTGAGGTTTGGAGAGAATGTGTATCCTGGCCTTCACCTAATAGAGAGAAAGCCTGTTTGTTATCGTTCTGGTGGACAAGAAAAGGAAATGGAAAAACCCAAAGATGGTGAGCTACAGTACATAGCAGTGTACTGAGAGTTAGGGATAGCGATGAATTCCTCTGGCTACTGTATTACTTCTGTGTTTACCAGATTGCTAAATGGAGACTATTTCCAGAACAATCAGAGAATGTGGTTTGTAAAATGGTGGCAATCTTGAACTTGAATAATCTCAAGGTGCAGTCAGGCTAAGATGGGTTCTACTTGTGAAACTGTCCCTCTTCAGACACCATCCACACTCCAGTCTTTATGACACAATCAAGTAGCTTCAATATGTTTACAAAAACACAGTACTACCCTGAAATACTGACTAGATCAACTGTACAAATGGGTGAAGAAGCCCCATACTTTCTCTGTTGCATGCAGATGATGTGTCAAGTGAAACTCTTCAGCATTTATTTTCCATGTCCATTATGCTTGTTTGAGAGACTGCTTACTGCACCTGGCTCAGTTGCATTCCGGTTCTGGACACTACTGGAATCCTGTACTGCCATTTTGTGTTGAGAGCCGCGCTACCGGTCAGTCGGCCCAATTGGAGAACAAACGTCACTAAGTGAACCAAGTGATTTAAAAAAAGATCATCGCTCGTCTTTATTTTTATATTTTATATAAGCCTTAATGTACAGCTTGTAAGCTGCTTTACTGTAAAGTATCTTTATATTATATATACATATAAATATATATCTTGATTGATTTTATTTGGGTCCACAATTTTTCTCTTTTCCGTTGTTCATCAATCACTGAATGCAGAAAGATGAACTATGCTTTTTGGGAACACAACTAATTGCCATTTGTTGGTTTGGTTCATTTTGTTTTTTTTAATATTGTATTAAGGATTTTATTTGCTAAAAATGAGCTATTGTTGCTTGTAACTTTGTACACATATTTATATTTAAATAAAACCATTTCAGATAAAGACCAGCGTGGTTTGAGTACTGTACTGATGCAGTGAATGTGCTGTGTGTTGTGTGTATGTCATGGGGGAACAGGTACAAACAAAGCTGCTTATGTACCGAAGTTGATGAATACATAAATTAGCAGAGCTGTCTATGTTGATTCTCCTATTCCCGTGGTGGAGCGTAGCTTTTAATGAAGACAGATGTGATTGTAGATCCCCCACTGTCTGTGTATCCACCTCCCTACACCCACACGCCCAGCTCCCCTGGTAACAGGATATTGCTGTGACAAAGCTAGGTATAATGTGACAATATCAGCTTGTCATGTCACCTCGGTCTCTTGTTACATCTCGTCTCCAGGTAGACATGATAGTCACAGCAGGGAGGAGATGAGTACTATGAGAGCTCCACATTCATAACAGGCTGCCGTGGAAAGGGACATGGCCCCATAATAGACTCAGATAATACTTACAATGCAATATCTATTATAGAGACACGAATCAGTCAATGACAAATGGAGGTAATTGACACGCAGAAGATTCAGGTAAAGTATGTTTATTGTGATTCATAAATATTTTATATAAAAATTAGGCATACAAACAAAATATCTTCAACCTTTAACAAATCTCTTCAGCCCTTCCTCATTTACAAACATTATGGAGATCTTTGGGTTTTCAAATCACAGATAATGTACAAACACAAGCCTAAATAGAGAGTGAAAGAAAACCAATGAAGAATCTGAACAGTTAAAAGCAGGACCAGGATTGTCCAATAAGAAGTCCACTGTTTGAGAGGGATGAGATGAACTCATTGTGCAAACAGCTAAACCCAATTGATTTTCTTGAGCTGCCGTGCATAGGGGAGTGAAGACCCGCATCACCCTCAGCTCAACTGGCAAATGGAGACCATTTTAGCTAGCCTTTATATTGAGTTCTCCTAGAATACTAATGTGAGGAAAATAGCCGCAGCATCAATAGGAATTGATAGGAACCTCCGAATTGCACTGTGCCCATTGACCCTCAGAGAGGAAGAGGCGAAGCGAGAGATTTTACTCTGGTCAAAATCTGTCCACGAAAATAAGTCCACAGGGTGTCGAATTTTGTCAAAAACGTTATTGCTAATTTGCTATGTGCCGCTTATTTGATCAAATAGAAGTTTTGTCATGGTTTGGTTATTACGAATACACTGATATAAGGGAAGCATGTGGCCTTTCTGCAACTTACCCAAAACAACTTTATATCGGAGTTGTGCCTATTTTCACAGAGGACTCATCATAGACATAACCCATTTATCATGGGCATTGCCATTGAGGGCTTCAACCATTTTAAATTAGCCAACTGGGTGAAGATTCTAGAGTTGGGAGCAATCAGCCAATGAAGAAGAAAATGGACTACTTTAAAATGGAGATAGCTAGGGTTGACTAGTATACCGTATCCCGGGGTATTTAGAAATACCCTCTGTATGATTTTCCAACAGTCGTTTTTGAATATTTGTACTTCTTAAATAAATATCTGCATTCAACTTATGCACTAAGTAATAGATAAAGCAGATCGCATTCATCATTTCCCGTTACATTATTTTTCACTATGAAGCTTACATGTACCAGTTTCACAAAACAGCTGTTTGAGCCAGTCAAGTGCTTGTTTACAAAGAAGCACAACGAACAAAACAGTAGTTTTGTGAGATGATTCACTCCTGCTTTGCCATTTCCTGGTTGCTAAAACTAATAGTTTGCCTAATTTCAGTTTGTGACAAAATAAGCTAGTAGAGAATCATTGTACCATCTAAACCGCTGTGAAATATACAGAATTTTCCATAACCAAGAATATTGTTTCAGCTGTTTGACGCTGTTATACAAAACTGAAAGTCTGAGACGCAAAAACAAAACTTAATGAGAAGCATAAAAATTGCCCACATAGAACAGATCTAACGCTTCTTAGACTTGCTTTCAAGCAGAATCATAGATCTAACTCACATTTCTATGTAAATTTAGTCAGGTACCCCAAAAAAAGTAAATGTTTCCATTTTAAGTGAGGTGATCAATTGACATGAAATGTACTGTTTGCCAGCTAGATACCTTATTACTATTAAATTAACTAAGATGTGCCAAATACCTTATTTTTAGGTTTTGCTTACTTGATAACGTTAGCTAAGTGGCTAATATTAGCTTAAAAGATCAAGCTTATTGGTAACAGCAGCAGAGACAATCCCCTCCTGGACTAAGATCCCTGCGGTCTAAAATTTGTTTTGTGGGTGCTGCAAACTGCACTTTGAGATACTTCCTTCCATAACTTTATGAGCTGGGTTGTCTGTTTTAGTAGTAAATGTTTGCATGCAGTCGTTAGAATTTACCTAGCATTCACTACGGGGGATTCCCTAGTACTTGTTAGCATTTTGTCAGTGCCGTTTTTTGGGGGAAGGGGGTTTACGAAGAAAAATAAAATAAATTGCAGCCCTGGTAATCCCGGGATGGCACAGTATGGACATCTGGATACCGCCCAACCCTAGATAGCATGGGAAGCGCCATTGATACGTGTGTGAACACAGACACTCTACTGGCACAGACACCAAGACGAGTCATCCATCTATCTCTATGGCCTGTTGTTCACACACACGTATTGGCTAGAATGGTCCCACCTGATCTCGCCTCCTCCTGCCGGCCTTCCATCTTTGAGAACATGTATTTCCATTGTTAGAGCGGTCACTCAAATGCCTCCTGTAAGTATTCATACCCCTTGACATTTCCCACATTTTGTTGGGTTACATTCTGAATTGAAAATTGATTAAATTGAGATTGTGTCACTGGCCTACGCACAATATCCCATAACAAAGTGGAATTATGTTTTTAGAAATGAAAAGGTGAAATGTCTAGAGTCAATAAGTATTTAAACCCCTTGTTATGGCAAACCTCAAAATTCAGGAATAAAAACAAGTCACAAATTACATGGATTCACTCTGTGTGCAATAATGGTGTTTAACATGATTTTTGAATTACTACCTCATCTGTATACCCACACATACAGATAATTGTAAGATCCCTCAGTCGAGCAGTGAATTTCAACCACAAATTCAACCACAAAGACCAGGGAGGATTTCCAATGCCTCGCAGAGGGGCACGTATTGGTAGATGGGGGAAAAAAAAAGGGGAAAAAAAGCAGACATTGAATATCCCTTTGAGCATGGTGAATTTAAATATTACACTTCGGATGGTGTATCAATACACCCAGTCACTTCAAAGATACAGGCGTCCTTCCTAACTCAGTTGCCAGAGGAAGGAAAATGCTCAGGAATTTCACCATGAGGCAAATGGTGACTTTAAAACAGTTACAGAGTTTAATGGTTGTGATATGATAAAACTGAGGATGGATCACCAACATTGTAGTTACTCCACACTACTAACCTAAATGACAGACTGAAAATAAGAAATCCTGAACAGAATACAAATATTGGAAAACATTCATCCTGTTTGCAATAAGGCACTAAAGTAAAACTCATTGGCTAGAGCTTGAGAGTTTTTTTGGGGGGGGGACTAAATGGAAGAGAGCTAAGCACAGTCAAAATTCTAGAGGAAAACCTGCTTCAGTCTGCTTTCCAACAGACACTAGGAGACAAATTCACCTTTCAGCAGGACAATAACCTAAAACAAGATGACATTGAATATTCCTGAGTGGCTTAGTGACAGTTTTGAATTAAAATCAACTTGAAAAATTATGGCAATACTTGAAAATGGTTGTCTAGTAATGATCAACAACCAACTTGACAGAGCTTGAAGAATTTTGAAAATAATAATGTGCAAATATTGTACAATCCAGGTGTGGAAAGCTCATAGGGACTTACCAAGAAAGACTTGCAGCTGTAATCTCTGCCGAAGGTGATTATAACATGAATTTACTCAGGGGTGTGAATACATATGTAAATGAGATATTTCTGTACACATTTCTAAAAATAGGTTTTCACTTTGTCATTATGGGGTATTGTGTGTAGATGGGTGATGTTAGTTTATATTTAATCCATTTTAATTCAGGCTGGAACAAAATGTGAAATAAATCAAGGGGTATGAATAGGTTCTGACGGCACTTCAATAGACAATCTTTGTTAGAACTCAAGATTCTATGCATCGCGGCATTACTAATATCACTAGTATCACACTGGCTTATAAAACATTCCATGTTCTTGTCAAGGCACTTTAAGTGACAATTAGCAGTTGAAAACAGCTGGTAAAGAAATGCATTGTAAAAATACAACCATTTTCTAAAATCTCTCTTTTATATCTATTCTACTTCTGTTCCATTTCAAATTCCCTCAGTTCATTTGGTATGTCTAACAGAAGATCATAGCAATGGAGGAGATTTGGCAAATACTGTACCACCAAAAACAAAGTGAGTCTTCAAAATATACATCTTCCATTATTTACACTGGGAAAATATTAATCAAACCAGTGGAACATGACATGATTGATGGAGGTGCAGGAGTCTTGCTGCTTCTCAGAGCCTTTGAGAACCAGGGTTGCATCAGTACAGCATAAAAACATTGAAAAACCTAATCCCAAACCCATTTGAAATAATTCGTCTGAGCAGGCCCTCAGTGGGTGTCGGTTGCTGGTTGAGGCTGGTTCGATGGATGGATACCTTAAGTCGTCATGGGGGGATTCGTCCTCAATCAGACTCAATGTTCCATATTCCTTATTTTTGTCTTGTCCTGTCAGACCCCCAAACTGTCTACCCGCTGTCCCCCCATCATCAAACCCCTGCGTTCTTGCGGATCCAGTCTCTCAGTTTAGTGACACGCGAGTAGACGCCGGGCTTGTTCCGACGAGCGCAGCCCTCGCCCCAGCTCACGATGCCTGCCTGGAACCACATCCCACTTTCCTCGAAGCACACCAGGGGACCTCCCGAGTCTCCCTAATGATGAGAGAAACAGAGAACAGACATATTACATTGGGCATAAAGGAAACATGTTTAGGAGTGTTTTCAGATGTAGGTGTATGACATATGCTTCTGTTTATAATTGCATGTGTATTGTGTGTGTGTAGTGTGATAATGTAGCCTGCCGTGCGTATCCCTCCCACCTGACAGGCGTCGACCCCTCCGGACAGGAAGCCGGAGCAGAGCATCCTGGATGTGACCTGACCCTCGGTGACCATGTCACACACCGTGTCGTTAATGATCTTCACCTCCGCCTTCTGCAGCAGCCGTGCTATGGCACCTGACCACCACGAGAAAGAGAGGACATGTGGTTATAGCTAGCAGGAGACAACCTTCATGTCCACTAGCTACTGCCTAATGAGTTGGCTTTGTGTTGGCTAATGGACAGTTAAGAGATCCCTCAAGAGAAAGAGGGAGCGAGAGGGAGGAAGTCTGGTATGAAATATGGATGTGGAGGAAGGTGTAATGGAAGAGGGATGATAGGAAAAAGATGTGGGGGAGATGAAGGGAACAAGAGGAATGACATGATGAGAGAGATGAGGAAATGATTAAGATGAAAGATGAGGGAGAAGGAATGGGAAAGGGGTGACAGAAGACAGGGGCGTCATGAGAGATGAAGGGAGACCGAGAGGGATGTCATGAACGGGAGAGATGAGGGTTGAGAATGAAAATGGGGAGGAGGTGAGGGAAGAGGGACGTCAGGAGGAGAGAGGGATGAAGGGAAGAGAAGGATGCCATGGCGATGAAGGGAAAGACGCCATGATGGGAGACAGATGAGGAGAGAGGGATGAAGAGAGGGAGGAATGGCGAGAGAGCACGAGGAATGTCAAGATGAGGGAAGAGAAGCATGCCAAGAAGAAAGAGAGAGGTAAAAAATGTATAGATCATAGAGGAGTTGTATAACACACCTGACTGAGTCAAATACTATGCCAAATGGTTAGTATGTGAAGTGCGCTGATTCAGCACTTTCTTGGACTATTCCACTGACTCTTGGCTCCATTCCTTTCAAACGAAATCAAGTGCAGCTCGAGCATATGGAAATACTTGACCTAATGCACAGTATTTGACCCAAGTCTGCCGTATGAGAACATTAGTGCCGGTCTAAATGACCCTTCAGACTAAATCCAGCACAGCTCAACTATCTGAAAGTATTCAACATGTATGACCTAGGGATGGGCATGAGTAATCGAGTACCGAGTACTCGAATGGATGTCAAAAATCGATCTTTAACCAGAGATTGGCGGTAGTGTGCATCTCCCTCCATGTATACTCTCCCGCCAATTCGTGCTCAATCATTGTTTTCATGGTGTGAATTGTTTGTGAAAGTTGAATTCCCCGCTATATCTCAAAAGTAGCACCAGCAGTAAACGTAGGCTGCCGTTAATCACTGCCATTTTCCCATTAATCTAGAATGTTTGGTTACGGTCATTTCTGTTCATTCAATGTATTAATACGACATACCGTTCTCATTCTTGTAGTGGAGACGTTGTTTTGAGAGCTCACAAACTACGCAGTGATAATGAAGTTGTGGTTTATTAATTATATTTACCAGTTTTATGTCAACATGTCTGGTTTCTCCGTCTTGTCAGTATTGCTTGAGTGCGCACAGATGTGGACTACCTGGGCCAAACGCCAGGATAGGTGGTAGAGTTTAAACCCTTTCACCTGCGTTTTATGTTGAAAGTCAAGTGTTTTTTTCTTCAATAGAGTGATCAGGGTTGTGCAACTATATCCTTCACAGAAAATACATTTGCGCAACACATTCATCAGGAAATAGCTTCATTTTCATCAGATGACATCCGAAGTGCAACCCAATTTGGATAGCAGCCACACAATTAAATGAGCTTCCAAGGAGTAAGGTCATTTTTTGCAAAAGTGATTCATTGCCGCAGCTACATTTCTTAATCTAATGTTTTATTTGAAGTAAATCTTGCATTTTACCAGAGAAAAGGAGGCTACAAATCAGTCAGAGTGCTGTCTGCTGATAGAATGCCAGTTGGTGAATTCTCAGAGTGAGGAAGCGCAACTGAAGCACAGTCTGATACCGAGCAGAAATTACTATAAGAATCATTTTAGATCTGCGTTTAGAAAAGATTATTTCCTCATGCGTTTTATTTATCTTTTATTTGTTATATTTTGCCACTGCTAGGTGAGGCCAGAGCCGAGCAGGTAATACAGCTCATTTTGATTTCAATTCTAAAATGGCACTTGGTTTTTTATTGACTGAATATACTAGGCTATATGGGGCAATTTAGCAATTAGAACATGTTTTCTGTGAAGGTTTTGATCAATTAGGTATTTTTGCGCGCTGTTGGCATATAGATAAACGTGCACATATTTTTCTGTAGTGTGTTCTAATATGTTTTTTTATTTTATTTTTATTTGAGTACTCTAATACAAAAAAAAGAATAATGAGAGTACTCAAACAGTAAACACATTTCAAATGCCCATCCCTAGTATGACCCAGTTCTGTAGCATAAAATAGAAGTAACTGTATGTTAACTTTGACCCCATGCACTAAATCAATTGCAACATTAGCATTTGAAATAATTCAACATATGTATTGTATATGACCTAGGTCTATAAAAACAATAGCGTAACTCTATAACCCCCCACCTCCTTCGCGGAGCGTGCCCCAGCCTGTGACCCAACAGGACATGCCAGCAGGGAAGAGGTGGGAGCGTGCGGGTAGGCAGATGGGGTGGATGGTGTTGGTGAACTCCAGCGGCTGGCTCAGCTCCAGCAGGGCGATGTCGTAGTCATAGGTCATCTGGTTGTAGTCTGGGTGGGTGATAATGGTCTTCACTGAGCTTCTCTGAACAGTATCCTGCTTATACTGATCCTGCATGCCACTGTACGTCTGCCAGTTGGAGGCCACGTGGTTTCTAGAGGAGATGAGGAGAGAGAGGGCACGGAAGGGTAACATAATTCAGTTATTCTGCTGGCCTCTCTGCCTTTGAAATTTCACTTCAAAGTGTTTTTTACAAAGTACAGGAGTGGATAGAATTGATTGTGGGTATGTTAACCAGCCTACAGGGCCAAGGGCTGGCAGTCTTATCTGAAAGGGGCCAGTGTGGGGCAGGCTTTTGCCTAGGCCAAAGCAGCAACACACCTGATTCAAATAATGAACTAATTCGTCTTTAATAAAGACTCAATTGATTGAATCGGCTGTGTAAGATTGAGTCTAAGATTGCCTACTGCTGCTATAGGATGTGAGCTTGAGCTACTCCTATAGAGCCTCTCCACAGAATAAGAGAATGCTGTCTGTAAAAACAGAAAGGAAGCCGTTTCTCTTCCAAGCTGACTGTGTGATTGTGAGAGGAACCAATGCTAGCAGCAGAGCTCTGTAAATCTCTGTACTGTTCATGAAACCGCCACAGCTACATCATCCCCTACAGCGGCTGGCGCTCTAAATGGAAAAGACCACATCCACCCAAGACAGCGGTGAGGGATCACATTCTAGTGCAGGGCTAGTGCTCCGCCTACTGGCAGCCCAGATAATTACACACATTAGTATATACACTATAAAGCTGCTTTGATGCAAATGTGGCCCTGAAGCATCTCTTCTAAACACTATAATCATGGGGTAATTTCTCAGTCCTTGTGCTGTGGATCAAAACTCTCCTGTGTTGTGTAAAGCACTGTTTAGCCATCATACTCACGCCTCTTAGGGCTCTGTTCAATCCGCATCGAGGAAATTCAGCTTTACAGCGTGATTGAAATGTAAAGGCTTTAGTGGAGAACGCATTCATGGTAAACGCTGCATATGTTGGCTCAATGGGAAATTACCTTTACATTTCTATTGTGGAACCTGGAACTCTTCAGCTTTACAGATTGAATAAATGAACAGGATCCCTAAAACGTCCTCTGGAATAATGAATAATAATAATAATAATATGAATAATAATAATATGAATAATAACGAGAATGGGGCGCCAACAAACTAAGTTAACTCAGTGAAGTAGATGAAAGACAGCAGAGTGGCCATAAACTACCCCCGGGCGTGGGAAAGGTAAAAGAAAAGGTGTTTGAAAGCAGAGTAGAGAGAGGTGGGAGATATCAGTGGCTTCAGAAGCAGAGATGGGACGATCTGTCTGTGAATCAGAAACCAGAAGTGGTGGGAGGGGTGCCATGTGCACACGCAGGGCTGGAGATCTTGAAAGAAGAAGTCTAGTAGAGAAGCTTCAGTAGAGTAGAGAAGCCATGAACTACCCACAGGCATGACGGGATAGACGGACCCAAAAAAGAGGCATAGAGAACAAAAGCGAAGCGGAGGGAGGGAGGGATGAAGGGAGGACATTTGAAACAATAGGAAGGACAACCTGCAGAGAGGCAGGAAGGAGGAGCAGAGAAGAAGGAAGAAGGAGCAGGGAGGAAGGAAGGAGGAGCAGGGAGGAAGGAGAGCAGTGTTGTGTACGTGGAACTCACTCAGGGCTGGTGGTCTTGAAGCAGTGGGCGGCAGACAGGAGCCAGCGGTTGGAGATGATTGACGCGCCACACACATGCCCACGGGTCTGGAAGTGCAGGCTCACCTGCCAGGGCCACTCTCCCAGCTGCGCATTCTCCCCGCCCACAATACGGTTAAGCTTGTATGGCCGGATGCCACAGTCTGTTGGAAGGTATGGCGGAGAGGAAGAGTGAGATGAGAAGGAGAAAATAACTTCAACTTGACACCGTAGCCTTGGCGCTGAACCGCGCGGCTCGTTGGAATTATAATAAGGTACCAACACATTAGCTTATCAAAAAAACACTGCCAGACCCTGAGGCTTGTAGGAAAGGAAAAATACAAAAATATTCACACAGACAACAATAGTTCTCCAAAGACGAATCAAATAAATAAAAAGTGCTGGATGGAGGCCCTCCAGCTTGTTTGGTGCTCTGTAGACAAGCAGCCAGTCATACGTTATCCCAGCTCCTCTACTCTGCTGTCCTGTAACTCACTGTTAGGAGTGACAATGATGAGTTTACAACTGGTTTCATGTGCTAGTCAAGGTTTTTGCATCAAACAGGAGTTCTAAAACTACATGCTAACTCATGGATGTTTTTACAAAGACAGAGAGAGAGATGCCCAGAGAATGGGAAGCGAGTGAAGACGTAAAGGAGAGAAGGAATGAAAGAGCTCGCTGCTGGGTTGTCTTGTCTTACCGCAGCCCTCCTCATCTGATTCGTCGGTGCAGTCTTTGACCCGGTCACACTCAGCGTTCACCTTGTTCACACACGCCTCATTCTTACACTTAAAGCTGAAGTCAGAGCAGATACCAGGAGCTGCACAGAGAGAGAGGAAGTGGATAAAAAAATAAAACACATTTCTGATTTTAAAAAACAATCCCATTTTTCATAAACCTATTTCAGTGCTAGGCCAGATTTGATGAAAAAGACACTCCAATCAGTTAGGCATTAAAATGCAGTGCACCATACACAGTGATGGTGCTGTGGTTTACATTGACTGGCTGTATTGATTGAGACGGTCTAGTCTAACATCCCACTTTATCCACAAAACTGAGATTGAAAAAGAGTAACAGGGTTTTCATGTGAGGAGAGGTGTGTGCAGTAGCATAAACATAGCTAATGTATGTCAAAAGAGAAGTGTGTTCTGTCATGTATTGAGTGAGGTGTCTGGTGTGTGTTGACTTACAGACGGTACAGGAAGCCTCGTCACTCCCATCCACACAGTCCGTCTTAGTGTCACACACCACATCCTGAGGCAAACAGGTCCCGTCGCCACACCTCCACTCATTCTTAGCACAGCCTGGGAAGGGGGGAGGAGAGAGAAATATACATTTTTACTGATGTAGCCAGACTGGATGCTTGTTCTCCCTCCATCTCTCCCCTGCTCTGTGCTTTAAAAGGCTGAATGCATTATACATGATTAAGAGTCTTGACGGGGGCTGAGCAAATTGGGCAAGGCTTCCAACAAGCCACATTACTGATAAAGTAATGACCACACACAACCGAGCTAGGAGCCAGTGTCCACCGATTAGCGCCTTTAATGTTAGCACAGTTAGCATAGCATTAGTGGGCCATATAGCCCGCAGACTGGCATTACATAGAGAGGGTCTGGCCGACTAGGCGGCTACTCACTGCAGCGCTTCTCATCACTCCCATCACCGCAGTCGTTGACACGGTCGCACACCCAGTACTTGGGCTTGCACATCCCATTGTCACAGGCAAACTGGTCCTTTTCACATTCTGAAAATAGCAAGAGGAAATGTCCAGTGTGTCAGAGGCTTCTACCACACAGACATGCACACACACAGGAATGCGAAGGGAGGGTAACGGGGAGCGGTAACGTGAGGTGAGGGGGAGTGAGGGGACGAGAGAGGGGACGAGAGAGGGGGAGTGAAGTAGAGTTGAACGGGAGGTGAGGGACGGTTGAACGGGAGGTGAGGGAGGGTTGAACAAGGAGTGAGGTAGGGGTGAGGTGAGACCAAGCAAGGCCAGAGTCTACTTACTGCAGTTCATTTCATCACTCATGTCCCCACAGTCGTTCCAGCCATCACAATGCAGCTCCTTCTTGATACAGAATCCAGAGCCACAGGCAAACTGGTTGGGGCAAGCTGCACACAGTAACAGAACGGAGGGAATGAGGAAGGAATGAGGGAGAGAGGGGAACGGGGGGAGGAGGAGAATGAGAGCGAGGGATGAGATAGAGAAAGATGGAGAGAGAGCGAGTGACAGGAGTGTGAGGGAATGACAGTGTATATCCGGCCCATCCGTCTTGTTGCAATCTGCTCGTCCCTATTGATCAAAGCAATTAGAAATCCATTATGGCCCAAACTCTGAGAGAGCAGCACTACAGAGGGTGGAGGGGACGAGGGGAGTGGAGGGGACTGAGACTAGAAGTGCTCCTGACTGATAAAAAGACAATAAACACACTCCCATGGTGATTGGTGGACCTGTGATGTCAGAGCTGCAGTCTGTAAACCTCCATCATTGAACCGTCTCGGTCTGAGTGTCAGTCAGCGTGCCACTGGGTTTGGGGCACTAGTTCAGTTGTTATAGTGACGATTATTCTGTCATATAGCAACTTTCACTTGAATAGCACCACCACTCCCATATCAGTTGCCATGGAGAGTAAGAGGGGTTTGAAAAGAGTACCATAAAATGGTAGCACCTTCATAAGACATTTCATACAATCCAGAGTCATATATAACACCAGAGAGAAACTACTCACGGTTGGAAGGATCGTATGCGTTGTACTGAGCCTGGAAGCCTTTGTCTGTGAAGGACTCGTCAGAGTGGAACATCACAACCAAAGAGCTGGTGGTACTGGTAAGGGCCAGAGAAGACAACTCCCCACAGTACCTGACACAAAGCACACAACGTTTATTTGAGTGGAAATACTGACATTGCATGTCAATGGAATGTGATGTTTTAAAGCAGAGGACACATTTCCTTTATCCTGTGATAATCAATCAAGTCATATTGTTCTATAGAGCTCCAGTAAGTAGAGGACAATTCTTACTTGGTGCCCATGACCTCAATGTAGTCTTTGTGACACACCCTGACGTCCACTCTCGGCTCCTTCATACGGAACATGGTGAACTTGACACGTACCTGCTTCCCTGCAGGGACCTGAGACAGGGTTGTGTTCAAATGAGTCTTAAAAGTTGGAAAATGACACCACTTTTCCCCTCTGCCCTGCTCCTTAGAGGTATGCACTTGTTCCTTCCTCCTCATATATTCTAAATAAATGGTGTAGGAAATACAGTGGTTCCTCAAGCCTGCTTACACCAATTCAATTATTTGAAATCCACAGGGGGAACGGGACCAAGTGGGAGGTGTAGGGAATTGGAACTCAAACTACAGTAACTGTGGGAAAACACCTAGCCCACCTCCTCCCCCCAGACACACAACCTTAAGGGCTTGCAATAGGACATATGAAGATGGAAGAGGTACTGAACAGCCTGGTTGACATTCTGCAGCCTCAGCATTCCCCTCATACAGAGCTATGGATGGTGCAGGAAAGAGGGGACTAGAGAGAGGGACCAGAGAGCGAGGGGGTAAATAGAGAGGGACCAGAGAGCAAGGGGGGAAATAGAGAGGGACCAGAGAGCGAGGGGGGAAATAGAGAGGTAGCAGAGAGAGGGAGTAACAGAGGGGGCTATGATGCTGGATCACCAACCTCGATGGTCCACTTGCAGTCCAGGGCTGGGGGATAGAAGCTGGGGTAATGGGGAGAGCTGAAGTTCCCCTGAGCATCACTCAGAACTCCTCCACAACTTTTGGCTAAAATGGCAACAGTTGGGTCAATAGAGTGTTCATCATGTTAACTTAGTGAAATATGGACTGTTTGACTGGCATTGTTGTTGTACATCTTGGTAAGGGGATGACTGTGTGATGTTAGCTTACATGTTGTTAGGGGGATGATTGAGTACTCTGCCCTGAAGCCGGGCTTCTGGACAGCGCTGTCAGTGACGAGGTTGATGAGCATGATGTTACTGGACGACACCACCTCCAGGGGATTGCTGGGAGGCCTCTGACCACACTTGCTGTAGGAGGAGATTCATACAGGAAATGGAGACGTCAACCAATGACAGGGCTGGGCAACACTGATCAAGGTGTGGGACTTCAATTCATTCACTGACAGAATGTGGTGCAGGCATGAAAGGCATAAACCATCAGTATACCATCTACACTGTGTTGTTAGAGCGACATAGTACACTTTTAATAAAACACATGAATCAGAAACCCAAAGAAGCCCATTAAATACATTTGAAATGTGTAAATAACTGATGAGCACCCACACATCAAAAAGCATTAAATCATCTATTAAAGGGAAGATAAAAATCCCTGCCCACTCAGACACACACGGCACTTCAAAGTCAAACAGGTATTTTAGCGAAACGTTCCTGCAGCGTGGGCCGGCGGCCGGAGCCATAGAAGTGTGAATGATGCTGCAAGAGCAGCACTACATCTACCTGCAGCAGGGTAATGCCATTAGAAACTATTGTATTAAGGCGCTCATAAACCTGGTGTCACCTTGGATAAAGCTGAGCAGCAATATAAAATCTCATGCAGCGCCTGGCTACCTGCATTTGTTTGGCAAAGGGTATGGAACTTGAAATTGCTGCAGTGTAGCCCCCACTGACTTGCACTCAGGTTGCCACAGTGGGGGGAGAGCCGGAGTCCACAGACAACCAACCGCAATAACACACAGCAGCATGGCTGCTGGGTGGCACCCCTGGTAGATTGGAAGGTGAAGGTCCCCAATGTTAACAATGAAGGACGACGTGCTGGACTAAAAACACCAATGAAGTGACGGGAATTAAGTCCACAGCATTCGCTACACTTCAAAACAAATGTTTTCTCCCATGTTTTTCTATTCCCACTGGGGACCTTAGCCAAATACAAAGTGATGTTCCGGTCCCTCTTGGGAATCCTGGAAAACTACATGACACACTTGTACTTTCTTTCCTCATTAAGTAAGCATATGTTGGTAATGGTAGTATGCATGTCTTGGTTGGACCCTAATTAATTCAAGGTTGTAAACAAGTGGGATACACTGAGTGTACCAAACATTATTAACACTGTCCTAATATTGACTTGTACCGCCCACTTTTGCCCTCAGATGTTTGGCCATGTTGACTCCAATGCTTCCCACAGTTGTGTCAAGTTGACTGGATGTTCTTTGGGTGGCAGGCCATTCTTGATACACACAGGAAACTGTTGAACGTGAAAAACCCAGCAGCGTTGCAGTTCTTGACAGTCAAACCCGGTGCGCCTGGCACCAACTACCATACCCCGTTCAAAAGCACTTAAATCTTTTGTCTTGTCCATTCACCCTCTGAATGGCACACACACAATCCATGTTTCACTTGGCTTAAAAATAATTATTTAACCCGTCTCCTCCCCTTCATCTAGACTGATTGGAGTAGATTTAGGTGACATCAATAAGTGATCATAGGTTTCACCTGGTCAGTCTATGTCATGGAAAGAGCAGGTGTTCCAAATGTTTTGTACACTCAGTGTATGTATCTTGGTAGGATGAAGAATATATTATTTCTTGCTGAAAGAAAGCAAGCTTGAAGTTGACTTCCTGCGTTCATTTTCCCCCACTGTTAACATAATCTTATCAATTGGAAACAAAGCCGCATTCTCGCAGAAAAACAACCTATCAATTACACTTAGCCTAGACACCAGGTAACCACCTTCGATTGAACAAAGCCAATATGTCTCACACAAATTTACAATCTTACAATTGAATTCACTTGTCTGTGTATCACTGCTGATATTAAGATGGAGTTTGTCACAGATTTCCTTGGGCTGTGGAGAATAGTGACATTATGACAAACACTGGCCTGATTCAGCCTCTCTCATTACTATCCCTATACTCAAGTCTTTGGGTCCATGAAAAGCATTAATAAAATTCAATGCATTATTCATATATTATTTATTTAACATCATTATCATCACAGTAGTGGTTGTGAGAGCACTCACTTAGTGATGGCCTGGGACTCATCCGGGCTGAGGGAGTCGTAGATGGACACAAAGTCATCGGTGCAGTCGTCCTCTATGTGGAAGAGGGAGAAGCGGACTGAGATGGCGGTCTGTCCCGGGGCTCTGATCTGCCACTGGCAGCGGGAATGGGCCGGGTACTGATCTGGAAAGCCTGGAGACTGGAAGTTCTGAACTGAAGTGGCAGCTACCAACCGGAAGAAACACTCGGAATCTGACGGGCAGGGAATGAACAGCATAACAGATGACATTAGTAATGTACAGACATACAGGTACAGTAGCCCAACAAGGCCGTATGTTTTCCCTGGTCAGCTTACATGCTAAAGAAAAACGTTTGACTCGCTAGTCCCAAAAGTACAAAAGCCAAGGCAGATAATATAGTGGAAAAAAAAAGATTAGAGCTGTGCTGTATGGCATCAATCAAAATGTCATATCATGGTGTGGAAAAATGTACACATCTTATACTATATCTACTACACTGTTCATCATCCAGTGTCATCTGTTGATGCAATGTCAACTATCAACTCTCATCTGAAATGAAATGTAACATGCGCGAAATCGTTTGAGGATTACGCATCGACACAGAGGGTAAAAAAAGATGAGTGAAATAGGCCAACATCATTTTTATTCAGTAGTCCACTCATGTACTATATAGCCAGGGCTCTCAATCTCTTCATGAATGGAGCAGCAGCAGGAGCATTATGTGTCAAGCGGGGCAGGCATTGGTCACAGACTGGCAGAAGCGGGATGAACATCTAGCGGGCTGGAAAATTACAGCGGCGTGTGATTGAAACGGGAGACAGTGGGTTTACTCACCGGCTCTGGGGTTCCTGGCCATCCTGGGGTCTGTGCCTGGAGAGGGGGGGAGAGAAGGGGGGGCAAGGGAGAGAGACAGAAGAGTGGTGGAGTAAGAGGGGGAGGGAGAAGAGAGAAAAGGAGAGATGGAGAAGGAGGAGAGAGAATTGAGAAGGAGGAGAGGGAAAGGGGAAATGAGAGATAAGGAGTGATAGTTAAGAGTGTTACCACACTGAGAGGCTGATAGAGTTTGATGCATGGGCATATAATATTTGGGTTGCACTTTTTCTGTTCCACTTTGCCCTACGCACTGCTGTTAAGAGAGCTGCCGATGGACAGTTTAACGCCCCCCCTCCCATTGCCCCCACGGGATACATCTCTGTCTAATCGTCTGACAGCCACATCAAATCATATAAACAGAAATCATTTTGAAGAGAGAAAAACCACTAAGTCATATAGGGTGACCTTTTTGCAATGCAATGTGAAGTAGACAGAAGCTAGAATAATGATAACGGCTACAGCCAGGCAGGCAGGCAACTAGAGTGCAGCCCAGGGGCCAACTACTGTAATGTCATTAGAGGACCCAAACTACATAAAGTGTCCAATCACTGATACAATACAAACAGAGTGGCATCCCTTATACCTCCACGTTATCTTATTAGGGCATGTCAGAGACATCTAGCTGGCATAGAACAACCATTAATGGCAGAAATCAGATCAGATATGAATGCTTATGGAAGATGACAGAGGGGGCTTGCTTCAGACAATACATTTCTCTTCGTTAAAGACGACCCTTTAGTTGAGGGGAGGCCAACCCTCCTTCTGGAGAGCTACTGGGTGTGCAGGCTTTTGATCCAACTCTGTTACCCCTCGTTCAGCTGATCAAGGTCCTGGTGACCAACTCTGTTACCCCTCATTCAGCTGATCAAGGTCCTGGTGACCAACTGTTATCCCCTCATCCAGCTGATCAAGGTCCTGGAGCCCAACTCTGTTATCCCCTCATCCAGCTGATCAAGGTCCTGGTGCCCAACTCTGTTACTCCCTCATCCAGCTAATCAAGGTCCTGGTGAGCAGCCAATTAGTAGAATGATAGTTGTTGGATTTGGGTTTAACTGGGTCTCCAGGAGGAGGGTTGGTCACTGTTTGCTTAGTGTAAACCTTAAGCCTCTAGATAAACCCCCTGCCCCAGAGACTACACCCCCTGGTTTGGTCTTGGCTGGGTTGTACTAACTACTAACTCACGTGAGGCAGTGACTTGGCTGATGTGGAGGCTCTGGCCAGAGCGTTTGCCCTGCTCTCTGATGCCATTCCACAGTACCTCCAGGACCCGCTCCTCAGAGAACTCTGGCAGCATCTCCAGGTCCGCTGCCGGGATGTCAAACTGGGTCCAGTAGTAGGCCAGCACCCCCTCACTGGAGAGAGAGAGAGAGGGACTTGAAGGAAGGAGTAGAAGACCAAACTATGCTGACTGAGGCCTTCATTGATCACTCACAGTCATGCACTTCAACGTTTCTATAATGCAGGTTTTACCAAACCTCTCCTCAGGTACAGCTGGTGTTGAGTTGCTGCATTGGATGTTCCATTGTCCAAATCCCACTTATTCAATTAGCATTCTCAAAGATTCATATTATGTAATAAACAAAGTGATCACATGACTAGCTTTATGGCCAACTGTACATTACCAACATGCAGAAACTCCACATCCCAGAATGCTCTCCTACCTGAAGGCCGTCACCACAGATGTGGTGTAGTACTTGGAGAGGAACTCGACTTGTTTGTAGTTGACCTTAAGCTGGTGAAAAAAGCCAAACATAAAAATTATCATTTACTAGGTTACCTGACGACCCATTTGCTGTTTCCATGGCGAAGAGTTCAGCTGAATCCTCCATATAAGGTTTAATTGATCAAGGTTACCATGGTGTTGGGAGTGCTCCAGGTATTGTCTGCGAGTCTGCAATAAGGCCCCTGAGAACAAGTGTGTATGCTTGCATTCAAACTGCCTGCATGCCATGAATAACAGGGATTCCATTGCTGATCCCATGGAGGACGAGTGCTTTCAGCTACAGTTATGTGAAAGAAATGTAGAAAGAAACTGGATATCTAATCCTAGCATGTGTTGTTACTAATCATGCTGTCTATTCATAGTGTGTGTGTGTGTGTTAAACTCCAGTTCAGACTGTGAATAAGAACGCATGTAGAGGACATGCAATTATTAGGCTGGTAAATGTTAAATCCAAAAGGTACATTATAAAGGCAGAGTAGCTGAACTCACCTCAGCTCCCTGAAACAGACTGAAGAGAGTAGTGAACGATCTTCATCTCTATCAACTATGATAAGACCCCATTGAGCACAGAGAAATGGGCTGGAAACTTTTCAATGGACCACAATGGAGAAAGTCCATTAACATAACTTCAGAGGAGAGCAAAATGAGTGATCCACTGAAGTTGAACCCAGAAGTGTAGAATGTTATCCCATTGCCGTTTGCAGAGCTCAGACGAGAGACACAGTGTATCAGTGGTCATCAGCTGGGATTTCAAGGACTCTACAGAAAAGGTACAACTACCCTGAAGGCCTGCTTGCCTCTGAAATAATTTCAATAAATCCCTAAAACATAAAAGTTAGTGATGCTCAGCTAAAAAAAGGAATATCAAGGATTTTTGGTGACAAACTAAGTGTGGATTTTCTTATTCAAAGCTGTTTCTAAGCACAAATGCCATATTCTACAGCAGGCAACAGCAGACTACCAAGTCAACCACACAGCACCTCCAGCATACAGAGAGGTGCATTGTTCCCTCAAAAAAACAAGAACTCTCAGTGTATTCTTTAGTCTTGCCAGTGGAGCCAATAGTGTGTTGGTTTCTGATTGGCTTTGTTAGTTCAGTTGTATATACTGTAGACCCAATCACCAACATATAATGACACTTTGCTCTACTGCATCTGAAATACATGGCCAGAGGATGCACTGAATGTGCAGAGAGCAGAGAGAATAATGGTGGGGGTGTGTTCTGTTGTTACATTAATGCTCAGTGAACAGTCATCTAGAATTCGGTATTCACACATACCTTAACGTTGTCACTCATTCAGCCATACATACTAAAGCAATGCCACACTGACTGGGGGTTTAGCAATAGCAGTTTATCATTGTCATGTTCCCAAGTGGCGATACACACTTCTCCATTACTCCAATGAAAGGAAAAGTTGCTGGAGGAAATAACAGAGTAACTAGATGATGTTCTCTCTTCCAGTCCACCCACACAAATATGCCTTTAGCAATCTCCTTCCACCAGGAGAAAAACATGCTGTGGCAGATAGCTACAACAAACCTTACAAGAGAGAAACTGAATCTCAGTCAGTTCTGAACTCTTGACACCTGACTTAATACCGTACCTGGCCTAAAGGGTATTGTGGGTGGAGGTTAACTTGGTAGAAGGGTATTGGGCCAGTCATCAAATCGATCCATCAAAAGTTATACTATTTTAAACTTTTGACACAGGCAAGAAAATGGGAAATTATGGATGTCTGTCATCTCATCACTTTTATCTGGCACCATATGACCGCCATAAAAAAAATTGAGCTTATTGTTTTTCTAACAGAACATCACCAGGACATGGCATCTGAGCATAAACAAGGGTCAAACTCACTATCTCTTCCAGGTCGTCTGCCAGCTTGTTGAACTCTGTGCTGGTTGGGTCCTCCAGATTCTGGTTGTAGGGCACGTTGTCCAGTTTCATGTGCCCGCTATACACCCGCTGAGCTGGGACACGCTTCATACTTATGGTGGCCGCCGACTCCTTGCCTTTAACTGAGGGAAAGAGAGCAGGAGAAAGAGGAAGTCATTTAGACAAATTCTACATGCAACATCAATGCCTCCTCATAAAGTTCCAGAGATGGTTAATAGGATTCTCTGCTGGAGCGAATAAAAAGAGAACAGGGATTTAGGAGAATTTGGAGTTTGTTAATCTTTTGATTATCTCTCTGGAAAAGCCTCTTTGATCCGACTGTAGAGTGAGCGTGTGTGTGACTGTCAGGGTGTTCCGTCTACTCTGCACCGCGCCACTTTACTCCCCTGAATTATTAACACCAACCAAACTGGTTATCAATGGCAAATTAAAACTTCCAAACTTTACACTTATTTCAGATATGTGTGTCAAACGTCTAGGCCTTCAAAGAAGCAGTCAGGCAACGCCTGTGAATGTGAAATCTCCTGGGTGTGCCCTGTAGATGGCAGGTTTAGATTGGGCAATTGCAGTTGGCTAGGGCTGCCAACTCAAACCCAAGTCTTTCCGGTAGATTATAAAAAGCTGTTTGCCATTATTTACAATTCAGCTATACATTTTATATTCAGACAATAGAAGAAACAAACCTCCGAGAATACTCCAGGCCAAACTGAGAAGGTTGGAAATTAGCAACATTAGTACAGTTGGAGTTACTGAGCCACTTTGGGGCATCCTTTGCATTTTCACTCCGTCAGACTGAGTGATAGTACCTACAGTCTATCATTATTACTTGCAGTAGTCTCAGACTACATAGTAAAGTTGTACTCACTAACAAAGAGCCAGATGAGGATTCCTGCCACTGCTGCCAAGACAAGCAGAGCGATGAGGACTCCCACTATCACTCCAGTCTTCTTCTTTGATGCCATCTTCTCTTTATTATCCAGGAATGTGACCTGCTCATGCCGCCCGTTCTGCCCCTAGGTAGACAGAGGCAGACAGACATAAAAAGAGGGAGATAAGTTAATTTCTTACCTACAGTTATATGATGAGATTACTAATGCTCAAGACGTAGGAGTACAATAACGTATCCAGTGTAGTGTATGTGAGTCATCTAACTTGCAGGAGGACATGGAGATTGTTAGGAGATCATAGTTTCAGGATGATTTTAGGAAGAGACTGAACACTAAGTACAAGACAGTAGCTACAGCCACCTCCAGACTCCAGTCTTACCATACGAGGTGAAAGTAATGACAGTGGACTTGTAAAAAGCTACAAAGTAAAAGACAGTGACTTCAACGAAGGCACTAGAAACAAAGTGCCAATTCTACTGATCCTGGCATCAGAAGGTTCCCATCGTCAACATTCAAACAGTAACAAAAAACTAAATGAAAGCTAAGATTCTGTGGCTCGGCAACTAAAATCAAGAAGCAACCACAGCTGCATTATCCCGAAGAGGAACTGATCCAACTCACTGTTCTCATCAGGAAGGGTTATGTATCGTTCGTATAGTTAGTATAACCCAAGCCATACTTCTCATTTCACATTGGAGGCTGAATCCTTACGAATGGATTTAAAAAGAGATGAGCGCAGAGAGACAGAGAGAGGGTGTTGCCGTGTAAAGAGGTGTTGCCGTGTAAAGTTCAGCGTGTGTCTATCAGTGTAGTAGTCAGATGTGTGGTGTGTGTAGGTCAGCAGGGGAAAGACAGACAACTGACCGCCATCTGGATCATCACCCTGTATTAGACTGACAGTGAATTGCAAAGATGTCGAACACTGATTCACACCATAAGAACAATGTCTGTTTTACATGACTTTATGTTTTTGTTTAATTTGTAAATTAACAAATAGGGAGAATCAGTGACAAGTTTTAACAGGCTCAGAACGAATCCTGACGTCAAAACAGGCCCAACCAGTTTAGTGACCTGAGAGCACACACATTGCACTGCAGAGAACACGGCGCTCTGTATATGCTCCACCTTCTCTAAGGAACAGCCAACTGTGAGCAAGTACTTGGTGACAACAACAATACTCCCTAGCCACTGCCTTACCATGTCACTAAACGTCAACAAAACGAAAGAGCCGATTGTGGACTTCAGGAAACAGCAGAGGGAGCACGTCCCTATCCACATCGATGGGACCGCAGTGGAGAAGGTGAAAAGCTTTAAGTTTCTCGGCATACACATCACTGACAGTCTGAAATGGTCCACCTACACAGACAGTGTGGTGAAGAAGGCGCAACAGCCCCTAAGACCACAAAGTTTTACCGATGCACAATTGAGAGCATCCTGTCAGGCTGTATCGCCGCCTAGTACGGCAACTGCACCGCCCGCAACCGCAGGGCTCTCCAGAGGGTGGTGCGGTCTGCCCAACGCATCACCGGGGGCAAACTACCTGCCCTCCAGGACACCTACAGCACCCGATGTCACAGGAAGGCCAAAAAGATAATCCAGGACAACAACCACCCGAGCCATGGCTTGTTCACCCCACTACCATCCAGAAGGCGAGGTCAGCACAGGTGCATCAAAGCTGGGACCGAGAGACTGAAAAACAGCTTCTATCTCAAGGCCATCAGACTGTTAAATAGTCATCACTAGCTGGCTACCACCCGGTTACTCAACCCTGTACTTTAGAGGCTGCTGCCCTATATACGTAGACATGGAATCACTGGTCACTTTAATAATGTTTACATACTGCTTTACTCATTTCATATGTACAGTGCCTTCTGAAAGTATTCAGACCCCTTTACTTTTTCCACATTTTGTTACATTACAGCCTTATTCTAAAATGGATGTAAAAATCCTCAGCAATCTACACACAATGCTTCAATGACAAAGCAAGAACATTATGCAAATCTATTAAATTAAAAACAGAAATACCTTATTCACATAAGTATTCAGACCCTTTGCTATGAGACACAAAATTGAGTTCAGGTACATCCCGTTTCATTTAATCATCCTTGAGATGATTCTACAACTTGATTAGAGTCCACCGGTGGTAAATTCTATTGATTGGACAACATTTGGAAAGACACACACCTGTCTATATAAAAGGTCCCACAGTTGACAGTGCATGTCAGAGCAAAAACCAAGCCATGAGGTTTAAGGAATTGTCCGTAGATCCCCTAGACAGGATTGTGTCGAGGCACAGATCTGGGGAAGGGTACCAAAACATTTCTGCAGCATTGAAGGTCCCCAAGAACACAGTTGCCTCCATCATTCTTAAATAGAAGAAGTTTAGAACCACCAAGACTCTTCATAGAGCTGGCCGCCCGGCCAAACTGAGCATTCGGGGGAGAAAGGCCTTGGTCAGGGAGGTGACCAATAACCCGATGGTCACTGACAGAGCTCCAGAGTTCCACTGTGGAGATGGGAGAACCTTCCAGAAGGACAACCATCTCTGCAGCACTCCACCAAATCAGGCCTTTATGGTAGAGTGGTCAGAAGGAAGCAACTCTTCAGTAAAAGGCACATAACAGCCCCCTTGGTGTTTGCCAAAATGCACCTAAAGACTCTCAGACCATGAAAAGCAAGATTCTCTGGTCTGATGAAACCAAGATTTAACTCTTTGGCCTGAATGCCAAGCGTCACATCTGGAGGAAACCTGGCACCATCCCCACGGTGAAACATGGTGGGTGCTGCATCATGCTGTGGGGATGTTTTTCAGCAGCAGGGACTGGGAGACGGTCAGGATCGAGGCAAAGATGAACGGAGCAATGTACAGAGAGATACTTAATGAAAACCTGCTCCAGAGTGCTCAGGACCTCAGACTGGGGTGAAGTTTCACCTTCCAACAGGACAACGACCCAACGCACACAACCAAGAAAACGCAGGAGTGGCTTCGGGACAAGTCTCAAGCTTGTAGCGTCATACCCAAGAAGACTCGAGGCTGTAATCACTGCCAAAAGTGCTTCAATAAAAGTACTGAGTTAAGGGTCTGAATAATTATGTAAATGTGATATTTCAGTTTTTTATTTGTGATAAATTGTATGTTGGGTATTGTGTGTTGATTGATGAGGGAAGAAAACTATTTAATACATTTTAGAATGAGGCTGTAACCTAACCAAATGTGTAAAAAGTCAAGGGGTCTGACTACAGGCACAGTATATACTGTATTCTATTCTACTGTATTTTAGTTAATGCCACACTGACATTGCTTATCCTAATATTTATATATATTTTTAATTCCATTCTTTTACTTTTAGATTTCTGTGTATTGTTGTGAATTGTTATATATTACTGCACTGTTGGAGTTAGGAACACAAGCATTAACATATGTTAAATATGTGTATGTGACCATTAAAATTTGAATTGATGTCATATTGACTTATGTGCGTATAGTGACTCTCCATATCAGCCCTCTCTCTCTCTCCCTACAGTACTTCAGTACGATGGGTAAGTTCAGGGCTACCTGGGGCATAGGCTAAGATCTATGTGCCCTGCCCTGGGTCCAGGGTGTGTCCGAGTCCTCTTGCGCACGCAGACGACAGAGAGCGATTACAGAGCAGTTAGTAATCACCGCACACAATTGCCTCTGCGCCTGTGGCCCAGCGTGGAGAAGGACCCGATCCACCATTAGGGACAGGAGAATCGCTTCGGTATTAAATCAATTTGTCAGAAGTGCCGCCCCTTAAGATGGGGGCTCAATTACACTGGTCTAGATGATAACTCATCGCAATTAAAGGCCATTCTTACCATGCTCCGACTCTCACACATGGCTCCTAATTGGAATTTCTAACAGCAATCGTGGTCTGGAATTAAGGGAATCATTAGGGATGGGGTCAGTGAGCGCTCGGGGGTCGCTCTTTCCATCAGTCACCCTGATCACAGCCTAATAAAACCATTACATGCTTTTCGTCATATCCCGTCTCCATCTCTCTGCCCTCAAACAAAAATACTACTCCCTCCAGTTAGATCCATTTGTGAACTGTGCTGGATGTCTTTCCAACTACAGGCCTCAGTAGTGTCCTATGATTACACAGGAAATGGTGTTGAATGCAGTAGACAGTGGACACACGCACAACTTTCACTGACAGTAAAAACAGAACAGAAGAAAACAAATCAAAAACACTGCAAGCCTATCACAGTATTGTCTGTAAAAAAAATAAAAAAGTAAAATACAGAGCCTTCAGAAAGTATTCACACCCCTTGACTTATTCCAGATTGTTGTGTTACAGCCTGAATATAAAATTGATTACATACATTTTTTTCCTCACCCATCTACACACAAGACCCCATAATGTTTAGAAATTTTAGCACATTTATGAATATTGAATTTACATAAGTATTCAAACCCCTGAGTCAATACATATTAGAATCACCTTTGGCAGCAATTACAGCTGTGAGGCTTTCTGGGTATATTCTCTAAGAGCTTTGCACACCTGGATTGGACAATATATGGCCATTATTATTTTCAAAATTCTTCAAATTGCTTGTTGAACATTGAACATTGCTAGACAACCATTTAAGTCTTGCCATAGATTTTCAAGCAGATTTAAGTCAAAACTAACTCGGTCACCCATAACACAACGCAGCCACCACTATGTTAGAAAATCTGGCAAGTGGTACTCAGTAATGTGTTGTATTGGATTTGCCCCAAACATAACACTTTGTAATCAGTACAAAAAGTGAATTGCTTTGCAATGTTTTTGCAGTATTACTTTAGTGCTTTGTTGCAAACAGGATGCATGTTTAGGAATAACTTTATTCTGTACAGGCTTCCTTCTTCTCACTGTCAATTAGGTTAGTATTGTGGAGTAACTACAATGTTGACCAATCCCCAGTTATTTCCTATCACAGCCATTAAACTCGAACTGTTTTAATGTCACCATTGGCCTCATGTTGAAATCCCTGAGGGGTTTCCTCCCTCTCCAGCAACTGAGTTAGGAAGGACGCCTGTATATTTGTAGAGACTGGCTGTTTATACACCATTCAAAGTGTAGTTAACAACTTCACCAACTTCACCCCCCCCCCCCACACACTTTGTTACCCATTACCCTTCTTAGCGAGGCATTGGAAAGCCTCCCTGGTCTTTTTTTGGTTGAATTTCAAATTCACTGCTCGACTTTACAATTATCTGTGTGGGGTACAGAAATGAGGTAGTCATTCAAAATTCATGTTAAACGCTATTGCACAGAGTGAATCCATGCAACTTGTGACTTGTTTAGCAAGTTTGAATTAAAATCAAATCAAACGTTATTGGTCACATACACATGGTTAGCAGATGTTATTGCAAGTGGAGCGAAATGCTTGTACTTCTAGTTCCGACAGTGCAGCAATATCTAACAAGTAATATCTAACAATTCCAAAACAGATACCTAATACACACAAATCTAAGTAAAGGAATTGAATAAGAACATATACATATGGGTGAACAATGACAGAGCACAATAGAATAAGATGCAATAGATAGTATAGAATACAGTATATACACATGAGATGAGTAATGCAAGATATGAAAACATTAAAGTGGCGTTATTAAAGTGACTAGTGTTCCATTTATTAAAGTGTCCAATGACACCAGCAGCCACTCTATGTTAGTGATGGCTGTTTAACAGTCTGATGGCCTTGAGACAGAAGCGTTTTTTCAGTCTCTCGTACCAGCTTTGATGCAGCTGTACTGACCTCGCCTTCTGGATGGTAGCAGGGTAAACAGGCAGTGGCTCGGGTGGTTGTTGTCCTTGATAATCTTTTTTGGCCTTCCTGTGACATCGGGTGCTGTAGGTGTCCTGGAGGGCAGGTACAGTTGAAGTCGGAAGTATACATACACCTTAGCCAACCACATTTAAACTCAGTTTTTCACAATTCTGGAAATTTAATCCTAGTAAAAATTCCCTCTTAGGTCAGTTAGGATCACCACCTTATTTTAAGAATGTGAAATTTTCAGAATAATAGTAGAGAGAATGATTTATTTAGGCTTTTATTTATTTCATCACATTCCCAGTGTACACTCAAATAGTATTTGGTAGCATTGCCTTTAAATTGTTTTACTTGGGTCAAACGCTTTGGGTAGCCTTCCACAAGCTTCCCACAATAAGGTGGGTGAATTTTGGCACATTCCTCCTAAAAGAGCTGGTGTAACTGTGTCAGGTTTGTAGGCCTCCTTGCTCGCCCACACTTTTTCAGTTCTGCCCACAAATTTTCTAAAGGCTTGAGGTCAGGTCTTTGTGATGGCCATTCCAATACCTTGACTTTGGTATCCTTAAGCCATTTTGCCACAACTTCGGAAGTATGCTCGGGGTCTTTGTTCATTTGGAAGACCCATTTACGACCAAGCTTTAACTTCCTGACTGATGTCTTAAGATGTTGCTTCAATATATCCACATAATCTAAGGAAGTCTCTAGATTTTGCTCGCCTGAAGTAGAGTATATTGTGATAAATTAACCAAATTTCTATCAACATGTTAAATATGCAACCAGAGGGAAAAAAATTCTAGATCACTTGTACTCCACACAGAGACGTGTACAAAGCTCTCCCTCGCCCTCCATTTGGTAAATCCAACCACAACTCTATCCTTTTGATTCCTGCTTACAAGCAAAAATTAAAGCAGGAAGCACCAGTGACTCGGTCTATAAAAAAAGTGGTCAGATGAAGCAGATGCTAAACTACAGGACTGTTTTGATATCACAGACTGGAACATGTTCCGGTATTCTTCCGATGGCATTGAGGTGTACACCACAACAGTCACTGGCTTTATCAATAAGTGCATTGAGGACGTCGTCCCCACAGTGACTATGTACATACCCCAACCAGAAGCCATGGATTACAGGCAACATTTGCACTGAGCTAAAGGGTAGAGCTGCCACTTTCAAGGTGCCGGGCTCTAACCCGGAAGCGTACAAGAAATCCTGCTATGCCCTGCAACAAACCATCAAACAGGCAAAGTGTCAATACAGGGCTAAGATTGAATCATACTACACCGGCTCCGACGCTCGTCTTATGTGGCAGGGCTTGAAAACTATTACAGACTACAAAGGGAAGCACAGTCACGAGCTTCCCAGTGACACGAGCCTACCAGACGAGCTAAATCACTTCTATGATCGCTTTGAGGCAAACAACACTGATGCATGCATGAGAGCTTTAGCTGTGCCAGACGACTGTGTGATCACGCTCTCTGTAGCCGACGTGAGTAAGACCTTTAAACAAGTCAACATACACAAGGCTGCGGGGCCAGATGGATTACCAGGACATGTGCTCCGGGCATGTGCTGACCAACTGGCAGGTGTCTTCACTGACATTTTCAACATGTCCCTGATTGAGTCAACATGTTTCAAGCAGACCACCATAGTCCCTGTGCCCAAGAACGCAAAGGCAACCTGCCTAAATGACTACAGACCTGTAGCACTCACGTCCGTATCCATGAAGTGCTTTGAAAGGTTGGTAATGGCTCACATCAACCCTATTATCCCGGAAACCCTAGACCCATTCCAATTTGCATACCGCCCAAATAGTTCCACAGATGATGCAATCTCTATTGCACTCCACACTACCCTTTCCCACCTGGACAAAAGGAACACTTATGTGAAAATGCTATTAATTTACTACAGCTCAGCGTTCAACACCATAGTGCCCTCAAAGCTCATCACTAAGCTAAGGATCCTAAACACCTCCCTCTGCAACTGGATCCTGGACTTCCTGACGGGCCGCCCCCAGGTGATGAGGGTATGTAGCAACACATCTGCCACGCTGATCCTCAACACTGGAGCTCCCCAGGTGTGCGTGCTCAGTCCCGTCCTGTACTCTGTTCACCCACGACTGCATGGCCAGTCACGACTCCAACACCATCATTAAGTTTGTAGACAATACAAAAGTGGTAGGCCTTATCACCGACAACTGCGATACAGCCTATAGGGAGGAGGTCAGAGACCTGGCCGGGTGGTGCCAGAATAACAACCTCTCTCTCTCAACATAACCAAGACTAAGGAAATGATTGTGGACTACAGGAAAAGGAGGACCGAGCACGCCCCCATTCTCATCGACGGGGCTGTAGTGGAGCAGGTTGTCCACACCAACAACAAACTAGAATGGTCCAAACACACCAAGACAGTCGTGAAGAGGGCACGACAAAGCCAATTCCCCCTCAGGAAACTAAAAAGATTTGACATGGGTCCTGAGATCCTCAAAAGGTTCTACAGCTGCAACATCGAGAGCATCCTGACTGGTTGCATCACTGCCTGGTACGGCAATTGCTCGGCCTCTGACTGCAGAGGGTAGTGCGTACAGCCCAGTACATCACTGGGGCTAAGCTGCCTGCCATCCAGGACCTCTACACCAGGCGGTGTCAGAGGAAGGCACAAAAAATTGTCAAAGACCCCAGCCACCCCAGTCATAGACTGTTCACTCTACTACCGCATGGCAAGCGGTACCGGAGTGCCAATTCTAGGACAAAAAGGCTTCTCAACAGTTTTTACCCCCAAGCCATAAGACTCCTGAACAGGTAATCAAATGGCTACCTGGACTATTTGCATTGTGTGCCTCCCCACAACCGCTGTTTTTACGCTGCTGCTACTCTCTGTTTATCATATCTGCATAGTGCCTTTAACTATACATTAATGTACATACTACCTGAATTGGGCCGACCAACCAGTGCTCCCGCACATTGGCTAACCGGGCTATCTGCATTGTGTCCCGCCACCCACCACCCGCCAACCCCTCTTTCACGCTACTGCTACTCTCTGTTCATCATATATGCATAGTCACTTTAACCATAGCTACATGTACATACTACCTCAATCAGCCGGACTAACCGGTGTCTGTATGTAGCCTTGCTACTTTATATAGCCTTCCTTTACTTACCTATTGTTCACCTCATACCTTTTTTACACTATTGGTTAGAGCCTGTAAGTAAGCAATTCACTGTAAGGTCTACAACTGTTGTATTCGGCGCACGTGACAAATAAACTTTGATGTGATTTGACTGAATTTTCCTGCCTCATGATGCCATCTATGTTGTGAAGTGCACCAGTCCCTCGTGCAGCAAAGCACCCGCACAACATGATGCTGCCACCCCCATGCTTCACGGTTGGAACTGTGGTAGCAGACATCATGACTGAGATTGCATTTCTAATATTAGCAGGCATAATTTAGACTGTCCACTTTTAAGTGCTGAGACAGAATGGCTATATAAGGAATGGAGCATATAGGATGAGGGCTCAGGCACCATTATTGCTACCATTATAACCTAGACAGCTGTCAGATGTGGGCGTTAACAAGCAATAACTGAGAGGAAGATAATTGTAGAGCAGGGCCAATGGGAGTTGTTCATGAATAGACAAGGAGTGACTATATGTGCTATGTAAGATAATGTGATAACTATAGGGCCAATGGGAGTAGTTAATGAACATACAAGGAGTGATTCTATACGTTAAGCAGGGACAGAATTCTATAAAGGAAGAGCTCTGTGATAAGGGAGTCAGTCTTTTTCCATGGAAGAGGCTCGGCTTTAATCCGTTGAAATAATTGAATTCACAAGTTCCGGTATCTGTGTAAATATTTGACTCAAGATTTGACAACAGAATGGTGTTCTTCGGCTTGCAAGCCTTCCCCTTTCTCCTCCAAACATAACGATGGTCATTATGGACAAACGGTTCTGTGTGTGTTTCATCAGACCAGAGGACTATCTTTGTCCCCATGTGCAGTTGCAAACCGTAGTCTGGCTTTTTTTATGGCGGTTTTGGAGTAGTGGCTTCTTCCTTGCTGATGGGCCTTTCAGGTTATGTCGATAAGACTTGTTTTACTGTGGATATAGATACTTTTATACCTATTTCCTCCAGCATCTTCACAAGGTCCTTTGCTGTTGTTCTGGGATTGATTTGCACTTTTCGCACCAAAGTACGTTAATCTCCAGGAGACAGAATGAGTCTCCTTCCTGAGCGGTATGATGGCTGCGTGGTCCCATGGTGTTTATACTTGCATGCTATTGTTGTACAAATGAACGTGGTACCAAGAATGAACCAGACTTGTGGAGGTCTACAATTTTTTTTTCAGAGGTCTTGGCTGATTTCTTTTGATTTTTCCCATGATGTCAAGCAAAGAGGCACGGAGTTTGAAGGCCTTGGAATACATCCACAGGTACACCTCCAATTGACTCAAATTATGTCAATTAGCATATCAGAAGCATCTAAAGCCATGACATAATTTTCTGGAATTTTCCAAGCTGTTTAAAAGGCACAGTCAACTTAGTGTATGTAAACTTCTGACCCACTGGAATTGTGAGACAGTGAATTATAAGTGAAATAATCTGTCTGTGAACAATTGTTGGAAAAATGACTTTTGTCATGCAAAGTAGATGTCCTAACCGACCTGCCAAAACTATAGTTTGTTAAAAAGAAATTTGTGAAGTAGTTGAAAAACAAGTTTTAATGACTCCAACCTAAGTGTATGTAAACTTCCTACTTCAACTGTAGTTTGCCCCCGGTGATGCGTTGTGCAGACCGCACCACCCTCTGAAGAGCCCTGCGGTTGTGAGCAACGCAGTTGACATACCAGGCAGTGATACAGCCCAACAGGATGCTCACAATTGTGCATCTGTAAAAGTTTGAGAGGGGTTTAGGTGGCAAGCCAAATTTCTTCAGCCTCCTGAGGTTGAAGAGGCTGTTGCGCCTTCTTCACCACACTGTCTGTGTGGGTGGGCCATTTCAGTTCGTCAGTGATGTGTACGCCGAGGAACTTAAAACTTTCCACCTTCTCCACAGCTGTCCCATCGATGTGTTTGGGCGGTGCTCCGTCTGCGGTTTCCTGAAGTCCACGATCATCTCCTTTGTTTTGTTGGTGTTGAGTGAGAGGTTATTTTCCTGACACCACAATCCGAGAGCCCTTACCTCCTTCCTGTACGCTGTCTCGTCGTTGTTGGTAATCAAGTCTACTACTGTTGTGTCATCTGCAAACTTGATGATTGAGTTGGAGGCGTGCATAGCCACGCAGTCATGGGTGAACAGGGAGTACAGGAGGGGGCTGAGCACTTGCGAGACGCAGTGTCTGTGGACCTATTGGGGCGGTAAGCAAATTGAACTGGGTCTGGGGTGACCGGCAAGGTGGAAGTCATATTCCTAAACTTTAGGTTTGCATTAACAAAGGGGTTGAATACTTATTGACTCCGGACACTTCAGCTTTTAATTTCTTATTTATTAGTAAACATTTCTAAAAACATAAATTCTACTTATTGTATATAGGCCAGTGAACAAAAAATCTAAGTGTAATCCATTTTAAATTCAGACTGTAAAAACAAAACAAAAATGGGAAAAAGTCAAAGGGTGTGAATACTTTCTGAAGGCACTGTATGTGACCACTACAAGCACGAGGTGACACCTGGAGAGCTAATGGTATTAACTAAACAATAAGGCATAGTAGGACTGCTAGGCATACAGTAGGGTAGCAGCATATTAGTCAAACCAGTTAGACTGATGGATAATGAGGTGTTCTGTACTGAGAGGTGTGGTTCAGAGAAATAACTAACACTGACAAGCACCTTTTCACACACAACCACTTGATGTTTGTAATGTAGACACGCATATGTGCATCCTTAGTATTTTTCACATTACATGATGTGGCTTTAGATAGTGGGATGAAAGTTAAACAAAATCAATGAGTAGTCTGATTCAGCCTGCACAATATAACTGAGCAACTGCGCTTTAAATAGACAGGCATTCCATGGGTTTAAACATTAACCAGGAGTCTCAATGCTTGTTATTTAAATCCTCAATCATTATCTATGTAGCACCTTTCCAATGTCAGCTCCACAAGAACTTTAGAAACCTGTTGGTTGAAATACATTGTGAGCAAACAATGCAAATACATTGTGAGCGTGAGAGCGAGAGAGAGTGTGAGAGCAAGAGAGAGCATGAGAGCGAGCGAGATGGCTTAAAATTCACAAACTAAGTGATTTATTTATAAAAGTGTAATGCATTTGTGAAAGCATATTTAATGTACATTTCACATCAGACATGACTACACTAACCTTCTCTGGCTTGTAACATTAACTTTAATTGAATTAGTATTGTTATAATTAAGTCATGATATAGCTATGCTTTGTTTATGACAATGAGCATTCTAATAGTCCCCGTTATTATGTTATGGAACTTTGACCATATAATAACCCATAACATTATATTACAGATAAGTGGTAGAAAATGGTCATGACAAGTGTCACTACTATGGACATTGTAGAGGTTATTTTGTTGTAGTACAATAACATCATCACATTGTGCTGAGTTAGAATTCACACTCTCTCCCTGGACACCATGCAGAACTGACCTGATGATGTGACTGGGTTCATTTAATAACCAACCTTCTCTACTACTCATGTGTGAGAGACTGCAGTAGGCAGGGTTAACGGGCCATTCCATAGGACAGTCATGAGATAAGACCGCAGACTGTCGGAGACTCCCTTGTTGAATTCCTACCTGGGTGCCCCCCGTACTATTCATTCACTACCAGATAGAGCGAGGGAAAGAGGAGAGAGGACAGTGTGCGCTCTGATCTGACAGAAACAGACACATTCTTCCATAATCACAATCCACTGCTGACACTGATCCTGTCTGGGAAAGGACAGGTCACACAGACCTCACCTGACCCTCAGCTCAATCTTGGGATCTCTGGAATTCTGATCAGAATATTGCTGTTGTGCCCTTCAATTTGGGGATCTACCTTGTTTATGGATGTAACTCATATCCACATGTATAAATAGATCTTCTGTGAACAATTACGCCAGTCGGTAGGGGAATGTGCATTACTGGCCAAAACAGAGTTGGTGGTGGTTATAATAGCAGAATCACTAACGTTCTCTTGCTTCGTTACTAGAAAACCTTTCTTGAAGTGCAATTTAAACAGGCAATCTGCAGTTCAAACAATAACAAATTGGGTACGCCACCACTGTTTTTGTAAAAAAGGCTGGAGAAAAAAATAACCACTCTCAAATTCATAGAAAGAGCAATGAATGCAAAGACTGACCATCCATTAAATCAACATTTTTGATTTAACCATGTTGAGACTATACGGTGTTTGTTTACGTTTACAAACAGCACTAAAACAAGCTTATACTTGGGGTTCTGATGGGTATGACAGTTGAACTAAGCTCATAAGGCATTTATAAGTTATGTTCTTTCATAATCAATGGGTATACACTGAGTACACCTCCCCCCCACCCGCATGACATCTACACAAATTCTTTCTGAGTGAAGGAATTTTGTCTATTAGAAATACTCACTCACTGTTATAAGTCACCCATGCATACACCACAAGACATGCCAGAGGTCTCTTCACAGTCCTGAACAGACTATAGAAGGCACACAGTACTATGGAACTCTATTCCAAATAAAGTAACTTATGAAAGATGTAAAATCAGACTTTAAAAAAACTTCTCAAAATGCACCTTAAGGAACAACGGGGACTGTTAAGACAAACACACACACACGATAATATACACACTATACACACACACACACACATAGATTTTGTGTTGTAGATATGTGGTAGTAGAGTAGTGGCCTGAGGGCACACACTTAATGTGAATCTGTTATGAAATTTTATGTAATGTTTTTTTTTTATTGTACAAAACTGCCTTAATTTGGCTGGACCCCAGGAAGAGAAGCTGCTGGCATAATAAATACAAATACTCAAGAGGATTCACACAGGAAATCCTAAAATGGTAACTGAGGATATGACAAAGCACAAATCTGGACTATGACATCATTCCCCAATACTAAGGTGGATAACATACAGTGCCTTCAGAAAGTATTCAAACCCCTTGACTTATTCCAAATTGTGTTGTGTTACAGCCTGAACTCAAAATGAATTACATTTATTCAAAAATGAATTATATATCCCATAATGACAAAGTGAGTGTGGTGAAAATAACCTCTTACTCAACATCAACAAAACAAAGGAGATTACAGTGGTCTTCAGGAAACCGCAGAGGAGCACCCCCCACCCGCAGTCAATAAAAAAACGGCACTTTAATAATGTCTACATATCCTACATTACTCATCTCATATGTATATACCGTATTCTATACCATCTACTGCATCTTGCATATGCCGGCCATTGCTCATCCATATATTTATAGTTGAAGTCGGAGGTTTACATACACCTTAGCCAAATACATTTAAACTCAGTTTTTTCACAATTCCTGACATTTAATCATAGTAAAAATTCCCAGTCTTAGGTCAGTTAGGATCACCACATTATTTTAAGAATGTGAAAATTTTCAGAATAGTAGAGAGAATGATTTATTTAGGCTTTTATTTATTTCATCACATTCCCAGTGTACACTCAATTAGTATTTGGTAGCATTGCCTTTAAATTGTTTTACTTGGGTCAAACGCTTTGGGTAGCCTTCCACAAGCTTCCCACAATAAGTTGGGTGAATTTTGGCCCAATCCTCCTGACAGAGCTGGTGTAACTGAGTCAGGTTTGTAGTCCTCTTTGCACACACACGCCTTTTCAGGTTCTGCCCACAAAATTTCTATGGGATTGAGGTCAGGGATTGTGATGGCCACTCCAATACCTTGACTTTGTTGTCCTTAAGCCATTTTGCCACAACTTTGGAAGTATGCTTGGGGTCACTGTCCATTTGGAAGACCCATGTGCGACCAAGCTTTAGCATCCAGACTGATGTCTTGAGATGTTGCTTCAATATATCCACATAATTTTCCTGCCTCATGATGTCATCTATTTTGTGAAGTGCACCAGTCCCTCCTGCAACAAAGCACCCCCACAACATGATGCTGCTACCCCCGTGCTTCACGGTTGGGATGGTGTTCTTTGGCTTGCAAGCCTCCCCCTTTTTCCTCCAAACATAACGATGGTCATGATGGCCAAACAGTTATATTTTTGTTTCATCAGAGGGCATTTCTCCAAAAAGCACAATCTTTGTCCCCATGTGCAGTTGCAAACCGTAGTCTGGCTTTATGGCGGTTTTGGAGCAGTAGCTTCTTCCTTGCTGAACGGCCTTTCAGGTTATGGCCAAAGTGTGAGTCCATGCAACTTATTATGCGATTTGTTAAGCAAATTTAGGCTTGTCATAACAAAGTATTTGAATAGTTGACTCAAGATTTTCATCTTTAATTCATTTGTAAAATGTCTAAAAAAAAGTATTCCACTTTGTCATTATGGGGTATTGTGAGTGGGCCAGTGACAGAAAATCTCAATTTAATCCATTTTAAATCCAGGCTGTAACACAACAAAATGTGGAAAAGTCAAGGGGTGGGAATACTTTCTGAAGGCACTGTATATCCGATTAATGGGTTATCTACGGTTATCCATGGTTGACAAATAACCATTCTACAAAGAAAACTTGAGGCTGAGAAATTAGAATATGATAGTGAGGAAACGTTACACAGCTGACAAGTGACAGCACCAGGTGTCTCAGCTTTCACATGATGAGGAACACACAGTAAAAAGAAACACACAGAACCAGTCAAGTTTGGACACACCAACTCATTCAAGGGTTTTTCGTTATTTTTTACATTGTAGAATACTAGTGAAGACATCAAAAATATGAAATAACACATAGGAAATCACGTAGTAACCAAAGTGTTAAACAAATCAAAATATATTTGTGGGATTTCATTCCTTCTTAATGTGTTGTGACAAGGTAGGGGTGGTATACAGAAGACAGCCCTACTTGGTAAAATACCAAGTCCATATTATGGCAAGAACAGCTCAAATAAGCAAAGAGAAATGACAGTCCATCATTAGTTAGACATGAAGGTCAGTCAATGTGGAAGATTAAGAACTTTTAAAAAGTTTCTTCAAGTGCAGCTGCAAAAACCATCAAGCGCTATGATGAAACTGGCTCTCATGAAGACCGCCACAGGAAAGGAAGACCCAGAGTTACCTCTGCTGCAGAGGATAAGTTCATTAGAGTTCAGGTAACAGACAAATCTCAACATCAACTGTTCAGATGAGGGTGCATGAATCAGGCCTTTATGGTCGAATTTCTGCAAAGAAACCACTACTAAAAGGACACCAATAAGAAGAGACTTGCTTGGGCCAAGAAACATGAGCAATGGACTTTAGACTGGTGGAAATCTGTCCTTTGGTCTGATGAGTCCAAAATAGATTTTTGGTTCCAACCGTGTGTCTTTGTGAGATGCAGAGTAGGTGAACGGATGATCTCCGCATGTGTAGTTCCCACCGTAAAGCATGGAGGAGGAGGAGTGATGGTACTTTGCTGGTGACAATGTCAGTGATTTATTTAGAATTCAGGGCACACTTAACCAGCATGGCTACCACAGTATTCTGCATTCATACGACATCACATCTGGTTTGCTCTTAGTGGGACTATCATTTGTTTTTCAACAGGACAATGACCCAACACACCTCTAGGCTGTGTAAGGGCTATTTGACCAAGAAGGAGAGTGATGGAGTGCTGCATCAGATGACCTGGCCTCCACAATCACCCGACCTCAAACCAATTGAGATGGTTTGGGATGAGTTGGACCGCAGAGTGAAGGAAAAGCAGCCAACAAGTGCTCAGCATATGTGGGAACTCCTTCAAGACTTTTGGAAAAGCATTCCAGGTGAAGCTGGTTGAGAGAATGCCAAGAGTGTGCAAAGCTGTCATCAAGGCAAAGGGTGGCTACTTTGAAGAATCTCAAATATAAAATGATTTTGATTTGTTTAACACTTTTTTGGTTACTACATGATTCCATGTGTTATTTCATATTTCTGATGTCTTCACTGTTATTCTACAATGTAGAAAATAGTAAAAAGAAAAGAAAAATCCTGGAATGAGTAGGTGTGTGCAAACTTGATTGGTACTGTATTTATATATAAAAATGTATAAAAATACAGGATGAGGGCAGGGAGCTAAGTCGAAGTACAGAAAAGTAGGCCTAAGAATTGCCAGGGGCCTCACAATACGATATTATCACGATACTTAGGTGCCAAAACGATATGTATTTCGGATTCGATACTGTGATTTTATTGCGATTCGATTTTCCAAACATATTTCTCAAACTGTGTCTGCTGCAGAAGGAAAATAGAGAGCCATGAGAACAAGTCTTGATCAGTAGCGGAAATAAAAGTTCTGAAAGCAAATTGGCTCCCTTTTCTAAAAGATGGGGAACAAGCTATGAAGGAAAAATACTGGAGTTTTGGTGCACGTAAAGCAAACAAGCGCAAAAATAACATTGCAATATATATCGTCAAAAATAATATCCCAATATGTAACTGTATGGATTTCTTCCCCCATCACTACAGAAAAGGGGATCTGCTTTCCAGCAATTCTGACACATACAAATTATTACCAATACAAATTAGTTAATTTGTTTGCACAAGCACCAATTTCTTCTTCATCGTTCCACTAGTGACACTTTTCTTGAAAAAAAAAGTATATTTTAAATGATACCAAAACATTAGCAGTGGGTGAAATTATTTTTGAAGAGCTAGAAATTAAAATCACCACAATATGCCTACACACACACACACACACACACACACCCTCTAACCAGTAATGACAGTTGTAATAACTGTAGTTCTGCTCATCAGCACATGCTTCATGGTTGTTAATATCATTGATGAAAAGCAACTCTCTGTATTGGGTTCAGGGTTGTGAAAAACAACTAATACCATACATAAAAATATATACACTATATATTAAAAAAAAGTATGTGAACACCACTTTAAACATTTGTGGATTTAGATTTTTTTTGCCACAGTGCTGACAGCTGTATAAAATTGAGCACACTGTCATGCAATCTCCATAGACAAACATTGGCAATAGAATGGCCTTACTGAAGAGCTCAGTAACTTCCAACATGGCACCGTCTTAGGATGCAATCTTTCTAACAAGCCAGTTGGTCAAATTTCTGCCCTGCTAGAGCTTCCCCGTTCAACTGTAAGTCCTGTTATTGTGAAATGTCTAGGAGCAGAACCGGTTCAGGCGCAGAGTGGTATGCCACAAGCTCACAGAAGGGGAAGCGCGTAGCCTTTAAAAATTGTCTGTCCTCGGTTGCAACACTCACTACAGAGTTCCAAACTTCCTCTTGAAGCAACGTCAGCACAATAAACTGTTTGTCGGGAGCTTCATGAAATTGGTTTCCAACCCCATGCGCAATGCCAAGTGTTGGCTGGAGTGGTGTAAAGCTCACCGCCATTGGACTCTGGAGCAGTGGAAACACGTTCTCTGGAATAATGAATCACGCTTCACTATCTGGCAGTCCGACGGACGAATCTGGGTTTGGTGGATGCCAGGAGAACGCTACCTGCCCCATTTTATAGTGCCGACTGTACAGTTTGGTGGAGGAGGAACAATGGTCTGGGACTGTTTTTCATGGTTCGGGCTAGGCCCCTTAGTTCCAGTGAAGGGAAATCAACGCTACAGCACACAATGACATTCTAGATGATTCTGTGCTTAAAACTTTGTGGCAACAGTTTGGAGAAGGCCCTTTCTTGTTTCAGCATGACAATGCCACCGTGCACAAAGCAAGGTCCATACAGAATTGGTTTGTCGAAATCGGTATGGAAAAACTTGACTGGCCTGCACAGAGCCCTGACCTTAACCTCACCGAACACTTTTGGGATGAATTGGAACGCCGACTGTGAGCCAGGCCTAATCGCCCAACATCAGTTCCCAACCTCACTAATGCTCGTGGCTGAATGGAAGCAAGTCCCTGCAGCAATGTTCCAACATCTAGTGGAAAGTCTTCCCAGAAAAGTTGAGGCTGTTATAGCAGCCTCCATATTAATGCCGATGATTTTGGAATGAGATGTTCGACAAGCAGGTGTCCACATACTTTTGGTCATGTAGTGTACGTGTTCATCAGAGAACTGCTCTTAACGATACTTGTGGAAGCAAGGGAGCATTTTCCCTTAGACACACTAATGAAAAGCTACTGCATGTACTAACTTACTGTGTAACCTGGAAACATATCAATGTCAACCAGGATATCTGTGTGGACATCTCCATGACCCAATTCTACAGACTATACTTAATCCAGCTCTTCTATGTATAGCTAATGTTTAACTAAAGACCTCTGGTGACTGTTTTTACTATAATTTCTGTATTTGTTATGGGAAACTTAGAGACAGTCGAAGAAATATGACAATGCATAGTGTACAAACCAGGAAAACAATGACTACATTCCTGAGCATGAATGAACTGCACAAGCGCCTATCTCAACAGGACACTCAGGGGAAAACGGACCATATTATTCAGTATACCAGCAAGTATTCATAATTGTTGGTCCTTTCCCTTACAAATATGATATGCATTTCTTGTCCCTAAAAAGTGCATGTTCTTTCAGGACTCCAACCTCCTGTTTGCTTTTCTTTTTTTGACTGAGCTCAAAACTACGTAGCATTTCACAACCCTCACTTTTTAATCAACTATGTATGTGTATAAACATCAAAACCAACATTTTGAATAATATCAAAAAGCATAGTGTGTGAAAGAGGTACAGTTGAAGTCGGAAGTTTACATACACTTAGGTTGGAGTCATTAAAACTTGTTTTTCAACCACTCCACACATTTCTTGTTAACAGACTATAGTTTTGACAAGTCGGTTAGGACATCTACTTTGTGCATACATGACACAAGTAATTTATCCAGCAATTGTTTACATACAGATTATTTCACTTATAACTCACTGTATCACAATTTCATTGGGTCAGAAGTTTACATACACTAAGTTGACTGTGCCTTTAAACAGCTTGGAACATTCCAGAAAATTATGTCATGGCTTTAGAAGCTTCTGATAGGCTAATTGACATCATTTGAGTCAATTGGAGGTGTACTTGTGGATGTATTTCAAGGCCTACCTTCAAACGTAGTGCCTTTTTGCTTGACATCATGGGAAAAGACATCAGGCAAAAACCTGTAGACCTCCACAAGTCTGGTTCATCCTTGGGAGCAATTTCCAAGCAGCCATCATACCGCTCAGGAAGGAGACGCGTCTGTCTAGTAGAGATGAATGTACTTTGGTGCAAAAAGTGCCGAATTAATGTTGTGGCAGCATCATGTTGTGGCGGTACTTTGCTACAGGAGGGACTGGTGCACTTAAAAAAAAATAGATGGCATCATGAGGCAGGAGAATTATGTGGATATATTGAAGCAACATCTCAAGACATCCGTCAGGAAGTTAAAGCTTGGTCGCAAATGGGTCTTCCAAATGGACAGTGACCCCAGGCATATATCCAAAGTTGTGGCAAAATGGCTTAAGGACAACAAAGTCAAGGTATTGGAGTGGCCATCACAAAGACCTGACCTCAATCCTAGAGAAAATTTGTGGGCAGAACTGAAAAAGTGTGTGCGAGCATGGAGGCCTAGAAACCTGACTCAGTTACACCAGCTATGTCAGGAGGAATGGGCCAAAATTCACCCAACATATTGTGGGAAGCTTGTGGAAGGCTACCCGAAATGTTTGACCCAAGTTAAACAATTTCAAGGCAATGCTACCAAATACTAATTGAGTGTATGTAAACTTCTGACTGACTGGGAATGTGATGAAAGAAATAAAAGCTGAAATAAATCACTCTACTATTATTCTGACATTTCACATTCTTAACCATTTTATTTTATCCTAAGACAGGGAATTTTTACTAGGATTAAATGTCAGGAATTGTGAAAAACTGAGTTTAAATGTATTTGGCTAAGGTGTATGTATACTTCCGACTTCAACTGTATACCATAGAGGAGCCTACCTTCCCCCCCCTCCCTAAACTCCTCTGTGCAGCGACTAACTTTCTTCTCAGTTGTCTTCCTCTGTGGGTGAGCAGCAGCGAGGCTGGAGTGGATCAAGTCAGGACAAGTCTGGAATCCACAGGGTATCAGAATACCTGGAAGTTGGAGCAGGGCAGCACTGTCTGGGCTGGGAGTGGGGACTCAATACTATGTACTGTTACCAGGGGGCCGGGGCCGCCCCTGACCAGTTTGTGATCACTGAACACTGCAGGTATATGAAATCAATATGGACGCCCTGACCAGTGAGGGAGATCAGGTACACAGAGCTGACATATTAATTAGAGTGATGTGACTTATACCATGAATGATTGGTTGATACCTTTACACTTGTCATGTGTGTCTCTTATCAAAGTGTTTCCGGTCTATAAATTAACATAAGGGTGGAGAAATATCCAGACAGTCAAGATGGGGAGAGTCCCTGCTAACTAGGCTACAGGTGTTTCATTCATGCTATCTAGGGCTCATCTGGAAAACAGATGTAATTCTCAATGTGACTTCCCTTGTTAAATAAAAGAATATTTAAAAATAACAAATCCTATCCTGTGTTCCAACACAATTTTTGCTTAAGTCATCAAAAGGATATCACATATCACAATATATATATATATTTTTATTTAACCTTTATTTAAAATGTAATTATGCCCATCCATCTTCAAATTATATGATAATGAATAATTACCCTACATAAAATTTAACTATGCAAGTTTCAAATAAACTGGGATAACCTGAAGGCCAGTGAGAAAGCAACCTACTTCCTTGAAGTGTTTACTTCTGGTAATTGGAGTAGGTTTGCCTATATGGCTGAGTTTGACAGGTTGGCCTTACAGAAACATTCTGGTGAACGGAATTAAACGTTTTGCATTTGTCTGTAAAATAGAATTTCAAATGAACAACAATAAAACTGTGAAAATGCAAAAGTGACAGCAGTGGCGCATGCGCGACTTGGTTACATCGTTCCTACATTTCTAATTTGTTTGGTTTACACAACACTTTCCTAAAAAAAAAAAAAAACTTACCTCGTATTCAAATCTTGCGGAATGCATTATCTTCAATTACTTCAGAGTTAAATCCAGTTGGTAGACAGTTCAAACAAAACGATTTAGACACTTTAAATGCACGGGACTATAGTCCTCCCTCCCTGGGGTCCAAGAAGTTTCAAATCAACGCGTGAGGGACATTAATTCAAGGTTGATCAAAAGTACCAACTCATTCCTTCAATGACTCAAATCGCGTGGTTAAAAGGTGTGAAACTGTAGTTGTCGTGGCTGAGGTGTTTGTTTCAGTCAACAATTGTACACCTTGAAACTGACCCTTTCCATCCACACCCACGACATTTAGCCACGCCCACACCTGGTGCAGCATTTGTAAAAGGCCAGAACGCGAGGGGAGATTTGGGCCTGATGATCAGGAAGTTGCGATTTTACAGAACATTTATATTGGAAGTAGTTTGTGTAAACATATGCGGTTCTGTTATATCAGCTCTACATGTAGGTAGGCTAAATACATATATATCTTCTCGATAGCAACGTTTCATAACAAATAGGTCTATATCACATCTTCATAACGCTGAGAAAAATATTGTGTCAGTTAGAAAAATCGCCAAAACAGTATTGAAATGATTGAATACACTGATACCCCTCACGTAGAGAACGAGACCATTATCTTACCTTGTGTGCCCCCTAGTGACTAAATACAGAATTTGGATTGGCATAGACATTTTTATTGCTCTTATGATGAATGACTGGGTCCATTGGTAAATGCTTGGGCCAGGAAATTGGACCCGACCATACTTATAACGTAAAACAGGCACACTGTCTGAAATTCAATCAAACACGCACTACGGAAAAAAATACCAACGTTTCATGCATTTTTTAAGTCGGCCTGTGATCAATTACATCATTGTGAATTGAAGGCCATTGTGTTTTTAAAGTGCGTTCTTCTTTTTCTTCTTTGATTAGGTTTAATGGCGTTTGCCATCCAATAAATATTGCGTTCCCGCCACCTACTCGATTGGAGTACAACTCCCTTATACGTTGCTAAAAAAATATAAAAATAAAAACAATACCCTACCATAACACTCACTAAAAATAAAATACCATACTCCACCATTTAAATATATTTAGTTCTACATCAGGCCAACAGCCTGAAAGGATGGGACACCACCACTTAACACACCATGTTACATTGTCTGACGTCAAATCTCGCACACCCAAGTCGGACATTTCAAAGTTGCCTAGTTCCAACTAGCACATGAACGCAGCCTCTTTCAGCACTGCTGTCACTGAATTCGTGACGCATATTATGAAAACGCTCAGGCAGTTCCATAGATAGACCAGTTTCCATCCACTGCCTGCACTTCTCATTCATATCCATTGGGTGTCTCCCTCCACCAAATCTAACCGCAGTATTTTAAGTGTTCGCGCTTTGAGGAAAGTCCATGGTACAATACAACCTCGTAGATGGGCGTTGAGAAAAAAAAGCTTTTTTTCTGGCGACGCTGCAGCCACATAATAGTCTGGGCTGCGATTGGAGAGAGCAAGTGCGCACGGACGCAGACGCAGGAGAAATCGGAGGCAGGCACCGACCAGAACAGAGCTCACCATAGTAGTTTATGTAACTGTATTTGGGAATCAATTCCGATTATAAAGAGAAAACGTTCCAATTGAGAAACGGAAGAAGGAGTGAAAATGGGACATACAGTGTTACCCATATTGATGGCCTTATTGTCCCATTGCGTGTGGGGAAATGTCGAGGTAAGCCCCAATAGTATTATCTTTAATTTCTATTATAAACACATTGTTATGTATATTTGTTGTATAAACATGCGTTTTGCTCGAAGTGATGTTGTAAATGTTTATATCGATATCACTCATGTCATGAATATCAACTCGTATCCTTTTTGCTGACGCGCACCGTTATCTTGGACAGATTTAATTAGCAAATGAAAGCGCACACTGACTGTCAGATGATAAATTACATTTCAACAAGAAGGAACGCTCAGTAACCTACCTACGCAGACTAAATGCTATTGTCTAATTAGCAAATTTGTATTATTGAAATTTATAAAATATCTGTAGACATTTGGTCATGCCAACCAAGTATTCAAGCCAATACATTTATTTTGTATTAGGCTATTGTATGTCAGCCTCTCCCCCGGGGGTTTAGCGAGCAGGAGAGTGAGACCCATCTGGGATCTACCCTTGATAAACAAAGAGATAAATGTACTGAACGTCTTCGTTGCCTGGGGTGGGGTCATTCTTTTTTGTTGGTTTTCTTTTGGTCTAATTGAAAAAAATGAAGAATGCAACGCAACATCTCATTTGTTTGTATCGTATCAGTAGGCCATAGACTGGTATATGCTATTATAGGCCTGCAAGTCTATCGAAAGAATGCACAATCAAGGGCTGTTTGAACATCCCAAAGCCATGAACGTAATGGTGGCCTTATACCATCAGTATCGAAGGTAGGGGGGGGTGTAGAGGAGCCCCACTGGCTGCCTGCTTGCTTTGTCATGATGCCCGTGCTAGGAATGCTGAATGAGGGAACACAGTGGGCCTTCCGGCTGCCTACAGAGAGAGAGTAGCACCACACCTGCTATTTTAATGAAAATGGCTATGTCATGAAAAAGGCTATATCTTGAATCTGGGACTTGCATCGGATGCTTAAGATATATCTTTGATGGAGGCCTGTGCTTGAACCTTTATTGCGCCACTGTGAATCCAGGGGAAAGAGAGAGAAATTCTGTATTGATTGTGAAATGTGGTGCTTTTCATCTTACATCCTTGTTTTCTTTTTTAATGAGTTTAAATGATCTTTCTGTAAGCCTACACCTTAGCCTCCTGCTTTGATATGGGGTCATGTTTGATCTAAGTTTGATCCGACTACATGTTGTATAGCAGGATGTAGAGTGAACTAAGGCTGAGGCCTGAGCCACTACTAAGCTCCATCTTGTCACTGCACTGAATGAAATAAAACAAATGCAAATGGCTGTTCTCAGAGCCTGCTGAGCTGACCTATCTCCATCTCATGCTTCATGTGTGGTAGATAAGAGTCTCTGACAGACAGACTGTTCTGGGGCCAGATCAATGTAATGACCAGGCAGCCATCAGTCACTCAGCCCTCCCACCATACCGCTATCACTGACAGCAGACTTTAATGAGCTCTACCACAGCATAGCACTGCACTCTCCAGACTATGACTCTTCCATTTCCCCCATGGATCACTAGAATATACCAATTATTTTAGTTTCCTAACTCAAAATCATGACGTTTGAATTGTTAGTACCTTGCTGTGTTACTTGAATGGAGTAATTGCTTTTTTCTCCTACCGTTCTACCTTTATAATAACGGCTCGTGTATCTCAAAGTGCAAACACTTAGACATATCATTTAACCTTGTCCACAGAGGGTCAAATCACTCCCTATGCTAATTGGGAAACCCCAGCACATGTGCAGAATTTTCTTACATCTGGCTATTCTATATAGAACGTCTGTGAAGGTCTAGACTCCAGACTGATATGTGACATCATGGGCCCTTTCAGCCTGTGCCACCCGCCACTGAGCTGTGCCAATGCGTCAGAGGTGACTTCCAGGGACCACTAGACCCAGACGCCTCCCACACCCAGCCCCCAGAGGCCTTCAGCCCCTCAGCTAATGAGGGAGGCCAGGCTCCCTGTGGGGGCTCTGGAGTGTAGGAGAGGTATAAAAGGGCAGTGGGGCGTGCTGGGTGGAAAGCAGGGGAGAGTGGGCCGTGAGCAGTAACTCATGGAGTCTCAGCTGGAGTTAACAGTGCAGGTCAAGCTTACTTTCCACCTGGAAAGAGAAGTGTGAGTTGTTCCTTCTCTTTGTTACTGTTGCATTGTAAGGGTGTACGTAGACTAGAGGAGAAGCTCTATGTTCCTCTGTAAGAACTAGCTCACATGCATAATCTGTCACTCCTTTCTATCTACACATCGCTCTTTCTATCTATTTACTGTAGCTATCCATATACTGTCTACCAACTGTACATTATGCCCTTGGAAGGTACTAGAAATCCCAATCTCCAGTCAGAAAGCATGTAATCCTCATAGTGGGGTGTGTAAGGATTCATTCTGAAGATGTTAAGAGGATTAGCATGTGTATTTATTAACCATCGGCGCTGGTTGCTCACAGTGCATTTTATTAGCCATAAACCTGTTGATTTCATTGTGGAATTATTCCACTGCTGTAAGAGCATTACTGGGATTACTGCTGTATGCTGAGGAACCATGCTTATGTTTACACAAGGAGACCTGCAGATATGTGAAGGTTTACAGTCCAGATTACACTTTGAAGAGGGCTGGCTGGCTGGTTTAACACCCTGGTATTAGCTTTTGTCACCATTTCTGTAGTAAAGGTTGAAGTTGGGCAATTTTGCATTGCTACGGCCTGATCTTTTCCACTTAATGCAGTGTTGGTAGATGGCACTACTATTTTTATAGTCTAATAATGCATTTGTAAAGGAGATGGAGGCAAACTGTTGTCTGTATCATGTAATGGCTTTAGGGTGCAGTACAAATGGTGTTTGTTTACAAGAAAGGAAATGTAAGAGAACGAAGGCATTAGAGTTTTTCAAAGCACAAGAGCAAAGTCAACATTTACCTATCCGAAACACAATCATTATGTAATGTGTTATTCTGCTCTCTGTCCTTGTTCTCCATTTTGATTGCTATTCACATACTGTGTGTGATGTTCTTAAAGTGTATTGTGTTAAAAGCAGGGACCAGTGCATTGTAGAATACATTTATTTTACTGTTTACTTCACATCAGTGTCCATGAAGCTAACACAGTAGCGTGACACTCCTAGCATGATACTTTGACAGTTTATCTATACTGTCCTATGGGTCTTAACCTCAGCCACCTTGGATGCAATGACATGTGCCACTTGCAGCGCTGAGATTGTTTAGTTGATTGACAACTTGGCATAGTTCTTGCTGGACGACTTAAACTGAATTCTTCATTCGCTGCATACTTCAGTCTGAGACTGCAATCTCAAGTCGTTTGTGGTGATATCAAAATGAGGAGTGTTGTACAAAACAAAGCCATTAGCAATTGGATCATCTTTAACCAATCAGAGTATCAAAGGCAATGATGCATTTTCAAAATGTTGCTTTACCCACGTGTGTTTTGGCTCTGGCCCAACCCTCTGGCCCAACCCTGGATTGCTGATGCTATGTATTGGCCATTGATGCTTTGAAGCCACCGGTCTGCAACATTGGCACTCTCCAGTAGGAGCAGTCCCCCATAAGAATGAATGGAATTCTACAGTATTTAAAAAAAAAAAATTCAAGGACAAAATTACATGTATTTTTGTTGTTGTAGTGGGGACAGTAATGTAATTAAAAAAAAAGTACTTTAAGGATTTTTTTAATACATCTTCACTTGAAATGTTTTATGTTTAGCTCACATAATCTAATTTAAAAGTATGCATTAGGGTGTCTGCATCAAGGTGTCTGTAGACATAATAAATGCATTTCTATATCTTCCAAAAATATTTTTATAATGTGGGGGAGTGCGATGATGGAGGCACGGTGGTGTCAACACTCACTATCAGTCATATAGTGTGTGTGTGTATATATAAATCCTTGGGCCCAACCCATCGGTTTCTGGGACCAATCAGACTGTCTAGAATGACCAATCAGACAGTCTAAAACATGTTTGCATTCTAGAAATTGTAGGGGAGGTACTCAGATCCAGACTCATTGCAGAGAAGAAACTAGTGGGCGTGGCGTAGCATTTGGCCGGAGCAAGGAGTTTTGGTAGCCAGGAAGCAGAGGTCACCTTCCCTACAATAACACAGCGTGTGTCATGACTCGGACAGAAAATAACTGCTATGAAAAGATGACATTGATGATCTTAAACATTCTATTTTTAACAGCACTTCAGCCTCATGCTACTTCCACCTGCCTGAAAAATGGAAAGATGGCAATGATAAAGATGAATGTTTCCTCAAAGACATGTTTTGTTTCAAGCTGAAGTGTCAGAGTCAAGTGATTTATTAATGATGAAGAATGAGCAGGTTTTGTTATCTGCCAGTGCATATATTTGAGTGCAGTGCAGGCCCCCCGAGTGGCGCAGTTGTCTAAGGCATTGAATCGCAGTTGCTAGCTGTGCCACATTGTCCCGGCGCTGTCCGGGTTAGGGGAGGGTTTGGCCGGCAGGGATGTTCTTGTTCCATCGCACTCTAGCGACTCCTGCCGGGCGCATGCATGCTGACACAGTCTCCAGGTGTACGATGTGTACGATGTGTGGCTGGCTTCCGGGTTATCAAGAAGCAGTGCAGCTTGGTTGGGTCGTGTTTCGGAGGACGCGTGGCTCTCGACCTTCGCCTCTCCTGATTCCATACGGGAGTTGCAGCGATGAGACAAGACTGTAACTACCAATTAGATACCACAAAATTGGGATGAAAAACTGGTAAAAGTTAAAAATGTACGAAAAAGAATACAGTACAGTAAACCGCAAGCTTTGGGGGAAATGCACAGCTCTGTGTTTATCAAGATAAATTACTGCAGAGAAGGCCGCTGGAACCCAGGGAGACCGGAGAAGCTACCGGCCATTGGTAGAGCCATGAAACACAGCTCTCCAAGTCACATATGCACTCCAATTTATGAGGGAGGGAGAGAGGAAGCGGGAGAAAGATAGTGGGGTATGTTTAGAAGAGGAGGAAGAAGATTAAACGGATACAGGGAGTTGCTAAATTGCTGCGCATGTTCCCCCCTCAGCATTTTCAGGCCTTGTGTTGGAACACAGAAGCTCACCCCTCCACTCCCCTTCCCCCTGCCTGTGACTGCAGTGCTATGGATATGTAGAAACAGTTACAGGATACTAGCAGCTCTCTCTCTCTCTCTCTCTCTCTCTCTCTGTCTGTCTGTCTGTCTATTTCTTTCTCATTTAATTAATTTCCGAGCCAGGAGATAATCAGGTTTCCTTAATGGTTTCCCTTGTGCTTTGCTCTGCCGTGTGCCTGTGCCAGAGGACATGTACCGTTTTATTGGATCCCATCTTTCCTCTCCTCTCTTTATTGTGCTCTTTCCAAGCATTTTGAAGGGAAAAGCACATAACAAGGACCTGATCCAAAATCTTGCACAGTCATTGTGAAATTAAACCCGGGCACAATGAAAGGAAAGGCATGAGATAAAATAATTGCTGGAAATGTGCCTCAGCAATCAACCCATTACCAGAAGTGACAGCTAAATGAAAAGACGTTACGTGGGCCATTTAACGAGCGGCCTGGGTTATTCGTGCCATGACAGACATTCAAGGAAGTGCATGGTATCACAAAGTATGAAAGGCCATCGGGAGTCTCATGCAAATCCAACAGCTAGGGAGATTGGGGGGGTGCAGCACAAATGGGAACTAAGATTCCCTAAAACTGTGTGTGCATGTTTAGGAGTTAGGGGAAAGTGTGGAGAGAGAGAGAGAGAGGGAGTGTGAGGCATACAGTACATCCATAGCCACTCTGATCACATCTGGCTCCAGTGCCTGCCTGCATGTCAGAACTTCTGGAGATATCACTCCAATCCAAGGTCCCCCATCCCAAACGCTAGGCCTGGTAAGCATAATTGGCAAAATTTCTGCTGTGAAAAGTTGAAGCGAAAAGGAGCTGTGGGGTTGGCTGGTCCCTGCTGAAGCCAGCAGGAGGTTTCAGAAGAGCCGCCCTCGAGACATCTGCAGCGTAGTGATAACATTTGCCCTCCGTGTTTGGGAGGAGAGAGAGAGCGTGTCCTCCGTTAGTCAGAGAGAGGAGAGAGTGGGGGAGGTTAGAGAGAGTAGACAGATTACTGAGAGAGAGCGGCGATATAGGCTTGGTGGGTAGGAAAGGAGTAGAAGGCACATAGTTGGTGCTAAGAGAAACTCTAAACCCACAGGCTCTCTGACCCTGGTGTCTTGAAAGGCAGAGATTAATCTCTGTCATGTACTGTATATGTATTCACAGGTGGCCCAGGAAGAATGGAAGAAGGACACTGCCTGCAGGCCATAGCACTGAGCCTAGTCATTACCCATTCACACACATGCGCACACACACGCAGAGCCAGTGAAGAGGAGGGCGAGGCGGGGCTGGACTGCAACATGACGTTTCCATAATGGCACCGGGATGCATGGATAGCTTTGTGGAGGTCGAGGCTGGCCTGGCTGACAGGGAGTGGTGGGGAGGCTGGCCTGGCTGACAGGGAGTGGTGGGGAGGATGGCCTGGCTGACAGGGAGTGGTGGGGAGGATGGCCTGGCTGACAGGGAGTGGTGGGGAGGCTGGCCTGGCTGACAGGGAGTGGTGGGGAGGCTGGCCTGGCTGACAGGGAGTGGTGGGGAGGATGGCCTGGCTGACAGGGAGTGGTGGGGAGGATGGCCTGGCTGACAGGGAGTGGTGGGCAGGCTGGCCTGGCTGACAGGGAGTGGTGGGCAGGCTGGCCTGGCTGACAGGGAGTGGTGGGGAGGCTGACCTGGCTGAGAGGGAGTGGTGGGGAGGATGGCCTGGCTGACAGGGAGTGGTGGGCAGGCTGGCCTGGCTGACAGGGAGTGGTGGGGAGGCTGGCCTGGCTGACGGAGTGGCCGGGAGGATTTCAGGGGGTCTGGTGAGGCTGATCAGCAGTGCATTAACATTCCACACACCGTTGGATGGGTGGAGTGGATTGGCATAGAGGGAGATGTCTGGATCAGTGTCTGTGCCCTGCTCTCTGCCATCTCTAGCAGCAGAGGGATGCAGCATGGCACAGCGTTAGCAAACCCAGCAGCTGGTGGCAGGTAGTGAGGTGGTGTGGTGTGAAGCGGTTGAGCTAGCGGCTCATTTCCTCCTTCCTATGCTAACATGAATACTAAAGGGATAGTGGGTACACAATGCACCTCAATGACACACACACACCTCCACACACGCTGACAGACAAACAGCCCAGACACACACAGGGTACTCCAACACACACACACTATCCAGGCACACACACTCACACTCACTGCTTTAAAAAGATGGCACGCTGCGGCAGCTGCATCAATTATTGACGGCCTTGGAAAGGTTTGGGCTCTTGCTTGTTGGATTGGGCTCTGGAACTCTTGTCACGCACTCACTCCTCCCCAGAACCCACCCCAGCCCCATCACTCCCTCCTTCCTCCCCTCCCAGCCTCAGAGTGGATCCTGACTGTACACCAGCTCTTCTCCAGGTTTTTTTCTACACGTACACTGTTTGCTCTTGAAATATTCATCCTCCACGCCCACTCTCCGTTCTCTCTCTCTCTACCTCACTCTCTTTACCTCTCTCTCTCTCTCTCTCTCTCTCTCTCTCTCTCTCTCTCTCTCTCTCTCTCTCCTGTCCTCTCTCTTTTTCTCTATACCTCTCTCTCTCTAACTTTATCTCTGTTCTCTCTCTCAACACACAGACACTCTGTCTCCATCTTCCTTGTCGTCCATCGTCACCCAACCTCATCAGATCTCACTATTGCTCGTCTGAGTGTACATTTCTCATACCTCCGACGAGACAATATCCTCCACATACAGTATGTTACAGCAGATATCTCTAACTGCACTCAATTGCCATAGCACATATTTTTACACTGACAAAATAGATAGTTGACAGATGGATGTCCTCTTACTGTATTGCCATAAAATAATGTATGTACCGAGGATACCATGGTTGTAAACATGTTGTAGTGACCTTAGTACAACACCTAGCAACCTTGTCAAGAGGTTCAGATTTTTGGGGGTAATGGCTAAGGTGACAGACGTAGGTACCTGTGTTCAATATGGAAGGGAACAGCTAATGAAAAGTCTCAGGTATTTAATCTGTGACAATAGGACTCCAACAGAGACTGAGACGGCTCAATATTTCATTCATCCCCCAGCTCACCATGGTCGAGGCCAAGCTCTCAGCTGCACACTCCAGCTAATATTCACGCTAGCTCCACTGACAAATTGGGTATTTTGCGTGAGTCCACTTCTGTCTGCAAAAAAATAAGTTCAGAAAGGACAAGAAGCTCAAATTGAGGTTTCCAGGTATGGACATGGAGGGTTCATTTTACAGATTGTCTGAATGATTCAACCATTCTTCTCCCCCATCTGACAGTCTATGGGGATATGATAGCCTGAGGAAATGAGATAATACTAATGTTTAATCTACTGAGGGACTGGAGCACAGACAGACCAGCAGACTGCACCCTGCAACACATCATCTCACCAGAGTGGCACAGGGTGAAATAACACACAGAGACAGACCAGCAGACTGCACCCTGCAACACATTATCTCACCAGAGTGGCACAGGGTGAAATAACACACAGAGACAGACCAGCAGACTGCACCCTGCAACACATTATCTCACCAGAGTGGCACAGGGTGAAATAACACACAGAGACAGACCAGCAGACTGCACCCTGCAACACATTATCTCACCAGAGTGGCACAGGGTGAAATAACACACAGAGACAGGACATGCAGTTACACACACAGACCGGGGCAGTACAAGATAGGACATGTCATTCTGGCATTGTTTCATAACACTATTCCCGGCCTGTTATCCGCAGTGCCTGTTTTTCCATCTTGCGTCACGACAAGATGCCAGCCCTCAACCCATTTCTTTAACTCTGATTTAAAGAGGGGGAATAGCAGGAAAGCAATAACACAATGCGGTGTTCATATAAAGAGGGCCTGAGCTGTGTCTGGGAGTGACAGGCTCCAGACAGATAACAGATTGAGTGGAGAGATGGTGTCAAGCCTCTCACAGTGATCGTTGTAGCCCTACAGCATGTAACATGGTTATATGTAGCCTTGTCTAAATTGCATAGTGTACTAGATTTTGCATGGTTGACCTTTATGTAAAAAAGTGAAGTGACTGATATTATTGTGCTGTTATCATGTGGTGAAGTGGCTGATATTATTGTGCTATTATCATGTGGTGAAGTGGCTGATATTATTGTGCTATTATCATGTGGTGAAGTGACTGATATTATTGTGCTATTATCATGTGGTGAAGTGGCTGATATTATTGTGCTATTATCATGTGGTGAAGTGGCTGATATTATTGTGCTGTTATCATGTGGTGAAGTGGCTGATATTATTGTGCTATTATCATGTGGTGAAGTGGCTGATATTATTGTGCTGTTATCATGTGGTGAAGTGGCTGATATTATTGTGCTATTATCATGTGGTGAAGTGGCTGATATTATTGTGCTATTATCATGTGGTGAAGTGGCTGATATTATTGTGCTGTTATCATGTGGTGAAGTGGCTGATATTATTGTGCTATTATCATGTGGTGAAGTGGCTGATATTATTGTGCTATTATCATGTGGTGAAGTGACTGATATTATTGTGCTATTATCATGTGGTGAAGTGGCTGATATTATTGTGCTATTATCATGTGGTGAAGTGACTGATATTATTGTGCTATTATCATGTGGTGAAGTGACTGATATTATTGTGCTATAATCATGTGGTGAAGTGACTGCTATTATCATGTGGTGAAGTGTTACCTCCACTACAGGGTGAGTCACCTGCAGTCAGTTCCTACATGGTGATAGGGGTGGCAGTGTGGATTCCATGATAATGACTGTGTCAAGGAAATGTATAGGTGTTGAGTCATACAAGACAAGGTGTGTGTGTGTCATATCACAGCAGCTGTCAGTAGAACAGATTCAGACTTGAAGATCGAAGGCGAGGATGATTAAAAAATAAGGAAAGAGAGGCACAGTCTGTTCTGAAGCAAGATGCTTTGTCATTCCACAGTGCCCTGAGGCAGGGGGAACAGAAGGGATGTTGCCACAAGATAAGGGATTAGGTCCAAGATTGGGTAATCTAATGGTTCATCAGGAGTGGCTCTGACCAGTGGCCCACGTCTGGGAAGAGCAGGGTGATTAGACCGGGGAAGAAGAAATATCTGATTTGAGGCTCAGAAAATCGGACTGTTATGAGTTTGTTTGTTTATCAGTAGTGTTGGTAAAACAGGAGCTCTAAACAGATCTATCCTTCACTCTGTTAGTGTCCTCTACTACTCATTAGTCTGGACCTGCGGCCTGAATCATTGATGTGATTCCTATTAACGTGACTCTCAGCCATGCAGAACTCTGATAGGCTGTTTGGATGGGATTTTTCTGTTCAGAGATTGGTGATACATTTTAGTTAGTCAATTACATTTAATTATCAAAATTATTTTCATGATGTGTCAATTGTTTCTAGGAATTTGTATAGGAGGCACTCTTAAAATGGAGGTTTCAGAGAGGAGGCAGACATGTTGTAGCAGTGCAATGTCCAGGAGGAGGACTTTTATTTAATGTGCAGGAGAGTGGGTGGCAAACTACACTGTATATATGTATACAACAAAAAGGACGATGACTACGACGGGCACCATAAACTGGGGATAACAAAGTAAATTAAATAATACATTAAACTCAAATGACGCAGGCCTCAATCATGCCTGAACCAGCAGTATGCCAGCCTTACCCCTGTCTGCCAGTTACAGAAATGACAAGGCTTAAATAGAGCCTGGGGTTTCCTCCCACCTGGAACATACCAATACTGACCTATCAAATATCACTGGTGTGAAATAAAGACAGGAAATTACCAAAAAGCATATGCAGGCATTTACATGGGCATTTTATAAATGCACACTCCAATAACAGGTTAGCAAGAAACATAAAGCATACCATCGCCTGTGGTAAGCAGTCATAATATCATGCACGGACTGACACCAGCTCTGTGACAGAATTCTTGAAAATATTTTGTCCGATGTTGTCTTTCCCAACAAATGCATACTTCCACGTTGACGGGCAATTGAATGGATGTGTAAACTAAACAACAACCAGCTGGCAATGCTAAACATGCAAAATCAACCATTCCTCCAGCCATCAGTGACCTACTGAGCCCATATCACTGAGCAAACATGGAGACACAATTATCAGACACCGTGAGAGCAAGCGAAGGAGAGAGACCAAGTAGCGTGTTTTGAAATTCTGCAGGGAGCCAGTTGCTACGGTAACAGGGAATGTAGCCAGCTCCGGTGGGAGGTGTTTCCACGGCAACGGGTCTCAGTGGCCAAGTGATGCTGCTGAGAGGGAGAAAGAGAAGAACAGAATGAGAGGAGAGAGGGAGGGAGGGGAGGGAGGGGGTGGAAAATGTATGCGTAAGTGTGTGATGTGAGAGAGGGGATGTTAAATGAGATGAGAGGAGGAGAGGAAGCTGATAAAAAACGTGTGAGTGTGTCATTGAGGTGTGCCGTGATGCGTGTTTCATTAATTAGTCCATTTAGCAGAGCCTCCGCTCCTCATGGACATTTCTTACCCTCACTTCACAGAGAGAGCGGGTTAAAATAAAGAGAGACAGAAGGGGTGAGAGGGACTGTGTGAGAGCTGGGATACCCTGGGGCCTCATTTATAAACCGTGTCTACGTACAAAATATATCCCACAATGTAGGTGCGCCAGTTTTCACACAAAAGTTTGTATTTAAATTGACTTGACATGAGAATGTGCTCATCTCCCCGCAATCTTTAGACCAGGGCTCTCCAACCCTGTTCCTGGAGAGCTACTGTCCTGTAGGTTTTTAGTCCAACCCTAATCTACCACACCTGATTTATAATAATTATCTGGTTGATCAGCTGAATCGGGTTAGTTATAACCGGGTTTGGAGTGAAAACCTACAGGAGGGTAGCTCTCCAGGAACAGGGTTGGAGGGCCCAGCTTTAGACCATGTGTATGCACATTGGCTAGTGGTTGAAATGTTGTACTGAAAGCTGACAAATATGTATTTTGTGCTAATGGGGGATATGATGAAAAGCTTATTCCCCCAAAAAAAACTAAAAACAGGAAAACATATTAACAAGAATGCAACCATTTGCCATTAGTGAGGAGTTAAAATCTGTTTTATTTTAAGAATCTGAAAGAATTAGACATACAAATCTTTTTCCTATTTTTTTTTCTTTTTTTTAATAGAAATTGCAGAATATACTGTAATCCTCACCTTTTCTGGCTGTGATGGGTTCATATTCCTGAAGGAGCCATACAACAAATGACCATGCACGTCTCTCATTTAATTGGACCTATTAGCCTACTAAATAGATAGGCTATATGTATTTAAACTTTTGCAATATCGTAGGCAGCGCTGTTTATATTACCGGTATACAGTCTAATTTAACAGCTGATTGTTTTACGTTGGAGTAGACCTATGTATCAAGTTCCATGTATTTATTGTCACATGAGCAAGTACAGTGAAATGCCTTTCTTGCTTGCTCGTTCCCAACAATGCAGTAATGAATATCAGTAGTACTATTTTTTTTTTAAGTCAAGTAGAACAAAATCCATGAGAAATAGAACTGTAAGTACTGTAATTTAGTTTTTTGAGTAGCCTGCCCTACAATGTTTCAGAATTCGCTGGTGTATTTAGGTTGGGGGAAAAGTTTATATATATACACTACCTGTCAAAAGTTTTAGAACACCTACTCATTCAAGGGTTTTTCTTTATTTTTACTATTTTCTACATTGCAGAAAATTGAAATAACACATATGGAATCATGTAGTAATCAAAAAAGTGTTAAACAAATAAAATATATTTTAGATTTGTCACTGGTGTAGAGAGGAGTAGGCAGGAAGCAGTTGCAGGTTTACAACTACTGAGTTTATTTAACCTCTTGGGGATAATTAAGGAGCAGTGAGGCGCTAGCGCCCCATCCTTGACAACATCCGGAAAAATCTAGAGCGCCAAATTTAAAATGCAAATGTAGTATTGTAAAACATTCATAAAAATACAAGTGTTGCACTCTCTTCAAAAGCTTAGACTCTTGGCAATCTCACAGCGTTGTCAGATTTCAAAAAGGCTTTACAGCGAAAGCAGAACATTTGATTGTCTGAGGACAGCATCCCATGTACTTTCCCCATTAGCATAATAATAAAACCAGCGCGGGTTTCACAAAACACATAAAAAGAGCTAAAATAAATCGCTTACCTTTGAAGATCTTCTGCTGAGGGCAATCCAAAGTGTCCAAGCAAGACATCCAATGTTCCTTTTGTTAGAAAAAGTCCCTATTTATATCCATAAATCTCAGTTTGGTTGGCGCGTTCTGTTCAGAAAATCCACCGTTCACTCGCCCAAAATAGAAGACACAGAGACCAGTAAAAATATACCTATAAACTGTGTCCAAACAAATCAAACCATATTTCTAATCGATCCTTAGCTACACTTATGTTTATTAACGATTATATTTCACACGGATAATATCTTGAGCGATTGAAAAGTAAAAATCCGAGGCGCGCGCTCCCAGGTCCTGCGCGTCACAGACAGAAATTGCTTCCTCACTCCTCTGATATAAACTTCCTGCATTCGTCTAGTTTTCAAGGTAAACGCTTGAAACCTTGTCTAAAGACGGGTGACATCTAGTGGAAGCCATAGGTACTGCAACCTGGGAGCTGGAATCCAGCAGATCCCATAGCAACTCATTGGAAAATGAGAATGCTCACAAAATGACATTTTCTTGGATGGATTTTGCTCTGGTTTTCACCTGCCATATCAGTTCTGTTATACTCACAGACATTATTTTAACAGTTTTAGAAACTTCAGAGTGTTTTCTATCCAATACTACTCATTATGTGCATTTCCTAGTTTCTGGACCTGAGTACCAGGCATTTAACTTTAGGCACGTCAGACTCTCCAAAACTCCGAACACTGATGCCGCTCCCAGGTTTTAAGCACCATAGATCAAAGCAGGACGGAACCCAAACACTGTTGTGCTCAAAATGTATCTTCAGAAACAATACGCATGGGGCGAACCCAAAGTGCAAAATATAAAGTACTCAGGAAATAGTAGGAGAGATTCCTCTCAGGAAAACAAGTAACATTTGCAATGACCGAGAAAGACAAATGGCAGAGGGAGTGTATATATACAGTGATAGTGGGGATTGGAACCAGGTGTGTGTGTGTGTGTGTGTGTGTGTGTGTGTGTGTGTGTGTGTGTGTGTGTGTGTGTGTGTGTGTGTGTGTGTGTGTGTGTGTGTGTGTGTGTGTGTGTGTGTGTGTGTGTGTGTGTGTGTGTGTGTGTGTGTGTGTGTGTGTGTGTGTGTAATGATGACGAGACAAGTCCGGGGTTGATGTGTGAAGGGCGTTTGCCAGTAGTAGGATCGGCAGCAGCTAGAAGGCCGGCGACGCCGAACAACTGAGCTGGACAGGAGGGGGAGCCAAAGCGAAGGCTGGTGTGACAAGAATCTTCAAAGTAGCCACCCTTTGCCTTGATGACAGCTTTGCACACTCTTGGCATTCTCTCAACCAGCTTAATCTGGAATGCTTTTCCAACAGTCTTGAAGGAGTTCCCGCATGCTGAGCACTTGTTGGCTGCTTTTCCTTTACTCTGCGGTCCAACTCATCTTAAACCATCTCAATTGTGTTGTGGTTGGGGGATTGTGGAGGCCAGGTTATCTGATGCAGCAGTCCATCACTCTCCTTGCTCAAATAGCCCTTACACAGCCTGAAGGTGTGTTTTTGAGTCATTGTTCTGTTGAAAAACACAAATGATAGCCCCACTAAGTGCAAACCAGATGGGATGGCGTATCGCTGCAGAATTCTGTGTTAGCTGTGCTGGTTAAGTGTGCCTTGAATTCTAAATAAATCACAGACAGTGTCACCAGCAAAGCACCATCACACCTCCTCCTCCATGCTTCACGGTGGGAACCACACATGCATAGGTCATCCGTTCACCTACTCTGCGTTTCACAAAGACACGGCGGTTGTAACCAAAAATCTCCCATTCTGGACTCATAAGACCAAAGGACAGGTTTCCACCGGTCTAATGTCCATTGCTCGTGTTTCTTGGCCCAAGAAAGTCTCTTCTTATTATTGGTGTCCTTTAGTAGTGGTTTCTTTACAGAAATTCGACCATGAAGGCCTGATTCACACAGTCTACTCTGAACAGCTGATGTTGAGATGTGTCTGTTACTTGAAGTCTGTGAAGCATTTATTTGGGCTGCAATCTGAGGTGCAGTTAATTGCTGATTTCTGAGTCTGGTAACTCTAAAGAACTTATCCTCTGCAGCAGAGGTAACACTGGGTTATCCTTTCCTGTGGCCGTCCTCTTATGAGCCAGTTTCATCATAGCGCTTGATAGTTTTTGCGACTGCACTTGAAGAAACCTTCAAAGTTCTTGACATTTTCTGGATTGACTGACTGTCATGTTTTAAAGTAATTTCTCTATGCTTATTTGAGCTGTTCTTGCCATAATATGGACTTGGTGTTTTACCAAATAGGGCTATCTTCTGTATTCCACCCCTACCTTGTCACAACACAACTGATTGGCTCAAATGCATTAAGAAAGAAAGAAATTCCACAAATTAACTTTTAACAAGGCACACCTGTTAATTGAAATGCATTCCAGGTGACTACCTCGTGAAGCTGGTTGAGAGAATGCCAAGAGTGTGCAAAGCTGTCATCAAGGCAAAGGGTGGCAACTTAAACAAATCAAAATATATTTTTGTTTACTACATGATTCCATATGTGTTATTTCATAGCTTTGATGTCTTCACTGTTATTCTACAATGTAGAAAATAGTGAAAATAAAGAAAAACTGTGGAACGAGGAGGTGTCTTTTGGTACTGTATATATTTTTTTTTATTCAAATGTTCTTCTGACAGGTCCATGACAATTTACCATTGTTTTCTCATTCAGAAACTTTTCCAGATACAGCATAAATTACTGCTAAAGTTGAAAACATTCTGCCAACACCATAAATAGACCAGCAGCTTATGCAAACTCGTTGACAGTAAGGTAGGCTACAGGATTGCTGTGCATTAGGAGCGCGAGATCGTTGCCTATTTAATCTCAGCGTCTATACCAAGGCAGAGTAAAGAAACCCAATAATCTATTGATAAACTAAATATTGAACAACAATTAGTCATTTGGGAAGCTGTAACCTATACGTCACCTCGTTGACCCTCCGGAGAACCTTGAACGGGCCGACAAACCGGGGGGGCTCAGCTTCTTGCAGGGCAGACGGAGTGGGAGGTTCCTGGTAGAGAGCCAGACACGATTCCCAGGATGGAACACGGGAGTCTCATTGAGGTGGCAGTCTGCCTGCTCCTTCTGACGGTGGATGGTGCGTGTGAGCATCGCTCCATACCTCTTCTGCGCGCCTGAACCACTCATCCACAGCAGGAGCTTCGGGTCTGGTCCGGGGTCCACCGAGCCAGGGCTGGCTGAAAAACCATAACACACTGGAAGGGAGTCAGCCTAGGAGCTTCGGTCTGGCCCAGGGTCCACGGAGCCAGGGCCGGCTGAAAACCCAGAACACACTGGAAGGGAGTCAGCCCGGTGGAGGAGTGACGTAACGAATTCTGGGCGTACTCCGCCCATGGAAGGAGTCGAGCCCACTCTCCCTGCCGGTCTTGCCAGTGACTCCTCAGGAACCTCCCCCAGCTCATCCTCTCCACCTGCCCGTTAGACTGAGGCCTATTACTGTAAGTGAGGCTGTCCATGACCCCGAGCTTCTCCATAAAGGCTCTCCATACCCGTGATGTGAATTGGGGGCCACAGTCGGAAACGATGTCCTCCGGAAGGCTATAATCCCGGAAGACCTGCTGGAATAGTGCCTCAGTGACCTGGAGAGCAGTAGGGAGACCAGAGAGAAGGATGAAATGACAGGATTTGGAAAATCTATCCACAACCACCAAAATGGTGATGAAACCGTCAGAGGAGGGGAGATCAGTGACAAAGTCAATGGATCGATGAGACCAGGGATGCTGAGGCACGGGAAAGGTTTCCCTGCTGGAGTTTCCCTGCTGGAGCGTGCCGGGGTGGATTTGGTTTGAGCACATATGGAACAGTAGTTGACGTACTGTAAGGCATAACGTCCAGGTCAGCAGCCGATCTCTTATCCCTGTGGGAGCATAGATGCGTTCAGGAGGACAGGTAGTGGGTGCGGACTCCCTCTCCAGAGCCTTGCTAATGTCCACATCTACGTCCCAGACCACTGGAGCTACGACTTGAGAGGAAGGGACTATGGGTGCATTCAGGACCCTCAGGGCATCGGCTTTGGTGTTCCTTGAACCTGGGCAATGTTTTATAATTTTTATTTTATTTAACCTTTATTTAACCAGGAAGGGCACATTGAGATTTAAAATCTTTTTTTCAAGAGCGTCCTGGCCAAGATAGGCAGCACCAAGTCATTACAACATTTTTGTGTGAAATTTATGCAACGGTTATAAAAGAGGCCCCTAGTCACCTCACCTCTTTGGGTGCATGCACTGCTCATGTTACCACACTTTCTCCTCTCTCTCTCTCTCTCTCTCTCTCTCTCTCTCTCTCTCTCTCTCTCTCTCTCTCTCTCTCTCTCCCCTCCCTCTGAGACACTCCTCCAATCTTAACTACCTGTGGTGTTGGAGTGAGTCTGTGTGTTTTGTGGCAGAGCTGAGAGATCAAGCGGAGGAATATTCCAAAGCCACTGCCATCTATTAAATATGCACACGTACCACAGGCCCACGGGACCCCCCGCGCCAAGTAGCTCTGCTGAGGAAAACCTCCTGCATACAGAGTAGGATGTACTCAGAAAGCCATTTACGGAGAAAGTATGCGGGTAGTCGAGTAGTGAAGGGGAGAAAATGACACACGGATCCATTTTAAGAGAGACCGAGCAGAACAGAAGACATCTGGGAGAGGGGGAAAGACTTCAATAAAGATGTCAGCATGGATGGAGAGATGCAGGGACCAAGGCCTAGAGCAGGAAAGGAGAGCTGATAGGTCAGAGATGCTGCCTGACAGGATACACACATGATTGAGTGGATCAAATGTTTATCCAGATGTTTTAAATCTATTATGACATTGTTTTAATACCTCTTCAAATCTGGCCCCTGTACAGTAGTTTACAATGGCTCTGCCACTCATGCACCTCCTTTTATTTTAAAGAAAGACCTAAAAAAGAAATTATTAGTATCGTCTTTACCCCCCCCCCCCCAAAAAAAATTGTTTTAATCAAATCTCACGCATATTCCCTAATCTCCAATAACCTGGGATGAAAAGTGGCCGGTTCCAAAGGCGGATTAACAATTTCACACTGGTAACATACCCAGTTCAAAGCACCGGCTGTCTGTCAGCCAGTTAAACGTAGGGTGGCTGATTCACCATACTCAAATCGTGAGGAAAAGGAGATGGAGATGCAGCTGCCGTCCTGTCTTCTCCTGTCTTGTCCTGGCTGTCCTGTCCTGACTGCTGTTTTTTCCAGCTAGAGGCCTGGTTAGTCTTCTTAGCTGAAGCCCACACTGTATTGGTTCACTATGTGACTATCTGGGATTCATATGTTTTATGTTTCATTTGAATAGTGACAGAACATTAGATTTGATTGTATTAGGCCTATGCTTTATTCATCCCTGTAGAGATATTATTTTGTCACCTTGGCCATGGCATAAAACACACATTCAATAAAAGGACAGACATCCCACTGGGCACACACTGGTTAATCAACATTGTTTCCACGTCAATGAAATGACATTGAACCAACGTGGAATAGGCGTTGAATAGACGTGTCTCTGGACAGCTGGAAGCATCTTACATGGTATCATATAACAATGGTTTCATAATTTAATCTAGCAATTTAAACCATTGACATATTGAGTCAACATATAATCTCTGTTGCACACCAGCTTTTTTAGATGAGCTTTTACAAAGGACAACATTGTCTTTTGAGGCATGTTGAGGCTGCTTTTCATACTGCCTGTCTTTATCTGGCAATCAGCCAGTTGCTGAGTGAAGTCTCTAGTGCTCAATCTCTGATTGGGTGGCAGTTGAGTTGACAGTTGGGTGTTGCAGTCAGAGAGATCTGTAGTGGAGCTCCAACTAGAGCTAAGCCTTTGGTTCCTTAAACCCCTGAGGGTACAGATGTAGGATCTTAATTTGACCAGTATTATTATATATAGTATATAGTACTGACTGCTGGACTTGCATGTTCGAAAGTTTCCTTTTGAAGCACCGGAACATTTTACACCCTATTAATGCAAAGTTAGACAGATTCAGTTTTCAAAGTTCAAGGTCCTCCGTAGTCAGCCAGTGGAGACGTTGGCACAGCAGGACATTCTGGGCAGACCTCTTGTGTTGTTCGAAGATCAGAACAGTTACTGTACACACGTAGGTTCCCACTTCTCGTGTGACGAAGGTCCATGACTCAGAGATTGAACGCATCTGTCAAGACGTGGGAGTCAGAGAGGGGGAGAGAGAAGTGAGGTGGGGTGGCCTCTCTTTAACCAAACACTACATTCTCTAAAGAGAAATCCTGACTACAATAGAACCGTCAATATAACAAGTCTGGGAATGAGTGCCTCTCAGTAGGAATCATTCCAGAGCAGATGAATCATTTTAGTGTCAATGGGAGTTATTGTGTTGATTGAATTGTAAGGTTTTCATTGACTGTTAGGATGACTCTTGCTGTGTCTTCAGTCTCTGTTCTATTGTTTAGTAAATGGAGAGACAGTATTAGGTAAACAAATGGATAACAACAAAAGCAGTGCACTAGTGCTTGTTAAGTCCATATTTCAAATAACTAAAGCCTTGCCTCTAATGGAAGAAAACCGCTAGATAAAACCTGTAGTGTATGAATGGCATAAACAAACCCCTGATACAGGAGTGGAGAGACAGAATGTGGACAGAATATGGATACATTGAATGGAATGATTAAAATGTGCTCCCACGCTATAGCATTAGTGTGTGGTGTGTGTGTGTAGTCACGGCTGTGAACCCATCTGTGTGAATGTGGGAGTTTTGTGGAGGAGATGCCTACAAGTCTGTTAGGTGATATGCTCCTGCCTCTGGACTGGTCACATGGTCTGTGGGAGACAGAACTCTGCCAGCCAACCACAGCCTCATGACTTCAGGAGAAGTTTGGGACCTTTGCAGAGGAGAGATGACTACTGTAAGTCACGATTTACTGTGCTGCTTATTCTCCAAGCCACAGCCTGATAGGTCAGGATGATAAGCAGGCGCTCAGAGAATGGAGCTGTAGTCTAGTAAGGGTTTTCTACTAAGTATCTGTGATTCTGTATATGTAGAGACCAGTGCAAATATGGCTCTGAAGAATTATACACACTGTAGGTTTACTACTAAGAGGTATAGCCACCATAGAAATAGAATCCCCAAAATATGACGATCACAATCATGAACCACAATAATGAACTGGTTTATATAACTACTGACCAATCTCTTCATCTCTGGACTCTCTGATGTTTGTGGCAGCTGATAGCTTACGCCCCAAATTTTAAGCCACATCTGAAATGAAATGAAATGTTGCTCTGTGGGTTTTGGCTGGTTTCTGTCCGGTGCTGTGGCCCTAAGTGACCTGTGGGGTGTCAGAGTGATTATAGACCATCTGCTCCCAGTGGGCCCAGCTGGACGGGGCTCTGCTGTAATCTGGTTGGATGAAGTCCGGGTCGCTGAGGGACAATGATGTCACAGCATAAACATAAATAAGACCCTCTACCAGGGTGATCTAAAGCCATGTTTTATTTGATTTTGTATGGTATCCACTAGTTTCTGGGTTGAAGGAAAGACAACAATCCTCCAATACAGGGAGAGAATGTGTTTGACTAGATGTCCAGTTAATTTTGTTTTATATTTTTATTTTACCTTTATTTGAATTTTTATTTTACCTTTCATTTAACTAGGCAAGTTAGTTAAGAACAAATTCTTATTTTCAATGACAGCCTAGGAAAACCTTTAACTGCCTTGTGCAGAATGACATATTTTTACCTTGTCAGCTCGGGGATTTGATCTTGCAACCTTTCGGTTACTAGTCCAACGCTCTAACCACTAGGCTACTTGCCGCCCCAGGTATATACACTACCGGTCAAAAGTTTTAGAACACCTACTCATTCAAGGGTTTTTCTTTATTTGTACTATTTTCTTAATTGTAGAATAATGGTGAAGACATCAAAACTATGAAATAACGCACATGGAATCATGTAGTAACCAAATTGTTTTTAAACAAATCTAAATATATTTTATATTTGAGATTATTCAAATAGCCACCCTTTGCCTTGATGACAGCTTTGCTGCATTCTCTCAACCAGCTTCACCTGGAATGCTTTTCCAACAGTCTTGAAGGAGTTCCCACATATGCTGAGCACTTGTTGGTTGCTTTTCCATTACTCTGCGGTCCGACTCATCCCAAACCATCTCAATTGGTTGAGGTCGGGGGATTGTGGAGGCCAGGTCATCTGATGCAGCACTCCATCACTCTCCTTCTTGGTCAAATCGCCCTTACACAGCCTGGACGTGTGTTGAAAAACAAATGATAGTCACACTAAGCCCAAACTAGTTGGGATGGCGTATCGCTGCAGAATGCTGTGGTAGCCATGCTGGTTAAGTGTGCCTTGAATTCTAAATAAATCACAGACAGTGTCACCAGCAAAGTACCCCACACCATAACACCACCTCCTCTATGCTTTATGGTTGGAAATACACATGCGGAGATCATCCGTTCACCCACACTGCATCTCACAAAGACACGGCGGTTGGAACCAAAAATCTCAAATTTGGACAAAAGGACAAATTTTCACCGGTCTAATGTCCATTGCAACTGTTTCTTGGCCCAAGCAAGTCTCTTCTTCTTATTGGTGTCCTTTAGTAGTGGTTTCTTTTCAGCAATTTGACTTCGACCATGAAGGCCTGATTTACGCAATCTCTTCTGAACAGTTGATGTTGAGATTTGTCTGTTACTTGAACTCCATTAAACTTTTATTTTGGCTGCAATTTCTAATGCTGGTAACTCTAATGAACTTATCCTTAATCTTTGCGACTGCAAAAAGTTGACACAGGAAGCGGGAGGGAGAGACGAGAGTCAGCTACCAACCAAGCTGACTCGCACTATAGGAGACTAAAAGTTGCCATACAGTGAGGGGAAAAAAGTATTTGATCCCCTGCTGATTTTGTACGTTTGCCCACTGACAAAGAAATGAGCAGTCTATAATTTTAATGGTAGGTTTATTTGAACAGTGAGAGACAGAATAACAACAAAAGAAATCCAGAAAAACGCATGTGAAAAATGTTATAAATTGATTTGCATTTTAATGAGGGAAATAAGTATTTGACCCATCTGCAAAACATGACTTAGTACTTGGTGGCAAAACCCTTGTTGGCAATCACAGAGGTCAGACGTTTCTTGCAGTTGGCCACCAGGTTAGCACACATCTCAGGAGGGATTTTGTCCCACTCCTTTTTGCAGATCTTTTCCAAGTCATTAAGGTTTCGAGGCTGACGTTTGGCAACTCGAACCTTCAGCTCCCTCCACAGATTTTCTATGGGATTAAGGTCTGGAGACTGGCTAGCGCCCCACTCCCGACACTACCAGGTGAAATGCAAGGCGCCAAATTCAAAATCCAAAAGTTGAATTATTAACATGCATCAATATACAAGTGTTTCATAGTCATCAAAAGCTCTGCTTCTTGGCAATATCACAGCGTTGTCAGATTTCAAAAAGGCTTTACGGCGAAACCACCACATTTGATTGTTTGAGGGTAGCACCTAACATATTTTTTCCATTACCATATTTTCATAAGCTATCACGGTTCACACATAACACATTTCACAGCGAAAACAGATCAATTACCTTTTGAAGAACTTCTGCTGAGGGCTTCCAAAGTGTCCAACGAAGACAATCCATGGTTCTTTTGTTAGAAAAAGTAATGTATTATATCCATAAATCTCCGTTTGGTTGGCGCGTTATAATCAGAAAAAACAGCGTCGACTCCTCCATTGAAACGTGAAGAGAACTCGTTCAACTTATACCTATAAATTTGTCCAAGAACAATCAAACATCATTGTAAATGTATCCTTAGGAACACTTTTATGTATAAATAGCATAATATTTCAACCGGAATATAAACTGGGCGATAAGAAAGGAAAAAACAAAGAACGTGCCTGCCGGGAGCGCGCATTTACTTGAAAAGGACATCTGTGGGGGCACTTCCTTATTCCTCTTCTTCTCTGCTCTAAAAGCATCTAAAATGAATCAGAACACTTTCTCGAGACTGTTGACATCCAGAGGAAGCGATAGGTACTGCATTCATATGCCCTTATATGGGCATTTTCATAAGGGAGGGGTTCCAAATGAGGCAATGTGTCAAAACCACTTTTTCCAGGACAGAAATTCCTCGGGGATACGGCTGCCATATCCGTTCTGTTTTACTCACAGACAAAATGTTAACACTTTTAGAACATTCAGAGTGTTTCCTATCTAATGGTACTAAATATGTGCATATCCTATTTTCTGGGCCTGAATTGGAGGCATTTTACTTTGGGCACGCCAGGGTCTCCAAAACGGTCACCTCGTGCACGCTGCTCCCTAAGAAGGTAGGGCCACTCGAGCCACTCCTTTGTTGCCTTGGCCGTGTGTTTTGGGTCATTGTCATGCTGGAATACCCATAAACGAACCATTTCAAATGCCATTGCTGAGGGAAGGAGGTTCTCACCCAATATTTGACGGTACATGGCCCCGTCCATCGTCCCTTTGATGCGGTGAAGTTGTCCTGTCCCCTTAGCAGAAAAACACCCCCAAAGCATGTTTCCACCTCCATGTTTGACGGTGGGGATGGTGTTCTTGGGGTCATAGGCAGCATTCCTCCTCCTCCAAACGCGGCGAGTTGAGTTGATGCCAAAGAGCTCCATTTTGGTCTCATCTGACCACAACACTTTCACCCAGTTGTCCTCTGAATCATTCAGATGTTCATTGGCAAACTTCAGACGGGCATGTATATGTGCTTTCTTGAGCAGGGGGACCTTGCGGGCGCTGCAGGATTTCAGTCCTTCACGGCGTAGTGTGTTACCAATTGTTTTCTTGGTGACTATGGTCCCAGCTGCCTTGAGATCATTGACAAGATCCTCCCGTGTAGTTCTGGGCTGATTCCTCACCATTTTCATGATCATTGCAACTCCACGAGTTGAGATCTTGCATGGAGCCCCAAGCCGAGGGAGATTGACAGTTATTTTGTGTTTCTTCCATTTGCGAATAATCGCACCAACTGTTGTCACCTTCTCACCAAGCTGCTTGGCGATGGTCTTGTAGCCCATTCCAGCCTTGTGTAGGTCTACAATCTTGTCCCTGACATCCTTGGAGAGCTCTTTGGTCTTGTCCATTGTGGAGAGTTTGGAATCTGATTGATTGACTGCTTCTGTGGACAGGTGTCTTTTATACAGGTAACAAACTGAGATTAGGAGCACTCCCTTTAATAGTGTGCTCCTAATCTCAGCTCGTTACCTGTATAAAGACACCTGGGAGCCAGAAATCTTTCTGATTGAGAGGGGTTCAAATACTTATTTCCCTCATTAAAATGCAAATCAATTTGTGAAAAATTTTATATGGGTTTTTCTGGATTTTCACTGTTCAAATACACCTACCATTAAAATTATAGACTGATCATTTCTTTGTCAGTGGGCAAACGTACAAAATCAGCAGGGGATCAAATACTTTTTTCCCTCACTGTAGCTAGGTTATTTATCATCAATATGATTACGTAGAATCTGTCTTGAATGCATCAAACCGGGAGAAGCTTGTTAAGCTAACATTAGCTAGCTAGGCTAATTGAGGATGCATGCACTTTCTCATCCTACAGTTACGAACAACAACATCTCCTTTCAGAATATTAAGTAGCAGCCTGCCTGTTGGTTATTGGTAACCGCCTACCTGTTGGTTGTAGCCTTTCCTTCTCCTTGAACTTTTCATTTAGTAAATGTAATTCCATCTTCCATTGATAAAATATCTCTTAACTTTTGCCACAAACTGAGGCTCTATGACTGTAGCTTATTGCAGCTTTGATGACTTATGATTGGCCAACAACAACAACAAGCTACACGCGCCACGCTCCACTCTCTTGAAAAGCAAGAGTAGCAGCATCTATTATCTCACTACTGCAGCAGTCATGTTCAGATCTGTACGGGCCTTTCCGGACAAGTCAGTTAAAATTACACATACACGAGACAATCATATAAGATCCAACCCAGATCCGTGCCATTATTTAGAATTCTGGATCCAGACGCTCCCGGATCGGGTCTCCGGTATTCAGGCCCAGGTATATCCGTGAAGACCTCTACACAGGACACCAGATAAGACCGGACTGGAGACTGAGACCAGGGGGGTCGGAAGACACTGGCCCAGTCCGACAATACCCACGGATAGGGCCAACCAGGCAGGATATAACCCTACCCACTTTGTCAAAGCACAGCCCCCACACCACCAGAGGATATACCTACCCTGAGACAAGGCTGAGTATATGCCCACAAAGATCACAGTAAATGTTGTTCTATTGATTGAATTCATCTGAAGTGCGTTCTTGCAGTGCAATATTCTTTTGTCGTCTTAGCCTGGAACCTTTTATTGAACTGTGGCCTCTTAACCATATCCCAGGTATGATGTCTACTTTTGTCCGCTATTGTGCATGTCCAATTGGATCTCTTTTGTGCATATCAAATTGGCCATTCAACAAAGGTTGGAGGTTAAGACCAGCAGGTTAAGGGTCTACCAATCCGCCACTAACCTGGTGTGATAGATACCCAACACAACTGGAAACCACAACAATTTAGCAGTGCGGTTTTAATTAGTATGGAGCGATGATGGGGGTCGATGTTGATGGCACGCTATTCCCTATATAGTCAAATGTATTTTATATATACAGTTGAAGTCAGAAGTTTATATACACCTTTGCCAAATACATTTAAACTCAGTTTTTAACAATTCCTGACATTTAATCCTAGTAAAAAATCAATGTTTTAGGTCAGTTAGGATCACCACTTTATTTTAAGAATGTGAAATGTCAGAATAATGATTTAGAGTGATTTATTTCAGCTTTTATTTTTTTCATCACATTTCCAGTGGGTCAGAAGTTTACATACACTCAATTTGTATTTGGTAGCATTGCCTTTAAATTGTTTAACTTGGGTCAAACGTTTCGGGTAGCCTTGCACAAGTTTTCCACAATAAGTTGGGTGAATTTTGGCCCATTCCTCCTGACAGAGCTGGTGTAACTGAATCAGGTTTCTAGGCCTCCTTGCTCGCACACACTTTTTCAGTTCTGCCCACAGATTTTCTATAGGATTGAGGTCAGAGCTTTGTGATGGCCACTCCAATACCTTGACTTTGTTGTCCTTAAGCCATTTTGCCACAACTTTGGAAGTATGCTTGGACCCATTTGCGACCAAGCTTTAACTTCCTGACTGATGTCTTGAGATGTTGCTTCAATATATCCACATAATTTTCCTGCCTCATGATGCCATCTATTTCGTGAAGTGCACCAGTCCCTCCTGCAAGCGTCCCCCTTTTTCCTCCAAACATAACGATGGTCATTATGTCCAAACAGTTCTATTTTTGTTTCATCAGGCCAGAGGACATTTCTCCAAAAAGTACGATCTTTGTCCCCATGTGCATTTGCAAACCGTAGTCTGTCTTTTTTATGGCGGTTTTGGAGCATTGGCTTCTTCCTTGCTGAGCAGCCTTTCAGGTTATGTTGATATAGGACTCGTTTTACTGTGGATATAGATACTTTTGTACCTGTTTCCTCCAGCATCTTCACAAGGTCCTTTGCTGTTGTTCTAGGATTGATTTGCACTTTTCGCACCAAAGTACGTTCATCTCTAGGAGACAGAATGCGTCTCCTTCCTGAGCGGTATGACGGCTGCATGGTCCCACGGTGTTTATACTTGCGTACTATTGTTTGTACAGATGAACGTGGTACATTTGGAAATTGCTCCCAAGGATGAACCAGACTTGTGGAGGTCTACAATTGGCTGATTTCTTTTGATTTTCCCATGATGTCAAGCAAAGAGGCACTGAGTTTGAAGGTAGGCCTTGAAATACATCCACAGGAACACCTCCAATTGACTCAAATTATGTCAATTAGCCTATCAGAAGCTTCTAAAGCCATGACATCATTTTCTGGAATTTTATAAGCTGTTTAAAGGCACAGTCAACTTAGTGTATGTAAACTTCTGACCCACTGGAATTGTGATACAGTGAATTATAAGTGAAATAATCTGTCTGTAAACAATTGTTGGAAAAATTACTTGTGTCATGCACAAAGTAGATGTCCTAACTGACCTGCCAAAACTATAGTTTGTTAACAAGAAATTTGTGGAGTGGTTATAAAATGAGTTTTAATGACTCCAACCTAAGTGTATGTAAACTTCTGACTTCAACTGTATTTATTTTATAAATATAGTGCACTTTTTGTGATCAGGGCCCCCATTTGGGACACACGCCTTAACTGTCTTCATGCTCCACCAGACCAGACTCTCTGCACCCCTGTGTGTCTGACACTCCTCTCTCATTATCATGGGCCCAGCCTGCCTGGCAGATGAGGAAGAAACCCTGGCAAAGCCAATGAATAATTAAACACTGTGATTACAGTGATGAATACTCCCAAATCTATTTCACCATTTAGTCTGAGCCCAGCGATGGGATGGAACAACAGCAGAGTGTGGGGCTTTGTGTGGAGGGATGGGGAGGGTTGGGAAGGAAGGTGTGGGGATCGATGGGAGGGTGGGGAGGGAAAGTGTGGTGGTAAGGGGAGGGTGGGGAGGGTGAGAGGGCAGGGAGGCTGGGTTGGGATGGGACAGGCTGGCTGGAGAGAGCCCAGATCAGAAGTGAGAGAGAGAGAGAGAGAGAGAGAGAGAGAGAGAGAGAGAGAGAGAGAGAGAGAGAGAGAGAGAGAGAGAGAGAGAGAGAGAGAGAGAGAGAGAGAGAGAGAGAGAGAGAGAGAGAGAGAGAGAGAGAGAGAGAGAGAGAGAGAGAGAGAGAGAGAGAGAGAGAGAGAGAGAGAGAGAGAGAGAGAGAGAGAGAGAGAGAGAGAGAGAGAGAGATCAAAGGGAATGTGGGAGGGAGAAGACAGAGATCAAAGGGAATGTGGGAGGGATGGAGGGATAGTGTAGGAGGGAAGGATAGTACAGAGTATTGAGAGGGAGGGAGGGAAGAGGGAGGGAGAGGACAGAGATCAAAGGGAATGTGGGAGGGATGGAGGGATAGTCTGGGAGGGAATGACAGTACAGAGAGTGGATGGGGGGATTGAGAGCAAGGGGAGGAGGGAGAGGACAGATCAAATGGAATGTGAGAGGGATAGTCTAGGAGGGAATGTTAGTACAGAGAGTGGAGGGCGATTGAGACCAAGGGAGGGAGGGATAGGAGGGAGGGAGGTAGAGGACAGAGATCAAAGGGAATGTGGGAGGGATGGAGAGATAGTGTAGGAGGGAAGTATAGGACAGAGAGTGGAGGGGGTATTTAGAGGGAGGGAAGGATGGGAGGGATGGAGAGGACAGAGATCAAAATTAATGTGGGAGGGATGAAGGGATAGTGTAGGAGGGAAAGATAGTACAGAGAGTGGAGGGGGGATTGAGAGGGAGGGATAGCAGGGAGGGAGGGATGGATGGTGGGAGGGAGAGGACACAGATCAAGGGGAATGTGGGAGGGATGGAGGGATAGTCGAGGAGGGAAGGATAGGACAGAGAGTGGAGGGGGTATTGAGAGGGAGGTTACAGAGAGCAGAGGTAAGGTGGGAGGGAAGGAAGAATGGGATAGGAGGGAGAGGACAGAGGGAAGGTGGAAGGGAGGGAGGGGCAGCAGGGCTGGGCAGCCACCCACTCTCTGACCATCTGTGCTGCAGAGGACCACAGAGACAGACACAGCAAGGCTTCAGGCTGTGTGTGTGTGTGTGTGTTTGTAAGTGTGCGTATCAGCATGTGTGTACGTGCGTGCATGCATTTCCGTGCATTAATGTGTTTTAATCCGTGTGTGTGTGAGTGCGTTTGTGTACAGTAGTTATCCCAGTGTATGTGCTTATCTGTATGTTGGTGTGCGGTGTGTGTGCCTCACCCTTGTATTGGGTGTGTGTGTGTGTGTGTGTGTCTCGCCCTTGCGGTGGCACCCGGCCAGCCAGCCCTCAGGGAGGAGGGTTGTAAATTAGGAGGTGAAATAACCCAGATCCCTACTGCCAGGGGATCAACCCCTCAGAGGTCCCTTGTCTCCGGTTCAGCACCCGACCCCACTGAACATCAATCAACATCAGTACACCAGTCTGAACATACACTTAATATGGTCCTCGCAACACACAGCCCTTAGCTACAGATCTAGGATCAGCTGACCCTCCCCAAATCCTAACCTTAACCACTAGATGCAAGAAAACCAAACTGACCTTAGATCAGCGTCATTAGGCTTAGACCCCCTACACACACACACACAGGAAGTGATGAGCTAGATGAGTCGGTGTCAGATGTGCAGCTCAGCTAACATTTATGGCAGGGCCATCTGATGGATTAAAGGGGTTGACAGATTGAGTGGCTCCTCCCCCTCCGCTGCCTGGCCTTGCCATGTAGGGCTGGGAGATTGCATCATATCAGAGGATGAAGTCATCCTGCAACAAAAGACAGGCAGGGGGGAACAGGTGCTGCATATTTAATTAGATAAGGGGGTGGGCCGTGGCGATGCCAGAGGAATATGTACATTTGATGGCGGCCCTTGCCTGGCACGAGCTCAGCCCAGCTGACACAGAGATATTTATGGGCAAGATTATGGTTTTCATTTGGTCTCTTTATTTGCCCCCTGTACTCAGTCACACACATGCATGCATCTGCTTATCGCATCTGCATTGCAGCTTAGCTACCTCCTATCAGAGGTGCATCTGAGAAATTAGGATGACTCTGTCTCTCTCTTTCTTCATGCTATGCTAGGATATCTCCAGACCGCTGTGCTTCCCTCTGCCCATTGTGATCTTTGTTTTAGAGTACTCAATCCCTCCTTGTGATGTTTTCTTCCTTGGAGAATAGGGAACATAGGGACTAGGGAGTACTGTTCATGAAAGGAGTAGAGTCCATCCATCCCCAGTTAGTGGATGATGGAGAAAAAGAGAGGGAAACATCAAGGGAAAATGAGGAGCAAGAGAGCGGGAAGGAACCAGGAAAAGGAAAAAAAGGCAATCGATGTCTCTGGGCTTGTGTCAACAGGCAATTATTAATGATGAGGTGGGCTCTGGCTCTTTGCAGTGGAGTCAGGGAGCTCTCCTCTCCTGTCCACTGTGTTTAGCTCCCTCAGCACTAAGGTGTGATATGTGGGAGAGAGAGAAAGGGGGAAGGGGGAGAGAGAGAGGGCCTTGAAGGAGGTGGGAGAGGGGTGGGGATGGGGCACCACACACACCCCTCTCTCACACACACATACACCTCAGCTCACACTGTACTGTACATCTCTGGGAGACATCCAGGCCTTTACTGTCCAATTAAGGTTGGCCCAGGGGGGAAAAGAGCAGAACAGAGCAGCTCTCCAGCCTCAGCCTCTCTCTCTCCGTGGAGGAGCTGGGTAATAGTTAACAGATTGGGAAGTGTTATTGTGAAGCAGTTTGGATCAGGACGTCTCGGCCGGCCGGCCGGCCGGGGGTGTCTGTCTGAGAGGCTCACGCCACTGTGGTCACAGCAGAGAGGTCTTAGTGGTCTTAAGCCTAATTGACTAAGAAATAGAATGAAAAGCCCCCGTCCTGGCAGGCACAGGAACCCAGGCTGGCTTTTCTACTGAGCAGAGAACAGAGACAATTAGAGAGATAATTAAGAGGAGTCAAAAACTGACAAAACATACTTTTATGTTCCAGTTCCAATTCAAATATTAAAAGTCTACAGAATATAGAGAAAAATGTATTACACCTAGAAATGTGTTTGATCTAGCGCTCTATTCCTGCTACCCTTTAGCAAAAGCATCTTCTCAGTTGACTGCCTTGGTTAGGTGGGGGCTACACTTGACTGATTTACCATCTAAACAGGATTAGTTTCTGGCTGGCAGATTCCCCTAGTGTGCCAAGGCAAACGCCAAGACCACACCAACACCTTTCATTCAGGCTTTTGGTACTTCCTCCTAAAACTCATTTAGACCAATTAGCAGAGGGCATGCTGTCTTGTCTGACCAACCAATCACGGCCAGATAGAATCCATCTCCTGACAAGGAACTGAACAGTTACGATTTTGATGTTCAAAATGTTCCAGATAGAGGTGCATTGTATAGAATAGATATGACATTATATTATGTGTAATAAACTGTCATGCCAGGTCTATGTAGTACATTTCTATCTGCAACCCACCAGATTGAACAGGCCCCGGGTGACTGTAGAACAGGCGTGCTAAACAATTGTCATACGTAAATGACAGTTCCTGTTCACATGCATGTAACTGTGCCGTACCTTCTGTAAACAACAGTGTTAGTCAGCCTGTCTGATTCACTGACAAGAGATACAAGGCTTCTTTAATGAGTCTGTGTGTGGGTGGGGGAGTTTGTCTCTCCTGGGTCTCTCTATTGAAATGGACTGATTTCATGCATTTATGAATGATTTCATGCATTTCTGAACACAAACTGAGAGATACTGAACTGAATGAAACGAAGCTCTGATTGGAACATTTTAAACTTGGACTATCATGGCCTGCAGTGGTACTTTCATGCCATCAGACCTGTGACTTTCCCAGTTAGCGCCATACTGAGACACTGCGTGGTAGGGTGGCAGTCACACCACGGAAGAGTAGGAGAGAGTGGGAGGGTGTGATGTCTGTCCTTGCGCGATGGTTGTCATGGTGGTGCGATGGTGAAATGCAGAGTGATTATTCAGAGAGAGAGAGGGAGAGAAAGAGATAAACAAATCTAGGGCACATTGAGGGAACGCAGGCAGAGTGTTTGTGATTAGGATTTGTTATCACGGTAGGCCCATCTAATCTGGTGGTGAATCAGGGAGAGCTGGGATTGGCTGAGGTGCTGCGGAGCCTCCTCTCCACGCTGGAGGTCAGGCCATGTGGCTCCAGATGGGCTCTTATTGATCGGAGGGCGGAGGGAGCATGGAGATCCAGTTGCAGGCGTACATCATCGATTTTCTGCTAAAGTGTGTATGTGGGGGGGGCTGGAGCACAGCGGAGCTGTCAGGTCATCTTCTCAAATATCCAGAAGTATTGTTTGTGGCGTTGACCTTCCCCGAGTCAAAGAGATATCTATTTAACCACTACCTCAGCAGGCACAGGTGCTTGTCAGTGTGGGCTGTGTGTAGCTTAAGCAAGCGCTTTTATTCACACACACACTTTCCTTAATACACATCAATAACATGCTCCCAGAAAGCTGCCAGTTCAGCAGAAATCAACATCTCTAAGCACCACTCTTAATAATATGCAAACAGTTTCTATGTCCACTTACTGAATATGGGGAGTTGAATCTAAGGTCACATACACTACCAGCAGTCACTCATAGAGACTTTAATTAACAAAGTACAGAGCTAAGGTTATCACTGAACTCCAAATAAATTGGGTATCTCTGCACCATTCTGGAGGTCCAAACCCCATTCCTCAAGGCCTCGTTCGGCCACGTCCATACGGCTTTAATTTTAATCCAATGACCTCATTATCATAGTTTCCATTCATATCTAAAGTGGGGCTCTAATGCTCAGACTCCTCCGGTCCTATTATATTTATTGTATATTTATTCATGGGTTTTGTATATATTTATTTCCGATATTATACATTTCAATTAGAACTTCAAACACTTTAGCAGCAGTCGGCTGAGGCAGAGCTTCCCTTTGATCAGACGTCACTCGTCCTGCTTTCCTCTCTCTCTTTTCTCCTCTCCCCCTTACCCCTGGGCATCTTGATGCTAATAGGCTGAGTGTTGCTCTTCTTGCCTGTCAGTCCGTCTGTCTGTCTGTCTGTCTATGGAGATTAAAGCAGTTGGGCCAGTAATAAAGATGGGTTGAATGGGTTCTGGGTTGCTAGTTGCCAGTTTCAGTGTGGATAGGGATATTATTTGAACTTTCCGTCATATCAGTTTTCATAAGTGACTCTTGGCTGTTATGCCAGAAGAATGGCAGGACTGAGCTAAATGATTTGTTAGGTAGATGTTCAAGCATGTCTTTGAAATATTCCTCTACCTTTTCCACACCAAAGAGGAGTTATATCTCTGTGCTATATATATACTGTACGTGTGAACACCACACCTGATAACTCCATCCCTCTACAGTGACGGAAAAAAGTATTTGATCCCCTGCTGATTTTGTACGTTTGCCCACTGACAGAGAAATGATCAGTCTATAATTGTAATGGTAGATTTATTTGAACAGTGATAGACAGAATAACAAAAAAAATCCTGAAAAACGCATGTGAACATTTTTATTAATTGATTAGCATTTTAATGAGGGGAACTCGAACCTTCAGCTCCCTCCACAGATTTTCTATGGGATTAAGGTCTAGAGACTGGCTAGGCCACTCTAGTACCTTAATGTGCTTCTTCTTGAGCCACTCCTTTGTTGCCTTGGCTGTGTGTTTTGGGTCATTGTAATGCTGGAATACCCATCCACGACCCATTTCAATGCCCTGGCTGAGGGAAGGAGGTTCTCACACAATATTTGACTGTACATGGCCCCGTCCATCGTCCCTTTGATGCGGTGAAGTTGTCCTGTCCCCTTAGCAGAAAAACACCCCCAAAGCATAATGTTTCCACCTCCATGTTTGACTGTGGGGATGGTGTTATTGGGGTCATAGGCAGCATTCTTCCTCCGCCAAACACGGCGAGTTGTGTTGATGCCAAAGAGCTCCATTTTGGTCTCATCTGACCACAACACTTTCACCCAGTTGTCCTCTGAATCATTCAGATGTTCATTGGCAAACTTCAGACGAGCATGTATATGTGCTTTCTTGAGCAGGGGGACCTTGCGGGCGCTGCAGGATTTCAGTCCTTCACGGCGTAGTGTGTTACCAATTGTTTTCTTGGTGACTATGGTCCCAGCTGCCTTGAGATCATTGACAAGATCCTCCCGTGTAGTTCTGGGCTGATTCTTCACCGTTCTAATGATCATTGCAACTCCACGAGGTGAGATCTTGCATGGAGCCCCAGGCCGAGGGAGATTGACAGTTCTTTTGTGTTTCTTCCATTTGCGAATAATCTCACCAACTGTTGTCACCTTCTCACCAAGCTGCTTGGCGATGGTCTTGTAGCCCATTCCAGCCTTGTGTAGGTCTACAATCTTGTCCCTGACATCCTTGGAGAGCTCTTTGGTCTTGTCCATGGTGGAGAGTTTGGAATCTGATTGATTGATTGCTTCTGTGGACAGGTGTCTTTTATACATGTAACAAACTGAGATTAGGAGCACTCCCTTTAAGAGTGTGCTCCTAATCTCAGCTCGTTACCTGTATAAAAGACACCTGGGAGCCAGAAATCTTTCTGATTGAGAGGGGGTCAAATACTTATTTCCCTCATTAAAATGCTAATCAGTTTATAACATTTTTCACATATGTTTTTCAGGATTTTTTTGTTGTTATTCTGTCTCTCACTGTTCAAATAAACCTACCATTAAAATTATAGACTGATCATTTCTTTGTCAGTGGGCAAACGTACAAGCAGGGGATCAAATACTTTTTTCCCTCACTGTATGTCCCTTTGTAAAATAATCCTGGTGAGGCATTTACGTCATAACACTCAGCTTGTGTTAGAAAACGAGCATGTTTGGTCTCTACGTCTGGGGAGAATATCTCCTGCAGTGTGTACATCATTGTCTCCCCCCCTCTACTCTCCTCCTTTCCTCTCCCTTCCCTTCCTCTCCTACTCTCTCCCCCTCCCTCTCCTGTGTGTTAATGTACTTGAAGTGGCCCGGCGGTCAATGAGCTTGTATTAACACCTGACTGGGAGCAGCAGGGCTGGGGCCGGCTGGTGTTTGTTCCTCCATGGTGCCTCCCCTGGGCCTGACCCCCAGGCTGCAGGCAGAGGGAACGGATCCCATGATCAATAACAACATCCTAGCAGGCTGCTGAGAGAGGGCAGGAAAGAGAGAGGGGGAGAGGAGGTGGAAGGATGGAGGGAGGAAGGCAGATGGAGCTAAGGGAGAGAGGCAGTAAGGGAGACATGGAGAGAATAAATGGGAGTGGTATAAAGAGGATAAAAGAGGGGCAGATGGGAGCAGGCGTTACAGTATATAGTTGTTGTACACTTCCTATTTATCCACCCAATCTTTATATTCTCAGCTCTTATCAGTGCTAACAAAACCAGGGCGTAGTTTGTCAGTCAATAAGTCAGACTTTTCATTGGCTTTGGGTGTCGCTCAACGCATGATCTGGTATACATTTTTTCTGATCTTTGTTTCTGCCAATATTCTCTATCACTGTAGCTACAGTGTGTGAGACGAAATGGTATATGCATTAGCTTGAAAATCCATTTCTCTCTCTCTATACACAAGTGCGTGCGCACACACACACACAATGCATGCAACGATGTATACACACAGACACACACTCTCTCTCTCTCTGCAGCTAAGCCATTGTCTATGTTGGGAGATAGATCAGAGAGACTATATCAGCTGGTACATTTAGACTAATCTAAGGTCCTGTCCTTCATTCTCAAACTCGATAATATCCCACCACTTTGTTTGTATTGACTGCTCTTCATCTCTTTCTCTCTCTCAATCCATTTCAATTCAAGGGCTTTATTGGCATGGGAAACGTATGTTAACAGTGCCAAAGCAAGTGAAGTAGATAATAAACAAAAGTGAAATAAACAATAAAAATTAACAGTAAACATTACACTCACACTCTCTGAGGACAACCATAACAAAGTATTTCTCTCCTTCCACCTTCCTCCCTCTCCTTCCATCTATTACTCTTTCTATTTCTCAACTTGTCTTTTCTCTTTCTACCTCCCTCTCTCTAGGCCTTGGCCATGGCTGAGGTGAATGGACCGGGGCCCCTGGTGGCCGAGCCGCAGATTGCCATGTTCTGTGGGCGTCAGCTGCTGCACATGAACCCTGAGACTGGCCAATGGGAGCCTGACCCTCAGGGCCGCCAGGGCTGCTTCACAGAGCCCAACCAGATCCTGTCCTACTGCCAAGAGGTAGGAGCCAACAACACTGCTATGGTTATGAGATCGACCTCGTACTGCACTGTTACTGCACTGTAATGCTCAGCTCATCTCCAATGCTGCTGCAATAGCATACTAGAGGGCAGATACCTTAGGTTTATGGATATAAAGATAGTGGTAGATTCAGTGCCTTCAGAAAGTATTCATACCCCTTGACTTATTCCACATTTTGTTGTGTTACAGACTGAAATTAAAATGTATTAAACATTTTTTTCTACACACAATAATGACAAAGTGAAAACATGTTTTTGCTAATGATTACAAGCATACCCAGAGCAGCCACAACTGTGCTTGAAAATAGGGAGAGTGGTACTCAGTAATGTGTTGTGTGGGATTTGCCCCAAACATATTCAGGACAAAAATGGAATTGCTTTGCCACATTTTTTGCAGTTTTACTTTAGTGCCTTGTTGCAAACAGGATGCATGTTTTGGAATATTTTTCTTCTGTACAGACTTCTTTCTTTTCACTCTGTCAATTAGGTTAGTATTGTGGCATACGGTAACTACAATGTTGTTGATCCATCCTCAGTTTTATCCTTTCACAGCCATTAAACTCTGTAACTGTTTTAAAGTCACCATTGGCCTCATGGTGAAATTCAATGAGCGATTTCCCTCCTCTCCGGCAACTGAGTTAGCAAGGACACCTGTATCTTTGTAGTGACTGGGTGTATTGATACACCATCCAAAGTGTAATTAATAACTTCACCAAGCTTAAAGGGATATATATATTTTTTTACCCATCTACCAATAGGTGCCCTTCTTTGCAAGGCATTGGAAAACATCCCTGGTCTTTGAATCTGTGTTTGAAATTCACTGCTCGACTGAAGGACGTTACAGATAATTGTATGTGTGGGGTACAGGGATGAGGTCAAAAAGAATGTTAGACACTATTGCACACGGAGTGAGTCCATGCAACTTATTATGTGACTTGTTAAGCAGATTTGTACTCCTGAACTTATTTAGGTTTGCCTAAAGGGGTTGAATACTGTGTGTGACAAAAAAAATCTAAATGTTATCCATTTTAAATTCAGGCTGTAATAACAACATTTGGAAAAAGTCAAGGGGTGTGAATACTTTCTGAATGCACTGTAAATGGGTGGACAGACTGGTATAGATAGATAGATACCTCACACAACATTACGAATATGAGTAGTAGTAACCAACCCTAATCTCCCAATCTGTCTCACTTGGTTTGTCTTGTCCTATCAAATCTATATATTTCCATATATATAGTGGAGTGATGGTGGTCAGGAGGAAATATTTATTGATATTTCCTGAATATTAAAACTACCATCCATCGATCTTCCTCCTGCCACGTTTATCCCCCTAATTCCTGAAAGTCTCCTGCATGCCAAACTTAAGGCATATCAATGGCGTAACAGGCCTAGCCACAGCCTTGGTTTGATTAGAGACTAGCTGCTCCCCCTATGAAACAAGAACAAGGAGCCAGTTTTTATTAAAGGACCTCATGCGCCACCTGGTGGCTAAATGAAGCACAGTGGGTAAAGAAAATAGTCACACAGTTGAAATGGCTGTAATGTGATTACCCAGCTCATTATGCGTCTGTGATTGCTTTTCCACAAAAGCGTTCCTTTTCTCCTCAACGTCTGTGGATCCGGCTCTCAGACAGCGTGCCAAATACATTTCTCAATCCATTAAACCTCATTATAGGGCTGTGCTTATGCCATTGCCCTACATTTTAATTGAAAGTAGTCAGATGTGAAATTGGGATTATTGAAGTAATTGGAAGTGGGATTGTATAGGTCAACTTGTTTTCAGCCTGGAATTTTCCCTACAATTTAAGGAGAATATCAGTGTACGACGTGCATAGTCAGAAAATAAACCCTCGGGCCAAAGTGTTTCAGACCGTTGCATGAGTCTCTCCTTTTTACCTTTCTCCCTATTGATTGTGCTATCCTTCTTACCTCTCCTCCTCTCTCCCTCTCCTACTCTCTCCTCCTCTCCTCCTCTCTCCCTCTTGCCCTCTCCTCCTCTGTCCCTCTGTCCGTACTGTACGTCTCCTCTTCTCTCAACCCTCCTTCTTCCCTCTCTCACTCTCCTCCTTTCTCCCTCTTTTCCTCTCTCCCTCCCTCTGTCTGTACTGTATGTCTCCTCTCCCCTCAACCCTCCTTTTCCCCTCTCAAATTGTCTGACCCTGTTGTCTCTCTCCTCTCTCTTGTCCTAACTCCTCCCTGATGTCCTGTCTGTCCATATCGTCCGTCCATCTGTCCCTCGCTATGTCTTTCTGTCTGTCTCTCCCGCCGTCTGTCTGTCCGTTCATCTGTCCAACCAGATGTACCCAGCCCTACAGATCTCCAATGTGGAGGAGTCCTCCAGCCCCGTCACCATCCCAGCCTGGTGTAAGAAGGGCTGGGGCCACTGCCAGACACGGCCCTTCATCGTCATGCCCTACCGCTGCCAGGGTAAGAACCACATGTCTGCAATGTCTGCACCCTCAGCCTCATCATCATCATCATCATTCTAATCTTCAGCATATCCCTACACAAACATCACTGAAAACATTGCACAACTTCCCTATGATCACCCACCCCATACCGGAGGATAACTGTATTATATTAATACGTAACATCATGTCATCATTATGTTTAATACAAAGCATGTCATTTCAGTCATATGATTAAGTAGCGATCAAATTCAGCCTCGGGGAAGTAATATAAGAAACTGACATAGTACGTCTAATAGTTCATTTGAATGGATTCCATTGTCAACGCTTTGTCAGGTGCACCAAAGGGCTTCACTCCATCAAAATGGTAGAAAGGTCTTTCAGTCTGTGTTGAATATTAACCCACTTGTCCCCACATTTTTCCAAACATGCCACTATGCACGTCTTATACCATTAGTAACCCTAACACGTAATCCAAATTGCTTTAAAAAATTATAGCAATTGAAAGGTATGTAAAAATAATTGTGACTGATGGGACATTTGCCCCAATATCTACTGTATATACCTCTGCTCATTTACCCACACACCCCATCCCTCTTACCCCCATGCCCTAACCCTAACACCCACATGCCAATACCCTAATATTGGTACAATCAAGTACTGATACACCCATATCCTATCCCTAAATGATACACCCATATCCTAGCCCTAAATGATACGCTCATATCCTAGCCCTGAATGATACACCAATATCCTAGCCCTGAATGATACACCAATATCCTAGCCCTGAATGCCCTATTTGTTAAGCATAGACCCCAGATCCTTTGTCAATACACCTCATCCCTGATACTTGCCTATCTCAGCCCTGTTACCCACTTTCATTAGGCATGTATTCCCCAAGTCACCAACAGTAACCTATATCCAGCTATTCGCTGCACACTCCAACCCTGTTATTAGCATATCTTAGTCCTGTGACCTCTGACCTGTATACGCTAATAATTTCATAGATAAACTCATAGTACTGTGGTATGTTGCCAGAAAGGATTTGAATGGCCAATAGACGTCCATCCAGACCCATTACCTGTATGAGCCTTGTTTATCCCTACATTCTTAGAAAAAAGGGTTCTGAAAGGGTTCTTTGTTCGGCTGTCCCCATAGGAAAACTATTTTTGGTTCCAGGTAGAATCCTTTTGGGTTCCATGTAGAATGCTCTGTGGAAAAGGTTCTACATGGAACCCAAAATAGTTCTACCTGGAACCAAAATGGTTATTTCTACCTGGAACCAAAATAGTTATTTCAACCTGGAACCAAAAAGGGTCATTCAAAGGGTTCTGCTGTGGGTACAGCCAAAGAAACCTTGAAGGTTCTAGATAGCACCTTTGTGTCTAAGAGTGTACACCCCTTTCCTCAGATAAACCAGGGAAATCCATGGGAATACTTATATAAAACAGGTCTACCCCAGTGCCAGAGCCTCAATATTAATACAAACCAGGTTTACACTTGTACTTCAGCCGCAATATTCTTCCAGATCAGGTGTACACCTGCACGTCTAACCCAATATTGATTAAAACATTTATTTAAAAAACAGGTCTACTGCTACATGTCAGCCCCAATGTTCATATAAACCAGATCTACACCTGTACTTCAGCTCCAATTTACATATCTGTAAAGTATGCACCTGTGTTTGAACCCAATTAGTCAACAAAGCCAGGTCTAAATGTACCGAAGCCTGAATACTCATAAACTGTAAAACAGGTCTACCCCTGCACCTCAACTCCAATACTCCTACAAACTAGGTCTACATCTTTGACTGAGTCCCAATACTAATATAAACCAGATCTACACCTGCATATCGCAGCCCAATTACCCATACGAACCAGGTTTACACATGTGACTGTCCCAATACTCTGATAAACCAGGTCTACCCTTGTGACTATTCAGCAAAACTCACATAAACCAGGTCTACCATTGTGCAAGAGACACTAAACAAACCTATTAACATTGACTATTTGTTAAGTTATTACACTAATTCAGTTTATGGATCTGTACATGGCCAATTCGCCCTAAAATAACAAAATCTGATGTTTACAGTCAAAATCACGTATTTAAACGTATGTAAAGTCTAATGAATAATGGTAAAATCATCTGTCAGATCATCTTGATCAAGTATATTCATAACCGAACTCAACTTCAATCTACTGAAAGAATACATCTGCTATCAATAAATATACATAATACGTTAGAGCCATTGGTCATATGTTTCCGCTTAAATATTTTCATATTCCACGAGCATCATGAATTCAATGTATTGTGACAATTTTGAGAAGTCATATGAAACACCACCGGCCACGCTGATCCTCAACACAGGGGCCCCTCAGGGATGCGTGCTCAGTCCCCTCCTGTACTCCCTGTTCACTCATGACTCCACGGTCAGGCACGACTCCAACACCATCATTAAGTTTGCCAATGACACAACAGTGGTAGGCCTGATCACCGACAATGACGAGACCGCCTATAGGGAGGAGGTCAGAGACCTGGCCGTGTGGTGCCAGGAGAACAACCTCTCCCTCAAAGTGATCAAGACAAAGGAAATGATTGTGGACTACAGGAAAAAGAGGACTGAGCACACCCCCATTCTCATCGACGGCGCTGCTGTGGAGCAGGTTGAGAGCTTCAAGTTCCTTGGTGTACACATCACCAACAAACTAACATGGTCCAAACACACCAAGACAGTCGTGAAGAGGGCACGACGTAACCAATTCCCCCTCAGGAGTCTGAAAAGATTTGGCATGGGTCCTCAGATCCTCAAAAGGTTCTACAGCTGCACCATCGAGAGCATCCTGACTGGTTGCATCACTGCCTGGTATGGCAACTGCTCGGCCTCCGACCGCAAGGCACTACAGAAGGTAGTGTGACCGGCCCAGTACATCACTGGGGCCAAGCTTCCAGCCATCCAGGACCTCTATACCAGGTGGTGTCAGAGGAAGGCCCTAAAAAATTGTCAGACTTCTCTCTGCTAACGCACAGAAAGCGGTACCAGAATGCCAAGTCTAGGTCCAAGAGGCTTCTAAACAGCTTCTATCCCCCAAGCCATAAGACTCCTGAACACCTAATCAAATGGCTACCCAGGCATTCTCACCCCCTCTTTTACACTGCTGCTACTCTCTGTTTGTATCATCTATGCATAGTCACTTTAATAACTCTACTTTCATGTACATATTACCTAAACTAACCGGTGCCCCCGCACATTGACTACCCCTGTATATAATCTCGCTATTGTTATTTTACTGCTGCTCTTTAATTACTTGTTACTTTTATTTCTTATTCTTATCCATATTTTTTTTTAAACTGCATTGTCGTTTAGGGGCAAGTAAGTAAGCATTTCACTGTTAGGTCTACACCTGTTGTATTCGGCGCATGTGACTAATAAAATTTGATTTGGTTTTGAATCATACTAGACACCTGAATAATGCATAATATATGTCTTAATAAATACAACTTTAACTTCTCTAGAGTCTGTAAAGTACAAAAGTAATTTTTTTCACTATTGTGACCGATGGAATCAAATGATTTAAATAAAAATCTGAAATTAAGCATATTTCACATTGTTCTGTCCTTGACTGACTGACTGACTGACAGCTATTGAAAGTAGAACTGCAGGCAGCAGCACACCATGGTGTTCTGGATCAATCTCCACTCCCCACCTTGTCCTCAGCTCAGCCTCTGCACTATCTTATTATACTGAACCTTTCTAGTTCAAGGCTCTCTCTCTCTCTGTCTGTCTCTCTCTGGTTTATGGATGTTTTTGATCAATTACATTTTTATTACAACCAAGGCAAGTATTAAAATATAAATATTCTCCCTCTCATTCCATTTCCCACCTCTCTCTCTCTTGCTCTGCAGTGGGTGAGTATGTGAGTGAGGCCCTGTTGGTTCCAGACCGATGCCGTTTCCTGCACCAGGAGCAGATGGATGCCTGTGAGAGCTACGTCTACTGGCACAACATAGCCAAGGAGGTGCGGGCGGAGCGACATTATATTAACTAAGATTATATTAGAGTTAATGAAATTATGCCTAAATTATATTACATGTTCATTTTTCAATGAATTTCTTAATTTTTAATTGGGTTTTAACACCGCTAGGACTCTTTATAGAGAGTTAGTATAGACTGCTATGAGACATTAAACTTGGACTAATTAAGTCAATAACTAAACTGCAGTGTAGACTGCAGTAAAAGACTGGGGCTGGAAGCTAACTGTACCCAGCTGGATGTAGTGTAACATACAGTATCATACTGCATCAGCAGAGAGAGTAGCTAGAGGAGTTTATTATAGGCCAGGGAGGTGAGGTAGTTTATTATAGGCCTGGGAGGTGAGGTAGTTTATTATAGGCCTGGGAGGTGAGGTAGTTTATTATAGGCCTGGGAGGTGAGGTAGTTTATTATAGGCCTGGGAGGTGAGGCAGTTTATTATAGGCCGGGGAGGTGAGGCATTTTATTATAGGCCGGGGAGGTGAGGCAGTTTATTATAGGCCGGGGAGGTGAGGCAGTTTATTATAGGCTGGGGGGGTGAGGTAGCTTATTAGAGGCCAGGGAGGTGAGGCAGTTTATTAGAGGCCAGGGAGGTGAGGCAGTTTATTAGAGGCCAGGGAGGTGAGGCAGTTTATTATATGCCAGGGAGGTGAGGTAGGTTTTAGTTTTTATAACTCACCTTCATCATGCTGAGGAAGAGGTTACCCCCTGTTCCATTCACCTCCTGCTAGTTAGTTCTCTTTGATTACACTCACATTTCCTCTCTTTTCCTATACACCCCTGATCTCTCTCTCATTCACCTTGGTCTTTTCCAATCTTGATACATGTTTAACAGATTTTACTCATCTTCTCTCTTTCTGTTTCAGGCCTGCACAGCAGACAGTCTGGAGCTGCATAGTTATGGGATGCTGTTGCCGTGCGGCGACCGTTTCCGTGGGGTGGAGTATGTGTGCTGCCCGGGGAGGGGCGGGTCCAGTGGCAGGGGGGAGACAGAGGGAGGGGACATTCTCCCAGCAGGACCCCAGGCCCTTACCCCTCAGGCCAAAGTCAACACAGGGTGAGTCCCATTACCCCTGTTCTCTGTGGTGATGATAGTGATGATGATCATAATGTTTGACCTTGTACCACATTCCCAGTGTCAAAGTGACAACGCCCACCCCAAGTCCCTCTCCTGACACTGATGTGGACGAGGCAGACATGGAGGAGGAAGACGATGAGATGGTGGAAGAGGATGAGCAGGTGGTGGAAGAGGATGAGGAAGAGGAGGATGAGGCAGTAGAGGATGAGGAGGAGGAGGAGGAGGAGGAAGAAGAGGAGCAGCAGCAGCAGGAGGTTGCAGAAGCAGCAGCAGTGAAAGACCCAGAGGAGTATGAGTACTCCATTGACTCTGGCCCCTACCAGGCTACTGACTACACAGACTCCTTCTACTATGAGAAAGGCCAAGGTCAGACTGGTCGGAACCCCTCCACATCCCCACCCCAGACCAGGGGAGACAGCCGTGAGTAACCCTCTACCTTCTATCTCACAGTTATGTCTTCGCCCTGTCCAGAAACAATCCTTAGCCCCTACTTACCACCTCTCAACTAGATCTGAGAGGATTTATTGGGCATAAGCTTTATAGGAATACCGCTTTGCCCTAGATGGAATTTTATCCATATTGTCTATATTCTTACTTACAAAAGTGGAGAAGTGGGGTATGAAGTAGTGTCTAGGGTTTGGCCAGCAGCATACCACCCTGAATCCCACTGCTGGCTTGCTTCTGAAGCTAAGCAGGGTTGGTCCTGGTCAGTCAGTCCCTGGATGGGAGACCAGATGCTGCTGGAAGTGGTGTTGGAGGGCCAGTAGGAGGCACTCTTTCCTCAGGTCAAAACAAATATCCCAATGCCCCAGGGCAGTGATTGGGGACATTTCCCTGTGTAGGGTGCTGTCTTTTGGATGGGATGTTAAACGGGTGTCCTGACTCTCTGAGGTCATTAAAGATCCCATGGCACTTATTGTAAGAGTAGGGGTGTTAACCCTGGTGTCCTGGCTAAATTCCCAAGCTGTCCCTCATACCATCATGGACACCTAATCATCCCCAGTGTACAATTGGCTCATTCATCCCCATCCTCTCCCCTGTAACTATTCCCCAGGTTGTTGCTGTAAATGAGAACGTGTTCTCAGTCAACTTACCTGGTGAAATAATGGATAAATAAATAAATAGGGTTTTGTGTCTAGTCTGGACCTTTCTCTCTAAAGGCCAGTCTCAGTAAGGGAATGGACTGTAGTTGCTACCCTTAGAGTGGTTAACAGGACAGTAAAAAGACTGGGGAAATGCTGACATCACTCTCCCATCTCTCACTTACTTACTAGGGAATGAACTGTAGTGCCCAGTTAGCATCTCCAATACTTTTCTTTCTCTCACTATTTCTCTCTGTAATAGACTAAGGATGATTACACACACACACATGCATGCATGCAAGGGCACGCACACACACACACTCACCATGCCTATCTGTCTGGCTGGATATAGGAGTTAGATAGGAGTGGCTGACTGATGTATTTACAGCACTACTCATCTCCAACTCAATAATGCTGACCACTCACCCTACTATCTGGATCAATGGCTCACTGGCTCTCTCTCGCTCTGGGTAATGGCAGGGATTGGGATATCTTTCTGTCTCCCTCATCCTTCCCCTGTCTTTCATTCTGCTGCACTGCCTGTACCTCCATCTCTCTCTCTTCTCTCCTTTGTTTTCCATCCTTTATTCTGCCTCCCTCTATCCCTCCTCTCGTTCCCCTCCTCTCCTTATCCCCCTCTCCTCCTTCTCCTCTGCAGTGCCCACCCCTCGCCCCACAGATGGCGTGGATGTTTACTTTGAGATGCCAGGGGACGACAGTGAACACGCCAACTTCCTACGTGCCAAGATGGACCTGGAGGAGCGGCGAATGAAACGCATTAATGAGGTAAGGTGGGCGGAGAGGTGAGTTTGGACAGGCAATGAACCAATATGATGAAGCCAGGCCTGCTGTGCTGTTTCCATATCTGTGATCTCCTACAGAACCCACTGTTGACAGACGGAGGCAAATTGCTCTGGGACCTGAAGTGAGGTCTTAATGCAATATTAATATATTGGGAGAATCTCAATTGAATACTCTTTATGTCCTCTCTCCTCAACTTCTTCTCAAAACCCATTGGAGGAGAAGGTCAGAGGGGGGGACCGCTGGCTTTCTCATCCAATGGGTTTTGAGAAGGTGGCGAGGAGAGAGGATGCGAGGAGTATGCAATTGAGATTGTCCCAGGGTATACTTCAAGTGAACCAAGCCAAGTGGATACCCAAGAACAGACAGACTTTTTTAGTAGCTGCAGATTGAGGCAGATATGGAGCATTTTAAACATCAGAATGGTCCTCGGTGGATTCCTGTCTGAGGAAGTTAGTACTTGGCTCTGAGTGTGTTTGTGAATGACGTTAACACACCTTGCCTTTTCAGATCATGAAGGAATGGGCTGAGGCTGACAACCAGTCCAAGAACCTGCCCAAGTCTGACCGCCAGGCCCTTAATGAGGTAAGAAGATGGAATAGGAAGAGGAGGGGATTGAAGAAAGGAGAAGGGGATTAATGAAGGAAGAAAATATGGGAGACGAACACTCATATACCTATTAACACAACAATGATCCCCTTCTCCTCTCCTCAGCATTTCCAGTCTGTGTTGCAGACTCTGGAGGAGCAGGTGGCAGGGGAGAGACAGAGGCTGGTGGAGACCCATCTGGCCCGCGTGGTGGCCACCCTCAACAACAACCGCAGACTGGCCTTGGAGAGCTACCTGACCGCTGTGCAGGCCGAGCCCCCTCAGGTCCGCAGACAGCAGGGGCAGCAGGGATATCTACATTTTGTTAGGCAGAGAGCATGACTGTACAGATCTGCAACGCTGCTGATTTTTCACACTACAATTTCCTGTGTGTATCAAGAATGGTCCATCACCCAAAGGACATCCTGACAACTTGACACAACTGTAGGTAGCATTGGAGTCAACATGGGGCAGCATCCCTGTGGAACACTTTCAACACCTTGTAGAATCCATGCCCTGACGAATTGAGGCTGTTCTGAGGGCAAAGGGAGGGGTGCAACTCAATACTAGGAAGGTGTTCCTTATGTTTGGTATACTCAGTGTATATTTGTTAGGCAGAGAGTATGAGTGTACTGTAGTGTATTGTTCATTTCTACCACACATTCTCCACCACCTCCATTCTCTGACTATAATATCCCTCTCCTCTCAATAGCCGGAGCGGGTGCTGCAGGCTCTGAAGCGATACATGGCATCAGAGCAGAAGGACCGCAGACACACTCTGAGACACTACCAGCACATTGAGGCCGTCGACCCCCAGAAGGCTGAGCAGATGAAGTTCCAGGTGTGAAATGAAAATATACCAGAATATACTAGGATGAAGAGATACTGGACCTCTTCCTTAAGCACTGATGCTAAGAAAATAACTCTTAAAGGGGCAATCAACTGTTGAAACAATAAACAAAGTGTATCCCCGCGCCTGTTTCGGTAAAAAGCTTAGGAATCAGGCTGGAGAAATGTAACCACTCTCAAATTCATAGACAGAGCTATGGATCCTATGACTGACCATTCATGATATCAATGATGTTTTTGAGGCTATTGGAGTAAAACAAACTTATAGATTGGGTTCTAATGGGGTACCACAGTTTAGCTAAGCTCATGAGGCATTTATAATTTATATTTGTCAAGAATCAATGGGTCCATATCATTTATTTATAAGTCCAAAAATGCATGTAGCAACTGCAGATTGCCCCTTTAACAAAATGATCAATACCTGATGTCAATCATCCTTTACAGCAAAACTCATTTTCACTTGTAAATGCCAATACATTAAACCAATACATGACTCTTTCAGACTCGGTGGGGGCGTTTGTCTTGTAATGAACCTAACCAGCATTGATCTCTTGGGGTTGCAGGTCTACACCCACCTCCATGTGATTGAGGAGAGGATGAACCAGAGCTTGGCTTTACTCTACCAGGTCCCTGCCTTGGCTGAGGAGCTGCACGATGATATCCGTACGCTACACTCCTCTCTACTCTCCTACGCTCCGTGTAGACCAGGATTTTGGGTTACTGCCCCTGTCCTAATATTCATGTTATAGTTCCTTCATAAGACATTTAGAAAGAGATAAGCTAGCATGTATCATGATGTCTTTTGTAAGACATTGAAAGTTCAAAATTCACATGATTTAATTAGTAGGTTATTATTATCTTGAAATTTCTCTAGGGAACTCTCATTCATAAAATAAAGGATTGGTGTATATAAGGTGTAAATAACGCAGTGTTACCGTAAATACATTATACTTTACTGTATATCAAGCTTTCTTGTTTTTAAAACCTGCTTGTTTCTCCCTCCCTCCCTCCCTGTAGAGGAGCTGGTGAAGGCGGAGCGAGGAGACATCAGTGAGCTCATGACCACTTCCTTCTCTGAGACACGCACCACAGAGGAGCTGCTTCCTGCCGAGAGTGAGGAAGAGAAGGATGACGAGGAGGAGGAGGAGAGAGCCTTCCAGAACAGGCCCTACCCACCCCGCATCGGTACGGACACACACACATACTCATGAATGCACGCATACACACAAAATGTCTCCTCTTCAAATAGTTCAGGAATGAATTAATTTCTTTGAGTACAAGCAGTAGGTTAACATCTCTATTGTTTCTGTCCTGTCAAGACCCACAGCCCAACACAAAGAAAGGTGAGTTAAAGGGAAGGGACATGAAGTCTGATATTTGTCTGCCAAAATGTCATTTTCAAAGAAATAAAAAGTTGAAGTTGATCATGGATGAATCTGTGTGTTTTCTGCCTCTGCACTCAGCCTCTACAGATGAGTATGACTATGCCACATCTGAGAGAAGCCCCACATATGAATATGAGGAGAAAGTAAGAAAAATCTATCGTTTTTTATTACAAACATACACTTCACTTTACAGCCATGGCATCCTACTTGCACAGCCAAGAGTTATGCTGACACTTTATGTCAATCATCTCATCTCTCCTTCTCTCCCTCCATCCCTACCTGCTTTGTATCTCACCCCCTCATGTGTATATGGAAAAATAGCTTGTGTCACACTGCAGCCTCCACTTGATAAACTGCTACATTTTTACTCACTTACTATAACATCCTCCCACAGCAGGAAGTCAACTAGTTAATGTGTTCTATTTAATTCTGTGGTGCTTCCTCTGTAATGACCTATCAAATAACCCCCTCTCTCACTCTTGCTCTCACTCTCTAGATTAACACCTCTGTGGAGCTCAAGCAGGTGGTCTACAAGTCTCCTGAGATCCAGACCGATGAACTGGTGAGTCTGCTACCTAGATAAGTGTCTGGATGGGCTGGGCGGACCCGTCCTTTCTTGTGGTATTGTAAGTCATTCCAATGATGATATAAACTTCTAATTTCTCCATCCTACCCTCTTTGTGCCCTCTCTTCCCCTTTTCTGTTCCTGTCCTTAGCAACCGGACGCCCTGGAGACGTTCAACCGCGGGGCCATGGTGGGGTTGCTGGTGGTTGCCGTGGCCATTGCTATGGTGATGGTGATCAGTCTGTTGCTGGTGCGCAGGAAGCCGTATGGCACCATCAGCCATGGCATCGTGGAGGTATGAGGCAGGGAATCAGACAGAACAAACACCTGCTCACTTTGATGCTTCCAAAACTTGTAAACTGGAAGAACTTGTCCCGATTGGGGTTTTTAAATCACTGATGAAGGATTTTGAGGCCGATTCATTGACCTGTTAATGTTATTAATTTGTTGTTTTATGATTTTGTTATACTCTTGTGAATCCTATGGTTTTTACTAGATTACTTGTAGTTTTTCATGTTGTCTGTCTGTAATTGCGTAATGACTTGGTGCTACCTATCTGCATTGCTTTGCTTTATCTTGGCCAGGTCACAGTTGTAAATGAGAACCTGTTCTCAACTAGCTTACCTGGTTAAATAAAGGTGAAATTAAAAAAATTTAATAAAAAAATCTTGGCCAGGACACTCTTGAAAAAGAGATTTCAAATCTTAATGAGCCCTTCCTGGTTAAATAAAGGTTAGATCAAATAAATCAAATTCCAGTAGATCTCTTTATTGCACGTTAGTGTGTGGATTTAAATATTGTTTTGACTTATCTGACCATCAAGGCTTCCTCCGATCTCAATGCCATAAACCTTCTTCCTTGATCATCCATCATGATCATCATCCCTTCCAGTTCCATTACTCTCACAATTTGTTGATTAGTTGATGTTTGTTTCTACAGCCTTTAGCTGTATGCAAAATAAAACTAAACTAAACACAATCAATCAATCAAATGTATTTTATAAAACCATTTTTACATCAGCAGTTGTCACAGTGCTTTACAGATGCCCAGCCTAAAACCCCAGAGAGAAAGCAATGCAGATGTAGAAGCACAGAGGCTAGGAAAAACTCCCTAAAAAGCAGCAACCTAGGAAGAAACCTAGAGAGGAATCAGGCTCTTCTGCCTGTACCGGGTGGAGATACGTGGCCATCAAGGCCAGATCGTTTTTCAAGACATTCAAACATTCATAGATGACCAGCAGGGTCAAATCATAACCATGGTGGCTATAGAGGGCGCAAGAGAGTAACACCTCAGGAGTAAATGTCAATTGGCTTGTCGTAGGCAGGTATTCAAAGTGTCTCACCCTGCAGCGGTAGGTAGGAGAGGCACTTTATGCTTATAGCACATTAGTGTCCCCTCCTTCCTGCTGATAGTACTTCCTTATACCGTAGCATTTACTTGTGCTGTACTGTATCTGCATCAGTATGACATTTGACCCTCTGTGTCTCACAGCAGGTTGACCCCATGCTGACCCCAGAGGAGCGCCAACTAAACAAGATGCAGAACCACGGCTATGAAAACCCCACCTACAAATTCTTTGAGCAAATGAACTGAGGCGGTGGGTGTGGCCTCCGGGGCATGCCCAATCACACAAGGCACTCCCTTTCTTTGTTCCCCTCCTAGGGGCGGTCCCAGTCACACCGCCTATGATGTATTAAGATGTATCATGTATCATAACTTGACAAGCAAATAGGGTTTATATGCCCCAATCCTTTGACCAATCATGTCCCCACATCAGTTTTTGGAATGTAAACCAGTAACAGAGACGTATTACCAACTGACCCATCTTCTTTCTCTAACCAGAGTCTAGAATAAAGGGGTGGACATTAATGCCACAGTGTATCAACCATCTCCTTTGGAGAGATTCACTCATGTCTACTTGGATAGGAATGCCATTGGAATGGCTTGAGTTGACCCCCTTATTCTTAATAAAATTGATTGATATTTGTCAGAAACTGACTCAATGTTGAACAGTACGTTTTGCTTTGTTGTGTATGTCATCTGTTTATTATTTGTTCTATTGTGTTACAGCTCTGATTCATTATATTCCAGTTCAGATAAATAGTGTAAAATGTGAACAAAGAATATAGTCTGATTATAGTATAACTGATTTAAAACTCCACACAAATTGGTTCTCTATCTAAAGCTACAATGACTCTGACATGATGACCACCAAGCCAACCCCACCTCCATGAGTCAATGTAGGACATCTTCTTTCAAAGCCAGGCACAGTTATAATGGTTAAGCAGAGATGAGGAGGTTGGATAGGGAATGTGAGGTATTGAAGCTTAATTAACTTAGTTGTTACTTAGTTATTACTTACACCCACATCTTTTATCAATCCATAGTAAAATGGGTTGGTGGTCTTTTGATATTCAGCCCAACCTCATCTCCTTCAGTCTGTGGCATCTGACATAACTGGCACCCAGTGCCTATTCTATGTGATGTGAACTATTTAATTGAACTAATGTACCAAATGTACCATTAAGTTAAGTGAATGACTGCTACCTTAAAAAAAATTAACAAAGTAATGAGAAGTCCATTATTTGAATGAAAGCATGCAGATTTGGTGTATGATGCTACCGTCTTTGTGTTGTTCCTGTTCTTTGCTTTTGATAAGATGGAAATGTGACAGATTAAAATGGACAGTGTAAATATCTTTAGAAAAAAAACATGACTTAAAAATAGACATTTCTAGAATGAATTTGCATCAGTGTAATGGAATAAAAACAAAAAAAGAATACCTTGTGCTGTTCAGAGAGAAAACATTTTCCTAACATGGCTGATTGAAAACGGACTGTTGTAAAAACCAGCACAAGACGACACAGTTAACTTCTGACTGAATGTATTTTAGGTAGACGTTGAGACTCCATTTCCTCTTTGGTAGGGCATCACTCCCCTAGTAGAACCCCAAGGACTAACCTGTAATCAGTAGACACGCTACATATCCAATACCTTCCTCATTATCTCACTGTAGTTTAACACTGAATGTCTCTTTTCACTATTTGCAGGTCTGAATGAGAACAGTGGGTGGTCATTCATTTTTGTGGTGCAATGGACTTTAGCATTATGGAACATAGTGATGTTGTCAAACATGGTGATATTGGGTAACAGTTGCAACTAAGGGAGGTACGCCGAGGACTGGACTATTGCTCAGATTGGGTGGGACCACAATATTTGCTCTAGCACATCTTAGTGGGTTATTTTCAGTTTATTGCTTCAAATTCAAGTTTAATCTTTATTAGGGACATAGCAGGTTTCAGGCAGGATGAACATACAATATAGAACATATAGACACTGTATAAACACCAGTTGAATGTTAGTTCACTAGGGAGATGTGCTGCATCTGTCACCATTATTATGATCTTTTACACCTGCATTGCTTGCTGTTTGGGGTTTTAGGCTGGGTTTCTGTACAGCACTCTGTGACATCAGCTGATGTAAGGGGGGCTTTATAAATAAATTTGATTTGATTTGATTTGATTTGATCAATATCATTCACTGTATATAGATTGTCCCCTTTTCAATGGCTGATTGTTGACCTCTTGGATGGGTTTTATGTTGAATTGATTTTCCACTACATGATTTTGGTACCAGAGAGAGTTCTCTGTGTTGGATGGACACATACACAGTAGGAGGTTTCTTCGTAGTCTACAGTGTCAACTACAGCTACTGTTGGCCTACTGTGCTACAGAGGATCCTAACCAAAACCAATCATCTTTCACTACTCTCAGAAATCTGAAAATAGCACTTTGTAAAACACCACCAGTCCTGAAACATCCTTAGAGGTTCATCATTTATTTATAACTCATGGCTAGGTTGTTCTGCTGTTGTGTAGTCCATGAAACCACTGGTGACATGAGGGAGTAAATTATTGATCACATCAGAGGAGAGATGTGGCTGACTCACCCTCATCACCTCAAACCGTTTCTTTATTCAAACACTGCTTTGAATATGGGAGAGGAGTTCAAATAATTGAGCTCAGAAATTTGAATTTTCCATGTATTGCTTTTGGATTGTAGGAATCACAGGTTGTGGTTACTGGATCAAGATAATTAGAGAGCTGAGATAGTCTTTGTATAATTTGTACAGCTCTGTTTAGTGAATGAAAACGTGGTATGTTTAAGTCACAGTTTAAGTCAGTTGAACCTTGTATCGATACTACTGAAACCATAGAAGAGAATAAGCTTGCCTGTGTTTCCCCAAAGACTCAAGGTTTTCCTACCAGCATTTAGCAGATGTAGAATGGTGTATACTGTAGTGACTGAACACACATTTGTATGTCCTCTCTTGATTAAGATACTTCTATGTTGGCCTTCCTCCCCTCCCCAGCAATGAAAATGTAAACAATTATATGGAGAGTTTAATTGCTGCATTATTGCCTTTTACAATGCTGTGTTTTGGATGTAATTATGTATTTTTATTTATAAGTAATTATCAATTGGATTGAGGGTCATGTTTTCTCACTGTATGAAAAATGTAGTAGCTTGTATAAGAATACCTCTATAGGTACACTAAAGAGGTTAAATGTCTAACCTGCAGTTCAGATACAGTAGACCTACACTGTCTAAGTGTATTGTTGGGCCAGTAACCGAAAGTTTGCTGACAAGGTAAAAATCTGTTGTTCTGCCACTGAGCAAGGCAGTTAACCCACTGTTCCCCTGTAGGCCATCATTGTAAATAAGAATTTGTTCTTAACTGACTTGCCTAGTTAAATAAATGTTCAATTTAAAAAATAAAATGTCTACAACTAAATTGTCCATGGTGTGGCGCCAAGCACAACTGTGAACAAAGTATTGCTCTATGTCAGACACAGATACTGACTGTATGTAATGTGAACTCCCACCATTTTGACTATACTCTGATTGGAATGATACTGATGACATCACTGAGGGAGTTTATCTTCAAATCCATTCAGAACTTGACCAAAGACATACTCTGCTCTAGAAGAGGTCAGACAACTGACTAATTTGACCAATTGTCCCTGAGCTATGTAGAGTGTAATTCATGTGCAAGAAATCTGAGCAATGGAGATCTGATTAAGCTAATTAAAAATGTAATAAAATTACAAATGACCCACAAAACACTTTCTTGAATCACTGTTCTTCCCCTCTGACTACAGGATGGGATTGTTGTCTTGGTTTTATAATATCAGCCAGAATGGGGTCACCAAGAGAGACTGTGTTCTGTCACAGCTAACCAGAGATATATAATAACACATTAATAAACACACCACCCACATAAAAGTGGAGTGTTCTAAAGTATGGCTTTTATTGTGGCTGGGTGTAGCCTAGTTTATTATCTACATTGGTGAAGGTAGCTATACTGTGTGCAACATTATAAACAGTTTGCTGACATATTTGGGGTTTGAGGTCTTGATTGAAACCCATCTTCAGATTTGTACAAAACATAACCAGCATTGATATTTAAAGGAATAAAACCTCAAGTGTTCTGCAAATGTGTTTATGCATTTTTATGGATGTTAGAGCAGGGAGTTGAACACAACCACACATCAACCAAACACCTATTTAGTTTCAATAGAACATGAAGCACAATGACATCACATCCTGTTCTTTCACCTCAATTTCCATTCCAGTTTTTAAACATCACAGACTGAAACTATCTGCAATGTCAGGAAGTCAACATGATTTTATGGTTTATTCTAGGCCAAATGACAACCCTCAGCAGAAATACTGTCTTAAACACCACAGTCAATGGTTTTGCTTGTCTACTAAGTCAAATTCACTTGTTCCAATTGAAACTCATCTGAGTGGAATTATTTACTGTTTTTATCATTCAAAAAAAAAAAGAAAGTGTCAGCAGGCTCAGCACATGTTATTTGGTTGTGACGTTATTAGGCTTCTATTAGGCTATTTATGACTTATTTTTTATATGACATTTGATACATCATTATTTATCTAGGCCTGTGGTCACAAACCAGTCGGTAGCGATCTACTGGTCGATCTGTGAGGAATTCCTATTCGATAGATTTCTGAAAAAAATCCAACAATAAAGCCTTGCGTTCCAGTTTTTTTATTAGTTTTGCTCTGTTCCAGCTAGGTGCGCTTGATTCAGCAGCCATAACGCCGGGAAGGCGAAGTGGTCATTTCTTTTAACAATTTCATGTGCCTGAGGGAAGAACTCCGCCTTCCCGGCAGGCATAGAGAGAACACCTTGTTTGACCTCGAGCCAAAGACTGTAAAAAGGAGCCTCGAACGCATAGCAAAGTTGATGCTGTGAGATTCAAAACTTTAAAAAACAAAACGAGAGAAAGTCGATGAATACAATTGTTGGGTTTGAGAATATGTTTCTTTGCTAATTGTTAGGTTTGAGAATATGTTTCTTTGCTAATTGTGGGGTATGAGAAAATGTTTCGTTTGCTACACATGAATGTGTTTGAGCTCAGGCTGATAAATTGTGGAACAATACAGTGGATTGTGCAGACACCGGGTGTCTGGCTAAGGGGCAGTATAACCTTGGGAGATAACAGTATGTTGAGCTAGGAACACATGAATAGAAAGATGTGGAGACGCAAACAGGACCGAGCCTGTGGCCTCAGTATCCCCGGACAACAAGCGCCAAGAGGCTGGGACCAGCCTGTGCGCCTACTATTGGCCAGGCAAGTCTAAACCACGCCCAGCCACTGTTCTGATAGGCCCATCCCGAGGTGGGAACTAACTTTGTCAGAACATACTTATACCAATGCATTTAGCAGAAAGGGCAGTTCTCTGTTAACCCTGCGTGGTACTACATGGAACCCGTATATACGAAGATTGCATTTACCATTTATTGCTTGAGTGAATAAAAATAATTAGAACTTACTTGGTGACTCTGTGTCACCTTTTGTCCTGACACCAGATTTGATTTTCGCAACCCTAACACAGCAAAGAGCTGCTGTGTTTATGAGTAAGTTCATGTTTAAGTTGTTAGTCAGCACTGTCAAGACTTTGTTTAACATTTTTATAAGCCATAAAATGTGCGTTCCCCCTACAACCAGTACTGCAGCTGAAACGAATGAGTATAGCAAAGTGTTCCGAACAATGAGAGAGAGTTTAGTTAAACAAATCTTTGGTGTCCTCTTTTCTCACGTAGGGTTTCCACCACTTCCACATTCGCCAGACGAAGACCTCCCCCATTCATTTTCAACGGGAGCACACGGAGCAATGCGCAGTGGGTTGTGGGATGGTGAGCTGCACAAACCCTGCTAGCAGAGCAATATAAAAAGTTCAGCTCTACTTTATGCAAATTGCAGGCTGCCACCGCTGTCATTAACCAATCAGGTGAGGAGAAATTTTTTCTTGAAAATCTTCCACCCATGAAACATAGTTCCGCCTGTCATTTTACAATTCTAAATGATTTTGTTTTGCTACAACACTGAGACAAAATCAAAAGGTCAATGGCATGGAGGAGGATTGCAGAGCTTGTTGGTGTTGATGGTGGGTGAAGAGAGATTTGCACAACAATGCTTGCTTGTGCTGCTAGCCGTCTACAAACATCAAGCAACCTAAACTTCAAAACAATGATCAAGCCACCATTTATAAATGTGCTGAGTAAATTAAATGGTGAAATTTGCCCACCAAAGGATAGAAATCACCAGTAACACGCATTATAATGTAAATGATACACCAAGCATGCATTTCCTATGTAATATGCTACCAATTGGATTATGGTATCTTAACATTATGATTCTCATATATTAAAGCTTAGGGCTCTTTCATTATATTGTCATGACATTGATGATTATAGCTAATTTCCTGTAAAATACATAGGCCTGCATGCACATGAATGGGTACTTTGGGTAAAGTGAATTGTGGATTTGACTTGCAAAAATGTATGTGCAAATCTCTCTTTACCCACCATCAACACCAACATCTTTGCAATCCTCCTCCATGCCACTGACCTTCTGATTTTGTCTCTGTATTCTACAATTATTTTCAGTAAATAACAAGGTAGAATAACAACACTCACCATTCCAATTATTTTCCTTTTTGATATTTTTAATTAGCCTACAAATTGCCAGCTCCGTATTTTAATGTAATAGTACTTAGAATACAAGGTTGGATTTGCACGAAACAATTTCATGTCAGAAAAATCATGTAGAAAATCTGGTTTCGCGTTAGCTTTCGCGTCAACGCAGTTGACAGCTGATTTTATTTCCCAGGATGTTGAAAAGGCATCTTTTCTGGACGATGAAAATACAGTGCATTTGAGAAGTATTCCGGCCCCTTGACTTTTTCCACATTTTGTTACTTTACAGCCTTTTTATAAAATATTTTTTTCCCCTCACCAATCTACACCCAATACCCCATAATGACAAAGCAAACACAGTTTTTTTAATAAATTTTAACTAATTTATAAAAAAAAAAGAAAAGAATAAAATATCACATTTCTCATAAGTATTCAGACCCTTTACTCAGTACTTTGTTGAAGCAGCTTTGGCAGCGATTACAGCCTCAAGTCTTCTTGGGTATGACGCTACAAGCTTGGCACACTTGTATATGGGGAGTTTCTCCCATTCTTCTCTGCAGATCCTCTCAAGCTCTGTCAGGTTGGATGGGGAGTGTCGCTGCACCGCTATCCTCAGGTATCTCCAGAGATGTTCGATCGGGTGCAAGTCCGGGCTCTGGCTGGATGACATTCAGAGACTTGTACCGAAGCCACTCCTGTGTTGTCTTGGCTGTGTGCTTAGGGTCGTCCTGTTGGAAGGTGAACCTTCGTCCAAGTCTGTTGTCCTGAGCGGTCTGTAGCAGGTTTTCATCAATGACTCTCTGAGGTCATTAAAGATCCCATGGCACTTATCGTAAGAGTAGGGGTGTTAACCCTGGTGTCCTGGCTAAATTCCCAAGCTGTCCCTCATACCATTACAATTGGCTCATTGCCCAGGTCGTGATGTGGTAAACTCCTCAATGCCATCGGATGAATTCCGGAACATATTCCAGTATGTGCTAGCAAAACAGTACTTTAAATTAGCTTCTGCATCATCTGACCACTTCCGTATTGAGCGAGTCACTGGTACTTCCTGCTTTAGTTTTTGCTTGTAAGCAAGAATCAGGAGGATAGAATTATGGTCAGATTTGCCAAATGGAGGGCGACGGAGAGCTTTGTACGTACGTGTCTCTGTGTGTGGAGTAAAGGTGGTATAGATTTATTTCCCCTGTGGTTGCACATGTAACATGCTGGTAGAAATTAGGTAAAACGGATTAAAGTTTTCCTGCATTAAAGTCCCTGGCCACTAGGAGCGCCGACCTCTGGATTAGCATTTTCTTGTTTGCTTATGGTCTTATACTGCTCGTTGAGTCCGGTCTTAGTGCCACAGTTTGTGGTGGTAAATAGACATCTACGAAAAATCTAGATGAAAACTCTCTTGGTAAAGAGTATAGTCTACAGCTAATCATGAGGTACTCTACCTCAGGCGAGCAAAACCTTGAGACTTCTCTAATATTAGATTTTGCACACTAGCTGTTATTGACAAATAGACACAGACCACCACCCCTCATCTTACCGGTGGTAGCTGTTCTGTCTTGCATTATGTATTATCCATGTCGTCGTTCAGCCACAACTCGGTGAAACATAAGATATTACAGTTTTTAGACTCCCGTTAGTTACCCAATTCTCACAAGGCACCTGGATCTGCGTCCCCTGTATCGGCGTCTCCTCTTCATGCGAATGACGTGGATTTGGGCCTGATTCGGGAGCAGCAGTAAATCCTTTGCATCTGACTTGTTCAAAAAAAGATCTTTGTCCAGTTTGAGGTGAGTAATCGCTGTTCTGATATCAAGAAGTTATTTTCGGTCACATGAGACGATGGCAGAAACATTATGTACAAAATAAGTTACAAACAACACACAAAAAACACCCAAAATAGCACAATTGTTTTGGAGCCTGTAAAACGGCAGCCATCCCCTCTGGTTAATTTTCGGTTTTGAATGAAAGTTGAAAATACTTATTGTACGGATGTTGAAAATAAGTGTTTTCCAGACATTGAAAATATGTATTTTCCGGATGTTGAAATCAGGCTCATTTCTGGTTCTCAAGGAAAGTTGAAAATATGTAATTTATAGACATCTATATTTTGGCCAAATCAAGGCTGGTCCAAACCGGTCAAAATCTGAACCAAACATAGACAATAATAAAAAAAAGACGGCGTCGGTCCGTGCATACTGAAGTGTAGCCTACAGTGTTGCTTTAAATGTTATTTTATGAATGCCCATTTATGTGGTAAGCCTAGCGTTTGTAAAACACCAAAAAAAGACTTCCAGTCTGGACAGGACCAAAAAAAGACATTCAAAAGATGTCGGCTCGTGCTTACTGGGGTGTAGCCTACCGAGTCAGCCCGCAATGGAATTTTATGAATGTCCTACCATGTGGTAGGCCCACCATTTGTAAAACAGGCCATTGCATTGGCTTTATTAGTCCTGATTCCTGTGACTAATCATTTTGGCTATTTAAGCTCTGAATATCAGCTACCGAACCAGGCCCTAGACATTCTGGGCCAGCCTAAGCGGGACAACAAATGGGCTACAGAACAACCACATAGGCTACTACTCTTTCTACCGTAGCCTACATAATTTACTGTATGTTAAATTGATGGTGCGTTGGTGGAGCGCAGCACCTGGAGAGACGCTCTGGGCATGGGCAAACTAAATAATTTGTGCCCATGCCTTTGGCTTACCAGGGGGCGGCATCAACGCTCTCCTAAAAATTCCTTATGCCACTGGTTGACCAAAATGTTTCTTGCAAGCCACCTTGCTATCTTTAGTTTATCTACTGAAACTCATATTGTGTATTGCTGGCTGACATACTGTGTTACAGTGGGGGGAAATCAAATTATTTTTCTGGATGCATTTAAATCACAAAATGATAGACATGACGCAAGATACGATTCCAAATATATGTAAATAACAAGTATTGTCTTCCGGAATCAATCACAGGAAACAGAGTAAGGCAAAACTCCTTTAATAAAGGATACGAAAATACTACACAAGTAGTCATTCACCTGCTCACTCAACACAGAGCCACACTACAGGAAACAATCACGGACAAAACCCAAGGGGGAACAGAGGAATTAAATAATACATACAATTAGGGTAATGTGAACCAGGTGTGAAATGAGACAAGACAAACAGAAAATGAGAAATGGATCGATGGTGGCTAGAACTCCGGTGACGTCGACCGCCGGTAACCTCTCGAACCAGGAGAGGGACCGACTTCAGCGGAAGTCGTGACAAGGAGAAACAATAATACAACAATTTACTGCTGTAAATCTCTAAAAGTGAAGCTGATTTTACTATAAAAAAATATTTGCCTAAGCACTGGAATAAAGACCTCCATTCCTGTCATGCGGTGTTGCTAACATTTACGATAGCAAATTTCAATTTACAAAAAAAAATGTACTGCGTTTTTGTCTTTTGACCTTCTAGTCATGAAATCTATGCAGTCTACTCAATCACTTTTTATAGCTACTGTTTACAGGCCTCCTGGGCCATGTACAGCGTTCTTCACTGAGTTCCCTGAATTCCTATCGGACCTTGTAGTCATGGCAGATAATATTCTAATTTTTGGTGACTTTAATATTCACATGGAAAAGTCCACAGACCCACTCCAAAAGGCTTTCGGAGCCATCATCAACTCAGTGGGTTTTGTCCAACATGTCTCCGGACCTACTCACTGCCACAGTCATACTCTGGACCTAGTTTAGTCCCGTGGAATAAATATAGTGTATCTTTATGTTTTTCCTCATAATCATGGACTATCGAACCACCATTTTATAATGTTTGCAATCGCAACAAATAATCTGCTCAGAACCCAACCAAGGATCATAAAAAGCTGTGCTATAAATTCTCAGATAACTCAAAGATGAACTTCCAGACTTCTTACACCTACCCAAGGACGTCAGAATTCAAAAATTGGTTAACCACCTAACTGAGGAACTAAATTTAACCTTGTGTAATACCCTAGATGCAGGCGCACCCCTAAAAACAAAAAACATTTGTCATAAGAAACTAGCTCCCTGGTATACAGAAAATACCCGAGTCATGAAGCAAGCTTCCAGAAAATTGGAACTGAAATGGCACTACACCAAACTGGAAGTCTACCGACTAACTTGGAAAGACAGTACCGTGCAGTGTCGAAGAGCCCTCACTGCTGCTTGATTATACTATTTTTCCAACTTAATTAAGGACAATAAGAACAATCCAAAATGTATTTTTGATACTGTCATAAAGCTAACTAAATAACAGCATTCCCCAAGAGAGGATGGCTTTCACTTCAGCAGTGATAAATTCATGAACTTCTTTGTCGAAAAGATCATGATCATTAGAAAGCAATTTACGGACTCCTTTTTAAATCTGAGTATTTCTCCAAGGCACAGTTGTCCTGAGTCTGCACAACACTGCCAGGACCTAGGATCAAGGGAGACACTCAAGTTTTAATACTCTTGACACTGATGAAAATAGTCTTGGCCTCTAAACCTTCAAGCTGCATACTGGACCCTATTCCTACTAAACTACTGAAAGAGCTGCTTCCTGTGCTTGGCCCTCCGATGTTGAACATAATAAATGGCTCCCTATCCACTGGATGTGTACCAAACTCACTAAAAGGGGCAGTAATAAAGCCTCTTGAAAAAGCCTAACCTTGACCCAGAAATATAAAAAACTATCGGCCTATTTTGAATCTCCCATTCCTCTCATTTTAAAAAAAAGCTGTTGCGCAGCAACTCACTGCCTTCCTGAAGACAAACAATGCATACGAAACGCTTCAGTCTGGTTTTACACCCCATCATAGCACTGAGACTGCACTCATGAAGGTGGTAAATTACCTTTTAATGACGTCAGACCAAGGCTCTGCATCTGTCCTCGTGCTGCTAGACCTTAGTGCTGCTTTTGATGCCATCGATCACCACATTCTTTTGGAGAGATTGGAAACCCAAATTGGTCTACACGGACAAGTTCTGGCCTGGTTTAGAGCTTATCTGTCGCAAAGATATCAATTTGTCTCTGTGGATGGTTTGTCTTCTGACAAATCAACTCTACATTTCAGTGTTCCTCAAGGTTCTGTTTTAGGACCACTATTGTTTTCACTATATATTTTACCTCTTGGTGATGTCATTCGGAAATATAATGTTAACTTTCACTGCTATGCGGACGATACAGAGCTGTACATTTCGATGAAACATGATGAAGCCCCAAAATTGTCCTCCCTGGAATAGCCTGTGTTTCAGACATAAGGAAGTGGATGGCGACAATTTTTTTACTTTTAAACTCAGACAAAACAGAGATGCTAGTTCTAGGTCCCAAGAAACAAAGAGATCTTCTGTTGGATCTGACAATTAATCTTGATAGTTGTACAGTCATCTCAAATAAAACTGTGAAGGACCTCAGCGTTACTCTGGACCTTGATCTCTCTTTTGACGAACATATCAAGGACAGCTTTTTTTCCATCTTCGTAACATTGCAAAAATCTGAAACTTTCTTTCCAAAGATTATGCTGAAAAATGTATCCATACTTTTGTCACTTCTAGATTAGGCTACTGCAATGCTCTGCTTTCCGGCTACCTGGATAAAGCACTCAATAAACATCAGTTAGTGCTAAACACAGCTGCTAGAATCTTGACTAGAACCAAAAAATGTGATCATATTACTCCAGTGCTAGCCTCTCTACAATGGCTTCCTGTTAAGGCAAGGGCTGATTTCAAGGTTTTACTGCTGACCTACAAAGCATTACATGGGCTTGCTCCTACCTATCTTTCCGATTTGGTCCTGCCGTACATACCTACACGTACTCTACGGTCATAAGACGCAGGCCTCCTTACTGTCCCTAAAATTTCTAAGCAAACAGCTGGAGGCAGGGCTTTCTCCTATAGAGCTCCATTTTTATGGAATGGTCTGCCTATCCATGTGAAGGACGCAGACTCGGTCTCGACCTTTAAGTCTTTATTGAAGACTTGTCTCTTCAGTTGGTCCTATGATTGAGTGTAGTCTGGCCCAGGGGTGTGAAGGTGAACAGAAAGGCACTGGAGCGACGAACCGCCCTTGCTGTCTCTGCCTGGCCGGTTCCTCTCTCTCCACTGGGATTCTCTGCCTCTAACCCTATTACGGGGGCTGAGTCACTGGCTTACTGGTGCTCTTCCATGCCGTCCCTAGGAGGGGTGCATCACTTGAGTGGGTTGAGTCACTGACGTTATCTTCCTGTCCAGGTTGGCGCCCCCCCTTGGGTTTGTGCCATGAGGGAGATCTTCGTGGGCTATACTCAGCCTTGTCTCAGTGTAGTAGGTTGGTGGTTGAAGATATTCCTCTAGTGTTGTGGGGGCTGTGGAAAAATGGGTGGGGTTATATCCTACCTGTTTGGCCCTGTACGGGGGTATCGTCGGACAGGGCCACAGTGTCTCCCGACCCCTCCTGTCCCAGCCTCCAGTATTTATGCTGCAATAGTTTATGTTGAATCTGGATTATTTGTCCTGTCTTATCCGGTGTCCTGTGTGAATTTGAGTATGCTCCCTCTAATTCTCTCTCTCTTCTCTCTGAGGACCTGAGCCCTAGGACCATGCCTCAGGACTACCTGGCCTGATGACTCCTTGCTGTCCCCAGTCCACCTGGTCATGCTGCTGCTCCAATTTCAACTGTTCTGCCTGCGGCTATGGAACCGTGACCTGTTCACTGGACGTGCTACCTTGTCCAGGACCTGCTGTTTTGGACTCTCTCTCTACCGCACCTGCTGTCTCTAACTCTGAATGATCGGCTATGAAAAGCCAACTGACATGTACTCCTGAGGTACAGAACGAGCAGTATGGCTGGTGGCATTGTCATGCTGGAGGGTCATGTCAGGATAAGCCTGCAGGAAGGGTAACACACGAGCGTCTTCCCTGTAACGCACAGCATTGAGATTGCCTGCAATGACAACAAGCTCAGTCCGATGATACTGTGACACACCGCCCCAGACCATGACGAACCCTCCACCTCCAAGTCGATCCTGCTCCGGAGTACAGACCTCAGTGTAACGCTCGTTCCTTTGACGATAAACGCAAATCCGACCATCACCCCTGGTGAGACAAAACTGCGACTCGTCAGTGAAGAGCACTTTTTGCAAGTCCTGTCTGGTCCAGAGACGGTGGGTTTGTGCCCATAGGCGACGTTGTTTGCGGTTATGTCTGGTGAGGACCTGCCTTACGGTTCAACTGTTGTTCAAACTGTACAAGCAGAGTATAATTTTGTTCGTTTTTTTGTCTTACAGACAAGCGGGACTTTCTGGAGTGGATTCTAGATACAGAAACAAAATTCCTTTGCCTGCTTGTGTCATTGTAGGTGAATTGTATCCCTCTCGAAGGATTTGTCATTGTGCTCGATTTCAAGCAGATGAATTTCAGGAGCTTAATGGCAGTTTGATCATGCAGTAGCACTCCTCACACAGCTTTACAAGTATTCCCTAAATTTACTGTATGTTTCTTTGGAATGGCAAGCATACCCAGCATACCTCCAGCAGAAGGATTGGCCTGCTAGAGTTGTAATACGTTTATAGCCTGCATTGTGTCTGACTTTTATACAACATTTGCTAACATAAGTACACATACAACCCATGGCATACAAGGATGTAAGTTTCCTCTTTTACCTTTATAAACTCAACTTGCGTTTGTAAATATCTGTATTCATTATACTGTTGTTATTATTATTATTTCCGTAGCCTAGGCTACATTAGTCGTCACGCTAGTCACTCACCTGTTTTACCTGTGTTCCAAGACTATATCTGTACAGTGATTTCAATGCCAGTCTGCTGCGCTCCAGTTCTGTACCATCACCGCGGTAGGAATTGATGTTTTTAACCAGGATTAAAGTAAATAGTAAACTTGATTATGATAAATTGTTTATTAATCAATAGAACAGTAGGCCTACAGTAGCTATAGAATTAACATTGTAAAGATTTTGATCCACAATTCCACATTCACACATAACGATAGACGTAGAGAGTAAGCCTAATATAAACAGCTAATAATACAAATAAAAAAAGATCCCATGTCCTTCTGTAATATTGATAATTACGTGTTAAAGCTACAGTCTGGGATTCGAAAAACAGCAGAAGCTGTTAAAGCTTTCATTTTAATATAGTCTGAGATTTTAAGCGAACAGTCAATTTAAATATGATAAATTGTGTATTAATCAATAGCATAGTAGCCTACAGTAGCTATAGAATGAACAACGTAAAGTTGAAAATAAAATAAAAACGAAAGAAACATTTTACTTTCGATTTCGATGACCTCGAAGCCACAATATTTTATGTGACAGGTTTTTCAAAGCGACACGTGAACTACAAAACTGCAGCCTGTAGTAGATTAGGCTAACGTTGCATTGGAAGCCTATTTCATTAGCTCATCTATCACTATTCATATCATATACACTCAGTGGCCAGTTTATTTGAAACGGCCGGACTCCGAGACTTCACGCATGGCATTGTCTAGGGCAGAATTGGGCAGCTGGAGTCCCGCGGCTCCTTTTAAAGGACCTCGAATCAATTAGGAACTCAATTTACTGTTATGGGTTAGAATAGTAGAATACACAAGGTGCAATTTCGAAATGTGGTTGTGTTTCAGAAAGGTTTCTCTTGTTATGTCAGACACTGATAGTCAGTCAATTAGCCCATGTCAGCTAACATTTTTTAGATTGTAGAAAGGCCTCTAGTTTACCGGACAGCTATCTAAACTTGAAATCACAATCAAAGTTGCCCATCCCTGTTCTATGGTTCACAGAGAATGTTGCGTCAAACAAAAAACATCCAGTCAGCGGCAGTCCAGTGAGCGAAAACAGCTCGTTGATGAGAGGTCGAAGGAGAATGGCATGAATCGTGCAAGCTAACATGCGGGCCAAAAACAGGCAAATAACGCTGCAGTACAACAGTGGTGTGCAGATCCGGGTATCGGATTGCACAACTCATCGGTCCTTGTCAGCAGGCGACCACACCGGGTTCCACTCCTATCAGCTAAAAAGAAGAAGCGGCTCCAACGGGCACGCAATCACCAGCACTGGACACTTGCACTAGCCAAAGCCATGTTATATCAATTTGATACATTCTCATAACGGTGGCATTTGATCCGGTGCTGGACGAGAGATGCGTACAGCAGTAACACGGCCATATCGTTCTTTAATTCCTTTGCATTTGGTTTCGCATGTAAGACACACAAATAGCTGTTGCTACAAGGAAGATTAGAATATTAATAGAGAACAGTAGATATTTGATCCAGGGGTAAAATGGCTCCTCTTTAAGTTCTGCAAGAAGAAGACAGTCCTGTTATCAATACAACCTGTTGTGTAGAGAGAATGCTATCAAACCTATTATAACATGTTGTTCATCAGATTGCCTTGTCCTAGACTCAACAGCACTCGGTGCTTTCCCGGACACAGATTAAGCCTAGTCTGGACGAAAAAACACGTTAAATGGAGATTCTCTATTGAGTAAATGTTTTTGTCCAGGACTAGGCTAAATTGACTAAACTTGTTTTAAAAGTGCTTTTTAAAAACAAAAATAAATAAATTAAGGCCTAATCCAGGATTGTGGTGATGGTATAAATTATCCTAGTTCTTTAGTAACTTGATTTAGGACATAATGTAAAATAAAATAATAAAGAAATTATAGAACTGTTTACATTACAACATAACAAATTGAGCTATTACATCTTTATTTAATACATTTCGGTGAAACGGACTCATAATGTACTAAACTAGTATTTAGCATGAATTAAACCTTATAGTGACTTACCACTTGGAGCCACAGTTGTCTTGTCCTGGGTGACTTTTGATGAAAGGAGAAATAATATCATTGTCTATCAAATCAACATACACAATTATATTTACCAAAGATAATTTTTTTAAGAATCCTTACTACATATAGATATACAACATCATAAGATATACAGTAATACATACCCTTTACTTCCATCTCTTTGAAAATCTGAACAGAACCCATCCCAAAATATCTTTTATATTGTCCATCAATGTAGCACTCTGCTGTACAGTTTGGCTTATCTCTGTCATGTAAGGTCAGGTTTCTTATTGTCATGGAAGTTGTGCTTTCAAATGACTCAATGTTTACACGTTGCTTATACAACTCTGTCTCCAGGACATCTATTGTTCGGTTTTTGTTGTTGATATCCATGATTACCCAATGCATTTCACAGTCCTCTATCACCTCCTGATCGGAGGTTATGTTGCAATGCAAAATGGCTGTGTCTCCCAATGTGTAGCGAGTTTTAGACGTCCACTGGTTTACCCTCACACTAGTGTGTGCAGGACCTTGTGGAGAAGAGACAAAGAGTGTGTGGGTAATGAGATACTGTAAGAATATAATCATCTCACGAATCATCTGTCTTATTGAGGTCTTGTCAGTGCATGCCGTCTAAGTGGTCATGTATTAGGTAAAGCTCTGATGCTTCCTCTGAATCTTTCCTCTACATTTTACTGCATATAATCAAACAGTTAAACCTAGATATAAAAAAAAAACACGGGAATATTTTCTTACCTGCCAGTAACAGTAATAGAAAAGCACAGAACATTGGTGATCTAATTGTGCCGTTTCTTTGTTGAATTTGGTTCCAACACATGTGAAAATGATTGACTTGTTTCCTGTACCTAAGAAGAAAATAGCAGTTATGGCCACAGAAACCACATTGACACAGGCATTCAATGTACTGTAACATTGACAGAATTCTCAAGAAACGGGTCAAAGTGTTTCATGGTTGTTCTATATATGTGGCTGCCACTGGTTATAATTTGGTGTCCGAATGCAACATTGTAAGTCAGTACAAGTAAAATTCCTACAGCCTATATAGGTAAATTACATTTCTCTTTTATTTATACATTCATTACATTTTGGCATAGTGAATTATATAAATATCAGGTTATCTGAGATTGAATTCAAACAACAAAATTAACCATGATTATGAATTAAGAAAATACAAAATATATACATAAATCAATATATCAATTATATTATATTAATTCATGCATCCACATGCATACAGTGCATTATTAAATGTGCAGAAAATACTTATACTCACTATGTACATAATATCTCAACATCTGCTTTTCAATGTCCACAAGATGGCATCAATAGGCCAACTTTGTGCGTAAGAAAGAAAATTGTGTATACAATCAATTCCAAACTTATTTTGTTGCATCCCTTCTATTACGTTATGTGTTTAGTAAGATATCCCCTACTTTTTTGAATAGTCCTGTTTAACAGAAATACAGTATCAACATTAAGAAGCCACAAGATTGTTAGGTTCTATGGTTGTGTTAAGGGAGTACTATGTCACGCCCTGGCCATAGAGAGCCCTCTGGGTTTCTCTATGGTGTGTTGGGTCAGGGCGTGACTAGGTTATCTAGGGAACTCTATGTTGTGTTTTGAGTTGGTTCACAATTAGAGGCAGCTGGTTGTCGTTGCCTCTAATTGGGAATCCTATTTAAGTTCGTTCCCTTCCCCACCTGCCCTTGTAGGTTATTGTTTGATGTTTGTTTTTGAATGTGTTTAGTTAGGGCCAATCGTTGTTGTTCTTTCTTTCTTTCTTTCTTTCTTTATTTCTTTGTTTGTTTCTTTCTTGCATTTGTAAGTTTCACTTCTTTTATTAAACATGTGGAACTACAACCGCGCTGCACTTTGGTCCAATCCTTCCAGCAATCGTGACAAAATAACCCACCACAACAGGACCAAGCAGCGTGCCCCCAGGGAGGAGAAACAGTTCTGGACCTGGGAGGAGATTATGGGAGGCAGCGAGACCCTTCCTTGGCGGGAGTCGCCAAGGAGAGGAGGAGGACAGCAACGACGCGAGGGGCCGCGTACCCATGCAGCCCAGGGACAGCCCCAATATTTTTTTTGGGTGGGGGGGGCACATGGGGCTATCGGTAGAGCCGAGGAGAGAGCCAGAGCCCCAATGGCAGAGTTATAAGGAGTTTAAGGAAGGATATGAGAGGGAGGTTGTGGCAAGGAGGGAGCTGCAGCGCAGGCGCCTAGAGGAGCGTCTGTCCAGCCCGATACGTCCTGCGCCAGCTCCCCGCACTCGCCCAGAGGTGCGTGTCGTCAGTCGGGTGGGACCTACGCCGGCACCACGCACCAGACCTGCAGTGTGGCTCTCCAGTCCGGTACGTCCAGTACCAGCTCCCTGCACTCGCCCTGAGGTGCGTGTCGTCAGTCCGGAGAGACCTACGCCGGATCCACGCACCTGGAGTCCAGTGCGCCTCTCCAGTCCGGTACGTCCAGGGTCAGCTCCCTGCACTCGCCCTGAGGTGCGTGTCGTCAGTCTGGAGAGACCTACGCCGGATCCACGCACCCGGAGTCCAGTGCGCCTTCCCAGCCCAGGACGTCCTGAGCCACCTCCCTACACTCTCACGGAAGAGAGTGTCAGCAGTCTGGTGAGACCTACGCCGAATGGGGGAGTTTAACTTCTTAGGGAGCGGCTCCCGAGGTGACGGTTTTGGAGAGTCTGGCGTGCCCAAAGTAAAATGCCTCCCACTCAAGCCCAGAAAATAGGATATGCAAATAATTAGTACTATTGGCTAGGAAACACTCTGAAGTTTCTAAGAGTGTTAAAATATTGTCTGTGAGTATAACAGAACTGATATAACAGGCGAAAACCCGAGGAATTTCTGTCCTGGAAAAAGGGATTTTGACACATTGCCTCATTTTGAACCCCTCCCTATTAAAAACAGACATATATATATATATATAAGATTGCAGTACCTATTGCTTCCACTGGATGTCAACAGTATTTGATGATGTTTAGTTTCTCTGGATGGTAATAGAAGAAGAATTTCGAAGTGGTCATCGGATGTTAACAGAAGAGGATGCGCGTTCACGGGCTCGCGCGTGCTGTGGTTTTTTCCTTTCCTATCGTCCAGTTTATAATCCGGTTGAAATATTATAGTAAATATATAAAAAAAGTGTTCCTAAGGATACATTATCAATGATGTTTGATTGTTCTTGGACAAGTGTATAGGTTGAACGAGTTCTCTTCACGGTTCAATGGGCGAGTAGACGCTGTATTTTATGAACATAATGCACCAACCAAACAGAGATTTATGGATATAATAAATGACTTTTTCTAACAAAAGAACCATGGATTGTTTTCGTTGGACACTTGGGAAGCCCTCAGCAGAAGTTCTTCAAAAGGTAAGGGATTTTTTCGCTGTGAAATGTGTTTTGTGTGAACCGCGATGGTTTATGAATTTATGCTAATGGAAAATATTGTAGGTGCTACCCTCAAACAATCAAATGTTGTGCTTTCACCGTAAAGCCTTTTTGAAATCTGACAACGCTGTGATATTGCCAAGAAGCAGAGCTTTTGATGACTATGCAATACTTGTATATTGATGAATGTTTAATAATTCAACTTTTGGATTTTGAATTTGGCGCCTTACATTTCACCGGGTAGTGTCGAGCGCCCCACAACTCCTAAGTAGTTAAAGGATTTTTGGGAGGAATGTAAAAGAGATACATGCAGTGTGCTCCCCCAGTCCGGTGCGTCCTGTACCAGCTTCCTGCACTCCCCCAGAGGTGCGTGAGACCAGTCCAGCGAGACCTACGCCGGCTCCACGCACCCGGAGTCCAGTACGCCTCTCCAGTCCAGTGCCAGCTCCCCGCACTCGCCCAGAGGTGCGTGAGACCAGCCCGGTACATCCAGTGCCAGCTCCACGCACAAGGAGTCCAGTGCGCCTCTCCAGTCCGGTACGTCCAGGGTCAGCTCCCTGCACTCGCCCTGAGGTGCGTGTCGTCAGTCTGGAGAGACCTACGCCGGATCCACGCACCCGGAGTCCAGTGCGCCTTCCCAGCCCAGGACGTCCTGAGCCACCTCCCTACACTCTCACGGAAGAGAGTGTCAGCAGTCTGGTGAGACCTACGCCGGAATGGGGGAGTTTAACTTCTTAGGGAGCGGCTCCCGAGGTGACGGTTTTGGAGAGTCTGGCGTGCCCAAAGTAAAATGCCTCCCACTCAAGCCCAGAAAATAGGATATGCAAATAATTAGTACTATTGGCTAGGAAACACTCTGAAGTTTCTAAGAGTGTTAAAATATTGTCTGTGAGTATAACAGAACTGATATAACAGGCGAAAACCCGAGGAATTTCTGTCCTGGAAAAAGGGATTTTGACACATTGCCTCATTTTGAACCCCTCCCCTATTAAAAACAGACATATATATATATATATAAGATTGCAGTACCTATTGCTTCCACTGGATGTCAACAGTATTTGATGATGTTTAGTTTCTCTGGATGGTAATAGAAGAAGAATTTCGAAGTGGTCATCGGATGTTAACAGAAGAGGATGCGCGTTCACGGGCTCGCGCGTTCACGGGCTCGCGCGTGCTGTGGTTTTTTCCTTTCCTATCGTCCAGTTTATAATCCGGTTGAAATATTATAGTAAATATATAAAAAAAGTGTTCCTAAGGATACATTATCAATGATGTTTGATTGTTCTTGGACAAGTGTATAGGTTGAACGGTTCTCTTCACGGTTCAATGGGCGAGTAGACGCTGTATTTTATGAACATAATGCACCAACCAAACAGAGATTTATGGATATAATAAATGACTTTTTCTAACAAAAGAACCATGGATTGTTTTCGTTGGACACTTGGGAAGCCCTCAGCAGAAGTTCTTCAAAAGGTAAGGGATTTTTTTTCGCTGTGAAATGTGTTTTGTGTGAACCGCGATGGTTTATGAATTTATGCTAATGGAAAATATTGTAGGTGCTACCCTCAAACAATCAAATGTTGTGCTTTCACCGTAAAGCCTTTTTGAAATCTGACAACGCTGTGATATTGCCAAGAAGCAGAGCTTTTGATGACTATGCAATACTTGTATATTGATGAATGTTTAATAATTCAACTTTTGGATTTTGAATTTGGCGCCTTACATTTCACCGGGTAGTGTCGGGAGCGCCCCACCACTCCCTAAGTAGTTAAAGGATTTTTGGGAGGAATGTAAAAGAGATACATGCAGTGTGCTCCCCCAGTCCGGTGCGTCCTGTACCAGCTTCCTGCACTCCCCCAGAGGTGCGTGAGACCAGTCCAGCGAGACCTACGCCGGCTCCACGCACCCGGAGTCCAGTACGCCTCTCCAGTCCAGTGCCAGCTCCCCGCACTCGCCCAGAGGTGCGTGAGACCAGCCCGGTACATCCAGTGCCAGCTCCACGCACAAGGAGTCCAGTGCGCATCTCCAGCCCGGTGCGCATCCCCAGACCAGTACGTTCTGTTCCTGCTCCACGCACAAGGCGTCCGGTGTGCATCCCCAGACCAGTACGTCCTGTTCCTGCTCCACACACCAGGCCTTTAGGGTGTCATCCTGTTCCTGCTCCACGCACCAGGCCTCTAGGGTGTCGTCCCAGCCCAGTACGTCCTGTTCCTGCTCCACACACCAGGCCTCTAGGGTGTCGTCCCAGCCTAGTACGTCATGTTCCTGCTCCACGCACCAGGCCTCTAGGGTGTCGTCCCAGCACGTACTGTTCCTGCTCCACGCACCGGGCCACCAGTGCGTCTTCTCGGGCCAGTACGGCCGGCACCGGAGCCACCACCGACCAAACCCCGCAACAATTCGCTAAGGGCCCCTAAAGGGCTACGATCGGCTCTGACTTCATGTGTGGGGATGGATGTGGGTACGCAGGCCTCTGAGCCACTGCGGCCTTTTTTTTCACTTTTATTTAACCAGGTAGGCAAGTTGAGAACAAGTTCTCATTTACAACTGCGACCTGACCAAGATAAAGCAGAGCAGTTCGACACATACAACAACACAGAGTTACACAAAGTAAAACAAACATACAGTAAATAATACAGTAAAAAAAATATATATATATACAAAGAGTGCAGATGAGGTAGGATAAGGAAGGTAAGGCAATAAATAGGCCACGGTGGCAAAGTAATTACAATATAGCATTTAAACAGGTGCGGGCAGCGATCGGTTGAAGAGCATGCATTTAGTTTTACTTGCGTTTAAGAGCAGTTGTAGGCCACGGAAAGAGAGTTGTATGGCATTGAAGCTCGTCTGGAGGGTAGTTAACACAGTGTCCAAAGAGGGGCCAGAAGTATACAGAATGGTGTCGTCTGCGTAGAGGTGGATCAGAGACTCACCTGCAGCAAGAGCGACATCATTGATGTATACAGAGAAGAGAGTCGGCCCAAGAATTGAACCCTGTGGCACCCCCATAGAGACTGTCAGAGGCCCGGACAACAGGCCCTCTGATTTGACACACTGAACTCTATCCGAGAAGTAGTTGGTGAACCATGCGAGGCAATCATTTGAGAAACCAAGGCTGTCGAGTATGCCGATAAGGATGTGGTGATTGACAGAGTCGAAAGCCTTGGCCAGATCAATGAATACGGCTGCACAGTAATGTCTCTTATCGATGGCGGTTATGATGTCATTTAGGACCTTGAGCATGGCTGAGGTGCACCCATGACCAGCTCTGAAACCAGATTGCATAGCGGAGAAGGTACGGTGGAATTCGAAATGGTCGGTCATTTGTTTGTTAACTTGGCTTTCAAAGACCTTAGAAAGGCAGGGTAGGATAGATATAGGTCTGTAGCAGTTTTGGTCAAGAGCGTCTCCCCCTTTGAAGAGGGGGATGACCGCAGCTGCTTTCCAGTCTTTGGGAATCTCAGACGTCAAGAAAGAGAGGTTGAACAGGCTAGTAATAGAGGTTGCAACAATTTTGGCAAATCATTTTAGAAAGAAAGGGTCCAGATTGTCTAGCCCGGCTGATTTGTAGGGGTCTAGATTTTGCAGCTCTTTCAGAACATCAGCTAACTGGATTTGGGAGAAGGAGAAATGGGGGAGGCATTGGCGAGTTACTGAGGGGGGTGCAGGGCTGTTGACCGGGGTAGGGGTAGCTAGGTGGAAAGCATGGCCAGCCGTAGAAAAATGCTTATTGAAATTCTCAATTATTGTGGGTTTATCAGTGGAGACAGCGTTTCCTATCCTCAGTGCAGTGGGCAGCTGGGAGGAGGTGCTCTTATTCTCCATAGACTCTACAGTGTCCCAGAACTTTTTTGAGTTTGTATTACAGGAAGTACATTTCTGCTTGAAAAATCTAGCCTTGGCTTTCCTAACTGCCAGTGTATATTGGTTCCTGACTTCCCTGAAAAGTTGCATATCACGGGGGCTAATGCAGAACGCCACAGGATGTTTTTGTGCTGGTAGAGGGCAGTCAGGTCTGGAGAGAACCAAGGGCTATATCTGTTCCTGGTTCTAAATTTCTTGAATGGGGCATGCTTATTTAAGATGGTGAGGAAGGCACTTTTAAAGAATAACCAGGTATCCTCTACTGACGGGATGAGGTCAATATCCTTCCAGGAAATGGGGCCAGGTCGATTAGAAAGGCCTGCTCGCTGAAGTGTTTTAGGGAATGTTTAACAGTAATGAGGGGAGATCGTTTGACCGCAAACCCATTACGGATGCAGGCAATGAGGCAGTGATCGCTGAGATCTTGGTGTATTTGGAGGGCAAGTTAGTTAAGATGACATCTATGAGGGTGCCCGTGTTTACGGCTTTGGGGTTGTACCTAGTAGGTTCAATTATGATTTGTGTGAGGTTTAGGGCATCAAGCTTAGATTGTAGGATGGCCGGGGTGTTAAGCATGTCCCAGTTTAGGTCACCTAGCAGCACGAAATCTGAAGATAGATGGGGGGCAATCAGTTCACATATGGTGTCCAGAGCACAGCTTTGGGCAGAGGGTGGTCTATAGCGAGCGGCAACAGTGAGAGAGTTGTTTCTAGAAAGGTGGATTTTTAAAAGTAAAAGTCCAAATTGTTTGGGTACAGACCTGGATAGTAAGACAGAACTCTGCAGGCTATCTCTGCAGTAGATAGCAACACCGCCCCCTTTGGTCGTTCTATCTTGTCTGAAAATGTTGTAGTTAGGGATGGAAATTTCAGGGTTTTTGGTGGTCTTCCTAAGCCAGGATTCAGACACGGCTAGGACATCCGGGTTGGCAGAGTGTGCTAGGGCAGGTTTCCGATTTTTGTGGCCTGTTGAAGTCAATAATTTAACATTGAGAGCATACTGAATACATGTCATACAGCTAAATATGGGTCATCATAGAACATCTTAACTGATGACCCATAATTGTATGTTCAAACTTTTGCATACAGTATCTACCCTTATTACACACCAGGTGTCCTCAATGTGTGTCTCATTTGTATTTATTTATTGCTGTCAATGATCCTGTGTGTAGCTGGTGAAGAGGAGTCAGGCGCAGGACAACGGAGATGAGTAATCACGTATATTTACTCAAAATTGCAAACTACCAAAAATGGTAGTAATATACAAGCACACAAAAATAAAGATAATCTAACAATGAACAAACACGCACAAAACCATGGGGGAAACAGAGGGTTTAAATAAGGAACATGTAATTATGGGATAGAAACCGTGTGTGTATAATGAAGACAAAACACATAGAAATAGAAAAGTAGATCGGCGGTAGCTAGAAGACCGGTGATGTCGACCGCCGAATGCCGCCCGAACAAGGAGAGGGACCAACTTCGGCGGAAGTCGTGACAATTACAGTGCTGTAGACGGCATAGAGCCACAACGTGTGATTTTCTTTTAATAAGCTACTTTTTGCACTGCACCCCCACTTTTTTGTAATCACTGTCATGCATGTATTAAATAACAAAAATATAGTTTCTAGCTCAGTCTCCTGCTAGTTTTTCCTTTTCCTTTGTATTCCACTACATACATAACTAAGCAGATGTTGTTGTTTTACATGTTACTTATTTCTCTATTTTTTCTCTGTTTTAGACCGTAATTGCAATAGTCTTGAGAATGACTGCACATGTAAGGATTGTGATATTGCTCACCTTGTTATATGTTCCTATTAAAACTCCATCAATCAATGAAGGTAATTATACTGCATCTCCATTTAATTTGTTTTTAAAATGATCAAACTGCCTCTTTAGCTTAAGTGTAAGGAAACCATAAAATAACATGTTTACTGCTCCACCTGCTCTACCTAGTTAAAGATCCAAATATAGCTTACATCGTATTTTTGTGTGGGCAAAGTATTATGTACTGTATAGCTAATCATTTTTCAGATCTGCATTTTTTTTTTACAATCACATTAATGTGTTTCTTTTACTTTATTCCAGGATTCACCATTACTTGTAAAAATCACAAAGATGAAGTCATACGCTCTGAAAAGGAAGGTGGTTTGACTAACTGTGGTTGGACTATGCCAGTAGTCAAGGCTAAATGTACAAAGCGAGCAAAAGGTCAGTTTTGACCTATGTCTCCTGACTATGACACCATTCAGGTTCACTCTACAGTACATTTCATGTTCTGACATTTAAGAATTCACACATGCAATATATTTGTGTTTTATTTTCTCTACAGGCGAAGAATTTCAGTGCCTAGAGGGAGACAGCGCCACCAACAACATTCCATTATGTTCCTCAAATACAGAGTGTGGATTCAATGATATGTTTGAAAAGGAAGAATATGTGAAATGCATTATTCAGAGTAATGGTAGGTCTTACTTATTACAGCATGCAGCTAGGAATGTTGTATAATTTCAAATGTCCAATATTTGCATTTCAGTGGCAATCCAAACTCTTTGAGACATTTAAAAACCAAAATATCAATTTCCCCTCATACAGGGACATTTGGAGAGTGCAGAAAAAATCGACAAAATCAGAAAATACCAAACCATTCAGAACAAATCAAATTTCACATCTTGATCATAGCCATACCAGTATTAGGCCTATTCATTGTATGATTGGTAAGTTAATCTACTCAATTTGACCACTCACCGTTAGATTAAGAGAATTAAATCAGTACATTAACTTTAATCTTAAAACATTCTGGTAGAATGATTATGCTTATCTTATCTTAACTTATTCCAGGTGTGCTGCTATACCAGAAGATGGAAAGATTGACATCCTCAAACATCTAAGGAGTATTCACTAGTAATTTAATAGAACCAAATGGACGCAAACCCCCCCTAATGATGGCATCCAACTATAACAAACCATGGCAGGCAGCAGAAACCATATTGTCTGTGACGACTGAAAGAAGAAAAAAAATCCCACTTAACATGCAGAAGATGACACAACAATAAGAGACAACCTTTAAATAAATTCAGAATTTGGATGACTGACTTTTATTTTGTTGTTTAAGACAAGCTTTATCATTTTGTTATAAGACACACTTTATCATTTTGTTATGTTGCTTAGCTACCAGGTTAAGGGTCATTTCTAATGGTCAGTCAAGTGACTTTAGGAAGTGATTTGAATTTTTTTTTTTAAGAAAAATATGTTTCACATAAATAGCGTCTCCTTTTCAATTTATTGAGAAGTCTTTGAAAATAGATGTCCTTTTTTCAAATGTTGAATTGACTGGCTTCAATGTTTATTGATCCCAGCCCTGTTACAGGGTATGACAATGATTGACTATGATTGACTTTCACTTCCTCCTTCCAAATCCCCATTTGAGGAGCTAAAGCCTTGTTCACACGCCAGACCTTAATGCTCAAATCCGTTTTGGAATACTGACTGTCCCAAACAGCAAGTGACCAAATCATATTGTGTCTGTTCAGACATCAGTCATCTGCTGACACGGCTATGCTAGTTGTCATAGTAACGAGGGGTGTGTGCAGTGGTGTACATTTGGAAGTTTCCCAGTTGCTTTGAATGTTCAAAATTAAATTGTAAGAACACTTTTAACAAGCTAATTAGCTACAACATATTATTGTCAAACTGTCAACAGAGTAGCTAGCAAGCAACAAGCTATGCCAAATAAATTACATTTGACCATTCAGTCACAAGTCGCATGCCCAGGAATCAAATGTGTATTTGATTTCAAACCACCTATGACGGTGGCTTGAAATATCCGATTTCATGTGCTTTTTGGATCTTTAGACTGAATGAAAAATTTATCAAATACGATTTTTTGTGTGGATTTGAGTCACGTCAAACTGCCAATGGGAACAAGGCATAACTGAACCTAACATAGGCTACTTCTGCATTTAATTTACCCAGTAAATAAATGTCATGCCTACTCCCGCTCTGGAGCTCGACGTTGCCTGTTTACTAACCACCGGTCCTGGCAACCCATCATTACCCACACCTGCCAACCAACATTATCCACACCTGCGCCCCATCATTATGCACACCTGGACTTCATCACTACCTTGATTACAAAGCTCTCCCTCTCCCTCCATTTGGCAAATCTGACCACATCTCTATCATCCTGATTCCTGCTTACAAGCAAAAATTAAAGCAGGAAGCACCAGTGACTCGGTCTATAAAAAAGTGGTCAGATGAAGCAGATGCTAAACTACAGGACTGTTTTGCTAGCACAGACTTGAATATGTTCCGGGATTCTTCCGATGGCATTGAGGAGTACAACACATAAGTCTCTGGCTTTATCAATAAGTGCATCGAGGACGTTGTCCCCACAGTGACCGTAAGTACATACCCCAACCAGAAGCCATGGATTACAGGCAACATTCGCACTGAGCTAAAGGCTAGAGCTGCCGCTTTCAAAGAGCGGGACTCTAACACGGAAGCTTATAAGAAATCCCGCTATGCCCTCCGCCGAACCATCAAACAGGCAAAGTGTAAATACAGGACTAAGATTGAATCGTACTACACCGGCTCCAACGCTCATCGGATCTGGCAGGGCTTGCAAACTATAACAGACTACAAAGGGAAGCACAGCCAAGAGCTGCCCAGAGACACGAGCCTACCAGACAAGCTAAATATCTTCTATGCTCGCTTCGAGGCAAGTAACACCGAAAAGAGCGTGATCACACAGTCATCCGGAACAGCTGATGCTCTCATGCATCAGCTGTTCCAGATGACTGTGTGATCACGCTCTCCGCAGCCGATGTGAGTAAGACCTTTAAACAGGTCAGCATTCACAAGGCCACAGGGCCAGACGGATTACCAGGACGTGTAATCCGAGCATGCGCTGACCAACTGGCAAGTGTCTTCACTGCCATTTTCATAATCTCCCTGTCTGAGTCTGTAATACCAACATGTTTAAAGCAGACCATCATAGTCCCTGTGCCCAAGAACACTAAGGTAACCTGCCTAAATGACTACTGACCCGTAGCACTCACATCAGTAGCCATGAAGGGCTTTGAAAGGCTGGTCATGGCTCACATCAACACCATTATCCCAGAAACCCTAGACCCACTCCAATTCGCATACCGCACCAACAGATCCACAGATGATGCAATCTCTATTGCACTCCACACGGCCCTTTCCTACAGTATGTGAGAATGCTATTAATTGACTACAGCTCAGCGTTCAACACCATAGTGCCCTCAAAGCTCATCACTAAGCTAAGGACCCTGGAACTAAACACCTCCCTCTGCAACTGGATCCTAGACTTCCCCAGGTGGTAAGGGTAGGTAACAGCACATCCGCCACGCTGATCCTCAACACAGGTGCCCCTCAGGGGTGCGTGTTCAGTCCCCTCCTGTACTCCCTGTTCACTCATGACTGCACGGCCAGGCACAACTCCAACACCATCATTAAGTTTGCTGATGACACAACAGTGGTAGGCCTGATCACCGACAACGATGAGACCGCTTATAGGGAGGAGGTCAGAGACCTGACCGTGTGGTGCAAATACAACAACCTCTCCTTCAACGTGATCAAGACAAAGGAGATGATTGTGGACTACAGGAAAAGGAGGACAGAGCATGCCCCCATTCTCATCAACAGGGCTGTAGTGGAGCAGGTTGAGAGCTTCAAGTTTCTTGGCATCCACATCACCAACAAACTAACATGGTCCAAGCACACCAAGACAGTCGTGAAGAGGGCACGACAAAACCTTTTCCCCCTCAGGAGACTGAAAAGATTTGGTCCTCAGATCCTCAAAAGGTTTGACAGCTGCACCATCGAGAGCATCCTGACTGGTTGCATCACTGCCTGGTATGGCAACTGCTCTGCCTCCAACAGCAACAGCACTACAGAGGGTAGTGCGTACTGCCCAGTACATCACTGGGGCCAAGCCTGCCATCCAGGACCTCTATACCAGGCGGTGTCAGAGGAAGGCCCTAAAAATTGTCAAAGACTCCAGCCACCCTAGTCATAGACTGTTCTCTCTGCTACCGCATGGCAAGGTCCAAGAGGCTTCTAAACAGCTTCTACCCCCAAGCCATAGACTCCTGAACAGCTAATCAAATTGCTACCCAGACTATTTGACACCCCTCCCCTACGCTGCTGCTACTCTCTGTTATTATCTATGCATTATCTATTATCTTTAATAACCCTACCTGCATGTACCCTGTATATAGCTCCGCTATTGTTATTTACTGCTGCTCTTTAATTATTTGTTTGTCTTATCTCTTACTTTTTTCTTCTTTTTTTTGTATTTTCTTAAAACTGCATTGTTGGTTAAGGGCTTGTAAGTAAGCATTTCACTGTAAGGTCTACACCTGTTGTATTCAGCACATGTGACAAAAACAATTTGATTTGATTTGATTACTTTCCCTTTATCTAGAACCCTGCAGCCTCACTCATCAGGCAGTATTGGTTCTGTTTTCTTGTCCAGACGCTTCTCTTGTTTTGTATCGCTCCATGTTCATTATTATTAAACTCACCAACTGCACCTGCGTCGCCGTTGCACTATGCCACATCTGAGAAAAGCCCCACATATGAATACGAGGAGAAGGTGAGAAAGGCCTGGCTCAAAGTCTGTGTTTCCAATTCATCCCAAAGGTGTATGCTGGGGTTGAGGTCAGGGCTCTGTGCAGGCCAGTCAAGTGTTTCCAAACCTATCTCGACAAACTGTTTTTGTATGGACCTTGCTTTGTGCACAGGGGCATTGACATGCTGAAACATGAAAGGGCATTCCCCAAACTGTTGCCACAAAGGTGGAAGCACAGAATCATCTAGAATGTGTTTGTATGCTGTAGTGTTAAGATTTCCCTTCACTGGAACTAAGGGGCCTAGCCCGATCCATAAAAAACAGCCCCAGACCATTATTCCTCCTCCACCAAACTTTATAGTTGGCACTATGCATTCGGGCAGGTAGCGTTCTTGTAGCATCCTCCAAACCCAGATTCGTCCGTCGGACTGCCAGTTGATGAAGAGTGATTCATCACTCCAGAGAACGCGTTTCCACTGCTCCAGAGTCTAATAGCGGTGAGCTTTACTCCACTCCAGCCAATGCTTGTCATTGCGCATGGTGGCTTTTTGTGCGGCCGCTCGGGCCATGGAAACCCATTTCATGGGTTTCGGTATTGAGTTCCAACTGAAGACAGACGATTTTTACACGCTTCAGCACTCGACGGTCCCGTTTTGTGAACTTCTGTGGCCTACCACTTTGCTGCTGAGCCGTTGTTGCTCCTAGACGTTTTCACTTCCCAATACCAGCACTTTCAGTTGACCAGGGCAGCTCTAGCAGGGCAGAAATTTGATGAACTGACTTGATGGAAAGTCACTGAGCTCTTCAGTAAGGCCATTCTACTGCCAATGTTTGTCTATTGAGATTGCATTGCTGTGTGCTCGATTTTATACAGCTGTCAGCAATGTTTTTTTCCATCCTCCTCTCTTTGAGCCTTCTCTTCCCCTTTTCTGTTTCTGTCCTTAGCATCCGGACACCCTGGAGACGTTCAACCGCAGGACCATGGTGGGATTGCTGGTGGTTGCCGTGGCCATCGCCATGGTGATCAGTCTACTGGTGCTCAGGAAGCCATACGGCATTTGTCGTGGAAATTGTTTTAAAAATGTAAAACTCTAACAAGAACTTGTGAATTCAAAATAAGCTTTAATACAAAATAGTAAGAAAGCTGAGGAGTTCCATGGAACCTCTGTTTTTCTTAACACAGCGCTCAGCTAAAGTACCTTCACAGCATATAGATACACCCCATATGTAAATTCAGTACCTCCATTTTTCAACTGCCATTCAACTGCCACAAGTGGCAAATAGACTACGTGGCATTCTGTTCAGTAATGAGAGATGCGCTTGGTGTCCTCTGTCTCTGCTCAGCATATAGGATCACTCCTTGTATGTTAATAAACTACTTCCTGTTGGCCCTATGGTTATTTCAGTTCTTGCTTGTTGACACCTGCATCTGACATCTGTCTAAGTTATCTTGAGCCCTTGAGCTAGCAGTCTAACTTTTGTGCTTGTCACGACCTTCTTGAGGGACGGACCAAGATGCAGCGAGGTTTCCAGTATACATACTTTATTTTAACATAACGTATCTGGCAAAACAATAAACAAAGAAAGAAAGAAAGAAAAGATCGTAACTCCAGTGTGGCTAAACAGGCACACACACTGCTAAGCAGGCACGCCAGACGCCAAGACGCCAAGACGCCAAGACGCTGCACACGCACACGCACAGGCACACGCACACGCACACGCACACGCACACGCACACGCACACGCACACGCACACGCACACGCACACACACACACACACACACACACACACACACACACACACACACACACACACACACACACACACACACACACACACACACACACACACACACACACACACATACACATACACATACACACCGCTAAACATACTAGAAAACATTGACCCACAAAACCCTAGTGAAAAGCACAAACATATATATAGTTCCCAATTACAGGTAACGACAATCAGCTGCCTCTAATTGGGAACCATTAACCCAACATAGAAATATAACACCTAGAACACAAAACCCTTCTAACCCAAAATACAAAACTAAACACCAGCCTGCTAAACCAGGCCTGGATGTTACAGTGCTCTAGTATTGAAAATGCAATGTCAGTCATGTTTTTGCAACCACATAAACCCCCCTCTGAGACTCAACAGTCCCACACCAAACAACACAAAACATGACCACCAGGTGACAACAGGATGACTGCAGAATGAAATCAAACCCACCAATCCAAAGTACAAAATCCAGTAAATACCAAGGACAGGACCAAAAACCTCCACTGAAACAGGAGATGAGGAAAAGATCCAGTCCAAACAAAAATAAGAAACAAAAAATAAATCTACAGACAGAAAACACCAAGAAATGTAGAAGCAATGAGCATGTAGTGTATATATAGCCTTGCCTGAGGCTGTCTCAGTGATGCAGAGTATACAAAGAATAAACAATGAATATGAGAGAATATGAACAAATACATAAGGCAAAGTAAACAGAGTTTCAAAATAAAAGAGAAATGACATCATTCCAAATAAAGCACCCAAACAAGATCCTCCCACGCAGACACCTCTCTAATGAAGGTTACATAAGCAATACAACCTAGTTAAAAGATTAAGGACATGGTCCGTAGACACTCGTAACCGGAATACCGTATGTCACCTAACATGTTTTAAGTGATCCTTATTATAGAAGGCAAACCTAACTTTAATTAAACAAAAATTAAGAACAAACCAAACATAAATCAACACAAGAGGATACACAGAGATATTGTTAGAGAAAAAACATATCTAAACACATTCCTTGTCCTTGCATATAGAACAATCCATTCTTTGACACATAGCACAGAACCAAGGGTCAGTATGATGAAGATGTCCATCTTCAAGAGTCAGGGAACACCATTTGAAAAAAACATGTTTAGGACACTTTTTGTGTACATGGGTAAGTACGTAATCATAAGGATTAGGTACCATCACTAATTCATTCAGTGGAGAGGATGCACATAATAAGCAATTTGTCAATTTTAATTTTAATGCTGTATATTGAGCCCATTCATACCAGTCATTCCTTACTATTTCTTTTAAAGATGTGTCCTTATACGGTTCAGGGATTGAAATGTCAGAGTCCTTTACATGAGGCAGGCTATTGGAATTGGTGAAAAGGTTCCAAATGTTGGTAAAGAACCCACCAGACTCTGACACATCTAGTTTCTTTGTGATTGCTGTAGACTGCTTTGTAGTAGCAGTACATATAGTCAACGTAGTAACTGATGTTCAAGGCAACTGCTGTTGTTGTCATTTTTGTAGTCGTCACAGGCTCATCCTTTTTCTGTTATCAGCTGAGGTGAAATAGGAATACTAACTCTGACATCCTATTCAGGAGGGTCAATAGGCACTTGTTTTCTTGGCCTATTTCTAACACAATGAGGTAGGTTAACAGTCTCTTCACTTAGATTTACTGGTGCTACTGTCATGTCAATGTCATTGTTCTTCTGTTGTTTCAGGTTCCATTGGTTATCATAAGAAGTTTTCAAGTGCAGAAAAGTCAATTGTGGGGAAATCCCCCTCTTCTTCAACCTGTGAAAGTTCACCTTGACCTGCCCCTTGTGAAGGTTTACTCTCTCCTACAACCTGTGGACGTAGTCCTTCCTCTTCATCTCGTGGAAGCCCTCCTTACAGTCTGAACGGGCTCCCCTCAGGGAATGCATTGATTTCAGGGAAATGTGGTTCCCACTCTTCAGTTGGTATTTCGGGGTCCCATTGTAACGGGCTTCTGTCAGAGAGATCTGCGTCATCATCCTTCTGTTCTCCACTCGGCACATCAGCATACTGGCTCCTTCACTCCATCGGGACTTTGGAGCAATGGTTTAGATGATACCATGTCTTGCTTCCTTTCACCTGGACGGCAGTTGGCGTAGCTCGGACCACCTCGTAGGGACTTTCCCTCCTTGGCTCATTCCATTCTTCCAGAACACTCAGACTTGGTCACCTCAGATCACCGGACGTGGAACCTCTGGTCCTGGTTCAGGTTTCTCCCTTCTTTCTGAGGCATTCAAACTTACGGCCTCTGTTCTATGATTACACCATACACCCTCTTATGTCCATTACTCATCACACAACAAACTGACATTCCAGCTGAAGCCGACGACCCCCTTTCCTTCTGGTTCCTAAGAGAGTGATAACAGAAGACTTGGAAAGCAAAAAAACATAACAGTATTGACAATGTGATATGTTATGCATACATATATATGCCCAAAAACCTAAATCTAAGACCATGACAATTCCCACTCTCTCTTCACCTGACTCTACGCCTTAAGGATGTGCTCATGCTGGACTTCACAAAAATAAAAGCCCTAAAAAGCTTCCTCATGCTTTCACCCAGTCTTCCCCTTTCGGCCCCAGGTTCTGAGAGGTGTTCCCAAGTCATGTCATTTTCATTTACTTCCCCATCTCCTCCATTTCAACTGATAGGCATGTCACCTGCTATGCATATCCCTAATCAACATGGCATCTTCTTTAAGTAAATCAACACTGTATATGCTTTCATATCAATGCCTTCAGTATGTTATTTAGAATACAATTACCCTAAATGATGCATTAACCTATAAAGCAATTAACTCCTAAACTTAACCCATCTGCATGTATGTCTACAGTGAAATCTAATCTCTCTATTTAGCTCTTCTTCTGTTATGGTGTTTTCAAGCTCACCCATTACATGGTGGACCTTACTTTTTGTGAGAATGATGCACCCACCAAAGAGAGACATCACAATCTTTACCACTGCAGGTGTTGTAAGGAGTACCTCCAGCCAGGTGTATCTTGATGTACCCTCAATCTCCAGAATTCAGCCTATGCCCTTGGTCATCTCTGCTTTTACCTGAAGATATGCACACTACAACACATGGGTTATTTCCTGACAACATCATTTGTGACATTTGAATAACAGTATCTCCTGTATCAGTCTCCCAGTTACCAATCCATGTGGTATGAGTCTTCATAAACTAATATCCCAACAATGCTACTAAAGTTACCCCTGCTACTACTCACATGGCCCATGCCTGTGTTCTCCTTTAATTGTAATCCTTTTCGCAACTGCCATGAGAATGACTACTGTCTGTAATCTATCAAGTGTTCACCGACTGTTAGAAATTAGGAAAGAGATTAAAGAGTTGGAAGAATATTCAACCTTCGTATCATTCCATTTAACCAATAACATACTAGTCACTACTCCTAATTGCACCTTTACAGCTATAACCATACTAATATATTTGCAAATCAGTTAGTCAATATACATCAATCCCTCCTCTGGAACAATGATCACTCATGTTCCACAAAACCTGAAAACACATTGACTTAAGAGAAAAAATAATATTTGTTTAAAAACTTCCCCTTACTCTTAAAGTAACTAAAGCTGGGGGAAAATGACTAACTGTTACGTTCTATGCCCATATTATGCTGGTCTTTATGCCATCCCAATAATTTCCATTATTGGGTGTTATTGCAAAACACAGACTATAAACCTTATATGCAATTACTTGTATTCTATTACCCAGACATCTCTATTCATCAATACAATGTAACATTAAACTTCTAATGAAATAAAAAATAAAAAACAGACATAAAAGAAACACCTTTATGTTAACCTAAGCTGTCATACAATACGTTCTAACAACCTCCTGTCAAAGGATTCCTAGAGATAAGGTTTCCAGAGCTTCCCTAGGCCTAACAGTTCTATAATTAAAACATAACTGGAACATTTAAACCATATGTTAAAAATAAACAGAAATGCCAGGCCTTCCCATGCTGTATTTAGCATGCATTACCCTCATTCACCCATATGGTATTATATGATTGGTCTCTCACTGTCATAATCATGTACAAATATTCTGTTATTGTTAATAGACCAATTTCCAACCAACACATTTAATAGCTGTTTCACCTCTGATTATAACTGTTAACCATTTTAAATGTTCTACTTTTTCCTGTCGCAAATGTAGTTAATTTCTCAGATAAAGAAATCAGTGATATTTGCTCCTAGGCTTCTAATACAAAGTTGTTGTTTTTTTACATGGTCAGCCATGTCTCTCTTAATTAACATACACACATATGTATTTGACTTCCAGTTTTCCTGAAGGCAAGCACTATATTCAAACCTCATCATATAATATAGTGTTCCATTAACTTCTTAAGGAGCAGCAAGGTGCGCTGGGGCGCTAGCGCCCCACTCCCGACACTACCCGGTGAAATGCAAGGTACCAAATTCAAAATCCAAAAGTTGAATTATTAAACATTCATCGATATACAAGTGTTGCATAGTCATCAAAAGCTCTGCTTCTTGGCAATATCACAGCATTGTCAGATGTCAAAAAGGCTTTACGTCGAAAGCACTACATTTGATTGTTTGAGGGTAGCACCTCCAATATTTTTCCATTACCATAAATTCATAAGCTATCACGGTTCACACAAAACACATTTCACAGCGAAAACAAATCAATTACCTTTTGAAGAACTTCTGCTGAGGGCTTCCCAAGTGTCCAACGAAGACAATCCATGGTTCTTTTGTTAGAAAAAGTAATGTATTATATCCATAAATCTCAGTTTGGTTGGTGCATTATGATAAGAAAATACAGCGTCCACTCGCCCATTGAAACGTGAAGAGAACTCGTTCAACCTATACCTATAAACTTGTCCAAGAACAATCAAACATCATTGATAATGTATCCTTAGGAACACTTTTATGTATATTTTGTATAATATTTCATCCGGAATATAAACTGGGCGATAGGAAAGGAAAAAACCACAGTGTGCGCGCAAGCCGGGGGAACGCACATTCTCTTCTGTTGACTTCTGTGTGGCCACTTCCTAATTCTTCTTCTTCTGCCATCTAAAGCAACTAAACAGAATCAATCAATCCTTATCCCAGTCTGCTGTTCCCACATGCTTCAAGAGGGCCACCATTGTTCCTGTTCCCAAGAAAGCTAAGGTAACTGAGCTAAATGACTATCGCCCTGTAGCACTCACTTCCGTCATCATGAAGTGCTTTGAGAGACTAGTCAAGGATCATATCACCTCCATCCTACCAGACACCCTAGACCCACTCCAATTTGCTTACCGTCCCAATAGGTCCACAGACGACGCAATCGCAATCACACTGCACACTACCCTAACCCATCTGGACAAGAGGAATACCTATGTAAGAATACTGTTCATCGACTACAGCTCAGCATTTAACACCATAGTACCCTCCAAACTCGTCATTAAGCTCGAGACCCTAGGTCTCGACCCAGCCATGTGCAACTGGGTCCTGGACTTCCTGACGGGCCGGCCCCAGGTGGTGAGGGTAGGAAACAACATCTCCACCCCGCTGATCCTCAACACTGTGGCCCCACAAGGGTGCGTTCTCAGCCCTCTGCTGTACTCCCTGTTCACCCATGACTGCGTGGCCAAGCACGCATCCAACTCAATCATCAAGTTTGCTGATGACACTACAGTGGTAGGCTTGATTACCAACAACGACGAGACGGCCTACAGGGAAGAGGTGAGGGCCCTCGGAGTGTGGTGTCAGGAAAATAACCTCTCACTCAATGTCAACAAAACTAAGGAGATGATCGTGGACTTCAGGAAACAGCAGAGGGAGCACCCCCCTATCCACAACTACGGGACAGTAGTGGAGAAGGTGGAAAGTTTTAAGTTCCTCGGCGTACACATCACGGACAAACTGAAATGGCCCACCCACACAGACAGCGTGGTGAAGAAGGCGCAACAGCGCCTCTTCAACCTCAGGAGGCTGAAGAAATTCAGCTTGTCACCAAAAACACTCACAAACTTCTACAGACGCACAATTGAGAGCATCCTGTCGGGCTGTATCACCGCCTGGTACGGCAACTGCTCCATCCACAACCGTAAGGCTCTCCAGAGGGTAGTGAGGACTGCACAACGCATCACCGGGGGTAAACTACCTGCCCTTCAGGACACCTACACCACCGGATGTCACAGGAAGGCCAAAAAGATCATCAAGGACAACAACCACCCGAGCCACTGCCTGTTCACCCCGCTATCATCCAGAAGGCGAGGTCAGTACAGGTGCTTTAAAGCTGGAACCGAGAGACTGAAAAACAGCTTCTATCTCAAGGCCATCAGACTGTTAAACAGCCATCACTAACATTGAGTGGCTGCTGCCAACATACTGAAATCTCTAGCCACTTGAAATAATAGAAAATTGGATGTAACAAAGGTATCACTAGCCACTTTAAATAATTTTGTATATAATGTTTACATATCCGACATTACTCATATCAAATGTATACACTGTACTCTATACCATCTACTGAATCTTGCCTATGCCGTCCGGCCATCGACTCAAATCTCTAGCCACTTTAATAATTTAAAAGTGGATGTAATAAATGTATCACTAGCCACCTTAAACAATGCCATTTATATAATGTTTACATGTCCTACATTACTCATCTCATATGTATATACTGTACTCTATACCATCTACTGCATCTTGCCAATACCGGTCAGCCATCGCTCATCCATATATTTATATGTACATACTCGTATTCATTCCTTTACACTTGTGTGTATAATGTAGTTGTTGTGAAATTGTTAGATTACTTGTTAGATACTACTGCATGGTTGGAACTAGAAGCACAAGCATTTCGCTATACTCGCATTAACATCTGCTAACCATGTGTATGTTACAAATAACATTTTATTTGATTTGATTTTGACATTAATGCCACAGTGTAACAATCATCTCCTTTGGAGAGATTCACTCCTGTCCACTTGGATAGGAATGCCATTGGAATGGCTTGAGTTGACCCTCTTATTCTTAATGAAATGGATTGACATTTGTCATAAACTGACTCAATGTTGAACAGTGCATTTTGCTTTGTTGTCATCTGTTTATTTTTTGTTGGATTGTGTTACAGCTCTGATTCGTTATATTCCAGTTCACATAAATAGTGTAAAATGTGAATGAACAGTATAGTCTGATTATAGTACAACTGATCTAAAACTCCACACAAACTCTATCTTAAGCTACAATTACTCTGACATGATGACCACCAAATGTATTTAAAAAAAAACTCAAATGTACATTTACATAAGTGTTCAGACCCTTTACTCAGTACTTTGTGGAAGCACCTTTGGCAGTGATTAAAGCATAGAGTCTTCTTGGGTATGACACTAGAAGCTTGGAAATCTGAGCAATGGAGATCTGATCAAGCTAATTACAACTGTAATAAAATGACAAATGAACCACGACACACTGGCGACACGACACACTCTGTTTTCTTGAATCACTGTTCTTCACCGCTGAGCACAGGATGGGATAGTTGTCCTGTACTTGTAATATCAGTCTGCATGGAGTCACCAAGAGATTAAAATGTTCTGTCACAGTTAACTAAAGAGGTGGTTATAATAACACATTAATTAACACACCACCAACAGGAACGTGGAGTGTTCTGAAGTATAGCTTATGGCTTATATTGTGTGGCTGGGTGTATTGTATGATCTAGATTGGAGAATCTATACTGTGTGCAACACAAACAGTTTGCTGCCGTATTTGGGGTTTGAGGTCTTGAGATTGAAACCCACCTTCATATTTGTGAGAAACATAACCAGCATAGTTAAGGGAATAAAACCTCAAACGTTCTCCAGATGTTTATGCCGTTTTATGGATGTCAGAAAGGGGGGATTGAACACAACCACACATCAACCAAACCTCTAATTAGATTAAACAGAACATGAAGCACAAAGTCATCACATCCTGTTCTTACACCTCAAATGTTCCATTTCAGCTGTTCACCTTTAGAGCTAAAACCATCAGAGACTTTTGTAATCCATGAACTTTGTTGTAATGGCAGTAACACGAGTGAAGCCACGTCAGGTTTGAAAAGCTCTAGGCAGCCTAGCAAGCCCAAGTTTGAATATCAACAGAATTTGATCACATTGGCATTTTTTCCTAACACCCAAAAAACGGGATAGAAATAGCCTACATAACATTACTGCTTTGTTTACCCTGGCCGGACGGACAGGGCACATAGGTGTTGTCAACATTCGGCCGGGTTTTTTCCGGTTTTTGACCACCAGAGGCTCCCATTGTGTCTTTTTTGTCTGATCCTTTTGTTTCCTCTTGTTTCCAGTTATTATTTGCACCTGTGCCTCGTTTCCCTTGTATGTATTTAAACCCTTAGTTTTCCTTAGTTCTTTGCTCTGTGTTTGAATGTTAGCACCCAGCCTCAGTAAAGCTGTGAACGTTTGTTGCTCCAGTTGGACTCTCTTGTGGAACTCTGTTTTGGTATCGTTTATTTTTGGATTATCTTTTGAGACTATTTTCTGCTGTTCCTTCTTTCCTTGTGGATTTACCTTTTTGTCTTGGTGGATTACCTTTTTTGCCTGAAGAACTTTATTTTTGTCGTTATTAAAACACCGTCTCTATTGCTGCTGTGTCTGCCTCATCTTCTGGGTTCTGCCGACTATTAGTGGCTCAGTTTGCTAAGTGACTGGTTCTCACACCGGAGACCCGAGTTTGTGACCGGGTCCTGACAGGTGTTGCATGCAGCTGCAGTTATCGGTAGCCTACAGTTGAACAGACTGAAAAATCTTCTTGTTTTCATCCCAGAATGTTTTGGAGTAGGCCACTGCCTATTTTTTGAAATTGTCTACACTTTATTAACTTTAATCTATACTCTATCAATAGCAATGATTATGATTAGGCTACACAATGAAATAAATATATGCCGACTGTAGTAAAAATAAAGTAATAGTAATAAACAAAAGTAAATCAAATGTGGACTTTTGCCCACTCTAGTCTGGAATGCATTTACCAGATGCTGGTCACTTTTCACCTTTACCTTACTTGATTGTGTTCAGATAATAATACATGACAATAAAACAAATGTATCAGTAGGGCTACATTCTTTACAATAAAGAGTGATCAAATATAAATAGGTCTAAAAACGCAATAAAAATGCAGTGCATAAAGAAAGATAAAGTTACGAAAATGTTTCAAATCACAGTTTACAGTTTACTAAAGTGGTTAGACCATACGCTTTAGGCTGTAACTTCAAATTGTATTACTCACATCAAATTGTATTACTCACATGCGTCGAATACAACAGGTGTAGACCTTACAGTGAAATGGTTACTTACGAGCCCCTAACCAACAATGCAGTTAAAAATATATGAATAAGAATAGAAATAAAAGTAACAAGTAATTAAAGAGAAGCAGTAAAAAAATAACAATAGAGAGGCTATATACTGGGGGTACCGGTACAGAGTCAATGTGCGGGGGCACCGGTTAGTCGAGGTAATTGAGGTAATATGTACATGTAGGTTGAGTTATTAAAGTTACAATGCATAGATGATAACAACAGAGAGTAGCAGCGGTGTAAAAGAGGGGCAGTTAGGGGCAATGCAAATAGTCTAGGTAGCCATTTGATTAGATATTCAGTCTTATGGCTTGGGGGAAGAAGCTGTTAAGAAGCCTCTTGGACCTAGACTTGGTGCTCCGGTGCCGCTTGCCGTGCGGTAGCAGAGAGAACAGTCTATGACTAGGGTGGCTGGAGTCTTCGACAATAGGGCCTTCCTCTGACACCGCCTGGTATAGAGGTCCTGGATGGCAGGAAGCTTGGCCCCGGTGATGTACTGGGCCATACGCACTACCCTCTGTAGTGCCTTGCGGTCGGAGGCCGAGCATTTTCTATACCAGGCAGTGATGCAACCAGTCAGGATGCTCTCAATGGTGCAGCTGTAGAACCTTTTGAGGATCTGAGGACCTGGGAAAAGGTTTTGTCGTGCCCTCTTCACGACTGTCTTGGTGTGCTTGGACCATGTTAGTTTGTTGGTGATATGGACACCAAGGAACTCAAAGCTCTCAACCTGCTCCACTACAGCCCCATCGATGAGAATGTTGGCGTTCCACAATCATCTCCATTGTCTTGATCACATCGAGGGAGATGTTGTCCTGGCACCACACGGCCAGGTCTCTGATCTCCTCCCTATAGGCTGTTTTGTCGTTGTCGGTGATCAGGCCAACCACTGTTGTGTCATCGGCAAACCTAATGATGGTGTTGGAGTCGTGCCTGGCCATGCAGTCATGAGTGAACAGGGAGTACAGGAGGGGTCTGAGCACGCACACCTGAGGGGCTGAGGGGCCCATGTGTTGAGGATCAGCGTGGTGATTGTGTTGTTACCTACCCTTACGACCTGGGGGCGGAACATCAGGAAGTCTAGGATCCAGTTGCAGAGGGAGGTGTTTAGTTACCAGGGTCCCTAACTTATTGATGAGCTTTGAGGGCACTATGGTGTTGAACGCTGAGCTGTAGTCAATGAATAGCTTTCTCACATAGTTGTTCCTTTTGTCCAGGTGGGGAAGGGCAGTGTGGAGTGCAATAGAGATTGCATCATCTGTGGATCTGTTAGGGCGGTATGCGAATTGGAGTGGGTCTAGGGTTTCTGGGACAATGGTGTTGATGTGAGCCATGACCAGCCTTTCAAAGCCCTTCATGGCTACAGATGTGAGTGCTACGGGTCGGTAGTCATTTAGGCAGGTTACCTTAGTGTTCTTGGGCACAGGGACTATGGTGGTCTGCTTAAAACATGTTGGTATTACAGACGCGGACAGGGAGAGGTTAAAAATGTCAGTGAAGACACTTGCCAGTTGGTCAGCGCATGTTTGCAGTACACATCCTGGTAATCCGTCTGGCCCTGCGGGCTTGTGAATGTTGACCTGTTTAAAGGTCTTACCCACATCGGCTGCGGAGAGCATAATCACACAGTCTTCCGGAACAGCTGGTGCTTTCATGTATGTTTCAGTGTTATTTGCCTCGAAGTGAGCATAGAAGTAGTTTAGCTCGTCTGGTAGGCTTGTGTCACTGGGCAGCTCTCGGCTGTGCTTCCCTTTGTACTCTGTAATGGTTTGCAATCCCTGCCACATCCGATGAGCATCAGATCCGGTGTAGTACAATTTGATCTTAGTCCTGTATTGACCATTTGGTTCGTCGGAGGGCATAGCGGGATTTCTTACAAGCTTCCGTGTTGGAGTCCCGCTCCTTGAAAGTGGCAGCTCTAGCCATTAGCTCAGTGTGAATGTTGCCTGTAATCCAAGGCTTCTGGTTGGGGTATGTACTTACGATCATTGTGGGGACAACGTCATCGATGCACTTATTGATGAAGCCGATGACTGATGTGATGTACTCCTCAATGCCATCAGAGGAATCCAGGAACATATTTCAGTGCTAGCAAAATAGTCATGTAGCTTAGCATCTGCTTCATCTGACTACTTTTTTTATTGATCGAGTCACTGGTGATTCCTGCTTTCATTTTTGTTTGTAAATAGGAATCAGGAGGATAGAATTATGGTCCGATTTGCCAAATGGAGAGGGAGGGAGAGCTTTGTACGCGTCTCTGTGTGTGGAGTAAAGGTGGTCCAGAGTTTTTTCTCTCTGATTGCACATTTAACATGCTGATAGAAAATGTAAGTTTCCCTGCATTAAAGTCACCGGCCACTAGGAGTGCCACCTCTGGGTGTGCGTTTTCATGTTTGCTTATGGCAGAATACAGGTCATTGAGTGCGGTCTTAGTGCCAGCATCAGTCTGTGGTGGTATGTAGACAGCTACAAAAAAAACAGATTAAAACTCTCTAGGTAGATAGTGTGGTCTACAGCTTATCATGAGATACTCTATCTCAGGCGAGCAAAACCTTGCGACTTCTTTAGATATCATGCACCTGCAGTTATTTACAAAAATACACAGTCTGCCACCCCCATGTCTTACCAGACGCCGCTGTTCTATTCTGCCAATACAGCGTATAACCAGCTAGCTGTATGTTGGTCAGATGTTGGCCCAACCTTCTTTTGTATTTCCAATGATATTGTTTGTTATTTTGTGGACTTTGGTGCATTATCCACAATGATTGAATTCTGCCTAAATGAGCTCTGTTGCTATACTTACAGTAACTCCACCTTTTTGTCACAAGAGGGCAGTGTCTTGCTTTAGAGAGAGACAAGACAGAGGGAGAGGCGGGATCAATATCCCACCATTCATCTCCCAGCTTCTTATATTGGCATTTAAAAATATATATTTTATTATTGTGTTTACTTGATTCGAGTGAATGTGCATCTTGTCAAATGTCTTCAGTTCCAAAACGTCTAAATATGCAACTAATTAAGTATATTTAAATGTCATGAACACTATATTTGCACTAGTCTTTATAATTGAAAATGTAATTGTTCTGTGTAATACAGTGTGAAAGGGGAACTGAGAGGGAATACCCTGTATGAAGGACCAGATTTGGTGTACATATAGTGGGTTCCCCCTCTTTAACATTTGGGAAGACCCCACCCACACTCTACTCCATACGCTGTTCTCTATCCCTACACAGCACGGTACCGGTTGAATCGCACACCCTTTCATAAAGTATATCTTAAGATGCTACTGGCTTAATAGTTAAGGGCTCGATTCAATCCATAACGCTGAAGACCTGCACTACATTACAATCAATATACATTTAAAAGCAATATTTTGCGTTCGTGGAGACAGCATTCAAGGCAAACGCTGCATATGTTGGTTCAATCGGAAATTACATTATTTCAATGCTACGGTTTGAGTCGAGCCCTAAGAACCTTGAACTGACCAGAAACCCTAGTTGAACTACTCAGGACTAGACTATAATATTTTATATTCCCTTTGTTTTAACTTTTCTACCATGAATTATGTTCACTGTGTCTGGTGTATGCACAGGTTATGCAAGTATACAGATTTATATTAATGTGTAACTTTGTCGCTGTAATAATCTGAAATAAGTCAATTTCCTAACAGCTTCGGTTGATATGACAATAAAGTGTTGAATCTTGAATGTTCCCTTCCTTCCTTGGAAAGTTAATCATGGCAGAGATGTTGCAATACATGATACGCATGTGTAGGCTATATATAGAAGGGGAAGTAATTGGAGCTGTTATTATGCTACCTGTGTAGTGTATAAGTTGTCATCTAATGGTTCATGTTGGGTAGGGGGAAGGCCCTCTGACTCAAACCAGTGCACATTCAAGTTGGAAAATTAGCTTTTCTTAGGAAATAGAAACTTACACAAGAGTTTATACAGAAAAATTGTAATGTGCACACAACCAACAAACACACACATTTAAGGCTTCATTCATTTGAATCCTGAATTTTTTGAATGAATCAGGCTATGTCATACTGTATGCTCTTCCAGGGGAGATATGGCTTTAAATAGATAGCTCGAGATTTTGGCAATGAAGCCCTTTATCTACAGTGCCCTCCGTAATTATTGGGACAGTTCTTTTGGCTCTATACTCAAAAACTATGAGGTTCAAATATAGATTCTCAGCTTGTATTTAAGTGTATTTGTGTACATATTGGTTGTACCATTTAGAAATGACAATACATTTTACACATAGTCCCCCTATTTCACAGCACCAAAAGTATTGGGACAATTGGCTTGACAGGTGTTTCTGGTTAGTCAGGTGTGTTCCGTCACATGATTTGTGCAGGCATAAGAGAGCTGTCAATGTGTAGTCTTGATTCTAGACTTTGCGTTTGCCTTTGAAGTCTGCTATTGGTGTCTGTCAACATGAGGACCAAAGAGGTGTCAAAGAAAGTCAGGGAAGCCATTATGAGGCCAAACAATACATGGGGGAAAATCTATCAGAAACATGATCGTAACTTCAGGCTTACCAAAAACAACAGTTTGGAACATCATTAAAAAGGAAGAAAGCACTGTTGAGCTCAGCAATCGCAAATGGCCTGGTGGGCCAAGGAAGACTAGAGGTTTGTATAATGGAATGTAAAAGTCAATGACCTGGAAAAGGGTCTTGTAGACAGATGAGACAAAGATAAGACAAAGATTAACATGTACCAGAGTGATGGCAAGAGGAACGTGTGGAGAAAAAAAGGAACTTCCCAAGATCCACAGCATACCACCTCATCTGTGAAATATGGTGAGAGGGGATGTTATGGCTTGGGCATGTATGGTTGCCACTGGAACTGGCTCATTTGTCTTCATTGATGATGTAACTGCTGACGGCAGCAGCAGAATTAGTTCTGAAGTGTGCAGAAACATCTTGTCTGCTAAAGCAGTGGTTACCAAACTGTGGGTCGGGACCCACTGGTGGGTCGCGGGAGTACATAGAAAAACGTTTTCAGTGTAAACTTAAATGACTAAAACCAAAATAGAAAGTGCGTAGAAAAGATAATGAACCTATACATGTTTTAATAATAACCTAGAATTGTTAAGAATTTACAATCAACAAAATAAAAGATAGACACCAGCCATGTCAAAATGCATAGAATTGTAAGAAATTAGCTTAAAAACTGCTAAATGTTCTTTCAGCTCCATGTAAGGATGTGTAGAATTTCAGGAGATTAGCTTTGAAACTGCAAAATGTTCTGTCTACTGCCAAGATAATATATGTGTCTTATTCTTTGGTCTGTGTATGTTTTTCTTTACCGCTCAACCCTTACGGTGGGTCGTGATTCAAAAGACACCTCAATTGCTGCAGTACAGGCCTGGCAGAGCATCACCAGAGAAGCTACTCACCATCTGGTGGGTCAAAGTGTTGCAGACTTCAGGCAGTTAATTACAAAAATAAGGGGTTAAATACATTAAAATAAAAATGTAAAAATCCTGATCTTTCTTATATCACTCAGATATAGGACAGACACTTCAGAACAAACTACCTTTAGAATTTTTTGTGGGTGGTCTATCTGTTTTGTGGGTGGTCTATCTCTTCCATGTGGTGAATCTGTTATTCAATGCATTTGTATGGGCAGTAAGGGCCAAAATAATTTTTTATTAAATAATTTTTGTATACATTTTTGGGATACCTCAAGGGGTCTTACAATTCTAAATTAAATAGCAAAATTATCCTTGGTATGCCCTTCTTAAAACAATTCCACATAGCTTAGTATTTTATTTGTCACATGCTCCGAATTCAACAGGTGTAGTGAAATGCTTACTTACAATCCCTTAACCAACAATGCAGTTAAGAAAAATAAGTGTTAATTAAGAAAGCATTTAATAAATAAACTGAAGTAAAAAATAAATAAATACAAGAATGCTAGTACCATGCCAAAATCTTGAACTATCCCTTTAAGATTGTAAGCAGACGAGTTTAGCTGAAAGTAGATATTATCATCTGTTCTCTTGTACCATAGGGACTACTAACAAACTGGCTGCCCATTATCTCAAGGATTCCTCACTTACTCAAACGTTGACTACAGCAACAAGCTAGGGTTCCACTGTAAAGATTTTCACTAAACACTAGATTTGACCAAAGGCTGTGGGTCTCTGGCCTATTGGGTTAAGACAGCTAGACTGAAAAAAAAGAGGTGTCATGGAAAATGTGTTTGCTGTATTCAGGCTTGTGTCATAAATTGTGGTTATAGTACATGCACACTAGTCTTGCAGTTCCTGCCGCTGAAAAACATCCCCACAGCCTGATGCTGCCACCATTACGCTTCACCGTAAGGATGGTGCCAGGTGTCCTCCAGATGTGACGCTTGGCATTCAGGCCAAAGAGTTCAATCATTGCTTCATTAGACAAGAGAAACTTGTTTCTCATGGTCTGAACGTCCTTTAGGTGCCTTTTGGCAAACTCCAAGCGGGCTGTCCTGTGTCTTTAACTGATGAGTGGCTTCTGTCTGGGCACTCTACCATAAAGGCCTGATTGGTGGAGTGCTGCAGAGATGGTTGTCCTTCTGGAAGATTCTCCCATCTCCACAAAGGAACTCTGGAGCTCTGTCAGTGTGACTGTCGGGTTCTTGGTTACCTCCCTGACCAAGGCCTTTCTCCCCCGATTTCTTAGTTTGGCCGGGCGGCCAGCTCTAGGAAGAATTTTGGTGGTTCCAAACTTCTTCCATTTAAGAATGATGGAGGCCACTGTGCTCTTGGGGACCTTCAATGCTGCAGAATTTTTTTGGTTACCCTTCCCCAGATCTGTGCCTCAACACAAGCCTGTCTCAGAGCTCTATAGACAATTTATTTGACCTCATGGCTTTGTTTTTGCTCTGACATGCACTGTCAACTGTGGGACCTTATATAGACACGTGTGTGCCTTTCCAAATCATGTCCAATCAATTGAATTGACCACAGGTGGACTCCAATCAAGTTGTAGAAACATCTCAAGGATGATCAATGGAAACAGGATGCACCTGAGCTCAATTCCGAGTCTCATTGCAAAGGGTCTGAATACCTAAGTTTTATTTATTTATTTATTTTATTTATGTTTTATATTTTTATAAATTTCCACTCAAAAAATGTGCTCTGTCATTATGGAGTATTATGTGTAGATTCATGAGGGGGAAAAATGATACATTTTAGAATAAGGCTCTAACGTAACAAAATGTGGAAAAAGTGATGGGGTCTGAATACTTTCCGAATGCACTGTAATTGCAGTAGTAGCATTAGCATACAATAGACACAAGACCAAATACCTTCAGCAGTCTCTGACACAGTTCCCAGTCTATGATCCACCTGATGTGTACAGGATCTCATTGTCATCTCCACCATCACCCACAAATTAGAGAGAATTTCACAGACATTTCCCTTTTATTTCTCACTGCAGCTTCATGTCTACCACACCACAACTTTTAGGCGTCTCTGCTATACTGACTGTAAGACCCGTATACACAGATTACTCTGAACAGGGTCTGCGGCCGTACAGTGACGGTTTGCCATTCATGCGTTTTGTGTAAGTCACAGTCATCCTGGTAGTGGTTCCTCTGAAGTACTCAGACTCAGGCGTTTACCGTGTTGTTGTGCACTGTAACAACGCAGCATCGTAGCATCACAATGACCTTACCACTTCTGTTAACATCTAACCTGCTGCTCCTGCTTTTCTATCATGTACTCTTTGATTCATTCAGAGACAATATAAAACTGTTTCGAACAGAAACAAAGATGTGTGTCAAGAGACTCAGATCAAAGCAGGGAGAATTAACAGTGAGTTTGTCTCATCTAAATGATGACTGAAATATAGGTGTTGTCATCCAGGTCACCTGGGACAAGGAGAACTGGAATAAACATCTGCAGCAAAGTGACAGATGTGCTGAATGGACGACCATGTCAGCAACCATACAGACATTCCACTTACATTGGTTTGGTTGATAAAGACTAGACACACACTCCAGTGACACATACCAGTGAGTCAGCATAGAAGCGGGGCAGGGTGAGTGTAGTGAACGTTAAACTGGCAGTAGACGACTAGCAGGTGTTAGGGGGTGGGATGTGGGGGAGAGGTACTCTTGCTATTACTGTATAAGAGACAGTAAAGAACAGCCTCATACACCATCTATCGCTGTCTCTGTCCGGTATCTGAAAGGGTGACATTTCTGTGTTTGGTTAGAGGGACCACTCATAATCACTTACAGCCACATAGAGTAGACCAGACAGTCCGGTTGTTTGAGTTCAAGTCATTTAAACACCAAACAGTGAAGCAGTCTCAGAGCATGACACATGAGCTCTAACACTAACTCTCTCTCTCAACTAAATTCATTGCCAAAGCAAGTGAAATAGATAATAAACAAAAGTGAAATAAACAATATAAAATGAACAGTTAACATTACACTCACAAAGTTCCAAAGGAATAGAGACGTTTCAGATTTCATATTATGGCTATATGCAATGTTGCAACGATGTGCAAATAGTTAAAGTAGAAAAGGGAGAAAAAAAACCCCATAAATATGGGTTGTATTTAAGATGGTGTTTGTTCTTCACTGGTTTCCCTTTTCTTGTGGCAACAGGTCACAAATCTTGCTGCTGTGATTGCATTGTGGTATTTTACCCAATAGATATATGAGTTTATCAAAATGTGATTTGTTTTCTAATTCTTTGTGGGTCTGTGTAATCTGAGGGAAATATGTGTCTCTAATATGATAATAAATTTGGCAGGAGGTTAGGAAGTGCAGCTCAGTTTCCACCTCATTTTGTGAGAAGTGTGCACATAGCCTGCCTTCTCTTGAAAGCCACGTCTGCCTACGGCGACCTTTCTCAATAGCAAGGCTATGCTCACTGAGTCTGTACATAGTTAAAGCTTTCCCTAAGTTTGGGTCAGTCACAGCGGTCAGGTATTCTGCCACTGTGTACTCTCTGTTTAGGGCCAAATAGCATTCTAGTTTGCTCTGTTTTTTTTGTTAATTATTTTCAATGTGTCAAGTCATTATCTTTTTCTCTCTCTCTTTCTCTCACTCACTCAGTTAACTCACTCTCTCACTCACACAATATGAATAGTTTTCTTCTGAAAGGTTTTTCTTTCCTGTGAGAAAGATGTGTAGGTGTGTTTCTTGACAGCTACCCTTACACCTTGTATTATCTGTGATCTAAATAATGTGATGAACAGACCTCCTTGTGGTTAACCCCAACAACAGGAGTGCTTGATGATGACTAGCTAAGGGAGATACAAGTTGGCCACCAACACCTCTATCATTTCAAATGGAATGACTACTGCACTTCATCATGGGATTTGTGTTACTTCTGTTTCAAACAGGCAACATGCACATCCAGAGTCAAAGTGTTATGAACATTAAAAGGATGAAAGACTTTTCAGAAAGTTACATTTTGGATCAATCAAATCACGTGATCAGTTATCTTGTCCCGTAAAAAAAACAAAATGTCTAAATGCAGCTTATCTTTGTGTGGACCAATAGAGGGGAAGATTAGGCAGGGAACCCCACATAAGGGTTTGACACTAAAGTTGACATGGTTTCCCCCCGCGTGTGTCATCGTTGCTCTTTCTGTCTCGGAAAGCTGTTGGGCAGATATGCAAAAATAGGTGTTAGGGGTGAAGGAGTAGGGGTGAAAGGGAAAACACTGGACCATTCAGATGGTTGAGTGTCCCTCTCACCCACCCACCCACCCACTCTCTTAGTAAAATTGAAAAAACATCAGGCATAAGAGAGAATGAATAATCGGTCAAGACTCTCCATACTACAGTATGTCTTCTCAACACAATGGAGGTTAATTTAAAGGGCCAATGCAGACGTTTTTATATAAATATCAAATCATATCTGGGTAACAATTAAGTACCTTACTGTAATAGTTTTCAATTAAAATGGTCAAAAGAATATTAAAGATTTCTCAAACAAGAATTTAGCTAGGACTGTCTGGGAGTGGTCTGATTGGGCAGGGGGAAAAACTGTTATTGGCAGAGAAGTTTGGAACTCTCATTGTGATTGATCCATTAACCCTTGTGTAGTCTTAACATTCTGTATACTCCCTAAGGGTGAAAAATTATCCGCCTTCACTAAACCCCTAAAATAAAGCAGCTTAATTGAATTTTAAAACCTAAATCTATTTTGCATGAAGAAACAACATGACATTCATCACAAACTTTGTGAATATGTGGGTTTTCCCTCTTCACAATGCAGAAAAACTTCATTTAATCAGTGGACACCACTCGTTTTTATTACAACACATCTGTCATAATTGTTTTCTTTACTAAAGTAGAGGGTTATTAGTATTATTATTGCTAAAGGTAATGTATAGGTGTCAACATACATTTTTTGCAAGAGATAACACTTGTATAGCCTAAGAAAGTAGCAGAAATGTGCAGAAAGTAGTTTTGAATGCATTTTATTGAAGGGAAACAATTAAAAAACATTATTGTTTCTCTTTGGGTGGTAAGAAACTAGAGTGGTGGTGAAGGCAAACTTTGATGAGAAGACCTCTCCCCGTTGTTGCGAGGAGTTCAAGGGGGGACTCAGGCTTGATCTTTCTATCTCAGGCTTGTTCTTTCTATCTTCCTCTTCAGGAGCTGCTGGCTGAGTTCATAAGAGGTGAAGAAATTGTCACACGTGACATTGCGCCCCCTCAGTCCATCTGTCACAACCAGCATCCCCTGGTTCTTCTCCGGGCCTTCACTGGTTGGCTTCTCTGTGTAGACTTGCATCTTCCAAGCGTAGCTGGATTGTGCGTCACAGGCCACCCATATCTTGATGCCATACTTTGCTGGCTTGCTGGGCATATACTGCCGGAAAGGACAGCGACCTTTTGATAGAAGAGATTACTATCAGTAATTAGTATCAGTGTCACAGAAAACAATCACATAAATCAATGATATTACAGCGATACATAATAAAATGAACAGTGAAAATCACATCACAGATATGAAAATAAAACTTACCTCTGAATGGAACCAGTTGCTCATCCACTGTTACTTCAGGTCCAGGGTTGTAGAGGTATGGTAGACGCTCCACCTACTTCTCCCAGACTTCTCTTATGGCCGCCAGTTTGTCTCTCACACGTCTTGCAGGTCTTGACTCACCGTTACCAAATCATAGTGTTCTTGAGAAGTGTGAAAGACTTTCAGTGGCATCGTGCCACGGAAAATCTCCCTTTCACTCTCTGCATCCCAGAGACTACATGTAGCCTCGCCTCGGGACCTATACACACCCTGGTTGTCATATGGTGACAAGGACCATGTTATTTTGCTGTTCTTTGACAAAAATGTCTCTCTTTCATCTTGGGGAATTTCTTCTTCATCTGAAGATGATGCATCGTGCTCTGGGTTGTATTCTTCCCCATCTTCTTCTTCAGATACTTCCTCCTCTTCTAAATCATTGTTCTCTTGTTCCTCCTGGACATCTGAAAAAATCTGATCCACGACCTGTTGGGCACTGAAATGTGCACTCATGGCTTCAGCAAAGAGAGAACTGGGAGGACTGTCATCTGCAGCACCTTTATAGCCTCTGACTGCATTCCCAATTAGTAAACAATGCTTTCAAGAAATGTTTACTTTGTCTGAAATGTTGTTTATTTTGTCTGAAATTGTTTTTATTTTGTCTGTGAACTTGAGTCATGTTTTAGTTTTGTCTGAGTTCAATCAGTAGCACACATAATCTCAATGTCTCATTGTGTGTGTGTCATTTTGGTATTTGTGGTGTGTAAATTATTTATAACTGCTGGGTCTAAAATGACCCTATAAGACAATCTTTGTATCCTCGTGGTGTACAGTTTTCATGGAAATTTGAACAAAGGCGATGTTTCACTTTTTCTAATGTTGGGGTCACTGTAGGAAAAGTCATAACATTTCATGTTGAAAAAATATCATTTAGGGGGTTTTCTCTGCTGTTAAACATAGTGGCGGGACATGTTTTACCCTTAAGACAACACAAGGGTTAAATAATTTACCACCTGGTCACCAGCCAAGCCGAAACTCCACCCATGCAAAACCTTGTTAGGTCCTCTGTAGATTGTATTTTCAACCAGCAAATATCAGTAAATAACACTGATCAAACTTCTTCACCCTTTTACAGTGTTAGTTTCATCAGCTGTACAATATAATACAAAACACAGGAGAACTGAATTTTGACTGAACTGGTCCTTTAATCAACATAAATATCTTTGAAAAACAGAGCCTTACATTTCCAAGCTTCACTAATCTATAACGTATTACTAAAGATGCTGCATACATTGGAAAGAGCGCAAGATCTGACCATTAACCCCACAGTAGTAACCTGCATGTCTATATCATTAATGATCGTAGCTTTCACATCAGCCATCTCACATGCACATGAAATGCAGCACCATCAGGTTAATGTGTGTGCTATTTCAGGTAGACAGGTTGTAGCTTGGTTCTATGTTGTTATAGCCTCTCCAGCCTCTCTAGCGTTTAACATCCTGTCAAAGCTAAACTAAGTGCAAATTACTTTCTCTGAGCACTGTACTTCAGCCCATTAGAACATTTCAGTAACCTGCAACTGTGATGTGAGTGGGAAAAAAATTATAAATGTTTGTGCCTTTTAGGATAAGATCATAAATATGATTAAAGAGATTACTCTGGCATAACCTGTGTGTAGCTACATTTCAAACTGTCAGTCTTAGCTTAACACATTATTTTGAAATGAGATAATCAACCAAGATCAATAACTTGCCAGTTCAACTCTGTATACTGTACTAACCAATCATATCTCACGGATGCTCCCATGACAGACCAATCAGGGCCAGATGAGGTTAAGAGGAGGGACTGAGAAGAGAGAAGAGGTAACAACCCTTTCCCTTACCTAAACGGACACCCAGCCAACTCTGTCATTCAACAGCCAGGTCACAATGCGTATAGGGTCGACACTCTCCACAGTGGGTGGGTTGAGTCACTCGTGAACTGGTGAGTCTCTCCATCGCACTGAACATCTCTGCTTTACTACACTTTCCGTCCCTGCATGGTCTCTCAAGCCATTCTGCTCAATTTTACAAATGTTCTCTCTCTTTCTTTCTTTCTTTCTTTCTTTTTCTCTCTCGCTCTCTTTCTCTTCATTATCTCTTCTCTGTTGATCCTGTCATCTTGCTGGTGTCTCTGTGGTTTTAAGCTTCAAAAAGTTCCTCGCATGCAACTCCAGCCTTTACATGTGAGTAGAGGAGAGGCCCTCTGGTTTTTCATGTGTTGTCAGAGGATGTTGAAGGTGTGTCAGTGCACACTAGGTTTTCCCCTTAGCTTCATGGGCTATTGAGGACATGTAGATTTGCTTGTGGTAATGTTGAGACCTGCATACTGTAGGCCTAATGTCTGTCTGTAGCCCGCTACTGTATGTGTGATATTCAGAAATCATATCACCATCAGTACGTGATTTATGATGGTACTGTTCTATATGCGTATAGCCAGGGAAAGTCTACTCATTCAACTTTGTGGACTGATTCGTTTGTATGGATGGTTGCATAATGGTGGATCAAGCTGTTGTTAAAGGTGCTACATGTAACATTTCTACCTGCAATAGTCCTAGATGTCAATAATAGTAGTGCATTTTACTTCTATAGCACATGTCAGTAGCAGTAAAGGAACATAAAGTCGTGTCTCAAATTATTGGCACCCTGATAAAGATTAGCAAAAAAGACTGTATAAAATAAATAATACAAGCTATGCTGAAAAGATTAGAACATGGTATTATTTTTACTAATACAATTGCTCAGAGAAAGATATTTTGTTTAACAACTAATATTTTATTTCTCAAAAAGATAGGGATCCAAATTATTGGCACCCCTGTTTTCAATACTCCGTCACCCTCCCTTTGTGAGTATAACGGCTCTGAGTGTTTTTCTAAAATGTTTTATGAAATTGGAGTACACATTGGTAGGGATCTTAGACAACTTCACCATACGGAATCTTTCCAGATCAGTGATATCCTACGCCTGGCTAATGGATTGCCCTCTTCAATTCAAACCACAGGTTTTCAATGGTTTTCAAGTCTGAGATGGTCGTTTCAAAATGTTGATTTTGTGGTCAATTAACAATTTCTTTGTGGAATTTTATGTGTGCTTGGGGTTATTGTGCTATGGCCAGTTGACATGAAAGTAGACATCTCTAGCCACGCAAGAAGGATGTGATAAACAGAAAAGAACCGCATACCTACAGTAAAATATGGTGGTGGATCTTTAATGTTATGGGGCTATTTTGCTTCCACTGGTCCTGGCATCATGAAATTTACCCAGTATCAGGGCATTTTAGACAAAATCCAGGTTGCCTCTGACAGGAGGTTGAAACTTGGCCAGAGGTGAATCTTCCAGCAAGACAATAAATCCAATCACACATCAAATTCCACAAAGAAATGGTTAATTGACCACAAAATCCACATTTTGAAATGACCATCTCAGACTTGAACCCCATTGAAAACCTTTGGTTTGAATTGAAGAGGGCCCTCACTCCATAAGCGCAGATGAAGGATATCAATGATCTGGAAATATTCTGTATGTAGGTGTTGTCTAAGATTCCTCCCAATGTGTTCTCCAATCTCATAAAACATTTTAGAAAAAGGCTCAGTACCGTTATCCTCACAAAGGGAGGATAATAATTGTAACCCTTAAAAAGTATTTATTGTTAAACAAAATCTCTTTATGTGAGCAAAGTTGTATTAGTAGAAAATAATATAATTTCCCCTTTTTTTCAACATACAATATACCTCAGTATTTGTATTATGTATTTTATACAGTATTTTCTGCTCATCTTTATCAAGGGTGACAATAATTTCTGTCATGACTTGACCTCCTACTAGTCGAAATAATAGAATAGAATTTAAAAAAATGCACTCATTCAATTCTCTAATATACAGTAAATAGTCAAATTAATGTCAGTGAATAAGTTCTATAAATTTGCACCCTTTTAAGAATTACTGTACCAACAAAAATAGGGATGAAGTGATGCTGGAATAAATTGTACGATAACTGCTAATCTGTAGTTTCACTTACGCATGAACTCCATTGTTATTTTCGGGGTGGTCAATTTAATTTAATTCAATTAACTTAAAGCAGTTGCTTCTCAACAATAAGAAATTCAAAAATTTGATTGTGGGATCCCTCATGTTGTGTAGAGAAAGTTTAGCAAAAACATTTTAATCAGAATCTAAAGATTTCTATGATATGTTTTGTCCCCACCACCAATAACCAGCGTCATTGAGCCTTGAATGATTGGCCTTTGTGTGTATGTCTTGGCAGGGAAAATGTATTCCACATTTGTGGACAATGTGAATCCATTATGTGGTGCATAAATACAAATGGGGTGACGCAACGAGGACATGATGCAACGCGGAGCCGTGGTATATTGGCCATACACCATAAACCCCTGAGGTTCCTTATTGCTATTTTAAACTGGTTAGAAACGTAATTAGAACAGTCAAAATAAATGTTTTATCATATATACCACAGCTAAGGGCTGTTCTTAGGCATGACGCAACGCGGAGCCGTGGTATATTGGCCATACACCATAAACCCCTGAGATGCCTTATTGCTATTTTAAACTGGTTACAAACGTAATTAGAACAGTCAAAATAAACGTTTTATACCACGGCTTTCAGCCAATCAGCATTCAAGGCTTGAACTACCCAGTTTATAACATGAAATAATCTATAATAATACAGAGGTCATTATTATTTCCCAAAGCTACAGATTAGGGGTACCAGCAGGGTAGCTGCAGGAAAAGTTCAAGTTCAAACAAAAGTATGAGAGAGCAGGCATCGTATAACAATTGTCCATGGCCATCAGTATATACTGTAGTTGAAGAGAAGTTAGTTTTAGTATTTTCACTCTGGGGTCTATAGACCCATTCAGCAAACAAACCACATTTAGGGTGTTTAGTAATATGTAAGCAAATAAAGGAATGAATTACTTAAAATACTGAGTTCATACTTTTGAGAGTGGAACTGACACTCTGTTTGACTATGTGTGTGTTGGAAAGAGATTAAACATCAATTACAGTAACAATGACAATAAAGTGCTGTCATTTCAGTACCGGTATGTCTACTTTCGATCTTATCGACTGTCGTCGTCGGCGGATAGAAATGGAGTTACTGTACTGAGCAGAGGTTACTGTGCCAAAGTGCTCATGGGACAGTTCTCTCAGAGACAGGTCAGCTGTAGGAGCAGAACAGAGGATACACAACCACACATCACACACATAACTGACCACTTGGATATTTTAATGAAGGAGGTTTTAATGAGTTTAAAAAATGAAGTACATTTTTACCTGTTTTGCATTAGTGTAAGTAAGTAGTTTCTTTTTGTATCTGTACTTCACTATTTATATGTTTGACAACTTTTACTTTTACTCCACTACATTCCTTAAGAAAATATGTACGTTTTACTCCCATACATTTTCCTTGACACCGAAAAGTACTCGTTATATTTCGAATGCTCAGCTACATGGTCCAATTCACGTATCTATCAATATAACACGTTGTCATCCCTACTGCCTCTGATCTGGCTGACTAAACGCAACTACTGCGTTTGTAAATGATATCTGCGTGTTGGAGCGTGCCCCTGGCTGTCCGTAAATAAGAAAACCAAGAAATTATTGCCATCTGGTTTGCTTAATAAAATGAATTTTATGTACAGCATTTACTTTTACTTTCACTATAGTATACCTATTTAGTATTTTTTCCACGATTGTAATTAAGTACATTTAAAACCAGATACTTTTAGACTTTTACTCAAGTAGAATTTTACTGGACGGCTTTTACTTTTACTTTACTCATTTTCTATTAAGGTATCTTTACTTTTACTCAAGCATGACAATTGAATACTTTTCCCACCACTGCTGTTTAGTAGGATTGTGCACAATATAGTACAGAACTGCGGTTAACCCACTTTTGTAAATTGACGTGACCCGTTTCTTTTCGACACAATCCTGTCATATCAAGACTCACTACTGCATGTTCCAATAGCACAACTTGATTTATACCACATACAGCACACTGTTACAACTGTAGATGCCTATCTAAACCAGTACACTACAGGTTGTTGTTGATCAAACAAACTTGTCGTCTGTCTGTGAAGCCTGTGTGTACTGGCATTAGTCATAGTGTCATATTCTGAGGAGGTTTGTGGCTTCTGAGCGTATACCTGAGAGATTAATTTCAAAGCTGACATGAAACATAACATTTCCACACGTCAACCAGACATACAGCCTCCACCACTTATTTTTACTACAGATGTCAGATATAAGATGTGCTAAAAGCAAATATGCTGTACTTCATCCACCACAGAATTGACATCGACCTTTTAAGCCGCAAATTGCTACACAAGGACTTCAGGGGAAATGGACTTAAAGATAATATCATGAATGGATATAATTGAATACGAGATGTTCTTGAGATTAATTTCAGTTCATGCTGCAGACTGTGAAATGCCACTCAATATTTATTGATATGTAACATGATCAACATATCAATTGCTCCTGTAATGTTTAACTTTTTAAGTCATTCTTGCATTGTGTCAGTCCCTTTCTGGCTATGAATTTCCAAAACCCTAGTAACCAACAGCATGTTATCAACCTAACCTACGTCAGCAGGTGATATGATCTGTCCTCTGAGTTTCCAACCCCCTCTTCTCTCACCCCTGATAGCTTGAAAACGTCCTAAATGTCTGACATCGATGGAAAAACACTAAGAAGGCGTGGGATATCGTCTATTTATCACAAACCCAATCTCTGCAATGTACCTATTTATACAAATACATTTTCCAACTTGCTATCTGACATTTTTATTTCTCAGAAACATTACAAAAAATGACCACATTTAGATAATTTCATTGTCTCCTTTTTCCTATAGGTTGAATGGCGTTGTCTCAAACAGTTTCTAAATCATCTCCTCTTCCCATCACTCCTCCCTTCCTCCTCCATACCTCTAAGATGATCCGAGTTCACAACACCCAGTACTCCCTCTTCCTGCGCCAGGCAGATGTCCTGCGTCGCTCGGGGACGCTGTGTGACGCTGTCATCTCAGTGGAGAGCCAGGTGTTCAGGGCCCATCGACTGGTGCTGGCCTGCGCTAGCAAAACCCTGGAGCATCAGCTCACTCTGCAGGCTGCATACTCAGACCAGCCTGATCGCCTCGACCAACCTCACCACTGTAGTCTGGAGCTCCTCTCTCCACACACCTTCCAGCAGGTCCTGGACTTTGCCTACACCGAGACACTGGAGGTCCCTGTGGATGATCTGCCCCAGCTTCTGAGGGCCGCCAAGCTCCTGGAGATGCATTCCCTGGAGGAGCAGTGTCGCAGCCAGCTGAAAAGAAATCTGGGGTGCCTGACAAGAGAAAGAAGAGAGTTGAGAGAAATAAGAGAAATGAGAGGAAGAAAAGAAACCAGAGAAATTACAGAAACGAGAGAACTTCAGATAACAGAGGAGAGAGATGAGAAAGAATTCCTGAAAGGAAGTCCCATTCCAGATGAGGGGGATCCCCAGACAATTCCCTCCAATGATCTGGAGCCCCAGAGCAGCCCATTCACTCTTCCTGACACTAGGGATAACTCCTCTGGTTCATCACCCCCACAGAGAAAAAGGCCAAAGCCACTCACACCCACACTAGTGACCACCACACCGCTTCCATCCAGAGACAGTGTCATTGCCACCACTGCTGCCACCATCAAACCCCTTCCCCCTCCTCCCTCAGCGTCCAGGGTCATGTGGCACCAAGTCAACACCCTGAGGAGGATGGCCTTGAACTATAACGACATCCTAGCAGCCAGTTCCTCTTCCCTTCATCCCTCACAGCACCTGGTGACATACCCCTTCCACCTCTCCACTCCTCACATGTACCCCCTGCTAACGTCCTCCATCCCGCCCCAGGTCCACAGTGCCGTCCTGGGCTACCCAGGTATCCTGCATCCATACCACCACCCCCTGCTCTCTGGGTCTCGGGAGCTGGGGGACATCCTGACGCAAGGTCTGCTGGGAAAAAGAGACCCGATGGATAAAGGGTTGATAGGTGGAGCACTAGGGGAAGGGCAAAGGTAAGACCGCTCTGGAGGGATTTTATACAACAGACGTTTGGGTCTTCATTCTTCTCCTTCTTTCCCTGTTCTCATTTCTACAATATAGTTCAGAATCTCCCTAATTTGCTTACATTAAGTAGCACATATCTTCACAGCTATCTGACTCATTGTTGTTTGGGTGGATCTAAGTGAAGGTTCTAGTCTCCTGTTCTTTCCTAAAAGCAGAGTTTCCCCTGTCTCCAGTTAACCCTCTTCTGTCTGTCATATTCACATGATGTATATTATGTATGTAGATGGTCATTCATATTAGCTGTGTCCAAACCACAGAACAGCTGCTTAAGTCATGTTATGTGGTCTATCCCTTGATGGTGGCATTACACACTATCTGGTTTCTGGTTTTACAGTGAAGCTACTTCCTCGTTTCTAATGCAGAGACATGATGTACAGTATGGTGTAATTGAAAGGCTCTACAAAGCAGTTTTTCGAAAAGTATCTAAAGGGGGAGCCCCCTTAGTTGCTCCCCTCCCTTGCAAATATCAACCATGAAAGACATTCAGATCCACTACGGATCGGTTACAAACGGTTTCAGTCCTGTTCTTAAACAATGTCTGCCTATTTTTATTTTTTTTTAACTTTTATTTAATCAGGGGAGTCCATTGAGCCCTGAGGACAACAAATTCAACACGAACATTCCAATAAAAAACTAATATATGTATATATATATATATATATATATATATATAAGAAATACATGTTACAATTTGGTATAATAATAATACACATTACACACACACACACACACACACACGCATAACATGATACATACTGCATTCCCTCAGATACCACCTTGACCCCCAGGTCAGAACTAAAATTTGGCTCAGATCAGAGTACTACAAAGTGCTACAGTATGACTGTAAGTAGTCTTAAAACTGTGTTTATGTGATCCTGTTTCAGCGTGGAAACTAATGGTCATCAACATCTCTTTGACTTCCTCCTCCCTCCTGTTTCTTATCTCTGAGGTTTATCTGATATAAGTGGCCATTTCATTTAGGTGGAGTAGAAAACCATCTAGCAGACTTTGTAGCAGATTTGTCACGTTTGTTTATTTTGGGGATTTTAGGGCCACATAAAGAGCGTTACCATTCTTCCTTTAATCTCTGAAAAATCATTCACCTATGGTTTTTCAGTCTAGCTAACGAAGTGCGTCAGATGCTGTGGAAAGTCCCTTTTCTATGTGACACTAAACATACAGTACCATTGTAACGCCTGGCCTCTTCCTCAGAACCCCAGCCTACGACAGTTGGAGGCTTACATTTGACATCAATAGACAGGTACATATAACCTGTGGTTGGAGAGGCTGGGGAGAAGGACAGGATGTCTAGAGATGGTGTGCAAATCAATCTGCGTTGGCATGACACTCATTGCAACACATCAACTGGGTTATCTAATAGTGGTTCGGTGACCACCATGCTCGCGTGTTTGCCTTACAATAGTCACATTGACTCTTGTCCTTTAAATAAAGTTTTATTTTGAACCTGTCTTCTATGGGGCCAGATACTCCCAGGAGCGCCCAGGAAAAACCCCGGACTGTCAGCACTGCAGCAAGGTCCTCCTGGGCAGCTCATGGCTGCAGGCCTCAACCACCAACCACTCAGGTACTGTAATGTCACAACATTCACACAGTGCTTTTTCACTAGACCTCTAACTGGGGTACATTGCAAAAAGCTTCATCTCAAAATGTGAATACTGTATTTGGAGCTGTACAGAACTAAAATGTGACTGTATTCTTAATACTCTAATGGATACATGGCAGTGACATTTCTAACAAAGTGTGACCCTTAACCTCTATCGTCATAGGGACAGAGCATATAGGAAACATGAGAGAGAGAAGATTGCCTGAGGGAGAACGAGAGAGAAAGAGAGAAAGAGAGTAAGAGAGTGAGAAAGGGAGAGTGGGGGAGATAAAGGAGAGAGAGAGAGAGAGAAGCGTGTCTTAGGGAGAACGAGAGAGAAAGAGAGTGAAAGATTGAGAGAGTGAGAGTGGGGGAGAGAGAGAGTAAGAGAGAGAGTGAGAGAGTGAGAGAGAGAGCATGAGAGCGAGAGCGACAGACAGACAGAGTGAGTGAGTGAGTGAGTGAGTGAGTTGTGGCTTTGTGCTGGCGGTGCAGCAGTGCGGTAAGCTGGCAGAACAAACAGTACGTTCTGCAATGTGCTGGTGGTTTTGAAACAGTGCCAAAGGCAAAAAAGCTTACATCTTTTTTTCACTCTATGTAGGGTGGTCAAATCAGCCTCACATCTTTACAGTCTGTGTTTGTGTGATGGGGTTAGCACTGTTTCTCGCTCGTTACAGTACGACTGAGAGACAGTATTCATGTGATGCAAGATTATCTCCACTGATTGTCTCCACCAAATTGAATGGACAGCCAAGAGAAACACATTTAGTTGAATAATGAGTGTTTCACTGACTTCAACTGGTAACTTTTATCAGGCTTGATCATTTTAGCCCCCATAAGTGGGATACTTATCAAGCTTAGACATCAGAGGTTTGTGTGTTCTAAGCGAGAGGCCAAGGAAGGTTTGGACAGGAAGCTAATTGAGAACAGGCTGAATTGTAGCGAGAAAGGAGTTAACACTTCATTGTGGTCTTGGTCCTTGCTCTCCTCCACCTCTCCCTCTCTCATCATCTCAATCTCCCTCTCCACCCCCACAGACCTATTCAGCATCCTGTATGTGTTCTACAGGGCCCCATAGTAACTGTGTAAAACAGTATCACTAACTGCCACCAAAGGGCTAGAGAGCTGACAGCTCTACTTCAGAATCACACCTCGGTCAGATTATAGAGAAATACAAAGGTACACGATGAGAGGAAACCAAGGTTCTTCTTGTCAATTTGAACCTTGTGAAAGGATGTGGTGTATTTATAGAACTATCTCTGGTAAAAGGAGGTCTTAGTTATCATTATCTAGGTGTGTGACAAACACAATTAGGCTACATAACAGTTGTATAATACCATTTCATACAATACCCACTGTAATAAAAAAAAGTAATCTTTGAACTTATCTTCACAAATGAAGACAACAAAAAATGTTGAGTGAAGAAGGTTGTTGCTATGACAACAGTGAGCCTTTCCTTTTTTTTTACTAGGCAAGTCAGTTAAGAACAAATTCTTATTTTCAATGACAGCCTAGGAACAGTGGGTTAACTGCCTGTTCAGGGGCATGACAGATCTATACCTTGTCAGCTCGAGGAATTGAACTTGAAACCTTCGGTTACTAGTCCAATGCTCTAACCACTAGGCTACCCTGCCGCCCCAGGGTCCTACAGAGAATCCATCTGCATGCAATGTGTCTGAGCTCACATCACCCTTTAGTGCTATTAGTAGGTCATCACTCTGGCCTGACACTATTGTTTAATCGGGTAATGGCCACCAATGATTGTGCTGATAAATATAGACGTGTGAGAAAACAATTAACCCATATGCTCAATTATACAGGCTGCAGTGGGGAGCACGGGGGCCAAAACGCACGTTCAGTGGACGGTTCTGTCTGTATACACATAATGTATATTCATGTCAAATGAACTATAACTAATTATAAGTTACTCATCACAAGATACTAAATGAAAGAAGGAATTTACATGACATGGAATGATTACAATTCTACCCCCACCCCATCTTGTTGCTCTCTCCTCCCCAGGCTCAGGTGAAACCTCTCTGGGGTGTAAGTACTGTGATCGTGGCTTCAGGGTGGAGCGGTCAATGCCGTCCCACCGGCGAGATCAGGGAGGAGAGAAGCCCTACCAGTGTAAACGCTGCCCCAAGAGGTTCAGCCTCAAACACCAACTGGATACACACCACCGGGTACACACAGGTATTATATCCCCCTGTGTGTGTGTGTGTGTGTGTGTGTGTGTGTGTGTGTGTGTGTGTGTGTGTGTGTGTGTGTGTGTGTGTGTGTGTGTGTGTGTGTGTGTGTGTGTGTGTGTGTGTGTGTGTGTGTGTGTGAGAGATTGTGTGTGTGAGATTGGGGGTGTGTGTGTGTGTGTGTGAGATTGTGGGTGTGCGTTTCCATGTGTCAGTCATTGTGTATGTGCTTGCCTGCTCACTCTCAATGTCAACCCCAGGAGAGAAGCCGTTTGAGTGCCGTCTGTGTGGCCAGCGGTCGAGGGACTACTCAGCCATGATCAAGCACCTGCGGACCCACGGCGGGGCCACACCCTACCAGTGTACAGCCTGCCTGGAGTTCTGTACCAGCCTGGCTGCCATGCAGAAACACCTGAAGAACCACCCGCTGCAGGACTTCCCCCCAGACTGGACTATCAGCAGCACCTACCTGTACACATGCCATACCTGAGCTAGCTTGAAGGCAAATGTAATGTCAATAGAGAATCATTTTACAACCAAACAACTACATCTCAGGGAAACTAACTTATAGATTGTAATGTACATACATGGCAACAAGACACCAGTTACCGTAGCATTTATCCATGTACTCCAAAAATGCATGGAGTACGTCAATGCATATTTCCACCCCTAGAGGGACACTGGGTCTCAGAAAGAAATTTAAAACATGTCTAGCACCAGCAGCATTATCATTATCAAGCACAGTTTTGTTACCATTCTATCATGGCTGCAGCTGAAGAGTCAGTCACTTCAAAGAGACAAGGAAAGGAAACATCAAGACTATTTAGAGGCAGCAATAAATGTGTCCTTGTTTCATATGAATGTTTCCATCTATGTCTGGCCGTTATCTCTCTCAAGAAGACTTGGAGCAATCGTTTTGTTCGCAAATTCTTGATTTTCATTTAGCCACGTGTGTTTAGTACATTTAGATGTTGTTGGATTCATATTTACCGTGCCTATAGAGTCTGGAAATATGCATTGACGTACACCTCCTGGAATTTTTTTCCACGTTCTTTTGCCTAACAAAGTGTGATAGAAATAGATTACATTTTATTTTTTTAATCATGAATCTACACAAAATACTCCCTAATGTCAAAGTGAAAAGAAAATTCTACAGGTTTTTACAAATGAATAACAATTAAATAACTAAAATATAGTAGCTGCAGAATTACTCACCTCTAAATGAAGTAAAATGTATCTTAACAAATAACATAATAAGTTATATGGATTCCCTCTGTGTGAAATAATAGGGGAATGACATGATTTCTGAATGACTACCCCTTCCTCTGTCCTCCATACATACAACATATGTAAGGTCCCTCAGCCAAGTATTGAATTTGAAGCACAGATTTACCTACAAAGACCAGGGAGCTTTTTGAAAGCCTCATAAAGAATACCAGTGATTAATAGATGGGTAACAATAACAAATCAGACATTGAATATATCTTTAAGCGTGGTCAAATTAATAATTATGCTGTGGATTATGCATTAAACCGCCCAGACACATGAAAGATGCAGTCGTCCTTATGATCTGAGCTGCAGGACATTAAGGAAACTGCTTAGGGATGTTATTGTGAGGCCATTGGTGATTTTAAAACAACTACAGAGTTCAATGGCTGTGGTGGGAGAAAACTGAGGATGGATCAACAACATTGTAGTGACTCCACAATAATGAACTTAATTGAGAGTGAAAAGAAGAATACAAATATACAGAATAAAAATTATCCAAAACATGCATAAAGGCACTAAAGTAATTCTGAAACAACAAAATCATGGCAAATTAATATACGTTTTGTCCTAAATGCAAAGCCTTATACTTATCTAGTCAAGGTATATTAGTGTTTAATTTTTCATTAATAAAAAATACAAAAATCTTCCACTTTGATATTACAGAGTATTTTGTGGAGACCGTTGAACTAAAAAATACAATTACATTTATTTGAATCCCACTTTGTAACACAATAAAATGTGAAGAAATCCAAGGGGGGTGTAGACTTTTTATAGGTGCTGTATATTTGCTTTAGCCTGTTGCTTTTTTTAATGATAGTATTGTTATAATCAATGTACTCATTTGGCAGATGGCCTGTTTTTGTACTGAATGTAGATCCTCACACAGTCACACCCAACAACAAAGAAACAGTAGCCTGTCAAACCTTTATGATATGAGACCATTGATTTGCTCTGAACTTGAGTATGAATGTGTTTTTGGCAGAAATTACACAGCAGCTGGCATGCAGAGTGTATTTGCAATTAGTATCTCTTCAGAAAATAAATGTTTTAAATAAATATTTATTTGACAGGTTGTGTCAGTGTTCTGCCATTTTTCTTACACTACTTTTTTACATAAAACAACAATATCTAACATCTTATTCATCTGGTATAAGAAATCCCCATAACTTATCTGAACTACCTAAAAAGATATCTAAAATCAACGCCACATCAGTCTTAAATAAATAGGAATTTATTTTTTATTTTATTTCACCTTTATTTAACCAGGTAGGCTAGTTGAGAACAAGTTCTCATTTACAACTGCGACCTGGCCATGATAAAGCACTGCAGTTCGGCACATACAACAACACAGAGTTACACATGGAGTAAACAAACATACAGTCAATAATACAGTAGAAAAATAAATAAATAAAAAAGTCTATATACAGTGAGTGCAAATGAGGTAGGATATGGGAGGTAAGGCAATAAATAGGCCGTAGTGGCGAAATAATTACAATATAGCAATTAAACACTGGAATGGTAGATGTGCAGAAGATGAATGTGCAAGTAGAGATACTGGGGTGCAAAGAAGCAAGATAAATAAATAAATACAGTATGGGGATGAAGTAGTTGGATGGGCTGTTTACAGATGGGCTATGTACAGGTGCAGTGATCTGTGAGCTGCTCTGACAGCTGGTGCTTAAAGCTAGTGAGGGATATATGAGTCTCCAGCTTCAGTGATTTTTGCAATTCATTCCAGTCATTAGCAGCAGATAACTGGAAGGGAAGGCGGCCAAAGGAGGAGGAATTGGCTTTGGGGGTGACCAGTGAGATATACCTGCTGGAGCGCGTGCTACGGGTGGGTGCTGCTATGGTGACCTGTGAGCTGAGATAAGGTGGGGCTTTACCTAGCAGAGACTTGTAGATGACCTGGAGCCAGTGGGTTTGGCGATGAGTATGGAGCGAGGGCCAGCCAACGAGAGCGTACAGGTCGCAGTGGTGGGTAGTATATGGGGCTTTGGTGACAAAACAGATGGCACTGTGATAGACTGCATCCAATTTGTTGAGTAGAGTGTTGGAGGCTATTTTATAAATGACATCATCGAAGTTGAGGATCAGTAGGATGGTCAGTTTTACGAGGGTATGTTTGGCAGCATGAGTGAAGGATGCTTTGTTGCGAAATAGGAAGCCGATTCTAGATTTAATTTTGCATTGAAGATGCTTAATGTGAGTCTGGAAGGAGAGTTTACAGTCTAACCAGACACCTAGGTATTTGTAGTTGTCCACATATTCTAAATCAGAACCGTCCAGAGTAGACGGGCGGGCAGGTGCGGGCAGTGATTGGTTGAAGAGCATGCATTTAGTTTTACTTGCATTTAAGAGCAGTTGGAGGCCACAGAAGGATGACAGCGTTTCCTATCCTCAGTGCAGTAGGCAACAGGGAGGAGGTGCTCTTATTCTCCATGGACTTTACAGTGCCCCAGAACTTTTTAGAGTTTGTGTTACAGGAAGCAAATTTCTGCTTGAAAAAGCTAGCCTTGGCTTTCCTAACTGCCTGTGTATATTGGTTCCTGACTTCCCTGAAAAGTTGCATATCACGGGGGCTGTTCGATGCTAATGCAGAACGCCACAGGATGTTTATTTGCTGGTCAAGGGCAGTCAGGTCTGGAGAGAACCAAGGGCTATATCTGTTCCTGGTTCTACATTTTTTGAAAGGGGCACGCTTATTTAAGATGTTGAGGAAGGCACTTTTAAAGAATGACCAGGCATCCTCTACTGATGGGATGAGGTCAATATCCTTCCAGGATACCCGGGCCAGGTTGATTAGAAAAGCCTGCTCGCTGAAGTGTTTTAGGGTGCGTCTGGCAGTGATGAGGGGCGGTTGTTTGACCTCGGACCCATTACGGATGCAGGCAATAAGGCAGTGATCGCTGAGATCTTGGTTGAAAACAGCAGAGGTGTATTTGGAGGGCAAGTTGGTTAGGATGATATCTATGAGGGTGCCCGTGTTTACGGATTTGGGGTTGTACCTGTTGGGTTCATTGAAAATTTGTGTGAGATTGAGGGCATCAAGCTTGATTGTAGGATGGCCGGGGTGTTAAGCATGTCCCAGTTTAGGTCACCTAGCAGCACGAGCTCTGAAGATAGATGGGGGTAATCAGTTCACATATGGTGTCCAGGGCACAGCTGGGGGCAGAGGGTGGTCTATAGCAAGCGGCAATGGTGAGAGACTTGTTTCTGGAAAAGTGGATTTTTAAAAGTAAAAGCTCAAATTGTTTGGGTACAGACCTGGATAGCAAGACAGAACTCCGCATGAACAAATAAACGAATGTTCTACATTTAAAATTACAGTTGCTTATTATCTTAAATTAAAATAGCTTAGTTGATTATAATCAGTTAATGTCAAAGCCTGAGAGCACCTGATATATCTCCCTCTCCCTCTCCCTCTCCCTCTCCCTCTCCCTCTCCCTCTCCCTCCGCTGGCCTTGGAGGGTGCGTTGTACTATACCAGGACGTTAAGCTGCTGGTCTCACGGGCGCTGCAGTGGGGTGGAGTGGAGCCGACGCATATCCACCCGGAAAGAACCCTTCTCCAGGGTCATGCATGGCTCACATCGAGCCCCCCCACTCTATCAATTCAATTTAAGGGCTTTAATGGCAAAGCAATTGAAGTAGATAAACAAAAGTCTCTGTATCTATGTTGGAGATATTCGCTTGGCACATCATACCTGGAAGAGGAAAACAGTCAGTCACTGCATCTGGAAATTTTAGCAAATAAGCTACTGAATACTTTCTGCTGCATAGCCTTCCAAGGCACTTAATAAAGTTATACATACTTTGAACTACATTTTTCCAATTGCCATATTCTGCCACAAGAGGTCACTATGAGCCAAAACCTGCATCTGTTACTTATGGTTGTTCATAATAACCAGTCTCTTTGTAACCACTGGTCCTTGAGTCTATTGACGCAATAGTGCGTCAATCTGGGTAGCATAATAAATAAATAAAAATCCCCATCAAAATCAGTCAATTTAAACTAGAGATTCGTTTTTTTTGCATGGGCTGCGTCTAACAACCGCATCGGCCTATCTTGTCTTCGGTATCTGTGATGGAAGCTGGCCAAGCTACAGTGGTGTTTGTCAGACCATGAAACATCCCAAAAATAGGTATTCTCACTACAACGTCTGTAGCGTCCGAATGGTTTGGCCTACAAACTAATATGACCAGTGACCACTCTGTGGAAAGGGGAGAGTCTCATAAACACGTTTTGCTTGTTGACCAACACGTGTCAAGGGACTTGTCGGAAGGTAACCCATACAAATGAGTGGAAGTATGGAGATAGTTTTGTGCCAACAAAAGTAAGGGATTAAATATAAGTAAAATGTATATATATCCTGAGCTTTCGTATGTCCTAGATATAGGACAGACACTTCAAAACTTTATTCCTTATGATTTATTTTTTGACTGGTCTTTTTTGCCATTTATGATTGTGTTATTCAATGTGTTTCTATGGGCTACAGTAGTAAAGGCCAAATTCAATATTTTATCAAATACATTTTTTATATATCCTTTTTTGATACCTAAAGGGGTCCAAAATTTAAAATCAAAAACAATTCCATATTTTTTTACTTTTAGAGGTTAATGCCTATCTGTCAGTGTGCTAGAAAACAACAACACCTGATTGTAATTAACGTGGTTTAGATAACTGATCTTGTGCAACAGTAATTACATGGTACAGCCCTTCTACAGTCCTGTGGAACCAATGTATTCACTCAACATAAAACAAAACAGCTACTCATCATCCTTCACTTTTCTAAATATTTATCTGATTCTTGGTCAAAATTACAACATGTAGTTTTACTCTAAACTGTATATCCAAATCTGGCTCTGATTTTAGACTAAACATTTATGTCCCTACTCTACACAATGTGTTATTCTAGCTCTGAGTCAGTGCTACAGTCCTGGTTGTGGGAGTCCCCCATCCAGAATAGAACATGTATACTTGGCTCTTAACCACACTGTCCATGGGTCCCTCCCTCCTCCCTCCCTCCTTCCGTAACTGAACACTGATGGAGAGTGTGTGACCCACAAGTGGCCTCCACGATGCCCTCCAGGAGGACGATGATCTCAAAGTAGTGCTTCCTCAGCTGTTCAGGGCCCAGCTCCCAGAAGGGTCTGGAGTTTGTGACTCTCCCTGTTGGAACATCAGACACAGCTGGTCATCACGGTTGGCGATGACGCAAGTGCAGCTGAAGAGCAGCATCTCTGCCCTCTTCTTGGGCGGGAGATCTTGACTAACATGCTGCTCACCATGAGAGCATCAATCATGGAGCCCACGATGCACTGCATCATGACCAGCAACACACCCTCGCGGCAGGCCGGGTTGACGGTGAGCGAGCTGTAGCCGATGGTGCGATGTGTCTCCACAGAGAAGAGCATTGCTGAGATTAAATCATCTACTCCAAGGTAGCAGGGCTGCTGCCCCAGGGTCTGGTCCTGGCTGCTGTTAGGAGGAGGCTCCAGGTCCCAATGCAGAAACACATTCAGGAAGTAGAGACCAGCGAACCAGAACCAGGTGGTGGTGTAGCACATCATGAACACAAAAAGGAACCAGCGGTACTGCAGGTCCACAAAGGAAGTGAAGGTGTCAGACAGGAAATGGCCCCTCTAGGCAATGTGACACAGGTTGACCCGGCACTTCCTGTCCTTGGGTACGTAGCGGAGCTGCTTGCGGGCCTCTGGTGGGAACGTGGGCACACTCACTCTCCAAGAGCACATTGCTAGCCTTGGCCATCCTGTCCATCTCACAAGTGAGGCTGGGGCTGTGTGAGGGGGTGCGGTTGAGAGTGGAGTGAAACCCCGTAGGGGGTTTGGCCATGTTGGGCACACTGGAGGCGTGACACGGCACACCGTTGACCTAGGAGCAGCGGCGGAACAGGGCTCGATCTACCTATGTGGGGCCCTGGATGGAGGGCCACTGGCCCCGGAAGTAGCCGTGCCCCCGCTGTGGGTGATGTCTGTGGTGCTCGTGTCAACGCATGAGGGGGTCAGGCTGGGAGGAGCCACTGGGCATGATGTCAGGAAAGGGGAGGGGGCTGATGCTGTGTGGGGATTCTGGAAGAGAGAGATCTTTCAAATCTACACATTTCAAGCAGACAACCTAATAAAATTAAAAACAATGCCAAATGTTTTGATGAAGAATGCAAAAACCTAAGAATTCACAAAATGGGACAAAGACCAAATTGACACTGCATGCAGAATTCTAAAAAAACATTATCTGTATACAACGTAAAACACCAAATAATGCATGCAGAGCAGAATTAGGCCGATGCCCGTTAATTATCAAAATCCAGAAAGGAGGAGTTCAATTCTACAACCACCCAAAAGGAAGGGATTCCCAAACCTTCCATAACAAAGCCATCACCTACGGAGAGATTAACCTACAGAAAAGTCTCCTAAGCAAGCTGGTCCTGGGACTTTGTTCACAAACACAAACAGACCCCACAGAGCCAGAGCCCAAGGACAGCAACACAATTAGACCCAACCAAATCATGAGAAAACAAAAAGATAATTACTTGACACATTGGAAAGAATTACCAAAAAAACTGGGCAAACTAGAATGCTATTTGGCCATAAACAGAGAGTACACAGTGGCAGAATACCTGACCACTGCGACTGACCCAAAATTATGGAAAGCTTTGACTATGTACAGACTCAGTGAGCATAGCCTTGCTATTGAGAGAGACCTGGCTCTCAAGAGAAAACAGGCCATGTGCACACTGCCCACAAAATGAGGTGGAAACTGAGCTGCACTTCCTAACCTCCTGCCTAATGTAAGATGCTATTAGAGAGACATAGGTCCCTCAGAGTACACAGACCCACAAAGAATTCCAAAACAAGACCAATTTTGATCAACTCCCATATCTATTGGATGAAATACCACAGCGTGCCATCACAGCAGCAAGATGTGTGACCTGTTGCCACAAGAAAGAGGTGAAGAAGTGAAGAACAAACACCATTGTAAATACAACCCATATTTATGTTTATTTATTTTCCCTTTTCTATTTTGCACAACATTCTAACACTGTACATAGCCATAATATGTCTCTATTCCTTTGAAACTTGTGAGTGCAATGTTTACTGTTCATTTTTTATTGATTATTTAACTTTTGTGTATTATCTATTTCACTTGCTTTGGCAATGTAAACATCAATAAAGCCCTTTGAGTTGAGACACGCAGAGAGCGAGAGAGCAAAGTTTGTCCTGAGAGGAACTCTAGCTTCTAGGAAAAGCACTAAAAACTTTCCCTAGGTCCTGGCCCCAATTTGTTTTTTCTTGCTCACATTAAGTTTCACTTTTCGTGCCTCATGCTGCTCTGCTGAATTTACATTTGTGTAATAAACCGCGCTCCCCTTCTGATGCATAGAGCAAAAACTTGAAATTATAATAGCCCATCTAATAGGCCTGTCACGACTTCCACCGAAGTCGGTCCCTCTCCTTGCTCGGGCGGCATTCGGCGGTCGACGTCACCGGTTTTCTAGCCATTGCTGATCCACTTTTAATTTTTCCATTGTTTTTGTCTTGTTTTACACACCTGGTTTCAATCCCACAATTACTTGTTCATTATTTAACCCTATGTTCTCCCATGGTTGTTTGTGAGTAATTGTGTGTTGGTGAATACGGTCCGTTATTGTGGGCTCGTGATATTGAGTTGTATTTGTATTATATTTGAGTAAATACGTTCATTACTCATATCTGCTGTCCTGCGCCTGACTCCTCTATACCAGCAACACACAGGATCTTTCACAAGGCCCAATTAAATGAGATGCGCATGGTAATTTGTTGTATGGCTACTTCGGGAATATTAACTCATCATGGCCAATAAAGGTGAGGAATTTATTATACAATGGTTATCATAATTGCAGAATAAATAATACACAATACATATCATAATATGATAAATGTATTGTTTATAAATGAAATACTGTCTACTCGAGAAATTTGAAATTACAGACGTAGTCTACAAATGGAAAAGGTTGTCCTCTGCTCTACTGTTAAACTGCTCTTCGGAATGGATCACAGAGCAAAATACTTGAACTAGCTTATCTATTTACTACTGTGAAGTGGATACAATCAAATGAGAGAGAGAGGACGAAAAGAAGCCTATCCTTACTTGGTGTAGGCTTATAGGCTATTTCAGGAGTATGAAACCACCAGTCAGAAAAGGTGAGGAATTTATTCTGAAATGATCACGGAAATTAAATAATAGGAAATAGATCCCAATTTATAATTTTAGAATGCAAATATACAATAAATAGATTTTCGCTGTTCTCACGAATGGCAGATGATTTCATCTTGTTATTATAGCGTATTTAGCTACCTGTTTTTTAGGAATAAGAGTGTAATCATATTTCCCCATTTCACAAGGCTAGGCTACTTTTGCCTTCTTGCAATGCAATTCTTCAAACACTAGAAACTGTGCTTACGCAGGGTCTAAAGGTTGCGGGAAGATTCTCAGTCAAGTTCAGTTTTCATAAATGCCAACTTTTTAGTGAAAACTGGCACATGCATTTTTGGGGCATATTTTGTGCATTCGCAATGTTTATAAATGAGGCCCCTGGTCACCACAACACTGTGTTAAGGACAGCACTGCTCACTCCACACACAGCCACAGTTAAGATATGGCATAACTAAATGGGCAAGACAAGCCATATCTTTGTTGCCTGCAGTTATGCCAAATGTCTCCATTTTCTTTAGAGGTTGCATTGGGCGTTTCCTGGACCAGAGACCATCTTTGGAAGGTTTCAGCCTAAAATAAAACCTGCCTATATAATTTACAAATCTTGTTTTGTGTGTTTAGCAACTTCCACATGTCAGGGACATCACATAAAATACTTTCCTACAACCATGTTCCTAGCCACTCCCTAGTCTAACTGGCAGCAACCCACCAATGAAGAACCCTATGAACCCTATAAAACCATGTGCAACAGAACCACTCTGTCCTCTACACACTGCTGAGATCAGATATACAGTCTGGAGTTGTCCTGGGAACAGTGTTTACAGCAATTGGGGGATTTAGTAGACAGATAAAGACAGAGTAGGGTGGGGGAGAGATTTAGGGTCTAAACCTGTTGGCTCAAACAGGGCCTGTTGCTCTAAGCCCCTTCATCCTCTGTCTCAGCATAATTTGGACGGTATCCCAGCCTAGCACCAGACTGACCGGGACAATAATATCAATATTTTTATCCAGAGAGCAACTTACAGTTTACACACATATGAGGTGAATGCAGGATTTGAACCCACAGCCATGCTGTCGTGTCCGCACCTTTGTGTTTATGCTCCAGCTTATCTTCTCTAGATCAGTGCACAGAAAAACACATGGAAAAATAATTGAGTCCACCTGGAAAGCATCTTGTTTTTATTTTGGGGGGGGATGGGGTTAATAAGGTTGTTCTCTCAAGAAGAATTTAACTCATTCAGCACAAGGAAACACAAACAACATTTGGTAACTAGTTGAACTATTAGTCCTTCAGAAAATATACTACAATATTAGAAATAAATATTTTTAAATGTAGTCTTGAAAAATACATATTATATATGACATGCCTAGTAAAATGTTGAGAGGCCGAACTCCAGGAAGCCAGGTCGGCCTACACTCCATCCCTACAGTCCAGGTGTTGACCATCTGACAGTGAGTCTATCATCCTGTAGTCTGGTTGGTCACATTATGAGCAGGACATCACTCCTGAGATTCATGGGAACCCAATACACACATTTGCCTTCAAGCAACATTTAAATAGTGGCGGTCGGTGCCGTTAAAACAATATATATTTTTATGAACATGGCCTTATTTCTATTACAGCATATTGGATGACTGTCATTCATATTCAATTCACCCAGTTCAATGTAACAGCAATAGGTTGAGGCTAGTGTATGATACTCAAATGTTCTCTATACCCATAATGAGGTTGCTACAACCTAGCTTATGAATGAAAGTTTACAACGTACAGTAGGTGCACAGGTCGACAGAAATGTTAGTAATCAAGGTTGACAGACATTGACACGTAATACCGTTATTACCTGCATCTAGCTGGTCTAGGGTGTAATCATTAGTCCAACAGTTGCAAATGAGAGTTTCTATTGGACAAATTCAGGTATGTTTATCCCCATTTCGTTCTGTTTGCTTCCCTTTAAGAAACGTTTTTTTCAACAGAATCGGCAAAATGAATACACCCCTGATCACACGCAAATACAGTTCCCTTTCATAACAGCCACATACAAATACCTTCATATCATATCATAACCGCTAACCGCTACACACAGATTACATCATTGTCACCATATTAACGTCATAGTAAACATGGCTACTAGAACTAACGTGTTAGTAAACACGCTACACTGTACAGTAAGCAGCAAGCAGTTTAGCAGTTACACCGGCAGGCCCCGGTGGCAATAAATTAATAAAACCAAAAGCTTACCTTGACTTGGAAGAGTTCCAGTGCTGGATAGCCATAGCCAGCTAGCTAACATAGCATCCCTCTGTTTGAGCAGGCTAAACTAGCTAGCTGCATTTGATAGCTAAGTCAAGGTGAAAGTTAGAATTGTTATTTGTTCATCTTATTCATTAGTTAAAAGCAGTGGAGGACCCTCGGAGGAAGGGGAGGACCATCCTTTTCAGTGAATTTCATAAAAATAAAAACAGTGAAACATTAAAAATACAACCAAATATAGCTAGCTTTGTCTCTCGCTCTTTCTTGCTTCTCCTTAATTTAGGAATACATTAATTTGTTAACTGTTCAACTATTGTCTTTCTCTCTCTTTGAGTCAACTACTCACCAAATTCTATGCACTGCACTGCTAGCTAGCTAGCTGTAGCTTATGCTTTTAGTACTAGATTCCTTCTCCTTTGGGTGGACAACAACATGTCAGTTCATGCTACAAGAGCTCTGCTAGGTTGGAGGACATCCTCTGGAAGTTGTCAAAATTACTGTGTAAGTCTATGGAAGGGGGTGAGAACCACAAGCCTCCTACAATTTCCATTGAAGTCAATGTACCCAGAGGAGGATGGAAACTAGATTCCCCCAGGCTACACCATGGTGCTACCTCAGAGAGTGCTGTTGAGGCTACTGTAGACCATTGTTTCAATCAATTATTTGGTGACATTTGAATGTATTTTGTATAGTTTTATCTAAAAGGATTTCCATAAGGTGGCACGTTTTCTCATGGGACCTCCTATGTTTGCACTCGCTTGCACGTTTATCTGTCACGACTTCCGCCGAAGTCGGTCCCTCTCCTTGTTCAGGCGGCATTCGGCGGCCGACGTCGCCGGCCTTCTAGCCATCGCCGATCCACTTTTCATTTTCCATTTGTTTTGCCTTTCCCCAATTACATGTTAATTTTTTAACCCACTGTTTTCCCCATGTTTGTTGTGCGTTATTATTCCTGAGTTATGTCAGTCCTATTTGGTGGCCTTGGTATATTTTCAACTTTGTAATTATATGAGTAAACTACGTTGTGTTGCTCATCTCTGCTGTCCTGCGCCTGACTCTTTTGCACCAACTACACCAAGCGCTTTGCCATTATAATTTTTTAATTGGTGTAATAGTAAAGACCATAGGCAGCTCGTGAGTTTAAAGTTTGGTGAAGCTTACAATTTATCATACCAGTTCTACCGATTTGTGTGCCAGTTATGATTATTTTTATATGCGCATTTTCGTGGAACAGTTTCATTTCAATAATAACATTTTCATTTCTCTAAGTCATTGTCACGTTAATCATTCTTCTATCTTCTCCAAGGTACAATATATATGCCTAAAGCCGACAAAACAGTAGGAAATATCCTGATAAATTCATTTATTTTTCAATCACATTAATCTCTCTACACTGTCTGTCTGCCTCCCTTAAACACATTTCTGATTTGAAACAATCCACAGCAAAAAAAAGAAGCTAATGATGCTCTATGGCTATGTCATGCTCTCCGGTGAAGTATTTTAAATGATTTTATTTAGACAGGAGTAATTATATAATTTTGACATAACATCAATTTACTTCAGGGCAATCCAGCATCCTGTCAGTGCACTGTGCACCCACCAACTTTCCTTTCCAATTTGCATGAAGCTGAGACCATAGTTCAGTATATAACGACGAGAAGCTCATGTTTCCGCCGTTCCCGCCTTTAAGGCAGGCAACAAGCTTAGGTCGGTATATTATTCCCATAGAAACGAATTGGGCTTATTCAAGACAGATTTAGGCGAGAGTGAGCCCTCTCGCTTCTCTGCGCTTAAACTATACCACCAGAGAAAACAGCCGATCGGAGCGAAACACCGCCCACTATATGTATCATGTCTAGCCAGAATAAATGAGACTTTCGTCCAGCCAGCATCAGATACATGGTCTGCAAATACTTGTTGTTCGACGACTTATGGGACTCCAATCACGGCCGGTTGTGAAACAGACTGGATTCGAACCAGGGTGCTGTTGGCGTCTCCACAGACAGCCTTAGACCGCTGGGCCACTCGGGAGCCACAGTCTATTCTATACGTATTCTCTTAACGAAATGGGCCACTATTCTGATAATTGCTCTGATGACTTGGATACATTTTGGGATGAGTTGAGTAATAAATGTGTGAAATGTCTTGAACATCCACAGCATCCGATCCGACCAGGTGAGCTCGAAGTGCTGCAAAGATCATCTTTATTTGATGTTGCTACGTTTTGATGTTTGTCTGTGCACAGCGCACACTTGTAGTCTACAAACAGATGTATTTTTTTTTGACCAGGGTACGAATTTAGTCCAAACTGTGGCAGGCATGATGATGGGGGAAAGTCAGAGGGACCATATCGAAGGTGTGCCTCCCAGACCTTCAATAATGGGAGCTTCGGGAAATGCCGACCCTGTTCTAGCTGCCCTCCAAATCATCAGAAGCTGTCTGAATGCAACGCAACGATAGACACACAGTGCTGCGGAGCAGGGTGAGCGCCAATTCTGTCTAGGATAGCTTCAAATCTTGACAGGGAAAAAATATGCCCATTTGTTTTTCATCTGGTTCTGGTTGTTTGAGTAAAATGTTTAACTGTAAACCCTATATCTAGGGACCAGACAGGCTGTTGGAAAGGAGCCCTGGGGACTACGGTGAGTTTAAGCTATGATGATGAAGCTGATGATTCTATTTAGTTAAAAGCATTTGTGTGTTAGACGTTGAAGTCCACTCTCAAACCTATCATGGCAGTTATTCTTCTGTAGACTCAAACTACATCAACAGACAGTGACCCAGGGATGCTATTTATTCACAAATGTTTTCAATTTTGGTCAAGGTCCTCCCAATAGGGCAAAGAGAAAACAAAACAAACATATTAAATTAGGAATGGCATAGTTAATATGTTGACTTCACATCAATTTTAGACTCAACAGATGCAACAGTCAACAACGTTAAGGGTCCAAGTGTCAACATCAAATCCCACCACAGACAAACCCTTTGATCCGAATCCACTTGTCAACCATCAGACTGCATGTAAGTTCCAACAAATATGAGCCATTTTAGAAGTCATTTTAGAAGGTACTGAGTTTGATAATACCAGTCCTTCACCATTCAAAAATATGACTAAACTGCTTTGTTAGGATACTGCTGAACATGTCTTTAACTGCTCATTGCCACGGTCCTCTGTGTTCTTTCAGGGATAGTGCTTACTGTCATCTTGGTTCTCTCTGTACTTGTATTTCTCTTAATCAACTGTATTAAGAAGAGAAGGAGAAGATCAAGAGCCTTTTGCACCAGAGGTGAGCAGAATGATGAGCATTAGGCAGAATCAAAAATGTCAAACTGCATAACACAGACCATCTGGTTTGACATGTTCGCTTAAAACCGCTTTAACTCTTCCACTTACCTTACTCTGTGTAAAAAGCACTTTTTTCATGTCCTGTTTTTGAATGGGTGTGATTTGACACAGATAAGGAGAGTAAGCCGTGCTTTAAGGTCAGCCTTAAAGACTGCCTCCCATCAGACAATATCCTGTATACCAACCAACAGTCACGGAGCAGTAGGAGAACAGCAGCTGTCAATGAAGAGTTTGCTCTCCTACAGTCAGAGACAAGGAGCCTAGAGGACATTTTGAGTGAGTTATCAAGTGCTATTACTGATGGTTCTATTACTAATTACAAATATTTTAAGTAGAAATTGTGCACCAATATTTAATTTGAAATGCCTGCTATATTAAATGAAGTGTCCTTTAATATAGACCACATGGATAATTAAATAAATCAGGTCTATAAATCCGAACTATTCCTTTTAAAATAATTGTTTCAAAAGAAACATTGAACATCTAATAGTCAAATCATAGTGTAAAAGCAGATGAGCTGGTTCTACTCTTTTTGTACATTTTCTGGTGTTTTGTGGTGGAAAACTTTGTGGGTCAATCAAAACACGTCAACCGTTACTCAACAATTCACATTGTGAAGCTTGCATTCAATTGCCCCTCCCTGTTGCACACAAACTTCCATTCCAACTGTCAAAAGGGAATTTATGGATTTAAGATGAAATCGTCAACCCTGTTACTTTATATGGCACTTAATATAGTAATTCTTTTATTTAACTTCTTGAGATGGGAAATCATGTTTTTTATTAAGTTGACCATGTGCTCTTCATGACAGAATTTTAAATTGAGGTGAAATCAGGTTTTTCTCCACCAAGTGACAATACCCAAAAGGGACTCATTTCGTGGAACGACCCATTAATTCAAGATTTACGCATTTGGCTCTGGTTTGACCCAAGTCAGCATTACAGACGCCCCACTCACCCTTAGTGATATTTCCCCTCGTCTCACCAGGTCCTGACCTCCAGTCGGCGCCGCTGCAGACGGTTCTGGACAACCTGGATGTTCTAGAGGAGCTTGTGATCCTGCTGGACCCAGAGATACCTGGGGTGAAGAACACCAGCCACCTAGCATCTCGCTGCTCCTTCCCCGCCACCTGGATTACCTACACCTACTCCCTGAGGGACAGCAAGAGCCCCCTGAGGGCCGTGCTGGAGGGGGTCACCACCAAGCACCCAGACTGGACTGTAGGACAATTGGCCAGGCTGCTGAGAGAGATGGACCGGAACGACGCAGTGGCGGTGCTCACCAAGCTCACCTTGCTTAAGGTTGTCTAGTCTGGGTGTGTTCTGTGTTGGGTCCAGAAGAGATGGCACCATCCAGATACAACCACAAGTCTCTACCACCTGCCAAGGCACTGAGATATAACAGAAGGGCCAGTAGGAGGCATGCTTTCCTTGGGGACCCCAAAGTTCCAAGGCAGTGATTGGGAACACTGAATTAGGGTTCAAATAAGATATTTAACTGTGATAACATGGTACTTATTACTTAAAGCAGGGATGTTAACCCTGGTGTCCTGAAAAAGAAGAGCCACACACTCTAGGAGCTCAGATGCAATAACCCAATAACCAATGTTTCGACAGACAAGCTTGTCTTCATCAGGGTATAATGACAAACACCGCGGGGTAACTAGTTTATATAGTGTCAAAGGACACACACAGGTGTCTGTAATCATGACCGGGTGTGGCTTGATATCATTGGTTAATTTTCATATATATTTAGAACATACACAAAACATAAATGGATAGAACGCGATCATAGATACAATTTTGCTACATAGGCCTACAAAAACACAATAATCACAAGAATGGCTTCAGATCAATGTCCAGGCAGCCTCTCGTTTTAACAATAAATTGTCGAGGTTCCCCCTTCTCCTAGAGAGGGTGACATGTTCAATGCCGATATAACGTAGGGACGAAATCGAGTGGTTCGCCTCCAAAAAGTGGGCCGCAACTGGGTATGTCGAGTTTTTGAACATAATGGTGCTACGATGCTCCGATATCCGTACTTTTAATTTGCGCTTCACTTTACCACAAGGTCAAGTTAAGATAAATAACACTTTTTATTGGGATCTGTTTCCCTGTTTGGGGGTGTTTAAAGGACCTACATTTGTCAGTGCCATTGCATTGAGCGCAGCCATTACACTTGTAGTTTCCATCCGGTAGAGGCGCACAGACGATGTGCAGGGGTATTTTTGGGTGGTAAATCAGTGTTTACCAATTGATCTGAGATTTCTGCACCGCTAGAATACAACCAAGGGATGGTCCGAAAACACATTACTGATACGTCATCGGATCTTAGAATGTGCCAATGTTTTGGAATGATTCTCAATTTTTTCAGAGCACTTTGAATAGCGGGTAGTGTGGACGCAATAATGCTTCTTTTTGAGACTCTCAATGGCAGTATTAAATCTGACAATTTTTGTGCCCCCTCTCCTTGAATTTTCTTTGAGTCTCAGCCATATTTCTGTCAAAATCGGATTGTTTTTTTTGTGATTCGACAGAATCAAGGGAAGCGGGTGACAGCGATCAGCCCTCAAACTGTTAAGATCAGTAGGTGTCCTGTAAAGATCAGTGTATAGAACATTATCCTCACACAAAATCAGAAGATCAAGGAAACTGATTTGACGTGTGTCAGATGTGGCATAGTAAATCTCAGGTGCTCAGAACAAGGGTTAAGTTCCCAACCTGGCCCTCACACAATCATTATCATCTTATGTCAAATGTTTAAACACCATGATTTTATCACCAACCAATGATATTGCTGTATTTATACATTGCATGTTGTTATATAAATGTCATGTAAGCATTTTGTTTTTTTAATTCAATTTTCAATTGACCAAGTCTGATTTGTTCAAACATCTTAATATTTGCTTAATAAAGATGTTATAAAGTGCATAGAAAAATTAACAGGTTTAGAAAAATGTAAACAAATATTTACAAACTCAGGGTTTATTTGTACAAGGTAACAAAGACAAGTTCACACGTTCTTATGTCTTTTACACACTTTGTTATACTTTAAAATAACCCTGCCATATAGAACATACAGCTTTCTGAACCAGTTCTGGGAGAGATCGTCATGGTAACTTCAGGTTTCCAACTAGTGCTTTGCATGCTTCATCGAACACACAGGCCAGCTCTGCAGGACATTAAAACCAAGTTACTCTTATTATATTATCAGCATCATCCTCTTTTTTGCATTAGTATTCTTTAACATCTGTCAGAACAACTGAGGTAGAATCCTGGCAAGAGGTTGGGGAGTGGAGTGGGTATAGACAAACTTTCTGCTCTGAGCGGTGTTCCCACATCTGGTTTTGAGCAGAAAAGGAAGCTAGGTTAAGGATAGCCGTATCCCTGAAAACCAGATGCATCTTGTTATTGGCAAACTCTGCTAAGGGTGTTTGACACATGGGAATACAGGCTCCATCTCACTGATTGGTCACGCAGGCAGGTGGGCTTAAGTTCTTCCTTATGGTGTATTAAATTCCAAAAGGTCAGTAGTCATTTCCTTTAGATTATTATCTCTAGCTTGAAGGGTTCTCTGTAGCACGCAGATGGGAAGAATAGCATGGACTCGAATGCTTGCTATTCTCCTGCTAGAAGGCCTGACAATAATAAGGCCTGCTGTACTTTCTCCATGAAAATTATACCAGAACAAAGAAATAAAATCAAAACAATTAAAAAATACCTGCTTTAGAACAATGTCTTGTGTAAAGACTGAAATGTAATACACAACTGTCCTCAAACATCAAGGTTCAAATAAAAGAGGAAACAAAGTTAACATAAAGAGGAATCGAGGGGAGGAAGATTTCCCACAAGACCACCACCATTTCTACTAAGTACAGCTAGTTTCACCAGTCCAAAATCTGAACAGAAACATGAATAAATACTATTCTAGAGCTCAAGCAATCTCTCATTGTGAAGATGTAAACAGTGTGTACATTTGATTTCCTAATATGTCTGACTGAACTGAAAGCGTTATCTAAAGTTGTACGACAGCAAACGTTAAGGTGCTGAGTGCATTCTCTCCCTATCTAGGTTTTACACCAAGACATGATTCGCTCTTAAAGCCATCCTACGGAGCAACATACAGTACAATACTGGCCTAATGCTATGCTTGAGATCTCCAGTGCACAGGGGTGCTGTCAGTCCACACAGTCGGGTATATATATAGAGTTCATAATGCATCTCTTAGTGGTGTAACTTGGACAGTGTTCCACCCTTTGTGGATTGCGGAGAATGTCAGAGAGAGAAGTCAGTACTTTGTTAACTCCACTGAATGTTGAGAAATATGGAGTCTGGATTTTGTTAGTTCACTAAAGACGCGTAACTGTAGCGCAGCAAAGTCGTAGGCCTAATATTATTGCAAAAGGTAAACAGCATTTGCCATGATAGTAATAAAATATATTTTAAAATAAAAAAAGACGCACTGAGGTTTCCAGCTAAGCTCGTCACTCTTGGTTTGGGTAGTGTTTGCTACATACAAAAATTGTGAAGGGAAAGTTCTTAAAGATATGATTTAGCGGCAGCAAACTAAGGGTGTCACCAACCGTTATCTAACCGTTTAGCTGAACATAACGGAGGTCCCTTCACCGGTCTGTGTGAGAGGGGAGTGGAGAATGGATAGAAATAGGTATTATTTGACCTAGGAGCTTCCAAGCCTATGGCCCATCATATCTAGCACCATGGTTCTCTGAACAGTCAACAGAAAGCAAATATGTACAACCTGACGCATGATGAGCACTGTGAAATATAATTTCAAATAAATAAAACTGATTAAAAGGTTCAAGTAAAGATGGAGATATGGCTAAGGGATTGACTCCCCCCGCCCTCTGACAAAAAAAGATAAGGAATCTTTCCAAGTCTAGCTTTTCTGGTCCACCCTTATTTCAACAGGAAGGGCTTGACGTTATGGAGTCAAGGAAAATACCTTCATGCAACATAGAACCAGCATAACCACAACAGATGTCTGCAGCGTTCAGTATCCTGTTCTCAAGAAAAAACCCACACTATAACGGTAGCTACTTCCGCCCTCTCTTGTGGTGAACTTGTCCAACCTCTGGCAGGTGCATATCGGTTAGGAGCCAATGTGAGCTTATGGATGCATGTCCCTGTGTGGCGCTCCTCTTCCCTCTTGCTCCCCATCTCCTGGCCCTGGTTCCTCTCCCAGTCTCTTCGTAGTGGCTCATCCTTTCCTGTATTTTCTCCTCCCCCACCTCCCAACCCAGTAAAACCTTAATTTAAGGCTTTTAACCTCTGTCTTCCCCTGTTGCCTCTGCTCTCACTCCCTCCCTAGCTCCTTGTCCCCCCTGCAGAGACTGGCAGTACCACGTCCTCCTCCTGCCCCTAGTTGAGGAAGCGTCTGCATTTCCGGGCCCCGCAGTTGCAGTTGAGCTTGCTTGCTGGGTCTTCTATGGGTAACTTGTAGTCGTGGGTGAGCTCCTCGCCCCGGTAGATCTTGCGCAGGGCGAAGATGACAATGTGCTTCTGGCCCTCCACGTTGATGACACGCGAGTATCAGTTGGGCTCGCACGAGTGGTTGATGAAGCGCGCCGCATTGCCGTGCATGGTGGCGTCCACCACGTCAAAGTCATCCATACGGAACATGTAGCAGCCGATGCCCTCTGGAGGAAGGAGGGAAAAGAGACAGGGGACTTAGTTTTAGTTTAACATGCATTATGTTGGTATCAATAACATTTATTCATTCAAGCCCACAATTAGTGGATTTTAAAGATGTCCACCAACTAAGGTCTTGTTGGGACAAACCATAGAGCTTATGTCATCTCAACCACACTCTGAACTGATTGATCTCACCTTGCCATCGTAGTACTTCTCCCGCTTGTCTGTGAGCACTGAGCGAATGACAATGCCGGCATACTCAATGACCATCTCCTGAGCATCGATGTTCCTCTTGCAGAACAGACCTCAGCCGTGGAAAGCAGACCTACACCAGAGAGAAATGTCAGAAGAGGCTCAAGTATGAACAACAGTTTCCATAGCTAATCTCCTTGGCTATTAAAAGTATGAGATGATCACATTATTATTTATTTATTATCTGATCCTGAGTCAATGGGAATTCATGTTACTCATTTTGCAGCAGAATTACAGAACAGAAAAGGGAGAGGCAGGAAATATAAACCATGCCTCAGTCCCTTGTTTGCTTTAATAGCTGTAGAGAACCGCTGTGACGGCTTCCTGTCCAGACAGATGACCTATTGTGGGGTCAGTTGGCACCCAACTGAGAAACACATGAGCTCTTTAGCCCAGAATCATGATCATAGTCACAGGCTCTGTCCATAGTATTGGCTTTGACCTCAGCCTCAGGGGGGACCAGGACTAGGTGTGTGCTGACCTGTACACGCCTACAGCCTCCTTAGATGTCCTCTCCAGATGTCTGAAGCGCATGGCCATGAGGAGCTCCAAGCTAGTGGCACGTCTAGGAGAAAAGGGATAAGCAAAGTCAAAGTCAAAGTCAAAGTCACCATTATTTGTCAGTTGTACAACCGAATGCCTTCAACCGAAATGTGTCTTCGCATTTAACCCAACCCCTCTGAATCAGAGAGGTGTAGTGGGCTGCCTTAATCGACATCCACGTCTTCGGCGCCCGGGGAACTGTGGGTTAACTGCCTTGTGCAGAGAAGCAGAGAAGATGACGATGTGCTTCTGACCTTTCACGTTGAACTCTGAGAAAAGATTCACTAGAGACTAAACCTGCAGTTGTACAGCTCTCATTTGTTACTCATACGTCTGAATGAAAACATTGATATGTTATGTCTACCAACTTATAAAAGGATCATTTGTTGATGTGAAAGTAGATTTTTAAAGGAACAACACTTGCGGCCATATACAACAAGTTCTAAGAATGTTCCGCTAGACCTCATCTTTCATGGACTAGCTCCTGCAGTATTTAAGCCAAAGTTTCATTTTTTAAGATGTTAGCATTTAGCTAGCTTTCTTTGCGATGGCCAGCATACAATAACTCTGTAATCTGACCTGGTGGATTTGAGTGGCTTCATCCTCTTCCTCACCGTAGGGGTTGATGTTAGGTAGCTGGTGGTGCTGGGAAGCCAGGTAGTTGAAGGTGGACTTCCTGTAACAGAAGACAGGAACAAGATGTTAGGTACAATTTTACAGTATGCAGGCTTGACTTTCTTTATCCTTGTTTTTTTTGCCCAACACTGGTGTAGAATTTGGGATGTGGACATCACCCACACACTCTTCATATGTTAATGAATGGAGCAGCATTGACGTCATACAGGTCTTACTTCTAGCTCACGCAGACTGTGGAGGTGGAGATGACACTCACATAGAAACACAACAGCCACATCCTTTGTTCCTTTAAACCAAACAGCTGTCTACATTCAAAACAGATATTTCACCAATACTCCACACAGAGAGCCTAGCTTCCACTTTGAAGTTGAAAACCACCTACAACGGGGGAAAACCCAGACTCTCCAGACATTTGCTAGACAGTGGTATGGGTTGACCAACTGCAAGGTTGCAAGTTCAATTCCCCGAGCTGACAAGGTACACATCTGTCATTCTGCCCCTGAACAGGCAGTTAACCCACTGTTACTAGGCCGTCATTGAAAATAAGAATTTGTTCTAGCAAAATAAAGGTAAAAAATAATTAAATAAAAAATGTGAGGACAAAGCAATACCTGTTCCCACCATTACACTCCCACCATTACACATGTGGTGATTCACCAATTCTCTAAACACTTCCAAATGAATACATTTTTTTAAATTAAACTTCTAAGCTACGACTCATGATATCTAGGAAGTATTGGTTAAAATGTTTACAAGATATGTAAAAGGAATCTGTTAGACAACTCGGACTCAATTTCCCGAATTACATTCCAGAATAATGACTTTCCTTATAATTTAACTTCCAGGGCCCCTGTAGTGGACAGAACACCGGGACACTGACCTGAGGTAGACCTCAGTGCGGGCGCATCCAGAGGGGTTGACAGGCAGGTCCTCCTCTTGGCTGATCTGTTTAAAGAAGCAGAAGGCGTGGCCATGGCAGCGGTGGGCCCCCTGGAGCTGCTCCACCAGGAAGACCACTGTGTCGTGGAGCAGGCCCAGCATACGGGCACCTGTCATCCCAGAGGACGACAGCTGCCTAAGCCTGGCCCCCGCCCGCGCCTCCTGGACACAGTCTATCACTGCCCTCCAGGCCACTGAGAAGGGAAAGGAGGAGGAAGAGGAATGGAGAGAGAGAAGAGTAAGGTGTGAGTAACACACCATAACACACAAATTAGCCTACATTTTGTGCTAGATGGTTTATTACACAAGTTCATTCTAGTCAAGTACGAGAACAAGTATATTTCATCATCTTATGTTTAGTCATATGTAGAAATAGTGGGTATTTGTGCAGAAATCATTGCCTTGAGTATTGGGTAATGTAATTATTTCTAAACTAACATTCTACAGATAACAGACACATGCAGTCTATTCATTTTCCCTTTCCTCCCTGAAACCTCACCCTCTATGCTGTCTGCCTCCACACTAAAGCAGTCATCGCTTTTGATCTCGAAGCGGAGGTGGGGCTGGTCTCGGCTGGGGGGGGGCACTCATCGTCCTCGTCTGAGGGCAGCAACTCATCATCTGAGCAAGATACAGCACCTGACAGGATGGAAATACCACAGGGTATTTTCAAATCAGGCAGATTTCTTTACAGTGTACAGGTATAAGTAGTATCATCAGTCATCATCATCCAAGTCATTGTCACACAGACATACTGTTCATACGGCACCATTACACATAAGTACCTGAGTATTTGTTCCAGTCAGTAAGGGTACTGCGGCCCACTGCCTGGGGAAAGAGTCCTGAGGTAGAGTCATGTTCCCAGGACATTGGACAGAGGAAGCACTTCAACCTCCGACAGGGCGGGCAGAGGGAGAGGTCAGCAAGATATCAGTAGCAACGAGGGGAAACAGCTGAGAGCTGGGGACGGAGGCATCACCAGTACATCACTGGGGCCAAGCTTTCTGCCATGCAGGACCTACAGTTGAAGTCAGAAGTTTACATACACTTAGGTTGGAGTCATCAAAACTTGTTTTTCAACCACTCCACAAATGTTGTTAAAACTATAGTTTTGGCAAGTCGGTTAGGACATCTACTTTGTGCATGACAAGTCATTTTTCCAACAATTTTTTACAGACAGATTATTTCACTTATAATTCACTGTATTACAATTCCAGTGGGTCAGAAGTTTACATACACTAAGTTGACTGTGCCTTTAAACAGCTTGGAAAATTCCAGAAAATGATGTCATGGCTTTAGAAGCTTCTGATAGGCTAATTGACATCATTTGAAGGTGTACTTGTGGATGTATTTAAGGCATACCTTCAAACTCAGTGGCTCCTTGCTTGACATCATGGGATGTCCCCCACTGCACATGGGGACAATGATTGTACTTTTTGGAGAAATGTTCTCTGGTCTGATGAAACAGAAATAGAACGGTTTGGCCATAATGACCATCGTTATGTTGCACCGTGAAGAACCGTGAAGCACGGGGGTGGCAGCATCATGTTGTGGGAGTGCTTTGCTGCAGGACGGACTGATGCACTTCACAAAATAGATGGCATCATGAGGGGAAATTATGTGGCTATATTGAAACAACATCTCAAGACATCAGTCAGGAAGTTAAAGCTTGGTTGCAAATGGGTCTTCCAAATGGACAATGACCCCAAGCATGCTTCCAAAGATGTGGCAAAATGGCTTAAGGACAACAAAGTCAAGGTATTGGAGTGGCCATCACAAAGCCCTGACCTCAATCCTATAGACAATTTGAGGGCAGAACTGAAAAAGCGTGTGCGAGCAAGGAGGCCTATAAACCTTACTCAGTTACATCAGCTCTGTCAGGAGGAATGGGCCAAAATTCACCCAACTTGTGGAAGGCTACCCGAAACGTTTGACCCAAGTTAAACAATTTAAAAGGCAATGCTACCAAATACTAATTGAGTGTATGTAAACTTCTGTCCCACTGGGAATGTGATGATAGAAATAAAAGCTGAAATGAATAATTCTCTACTATTATTCTAACATTTCACATTCTTAAAATAAAGTGGTGATCCTAACTTACCTAAAACAGGAATTTTACTAGGATTAAATGTTGGGAATTGTGAAAAACTGAGTTAAATGTATTTGGCTAAGGTGTACAGTCGTGGCCAAAAGTTTTGAGAATGACACAAATACATGTTCACAAAGTCTGCTGCCTCAGTTTGTATGATGGCAATTTGCATATACTCCAGAATGTCATGAGTGATCAGATGACTTGCAAAGTCCCTCTTTGCAGTGCAAATGAACTGAATCCCCAAAAACTGCATTTCAGCCCTGCCACAAAGGACCAGCTGACATCATGTCAGTGATTCTCTCGTTAACACAGGTGTGAGTGTTGACGAGGACAAGGCTGGAGATCACTCTGTCATGCTGATTGAGTTTGAATAACTGACTGGAAGCTTCAAAAGAGGGTGGTGTTTGGAATCTTTGTTTTTCCCTTGTCAACCATGGTTATCTGCAAGGAAACACGTGCCGTCATCATTGCTTTGAACAAAAAGGGCTTCACAGGCAAGGATATTGCTGCCAGTAAGATTGCACCTAAATCAACCATTTATCGGATCATCAAGAACTTCAAGGAGAGCGGTTCAATTGTTGTAAAGAAGGCTGTAGGGCACCCAAGAAAGTCCAGCAAGCGCCAGGACCGTCTCCTAAAGTTGATTCAGCTGCGGGATCGGGCACCAGCAGTACAGAGCTTGCTCAGGAATGGCAGCAGGCAGGTGTGAGTGTATCTGCACACACAGTGAGGCAAAGTCTTTTGGAGGATGGCCTGGTGTCAAGAAGGGCAGCAAAGAAGCCACTTCTCTCCAGGAAAAACATCAGGGACAGACTGATGTTCTGCAAAAAGGTACAGGGATTGGACTACTGAGGACTGGGGTAAAGTCATTTTCTCTGATGAATCCCCTTTCCGATTGTTTGGGGCATCCGGAAAAAGCTTGTCCGGAGAATACAAGGTGAGCGCTACCATTAGTCCTGTGTCATGCCAACAGTAAAGCATCCTGAGACCATTCATGTGTGGGTTTGCTTCTAAGCCAAGGAAGTGGGCTCACTCATAATTTTGCCTAAGAACACAGCCATGAATAAAGAATGGTACCAATACATCCTCCGAGAGCAACTTCTCCCAACCATCCAGGAACAGTTTGGTGATGAACAATGCCTTTTCCAGCATGATGGAGCACCTTGCCATAAGGCAAAAGTGATAACTAAGTGGCTCGGGGAACAAAACATCAATATTTTGGCCAATAATAAACATAATAATATCATGGCCAGGAAACTCCCCAGACCTTAATCCCATTGAGAACTTGGTCCATCCTCAAGAGGCGGGTGGACAAACAAAAACCCACAAATTCTGACAAACTCCAAACATTGATTATGCAAGAATGGGCTGCCATCAGTCAGGATGTGGCCCAGAAGTTAATTGACAGCATGCCAGGGCAGATTGCAGAGGTCTTTAAAAAGAAGGGTCAACACTGCAAATATTGACTCTTTGCATCAACTTCATGTAATTGTCAATAAAAGCCTTTGACACTTATGAAATGCTTGTAGTTATACTTCAGTATTCCATAGTAACATCTGACAAAAATATCTAAAGACACTGAAGCAACAAACTTGTATATTTGTGTCATTCTCAAAACTTTTGGCCACGACTGTATGTAAACTTCTGACTTCAACTGTATATACCAGGCGGTGTCAGAGGAAAGCCGCAAAATTTTTTCAAAAAGACTCCAGTCACCCAAGTCATAGACTATTCTCTCTGCTTCCGCACGGCAATCGGTACCGGAGCCAAGTCTAGGACCAAAAGGCTCATGCTCATTGGATGACATGTCTGGTGAGTATGCAGACCAAGGAAGAACTGGGACATGTTCCGCTTCCAGGAATTGTGTACAGATCCTTGCAACATGGGGCCGTGCATTATCATTTTGAAACATGAAGTGATGGCGGTGGATGAATGGCATGACAATGGGCCTCAGGATCGTGTCACGGTATCTGTGCATTCAAATTGCCATCAATAAAATGCAATTTTGTTCCATGTCCGTAGCTTATGCCTGCCCATACATAACTTCATGCCACGATGAGTGAGGGTTTGATGCAGTGTTGTGTTACCAGGACTCTCACCTGACTGGGCGCAGGGGCTGTGTGCTATAATGCTATTCTCTCCTTATCAGGAATCTCTTCAACAGGTTTCTCAGGGACAGGCGGTCGGACCTCATGGGTCGTACATGTGTATTTGCATCGCCGCAGTGGGTTCACCGTGCTCCAGTACCAGCGAGAACACCTGGGGAAAGGGGAGGAGTTGAAAGAAAGGAAGTCATACAAAACCATGCATATTTCTGTTTCATTATTAATTATGAATTTCTGCTACTTACTGGTAACCCACGGGAAGAATTGTCCTTGCTTTGCAGAGAGCTCAGTCAGCATACCTAGATTTTCAAACTGCAAAGAGCCTGAATTCAGAAAATAACAATTATTAGATGAGCATAACCCATAACCAGGCCTGTGTCCACTGTACTGTGATACCTGTACTCAAGTGAACAAAAAATAAAAATGTAATGTGTCGAGAAAACATACCAATCAGCAAATTGATGTTCTGGCTCCAGTCCGGTCAAGAACTTCCTGCGAAGACTGACCCCATCAAAGTCCACGTACATCCTCCGATTCACCTCAAACCCTTGGCCAGTGATGATCTGCAATGGAACAAGAACAATGTACATTTGCGTGAGGAAACTCATTTAAAAAAACAACAGTCCCACTACTGAGTAGTCCCAGGACTTTACCTTGCCACTGATGAGGTATCTGTGTTTGTAGCAGTAGACCTTCTTGTCGTCCTGGAATACACAGTTGCGGGAGCGGGCACACATGAAGTGGTAGTTGCTCTGGCAGGAGGTCAGACAGCAGCCTACTGTGGCACCTGTATGGTTACAGCGCTCACAGCGCTGAGGGAACAAGAGACAGACAGGTTAGATCAGTCCGGGAAGAGAAAATAGGGGTTGATAAGGAGTTTGAGAGATGATGGACATTGGACAAAGACACACAAACTACAGCTGCTGGGAAAAAGCCTCACCATGAAGCGCACCCTAGCGAGGGCACTGTGCACTTGCATCAGAGAGCCATTGTCCTCCTTGAACACCTTGGCGGACCACATAGAGCAGTTGATGTGAGCCCATTCATTCTGGCCCAGGTACAGCAGCCTGCCCGCCTCCTGAGGAACACACAGAGGAGGTTAGAAATACAGAACTGGTGGGTTACCTACTGTGTGGATTTGGTTGACTTAATTTCCTGTGAGTCAAGGGCTGTTATGTTGAACAAGGGTATGAAGGCTTAGTTCTATGAAGTCAGAGTGTGGTTTATGCTTCTTTCCACCATGCTGTGATTTCTTAAGTCACTTTTGAGAAGGGCTTCTCAGAAGTGTTCTGAAACCTAGTTTCAGTCTTACTCACATTGGACTTAGCATCTCCATACTTTTGGCACAGTGAGCATTGCCTCTCGTCGTCCTTGGACCACCCTGTGTCTAGGTCAGCCTTAGACAGCCGTTCCTCAGACTTGGATGGCCGACCGGCTCGTCCCCTTTTCCCTGAGGGACAAACGCCTGACATCACACCAAAACAATCCCCGTAGCAAATATTGAATGAACCAATTTCCTCTCATATTTTTTCCTCCCCTCAGTTGTGTAAAGTGCCTCTTCTTGTTTCACCTCCAGGCGTGGTACGTTCTCCGTCTGCAGGGTCCCCAGAGGGGCCCTGGGCCTTAGCTACTCCCTCTCATGCCACTGGGCGTACACGTGCTCAGTGGTTGGGGGCTGAACCACATGGGACAATGGGAAAAGGAATGGATGGAGAAATGTGAGGAGATGAAAGAAGAGGAAGTCAAGCTGTGTGTTAGACTCATGCTGTGTTAGATTCCAACTTGAGTTACCAGCGAGTATCTCAAATTTGGATGGTTTACATGAGAGTTACATGCACACACAGTTACACTCAAGTTCGAATTTTACGTGAAGAGTACAACTGAGACAGTGGCTCACATCTAGCTAATTGTGATTACACTAATTTACATTAACATGTCAGCATCCTGCCCCTGTTTGTCTCCGGGCCTCTAGAGGTCACCTGTGTTTCCCTCTGCCTTAGCTCTTCCTCGTGTGTCCTTATTAGTGTTATCCAGTTCACCTGTGCCTTGTTTCCCTAGAGTATTTTAGCTGTGTTTTCCCCTTGTTCCTCACTTGGTTTTTTGAGTCTTGGCTATGTGTCTCCTGCTGTGTCCCATCGTCTTTCCTAGTGATCTAAACTATCCCAAGTAAGCTTTCTAAGTTATTTTTATTTTGTTTTTCTCCCCTCGTGGAGTTATTTTATTTTTCCTCCTGTTTTGTTTACTTTGTCCCCAAGCTAGTATTCCTCTTTCTGAGAAGAACTTTTGTTGGACTATCTTTTGACCTGCAAAGAAACCTCTCCTTAAATTAAATCTACTTTGCCTGGAGTATTGCCTTGGAGTGTTTCATTTGGGTCCAACACTACCTCCTCTGTGGCTAAGGGGTAGAACACCCAACTCTCCACTTCTGAGACCCGAGTTCGAGCCCAGCCTGTGACAGAAAAACCAAGTCACTCATGGACTCAGAAACACTCAGTTCCAAGGACCTGTTGGCGGTGATGGCTCAACATGAGGCATCTTTCCAGCGCCATGAAGCCGTTCTCAGCCGACAAGAAGAGCTGATGGCCAGTCATTCTCAACTCCTGGCTGATATGATGAGTTCCATCCGCCAGCTCTTTGAACACCTCCCTGGTCCTTCCCCTTCCTCTGGGTCACCCCCCAGTGGCGACAGGCCTTCTCCAGTGGCGGAGCCCCGACTACCACCTCCCAAGCCCTTTTCTGGAGATCCAAGTTCTTGCCAGGGTTTCCTCACCCAATGCTCCCTCACCTTTGAGCTCCAACCCTCAAGTTTTCCCACAGACCGTTCCAAGATTGCTTACATCATTACCCTTCTTTCAGACAAGGCGCTCTCCTGGGCCTCTGCGGTGTGGCAATCCCAGGAGGCCTGTTGTGACTCCCACGCTGCATTCGTAGAAGAGTTCAAGCGGGTGTTCGATCATCCTGTTAGTGGTCGGGAAGCTTCCAAGCGCTTACTGTCTCTCCGTCAGGGTTCCCAAAGCACGGCAGATTTTGCCATTGAATTTCGGACCATAGCAGCAAGGAGCGGATGGAATGATGAAGCGCTGAGGGTCTGTTTTCAGGGTTGTCCGAGCCCCTTCAAGATGAGTTAGCCACCCGAGAACCAGCTGGGGATCTCGAGTCCCTCATAGCATTGGCCATCCGCCTGGACAATCGCCTGAGAGAGCGGAGAACGGCTCGCCGCCAGGTGTCTCAGTCCCAAGTTCCTCCTGAACAGCTCCAGGATTCCCCGGAGGACATGCAGTTAGGCCGTTCCAGGCTTTCTCCCAACGAAAGGGAACGCCGCATGAGGGAGCGTCGGTGCCTCTACTGCGGGATGCCGGCCACTTCCGCTCCACTTGCCCCCGAGCTGGGAAACGCCTGTCCCCGCCCAGCTACAGGAGGGCTGTGATGGGGAAAATTAGAGCTCCTCCTACTAACGCTGTCCTAGCTATTCCAGCCACTCTGTCCTGGGGGCCACCAGCATCGGGTCCAGGCTATGATCGATTCGGCGCCGCAGGTGATTTCCTGGATTTAACCTTGGCTAAGGAACTTAAGATCCCTACCCAACTACTCCCTCAACCCCAGGCAGTTACAGCCTTAGATGGCAGACCTCTGGAACCAGGAGAAGTTACAGAGGCGACTCAGTCCCCGCGACTTACCATCTTTCAACACCAGCAGGAGGAGACCTTCTATCTCATTGACTCCCAGTATCCTATTATCCTGGGTCACCCTTGGCTGTGCAGACATAATCCCCAGATTGACTGGCCCACTGGCACCATTCTAAGCTGGGGTCCCACTTGCCAACTCACCTGCATGCTTCAGAGTCCCTCAGCCCTTAGTACCCAGTCTCAAGAGTCTGTTGACGCCTCCCGAGTCCCCAGTGTTTACCATCGATTCAAGGCAGTGTTCAGCAAGTCCCGGGCTACTTCCTTACCGCCTCACCGCACGTATGACTGTGCCATTGATCTACTCCCTGGTTCCTGCCCTCCTAGAGGTCGGATCTTTCCTTATCCTCCCCGAGCCAGCTATGGACACCTACATTAAGGAGTCCTTGGCAGCCGGCATAATCTGTGCCTCTACTTCCCGGCTGGGGCGGGCTTTTTTGTTGAAAAGAAGGACGGGGTCTTAGGCCTTGTATTGATTACCGGGGACTCAACAAGATCACGGTTCGAATCGATACCCCTTCCTCTCATGGCCACTGCTTTTGAGCTGCTTCAAGGGGCTTCCATTTTTACTAAGCTGGATCTCCGCAATGCTTACCATCTCGTATGGATCCGGCCAGGAGACGAATGGAAGACGGCCTTCAACACACCCACGGGCACTATGAATATCGGGTGATGCCGTTCGGGCTCACCAATGCCCCCGCAGTATTCCAAGCCCGATTAATGATGTTCTCCGGGATATGCTTAATCGGTTCGTCTTCGATGTACCTGGACGATATCCTCATCTTCTCGAGGTCACTGAAGGAGCATGAGGGCATGTTAGCAGGGTTCTCCAGAGGCTCCTTGACAATCACCTCTACGTTAAACCTGAGAAGTGTGAATTTCATGTTTCCCAGACTCAGTTTCTCGGGTTTATTGTCACTCCCGGCCACCTAGAGATGGATCCCAAGAAGGTCAAAGCGGTCCACAACTGGCCCACACCTGCCACGGTCAAGGAGGTTCAACGGTTCATTGGCTTTTCTAACTTCTATCGGAAGTTCATTAAGAATTTCAGCTCTGTAGTAGCCCCTTGACGACGCTTACTAAGGGAGGAGGGACCAAGGTTCACTGGGGTCCGGAAGCAGCAGGGCCTTCGAGGATCTCAAGCACCGCTTCACTTCTGCTCCGATCCTGGTGATCCCTGACCCAGAAAGACCTTTCGTGGTGGAGGTGGATGCCTCAGAGGTGGGGGTGGGAGCCGTCCTGTCACAGAGGAGTGAGGATGGAAGATTACACCCGTGTGCCTTCATGTCTCGCCGCCTGTCCGAGGCCGAGCGCAACTACCACGTGGGGGATCGAGAGTTGCTCGCGGTTAAACTGGCCTTGGAAGAGTGGCGCCATTGGCTTGAGGGGGCTCAGCATCCTTTCCAGGTTCTCACAGACCACAAGAACCTGGAATATCTCCAACAGGCAAAGCGGATGAACCCTCGGCAAGCACGATGGTCCCTCTTTTTTAATCGATTCCAGTTTCTCCTGTCTTACAGACCTGGCACCAAGAATGTCAAGCCGGATGCCCTGTCTCGAGCCTATTCTCCCGAAACACAAGAGAAGCCCTTGGCACTGATTATTCCGAGGCCCAGGATCGTCGCACCTCTTCAGTGGGAACTAGAAAGAGGGGTACGAGAGGCCCTTGTCCATGAGCCCGATCCAGGCGGTGGTCCCGCCGACGCCTGCACGCCTCTCTCTGTTCGGGCCCGCCTTGCAGTGGGGTCATGAGTCGCCCTTGACCTGCCATCCAGGTAGTGCTCGCACACTGGAATTCCTCCAGCGGCGGTTTTGGTGGCCAGTCCATCAAGAAGGACGTGCAGGTCTATGTTGAGGCCTGCCCTGTGTGCAACCAGGAAAGTCTACACGCCAGCGACCCCAGGGACTTCTCCATCCCTTACCTGTTCCTCGCAGGCCATGGTCACACCTTTCTCTGGACTTTGTAACGGGACTTCCTCCATCCCAGGGCAACACAGTCATCCTAGTGGTTGTAGACCGGTTCTCTAAGGCTGCCCGGTTTATTCCCCTGCCCAAGCTGCCTTCGCCAAGGAGACTGCTGAGCTCCTCATGGACCATGTCTTCCGGATATTTGGAATTCCCCTGACGTTGTCTCCGACCGAGGTCCCCACCTCGTCCCGGTTTTGGGGGCCTTCTGCAGGCTTATTGGGGCCTCAGCCAGCCTATCGTCTGGGTTCCATCCAGAGTCCAATGGCCAAACGGAACGGATTAATCAGGATCTGGAGACCACCCTGTGATTGTATGGCGGCCAATAATCCTACGTCTTGGGCCACCTATATCATTTGGGCTGAATATGCCCACAACACCCTCCAGTCCTCAGCCACCGGATTGTCCCCTTTCGAATGCCAGTTCGGATACACCCCTCCATTATTTCCAGAGGAAGAGGCGCAAGTTGGTGTTCCTCGCCCAGCGCTTTGTCCAACGCTGTAGGCGGACCTGGAAGAAGGCCAGGCGTACCCTCCTTCGGACCTCCCAGAGATACCAAAGTCAGGCTAACCGCCGCCGCCGGATGGCCCCTAGTTTCCGAGCTGGTCAGAGAGTTTGGTTGGCCACTAAGAACCTGCCCCTCCGGGTTGAATCCAAGAAGCTTTCCCAGAAATACATCGGCCCTTTTCGCATAGCAAGGAAAGTTAACCCGGTTTCTTACCGGTTGGTTCTCCCTCGCTCCCTTAGAATTAACCCCACTTTCCATGTTTCTTTACTAAAACCTGTCTTGTCTTCTCCTTTGCCCCCCACGCAGACCCCTCCACCTCCCAGGATCATTGACGGCCAGCCAGCCTACACAGTGCGCCGGATACTGGACTCTCGGAGGGTCCAGAACTCTCTGCAGTATCTGGTGGACTGGGAGGCTACGGGCCAGAGGAGCGCCTCCTGGGTTCCAGCCAAGGACATCCTGGACCCAGGTTTGATCCGAGAGTTTCGCACCCTGAGGCCAGGGTGTTCTGGAAGGAACGTCAGGAGTCGCTCCTAGAGGAGGGGTCCTGTCAGCATCCTGCCCCCTGTTTGTCTCCTCGGGGCCTCTAGAGGTCACCTGTGTTTCCCTCTGCCTTAGCTCTTCCTCGTGTGTCCTTATTAGTGTTATCCAGTTCACCTGTGCCTTGTTTCCCTAGAGTATTTTAGCTGTGTTTTTCCCCTTGTTCCTCACTTGGTTTTTGAGTCTTGGCTATGTGTCTCCTGCTGTGTCCCATCGTCTTTCCTAGTGATCTAAACTATCCCAAGTAAGCTTTCTAAGTTATTTTTATTTTGTTTTTCTCCTCGTGGAGTTATTTTATTTTTCCTCCTGTTTTGTTTACTTTGTCCTCAAGTTAGTATTCCTCTTTCTGAGAAGAACTTTTGTTGGACTATCTTTTGACCTGCAAAGAAACCTCTCCTTAAATTAAATCTACTTTGCCTGGAGTATTGCCTTGAGTGTTTCATTTGGGTCCAACACTACCTCCTCTGTGGCTAAGGGGTAGAACACCCAACTCTCCACTTCTGAGACCCGAGTTCGAGCCCAGCCTGTGACATTAACAAATAATTCATGTTTATTAATCAATCTTTTCCCCCAGAAGATAAGGTGACAGACTGGTAAGCTCAGGACCTGACCTCTCTACCTTTACCACTCTGTGCATCACCCTACAATGAAGTAAATGAAGTCACTACTCTGTGTCCTCCGTCGCAGGAAAGGAAAGATGTGAACTGGGAATGTGTGAGAGAGGAGGGGGACTGTCCTGGTTTTAACATCCAGAAGAAAATAAATAAGAAAATAATTCTGACCAACTTCTGTAACATGGATTTGAATGGGTGTTCCCCCACTTTAAGGTCATTGTTTACAGTATAATACAATTCAATCAACTCATAATTTCCCATCAGGATGTGAACAACAGGGGTGTCATACAAATGTGCAGCAAACCTCTTGCTATTTTCAGCCTGTGCATCCTTTCTCATTTAGCATCCTGTGGTAAGTACGGCCTGGTACCTCACCTGTGAGCAGGCAATGAGGTGCTGGGTGAGGGTGGAGGTGAGCAGGCAAGCCAGCACCTTCTCTACTCAGGCCCTCAGCTCCATATGGAGCAGCTCCCTCCAGGCGCTGGGCTGGGACTGGCTGCAGGGCTGGCAGGAATACGCCACACTCTCTGGCAGGCTGGACAGAATATCATACAGGTCACCTGGAGAGGAGAAGGGCGGACAACCATCATAAACATTCCTTGGCCCTACATCAAAGCATGGGAGATAACAGTATGTAATAAACTTTGGGCTGTCCCAGACAGATATTTTTTTTTGGGGGGGGAAGAGTCATCTGTTCTGTCGTATTTTTCCATAGACACACCCTATGCATTTTGAATAAAATCAACTAAACTCAGCAAAAAAGAAACGCCTCTCATTTTCAGGACCCTGTCTTTCAAAGATAATTCGTTAAAATCCAAATAACTTCACAGATCTTCATTGTAAAGGGTTTAAACACTGTTTCCATGCTTGTTCAATGAACCATAAACAATTAATGAACATGCACCTGTGGAACAGTCATTAAGACACTAAACAGCTTACAGTAGACAATTAAGGTCACAGTTATGAAAACTTAGGACGCTAAAGAGGCTTTCTACTGACTCTTAAAAACACCAAAAGAAAGGGTCCCTGCTCAATAAATTGCAATGTCCGTACTGTGAGACGCCTAAGACAGCGCTACAGGGAGACAGGACGGACAGCTGATTGTCCTCGCAGTGGCAGACCACGTGTAACACCTGCACAGGATCGGTACATCCGAACATCACACCTGTGGGACAGGTACAGGATGGCAACAACAGCTGCCCGAGTTACACCAGGAACGCACAATCCCTCCATCAGTGCTCAGACTGTCCGCAATAGGCTGAGAGAGGCTAGACTGAGGGCTTGTAGGCCTGTTGTAAGGCAGGTCCTCACCAGACATCACCGGAAACAATGTTGCCTATGGGCACAAACCCACCGTCACTGGACTAGACAGGACTCGTGGTTTTGTCTCACCAGGGGTGATGGTTGGATTTGCGTTTATCGTCGAAGGAATGAGCGTTACACCGAGGCCTGTACTCTAGAGTGGGATCGATTTGGAGGTGGAGGGTGCGTCATGGTCTGGGGCAGTGTGTCACAGCATCATCGGACTGAGCTTGTTGTCATTGCAGGCAATTCTCAATGCTGTGCGTTACAGGGAAGACATCCTCCTCCCTCATGTGGTACCCTTCCTGCAGGCTCATCCTGACATGACCCTCCAGCATGACAATGCCACCAGCCATACTGCTTGTTCTGTGCGTGATTTCCTGCAAGACAGGAATGTCAGTGTTCTGCCATGGCCAGGAAGTGCCCGGATCTCAATCCCATTGAGCACGTCTGGGACCTGTTGGATTGGAGGGTGAAGGCTAGGGCCATTCCCCCCAGAAATGTCTGGGAACTTGCAGGTGCCTTGCAGGTGGAAGAGTGGGGTAACATCTCACAGCAAGAACTGGCAAATCTGGTGCAGTCCATGAGGAGATGCACTGCAGTACTTGATGCAGCTGGTGGCCACAACAGATACTGAGTGTTACTTTTGATTTTGACCCCCTTTGCTCAGGGACACATTTTTCAATTTCTGTGGAACTTGTTCAATTTATGTCTCAGTTGTCAAATCTTATGTTCATACAAATATTTACACATGTTAAGTTTGCTGAAAATAAATGCAGTTGACAGTGAGAGGACGTTTCTTTTTTTGCTGAGTTTACATGCACCGAGCTTGTCTGACGATTTAAGCGCACTGTTTGATAAAATAATTAAAGACACACAAATTACTCATGAGTTGGCCACGCTGGAGAAAAAAATAAGACAGCGAGTCTCTTTCCTTCCTGTTCCTTTTCACTGTTTTAATTTGCATGAGATATGTTACGGGTCTCATTTCCTTCCCCCCTAGACTGCTGGGCAAAAAGGGTTTGTAACAAACTGGAAGAATTAAATGGGGAAATTAAATAATTGCATAAGTTAGCTCTGCAAAACAGAGGCCCTTGACTATATTTTTGCAGGTCATGGGGGTACTTGTGCAATCATTGGTGATAAATGTTGTACTTTTGTCCCAGATCACTTTTTCAAATGTGACTGATTTTGCCGAATACATTGCCACTGTTGCTAAGAATAATTCTCCAAAACCAGATTGGTTGCTTGCAACTTGGTTTGAATCCTGGTTTGTAAATTGGGGATCCCAAATTGCCCAGTGGGCTGCAGTGTGTGTTTTTTGTTTAGTTTACTTAATTGTGTTATTAACATGCTCGAAGGCGATTTGTGCCTCTCTGACTGGTAAGATTTCAGCCGTTATGTTTTCTGCTCCTCCAGAGAATAGTGAAACTAATGAGCTGCAAACTCTGGATGGCCTCAATTTCCCCTGTAGATGCAGACAACAAGTAATGATTGAAATTTGTTTTCTTTTAAGTTGAGGGTAAGGTCATCTTAACCCTTAGTCTGTTTCACATTATGTGGAACACTGAGCTGATCAAGGTCTTTGCAGAATTGTTAAACAAGAGGTTTTTATATCTTGACTAGGTTGATGTCCCAGAGACAATTAGTTAAACACATTGGTCAATCCAACCAGATGGTGGAAAGAGATATGGAAACAGTGGATAACATTGAGTTGTTCACCTCTGAATCTACAGATTCCTTGTGTATGTATGTGTCTACAGATCCCTTGTGTATGTATTTGTATATATTCACGTTGGTTATAACTTCTTGATTGTAGATTTCAGCTTTATTATGATATAATTTATTAGAACCGTTTGATAGAAGCTCAAATCAAAATGCTGACTTTTAAGTGTAATTATTGTAATCACACAAGTGATAAAAGGTTGGAATGTAGTGAATGAAATTGACTTTGTTTATGACATCAAAGATAAGATGCACAATCATTGGTTCCTGCCCGTGTCTGGTCAAGAGAAGAGGGAGGGCCCTCCGGAGGAACATCTGGCAGAACGACCAGAATATGTTCTTTAAGTTAAGATAGAGACGGAGCCAGTCACATGTGTGAACCGATCCAATGAATCATGTAGGTTTAGATAGCAGTATATAAGGCTTTATGTAAGGAATGCCTTTAGTGCTCCTTCAGACCGGTACTTTATGCATCTAAGTTTGACTGACCTCTCCAGCTTGTTGACAATAAAGAGTGATTCATTTAATATTGACTGAGTGTCCTGGTGTAAGAATTTCCACAACATATGCTCAGCTCCTAACCACACTGTCCACGGGTCACTCCCCACCCAGCCCTCCCTTCGCCTCCCTCCTTCGACAACTGAACAGAGTGTGACCCACCGGTGGCCTCCACAATCCCTCCAGGAGGACAATGATCTCAAACTACTGCTTCCTCGACTGTTCATGACCATGTGGCTCTCCCTCAGGTTACCCTGTCAGAACATCAGACACAGCTGGTCATCACGGTTGGCGATGACGCAAGTGTGGCTGAAGAGCAGCGTCTCTGCTCTCTTCTTGGGCGGGAGATCTTGACGAACAGGCAGCAGCACGCCGCGGCAGGCCGGGTTGACGGTGAGCGAACTGTAGCCGATGGTGCGCTGTGTCTCCACAGAGAAGAGCAGGGCTGAGATGAAGTCTTCTACTCCAAGGTAGCAGGGCTGCTGCCCCAGGGTCTGGTCCTGGCTGCTGTTAGGAGGAGGCTCCATGTCTCCACACAGGAACACATTCAGGAAGTAGAGACCAGCGAACCAGAACCAGGTGGTGGTGTAGCACATCATGAACACAAAAAGGAACCAGCGGTACTGCAGGTCCACAAAGGAAGTGAAGGTGTCAGACAGGAAATGGCCCCTCTCTGTGATGTGACACAGGTTGACCTGGCACTTCCCATCCTTGGACTCGTAGGGGAGCAGCTCGCGGGCCTCTAGCGGGAACGTGGGCACTCTCCAAGAGCTTGTTGCGAGCCATGGTCATCCAGTCCATCAGCTTGGTGATAAGGGTTCGACGGAGGCTTTGCTCTTTGGATGGCCCGCTCCTTCATTTTCGGTGCAAGTCTCTGATTGTCCACAAGATGTCACAATGTCCTTCTTAGTTGTCTGTTTACTTGCACTCGTTCTTGAAGAGTGGTCTCCTGAGGACCGCTAATCAGCCGTGCCGATGATCCCAGAGTGGTGATGAAAGCCGTGTAGACAAACAATGATTTGAAGAGAATAGCCGGATGGTTCTGCTTAAATTCACCTTCTTAGATACAGCTACTCAACCGTAGCATTCATTGTTCCTGAGGAACTCTTCTAACTTCTTGGAAAGCACTAGGAATCAATGATATACATTCTGTGGCAACCCAGGGCCAGCAGGGAGCTACAAAGGCAGGAGCTTGGTCAGCTGTAGAGACTTGGCACTGGTGGATATCAACAACTATGCAGCTCTGAAAACTGCCATCTTGGTCATTTATGGGCACAACCTACCAACCCAGGCCCAACGGTTCCACTCTGTGCCATCGCTTCCCCGCCCACCTCCTCATACTCTGTGGAGGCCCCAGCCAATCCCCCCTCGGCACCGACCGAGGTGAAGAGAAGCCTGTGGAGGAAAACTCCCCAGGTGAAATGTTTCAGTGTTTCACTTTGTGGAGGGAAAGGGAACCTCTCCGGGATAGTTCGGCACTTGGAGACGAAGTGGTAGAACAACTACATCTCCAAAGTTATATACCTAGCCCACTCACATTTGCTTGGAGCACACCTAGGAGTGGAGAAAATTGGATCCTGGCTCAGTTCTAATGGCCCGGAGTGAAGAGGGCAGTCCAGGATTACTGCCAGCAGTGCGAGGAATGCCAGAAAACAGCCCCAAAAGGTAAACTACAAACTATTGAGATTTAACTTAGTGCACGCCATATACACGCATGGTTCCAGTAAAAAATCTGACCCATCCTGAAACTATGTGGGCCTGAACTAGTATTAAAACTCGGCCTGAAAAACGACAATCATTCAACTTTTTGGTGACAATAATGCCCTTATTGCTGTATACTTTGGACGTTTTGGAATTAGGCACTTGATCAAATGTCTTTGTAGGTGTTGGCAGAATGTTTCATTTTGCAGTGACATTTGCTGTATCTGACGTTTCTGAAATACAAATACAATTGCAAATTGTTGTGGACCTGTAAACAGATCGTTTGAATTCAATAATGTTTTGCATTTAATTTTCCCCAAATCTATTTGTTTGGCGAACGAGAATGCCTAGAAGTATTTCTACAATATCCCTACCTCCACTGGAGCAGTTATTTCCTCACATGGGCGAACCAGCAATCCCATGGGACAGATGGAAGTTGTTGTTTGAGGTGTACATGGTAGCTACTGGCCTGGATGTGGTTATCCCTGAGAGGAAAAGGGCCATTCTTCCCCACTGTTCCAGCGCCGAGGGCCTGCACATCTTCCAAATGCTCGGGGAAGCACACTCATATGATGCAGCTGTTGAACTTTAGGATGGACATTTCGCAAAGAAACAGTGTGTGCTTCTGAAGAGACCATTTCCGGCAGCGCACAAAGCGTGGGTGAGTCAGACACAGTATGTCAGTGATCTTAAAGGGCTAGGGCAATCATGTCAGTTGATTTATTTTTGAGATTAAATGATCAGGCACCAGTTTATTGAAAGAACCTCAAACTCACTGTGCAGAGGCTTCCCCTTGAAGATGATGATCTGACTTTAGCAAAAGCTGTAGCCATAGCTTCCCAATTGGTATCAGCAGCTCCTTGTGCAACTGGGATCACTGAGGCACAGACACACGCTTCCAGTGCTGTTCAAGTTGTGCAGCAGTCTCAGTGCTCAGACTGTAGCTGTCACTCAGACAGTGACATGAGTGCCTTGGTGCAAATGATGAGAACCAAGGCACGTCAACATTGTGCCAACTGTTGTTCCAACCAATCCTCCACCAAATTTCACAGTGGGTGCGAGACACTGTGGCTTGTAGGCCTCTCCAGGTCTCGCACCCACTGTGAAATTTGGTGGAGAGTCAGTGATTATCTGGGGTGCTTCAACAAGGCTGGAATCGGGCAGATTTGTCTTTGTGATGATGCATGAATTAAGCCATGTACAAAGTTGTCCTGGAAAAAAACGTACTTCCTTCTGCTCTGACAATGTTCCCCAACTCTGAGGATTGGTTTTTCCAGCAGGACAATGCTCCATGCCACACAGCCAGACCACCAGATCAAGACCCTGTCATGGCCAGCCCAATCTCCAGACCTGAACCCCATTTATGACGTCTGGAATGTGATCAAGAGGAAGATGGATGGTCACAAGCCATCAATCAAACAAAGCCGGGCTGCTTGAATTTTTGCGCCCGGAGTGGCATAAAGTCACCCAACATCAATGTGAAAGACTGGTGGAGAGAAGTTAATAAAATAAAGCAAAAATTCTCATGTTACCCAAACACATACCTAGAAATAGTAAAACCAGATAAACGTATCATTTTGCAGTGGTCTTACATTTTTTCAAGAGCTGTAAATGTTGAAGAGGGTGGGGCTTAAGCTGCATCCCTGTCTCACCCCACAGCCAAATGTGTTTTTTGCCAAATTTAAATCACACACTTGTTTGTGTACATGGATTTTATAATGTTATGTTTTTTTTCCCCAACACCACTTTATCAATTTGTATAGCCAAATTGAGTCGAAGGCTTTCATTTTTTTAATCAACAAAGCATGAGAAGACTGCCTTTGTTTTGGTTTGTTTGTTTGTCAATTAGGGTGTGCAGGGTGAATACGTAGTCTGTCATATGATAATTTAGTAAAAAGCCAATTTCACATTTGCTCATTACATTGTTTTCACGAGGAAATGTATGAGCCTGCTATTAATGAATATGCAGAGGATTTTCCCAAGGTTGCTGTTGATGCATATCCCACAGTAGTTATTGGGGTCAAATTTGTCTCCACTTTTTGTGGATTGGGGTGATCAGTCCTTGGTTCCAAATATTGGGAAGGTGCCAGAGCTAAGGATGATAGAGTTTTAGTATAGCCAATTGGAATTTGTTGTCTGTATATTTTATCATTTCATTGAGGATACCATCAACACCACAGGCCTTTTTGGGTTGGAGGGTTTTTATTTTGTCCTGTAGTTCATTAAAGGTAATTGGAGAATCCAGTGGGTTCTGGTAGTCTTTAATAGTTGATTCTAAGATTTGTATTTGATCATGTATATGTTTTGCTGTTTGTTCTTTTGTTATAGAGTTGTCAAAAATGATTTTTTTTTGTAGCCTAATTGTTTTTGGTAGGTTTCCACACTACATTCCTTCCATCTATAGCATTTCTTAATATTATTCCAGTTCCTTTGGCTTTGATGCCTCGTGATTGAGTATTGCTCTGTTCAAGTAGACAGATTTTGCTGTGATCTGATAGGGTGTCAGTGGGATGACTGAACGCTCTGGGAGACTGGGTTGAGGTCAGTGATAAAGTAGTCTACAGTACTACTGCCAGGAGATGAGTTATAGGTGTGCCTACCATAGGAGTCCCCTCAAAGCCTACCATTGACTATGTACATACCCAGCGTGCGACAGAGCTGCAGGAGTTGTAACCTGTTTTTGTTGGTTATGTTGTCATAGTTGTGCCCAGGTGGGCATGTGGGGAGGGAATGCTATCACCTCCAGGCAGGTGTTTGTCCCCCTGTGTGCTGAGGGTGTCAGGTTCTTGTCCGGTTCTGGTATTTAGGTCGCCACAGACTAGTACATGTCCCTGGGCCTGGAAATGATTGATTTCCCCCTCCAGGATGGAGAAGCGGTCTTCATTAAAGTATGGGGATTCTAGTGTAGCACACAGGATGACATTTTAATCTGTTAAAATCATTTCCTTTTGAATGTCTAGCCAAATGTAAAATGTTCCTGTTTTGATAAATTTAATAGTCTGCCCTATACCATATTAGCATACCCCCTAAGTCCCTGCCCTGTTTCACACCTGGTAGTTTGGTGGATGGGACTACTAGCTCTCTGTGACCTAGAGGGCAACCAGTGGGTCCGTCTCCTCTATACCATGTTTCTTGTAGCATGACATGGTCTGTAATTCCGATTTCATTGATGAAGTCCAGGTTCCTGCTCTTTAGGCCTCAGGCCTGGGATATTCCAGGATGAGATAGTGAAGGCTTTGTGTTCAATGAAGTGTCCAATGTTGTTGGTTGTGTGGTTTGGCCTCAGGCTAGTAAGTGTGAGCAGGGCCTGCTGAGTATCTTGTACATTCCATTGGCTTGGGCTAGTGTAAGAGTGGGGGTTGGGCCTGTTTCCCTGCTCACGGCCTGGGCATATATGTGACTTCCATGTTGAGGCCCTCTTTGCGGGAATGGGGTGGGCAGGAGAGGCCTAGGTCTGATCTGAGGGCCTAAATGGGGTGTGGACATGGTTAACCTGGGGGGGTGTTGATTGGTTGGGGTGGGGGGTGTGGATGTGGCTGGTGGTGTTGTGGTCTGGATGTAGGTCTTCAATGTGTAGGTCCGGGAACACCATCCCAACAGTGAAGCACGGGGGTGGCAGCATCATGTTGTGGAGGTGCTTTGCTGCAGGAGGGACTGGTGCACTTCACAAAATAGATGGCATCATGAGTAGGGAAAATTATGTGGATAGCAACATCTCAAGACATCAGTCAGGAAGTTAAAGCTTGGTCACAAATGGGTCTTCCAAATAGACAATGACCCCAAGCATGCTTCCAAAGTTGTGGAAAAATGGCTTAAGGACAACAAAGTCAAGGTATTGGAGTGGCCATCACAAAGCCCTGACCTCAATCCTAGAGAAAATTTGTGGGCAGAACTGAAAAAGCATGTGCGAGCAAGGAGGCCTACAAGCCTGACTCCGTTACACCAGCTCTGTCAGGAGGAATGGGACAAAATTCACCCAACTTATTGTGGGAAGCTTGTGGAAGGCTACCCGACAAGTTTGACCCAAGTTAAACAATTTAAAGGCAACGCTACCAAATACTAATTGAGTGTAAGGAAACTTCTGACCCACTGGGAATGTGATGAAAGAAATAAAAGCTGAAATAAATCATTCTCTAAATAATTATTCTGACATTTCACATTCTTAAAATAAAGTGGTGATCGTAACTGACCTAAAACAAGGAATGTCTACTAGGATTAAATGTCAGGAATTGTGAAAAACTGAGTTTAAATGTATTTGGCTAAGGTATATGTAAACGTCCGACTTCAACTGTACATATCATTGAAAACAATTAAGACATCATTCTTAAATAATATACAGTGGGGCAAAAAAGTATTTAGTCAGCCACCAATTGTGCAAGTTCTCTCACTTAAAAAGATGAGAGAGGCCTGTAATTTTCATCATAGGTACACTTCAACTATGACAGACAAAATGAGGAAAAAAAATCCAGAAAATCACATTGTAGGATTTTTAATGAATTTATTTGCAAATTATGGTGGAAAATAAGTATTTGGTCACATACAAACAAGCAAGATTTCTGGCTCTCACAGACCTGTAACTTCTTCTTTAAGAGGCTCCTCTGTCCTCCACTCGTTACCTGTATTAATGGCACCTGTTTGAACTTGTTATCAGTATAAAAGACACCTGTCCACAACCTCAAACAGTCACACTCCAAACTCCACTATGGCCAAGACCAAAGAGCTGTCAAAGGACACCAGAAACAAAATTGTAGACCTGCACCAGGTTGGGAAGACTGAATCTGCAATAGGTAAGCAGCTTGGTTTGAAGAAATCAACTGTGGGAGCAATTATTAGGAAATGGAAGACATACAAGACCACTGATAATCTTCCTCGATCTGGGGCTCCACGCAAGATCTCACCCGTGGGGTCAAAATGATCACAAGAACGGTGAGCAAAAATCCCAGAACCACACGGGGGGACCTAGTGAATGACCTGCAGAGAGCTGGGACCAAAGTAACAAAGCCTACCATCAGTAACACACTACGCCGCCAGGGACTCAAATCCTGCAGTGCCAGGCGTGTCCCCCTGCTTAAGCCAGTACATGTTCAGGCCCGTCTGAAGTTTGCTAGAGAGCATTTGGATGATCCAGATGAGGATTGGGAGAATGTCATATGGTCAGATGAAACCAAAATATAACTTTTTGGTAAAAACTCAACTCGTCGTGTTTGGAGGACAAAGAATGCTGAGTTGCATCCAAAGAACACCATACCTACTGTGAAGCATGGGGTGGAAACATCATGCTTTGGGGCTGTTTTCTGCAAAGGGACCAGGACGACTGATCCGTGTAAAGGAAAGAATGAATGGGGCCATGTATCGTGGAGATTTTGAGTGAAAACCTCCTTCCATCAGCAAGGGCATTGAAGATGAAACGTGGCTGGGTCTTTCAGCATGACAATGATCCCAAACACACCGCCGGCAACCTTGAAGGAGTGGCTTCGTAAGAAGCATTTCAAGGTCCTGGAGTGGCCTAGCCAGTCTCCAGATCTCAACCCCATAGAAAATCTTTGGAGGAGTTGAAAGTCCGTGTTGCCCAGCGACAGCCCCAAAACATCACTGCTCTAGTCAAAGTCAAAGTCAAAGTCACCATTATTAGTCAGTTGTACAACCAAATGCCTTCAACCGAAATGTGTCTTCCGCATTTAACCCAACCCCTCTGAATCAGAGAGGTGCGGGGGGCTGCCTTAATCGACAGAGGAGATCTGCCTTAATCTCTAGAGGAGATCTGCATGGAGGAATGGGCCAAAATACCAGCAACAGTGTGTGAAAACCTTGTGAAGACTTACAGAAAACGTTTGACCTCTGTCATTGCCAACAAAGGGTATATAACAAAGTATTGAGATAAACTTTTGTTATTGACCAAATACTTATTTTCCACCATAATTTGCAAATAAATAAATTAAAAATCCTACAATGTGATTTTCTGGATTTCTTTTTCTCATTTCGTCTGTCATAGTTGAAGTGTACCTATGATGAAAATTACAGGCCTCTCTCATCTTTTTAAGTTGGAGAACTTGCACAATTGGTGGCTGACTAAATACTTTTTTGCCCCACTGTATATCTATATACAAACATAATATTGAATATTCAACTCACCTTCCAAAAGCTCCATGAGGAAGGAAGGATTCCCAGATTATATTTTAGCTGTTCCGTCTTCATGCTGTTCTGGGCTGACGGCTGTTGGAGAGGGGAGGGGCACTTGAGTGAGCTGGGGCCTTTATGGCCCTGCCTCTGGGAGCCTGTTCACTTGTGACATGACGAGAGAGAGAGTGAAAGAGGCCTACCTAGCAAAGATATATTGTGCTACAAACATACTTCTATTTGAAGAGGTTTTTGACCATTCAGGAACTACTATCAAACAGTCCTGAAATCATAAAAAGAAATAATCATGTCTACACTAAAGAATGTGAATTTGATTATAAAAATACTTTGACAAGTTATATGCATGAAAATAAAGATGCTTAAAACATCTGACATTTTGGAGAGATTTTTGGACACTATAGGGCCTCCTAGGCCTTGTTAAAGGCCAACGTCTATAAAGAAAGATTGGTATAAGATATCTGCTCCATTTTTGGAGCACATGTTAACAAGACATTGGGGAATCATTCTAGGGTAATATTGACCAACTGAGCATCTCAGTGTACAGCTCAATAGGCATTTTGTAACATTTCAGTCTTCTGTGATGTATTTAATGTGGCATATTAGGTTGCAAACTCGAATACATTTAGACTATATCTGACATGTTACTGGTGTCTTCTTTTTTAAGTCCATAACCATGTGTGTGAGGTGTACACTTTTGTTTCACAGTAGATGTATTTAAGACTACCAAGAAACACTATTTGCCCCTGGTTTAGCCCACTGCAGTAATAGGTTATTAAGGGGGGGTAAAATTGATCTGTTTAAGTCATAAGGGCCCATCTTTTTTTGTAACAGTATTTCTATTGGAATTTCACAATTTTCACCCATATTAAGAGATACAACAACCAAGACAAAGCAAAAAAAATAGTACTCACTTACACATACATAAATATACACACCCTCTTCCTCTCCCCACTCAGCTTCTCACCCCATCATTGCGTCTCTCAATACATACATTTTAAACAAACAGTTTCTGAAATAAATAGATCACCACCATTCTAAGAGAATCCTTGCAGCATAATAGCTGATACCTCAGGTTGTAGATCATTTAGATAAGGTTCCCATACTTTGTATCATTTATCTGTTTTAGAATGCATTGTACATATATAGATATTCCAGTGGCATCCATTCAAATAGTATCTTATGCCAATCTTTGATAGAAGGATCCTTATCACTAATCCACTGTAAGAGGATGTTTTTCCTCGCTGCGAAAGTAAGGAGGAGGTTGTAAAGCCTACTCTTCCCACTGAAGGGAGACCTAACAGTAAAGGAATCAAATCAAATGTATTTATAAAGCCCTTCTTACATCAGCTGATGTCACAGAGTGCTGTACAGAAACCCAGCATAAAACCCCAAACAGCAAGCAATGCAGGTGTAAAAGTACGGTGGTTAGGAAGAACTCCCTGGAAAGGCCTAAACCTAGGAAGAAACCTAGAGAGGAACCAGGCTGTGAGGGGTGGCCAGTCCTCTTCTGGCTGTGCCGGGTGCAGATTATAAGAGCGAGAGGTTATCTGTTGATTGAGAGTTAGAGAAAAATTCTTTAAACTTTAATAAAATATGATGTAAATGTATGGTCTTTAAGAACAGTTGTACTCAACCTCCAATGTCTTGACAGATTGGATGCCCCATTAAGTTATGTCCAGGATCACCTCCGCATGATCAGATATGACTATGCTTTTCTATCCTAGTGGATAAAACAGACTGCAAAGACATCCTGGGCATAAAAAGTAATCTATTCTAGTCTGACATCCATGAGGCGCAGAGAAAAAAGTGAACTCTGTTGGAGGGATGAAAGGTTCTCCAAACATCAGCATACCCCAGATCAACACAAATAGCTTTAAGTGACCTAGCTTGAGGAGAGAGTTAAGCTATACCGCAGTGTCTGAGTTTAATTCTGAAAAGTCTAGAAATACCTTAGTGAGGAAATCAGGGGGTGGGCAGGGGGGGAAGTAAATATTCGTTATGGAAATGTTCTGCCCAAAAGGGCTTATCGTAAAGAGTACAATTACCCTTTCAAAAAGAGGATGGTGTAATTGACTGAGACAGCCACCCCCAGGACAACAACTGTTCTCAAACATTTGTTATGTGGTCTCCTGAAGTGTAAGGGTTGTAGACATTTGTTAACCCTTCATATAGATACGCAGAGAAGTCTTTTGGAAGGTCAGAGGTTCGACAGGTTTAAAAAAAAAATAAAAAGAAAACGCTGGTACAAGCTCACATACAGACACACAACCACATGTATTTGTCTTAGAAAATAATGCTCTCAGTATGTTTTTCTGCTTGTAACCAAACGCCCTGCCGCGCACACACACACACACACACAGACAGACAGAGAGAGCCTTATATTTCATTAAAGGTATTTTAAAATTAAAGGTATTTTTAAATTTTAAAACACTTTATTTCTTAAAAAAAAATGTTACTACCAACGTTTAAACATATTACTATTATTAAAAGTTACTATGCAATATTAAACTATACCTCATAACATATTGATGCAGTAGTAGCTAAGACAGGGAGAAGTCTGTCTATAATAAAGCGATGCTCTGCCTTCTTAACACTATCATCAAGGCAGGCCCTAGTTTTGTCGCACCTTGACTACTGCTCAGTCATGTGGTCAGGTGCCACAAATAAGGACTTAGGAAAATTGCAATTGGCTCAGAACAGGGCAGCACGGCTGGCCCTTGGATGTATACAGAGAGCTAATATTAATAATATGCATGTCAATCTCTCCTGGCTGAAAGTGGAGGCGAGATTGACTTCATCACTGCTTTTATTTATGAGAGGTATTGACATGAATGCACCGAGCTATCTGTCTAAACTACTGGCACACAGCTCGGACACCCATGCATACCCCACAAGACATGCCACAATAGGTCTCTTCACTGTCCCCAAGTCCAAAACAGACTATGGGAGGCACACAGTACTACATAGAGCCATGACTACATGGAACTCTATTCCACATCAAGTAACTGATACAAGCAGTAAAATTTGATTTAAAAAAAACAGATAAAAAACACCTTATGGAAGCAACACAAACATTGGCACAGACACATGCATACACACACGCACGCACTAGGATTTAGTACTGTAGATATGTGGTAGGGGCCTGAGGGCACACAGTGTGTTGTGAAATCTTGAATGTATTGTAATGTTTTATAATTGTATAAACTGCCTTAATTTTGCTGGACCCCAGGAAGAGTAGCTGCTGCAGGTAATGGGGATCCATAATAAATACAAATAGGACAAATCTAACAGTTACTTATACTCAGGTAGACCTGCCCGGAAAAAACTTTTTCATTTCACAAGCTCCCTAAACAGCAGCTCCACTACAACAATTCCCAACTATTTCAAATGTTTAAAGTTAGGCCTCCCAATTCATTACATAAATACCCATCAGTTTAAAATTGTAAAGCTCAGGCCTTCCCATTCACTACATAAAGTTCTGTTATGAGAATTATGTTCTCAATGTTCATAAACTGAACTTCAATTAAACTACGTCTGTAACCCAGAATTTGTAAGATACTGGTTGAAATGAAACAGACAGAAGCCCAGTCTACAATTGTCAAAATGTTTATTCACGAGAGCTCTGAACTCCAAATGTGAACAGTCTTTTTATATTGTACAAGCTTTAAGCTGAACACAAATGACACAACAGGGCGGCCTTTCTTATCTAGTTGTTCTCACAATAAGTATTTTGTTCTCTCAAATACACCATGTCCTAGTCCCTAAAAAGTTCTAAGCACACATGATGGGATTCTTTTGTTTGTTCTCAAATCATTGTGTAAAAGCGGGTGAGCTGGTTCTACTCTTTTTGTAAATGTTCTGGTGTTTTGAGGTTGAAAACTGAGTGGGTTGAGCATAACAAGTCAACCCTGTTACCCAACAATTTAAATTGTGAAGCTTGCATTAAATTGCCCCTCCTTGTTACACACAAGCTTCCATTCCCCGTCAAAGGGGATTCATAGCTGATTTAAGATGAAATCGTCAACCCTGTTACTTTATTAGTTCACTTAATATAGTAATTATTTTATTTAACCTTTTGAGATGGCAAATCATGTTTTTTATTAAGTTGACCGTGTGCTCTTCATGACAGAATGTTAAAATGGGGTGAAATCAGTTTTTTCTCCACCAAGTTACACTACCCAAAAGGGACTCATTTCGTGGAACGACCCATTAATACATGATTTACACATTTGGCTCTGGTTTGACACAAGTCAGCATTACAGACGCCCCACTCACCCTTAGTGATATTTCCCCTCGTCTCACCAGGTCCTGACCTCCAGTCGGTGCCGCTGCAGACGGTTCTGGACAACCTGGATGTTCTAGAGGAGCTTGTGATCCTGCTGGACCCAGAGATCCCTGGGGTGAAGAACACCAGCCACCTAGCATCTCGCTGCTCCTTTGCCGCCACCTGGATTACCTACACCCACTCCCTGAGGGACAGCAAGAGCCCCCTGAGGGCCGTGCTGGAGGGGGTCACCACCAAGCACCCAGACTGGACTGTAGGACAATTGGCCAGGCTGCTGAGAGAGATGGACCGGAACGACGCAGTGGCGGTGCTCACCAAGCTCAAGGTTGTCTAGTCTGGGTGTGATCTGTGTTGGGTCCAGAAGAGATGGCTCCATCCAGATACAACCACAAGTCTCTACCGCCTGCCAAGGCACTGAGATATAACAGGAGGGCCAGTAGGAGGCATGCTTTCCTTGGGGACCCCAAAGTTCCAAGGCAGTGATTGGGAACACTGTTTTGAATTAGGGTTCAAATAAGATATTTAACTGTGATAACATGGTACTTATTACTTAAAGCAGGGATGTTAACCCTGGTGTCCTGAAAAAGAAGAGCCGCACACTCTAGGAGCTCAGATGTAATAATGTAATAACCCAATAACCAATGTTTCGACAGACAAGCTGTCTTCATCAGGGTATAATGAAGAACACCGCGGGGTAACTAGTTTATATAGTGTCAAAGGACACACACAGGTGTCTGTAATCATGACCGGGTGTGGCTTGATATCATTGGTTAATTTTCAGATATAAATAGAACATACAAAAAACATAAATGGATAGCATACAATTATAGATAACATTTTGCTACATAGGCCTACAAACATTTATAATGAATAGCAAAATCACAATAATGGCTTCAGATCAAAGTCTACGTTGAGCCCGAGGGGAGCAAGGGTCTTTAAATTAAAGATCCAGGCAGCCTCTCGTTTTAACAATAAGGGAGGGTGACGTGTTCGATGCCGATATACAACGTAGGGACGAAATCGAGTGGTTCACTTCCAAAAAGTGGGCGCAACTGGAATGCGTCAAGTTTTTGCCGCGTAATGGTACTACGATTGGTACTTTTAATTGGCGCTTGGTTTTACCCACATCATTTTTACCACAAGGACAAGTTCTAAGATAACTGCCATAGTAGAGCACGAGATAACACTTTTGATTGGGATCTGTTTCCCTGTTTGGGGGTCTACATTTGTAAGTGACATTGCATTGAGCGCAGCCGTTACACTTGTTTCCATCCGGTAGAGGTGTAAATAGACATTGTGCAGGGGTAAATCAGTTTACCATATTAGATTTCTGTCCATGAGAATATGACCACATTACCGATACGGTCATCCGTAATGTGGTCGAGATTCTCGGGACAGAAATCTAATATGGTAAACTGATTTACCCCTGCACAATGTCAATTTGCACCTCTACCGGATGGAAACAACAAGTGTTCCCTTAATTTGTTCAGAGCACTCTGAATAGCGGGTAGTGAGGACGCAAGAATGTTTCTTTATACGAGACTGTCTTTGAAAGAGATTAAGGGACATTTTAATGTTTGTGCTATTCTTAACTAATTTCTGTGTTCTATACATGTGATGTTCTATAAACCAATTTCTGTGTTCATGCAAGTGGCTGACTGTATAATTCACACTTATCAGTAACTGCAATTTGGCATTAAGCACACAAACGAAAGATCTCAGTTAAGGTCTAAGCTTAGAGAAAGAAGCCTCGTGAGGTGTTGGTCTGTCACGGTATGAAACAAAACAGTAATGATTAATGAACTATGCTAAATCATGCAAATGTAACTAGACTGTGTATAGCCGTATATAAGACAACAGTTGGGACTGCCCGGCAGAGTTTTTCCTGACAGACGTGTGTACTATAGTGCAATGAGTTGGTTGGAACCTCTCCAGCACGCTGACAAATAAACAATTATTCATTTAAGATAAACTTTGAGTGTCCCTGTGTAAATATTTGTTTTGCATTTTCTCAATGGCAGTATTAATCTGCCAATTTTTGTACCCCCTCTTCTTGAATTTTCTTTGCATCTCAGCCATGTTCTTGATGCGACAGAATTGGCTGCAGGGCAATGGGAAACGGGTAATGGGAAACGGGTGACAGCGATCAGCCCTCAAACTGTTACGATCAAAAGGTTTCCTATAAAGATCAGTGTATAGAACATTATCCTCACACAAAATCAGAAGATCAAGGAAACTGATTTGACGTGTGTCAGATGTGGCATAGTAAATCTCAGGTGCTCAGAACAAGGGTTAAGTTCCCAACCTGGCCCTCACACAATCATTATCATCTTATGTCAAATGTTTAAACACCATGATTTTATCACCAACCAATGATATTGCTGTATTTATACATTGCATGTCATATCAGCATTTGTTTAATTACATTTTCAAATGACCAAGTCTGATTTGTTCAAACATCTTAACATCTTTATTAAGCAATTAACATTATAAATAAAAAAGTGCATAGAAAAATTAAACGGGTTTAGAAATATGTATACAATTATTTACAAACTCAGGGTTTATTTGTACAAGGTAACAAAGACAAGTTCACACGTTCTTATGTCTTTTACACACTTTGTTATACTTTAAAATAACCCTGCCATATAGAACATACAGCTTTCTGAACCAGTTCTGGGAGAGATCGTCATGGTAACTTCAGGTTTCCAACTAGTGCTTTGCATGCTTCATCGAACACACAGGCCAGCTCTACAGGACATTAAAACCAAGTTACTCTTATTATATTATCAGCATCATCCTCTTTTTTGCATTAGTATTCTTTAACATCTGTCAGAACAACTGAGGTAGAATCCTGGCAAGAGGTTGGGGAGTGGAGTGGGTATAGACAAACTTTCTGCTCTGAGCGGTGTTCCCACATCTGGTTTTGAGCAGAAAAGGAAGCTAGGTTAAGGATAGCCGTATCCCTGAAAACCAGATGCATCTTGTTATTGGCAAACTCTGCTAAGGGTGTTTGACACATGGGAATACAGGCTCCATCTCACTGATTGGTCGCGCAGGCAGGTGGGCTTAAGTTCTTCCTTATGGTGTATTAAATTCCAAAAGGTCAGTAGTCATTTCCTTTAGATTATTATCTCTAGCTTGAAGGGTTCTCTGTAGCACGCAGATGGGAAGAATAGCATGGACTCGAATGCTTGCTATTCTCCTGCTAGAAGGCCTGACAATAATAAGGCCTGCTGTACTTTCTCCATGAAAATTATACCAGAACAAAGAAATAAAATCAAAACAATTAAAAAGACCTGCTTTAGAACAATGTCTTGTGTAAAGACTGAAATGTAATACACAACTGTCCTCAAACATCAAGGTTCAAATAAAAGAGGAAACAAAGTTAACATAAAGAGGAATCGAGGGGAGGAAGATTTCCCACAAGACCACCACCATTTCTACTAAGTACAGCTAGTTTCACCAGTCCAAAATCTGAACAGAAACATGAATAAATACTATTCTAGAGCTCAAGCAATCTCTCATTGTGAAGATGTAAACAGTGTGTACATTTGATTTCCTAATATGTCTGACTGAACTGAAAGCGTTATCTAAAGTTGTACGACAGCAAACGTTAAGGTGCTGAGTGCATTCTCTCCCTATCTAGGTTTTACACCAAGACATGATTCGCTCTTAAAGCCATCCTACGGAGCAACATACAGTACAATACTGGCCTAATGCTATGCTTGAGATCTCCAGTGCACAGGGGTGCTGCCAGTCCACACAGTCGGGTATATATAGAGTTCATAATGCATCTCTTAGTGGTGTAACTTGGACAGTGTTCCACCCTTTGTAGATTGCGGAGAATGTCAGAGAGAGAAGTCAGTACTTTGTTAACTCCACTGAATGTTGAGAAATATGGAGTCTGGATTTTGTTAGTTCACTAAAGGCAGCGTAACTGTAGCGCAGCAAAGTCGTAGGCCTAATATTATTGCAAAAGGTAAACAGCATTTGCCATGATAGTAATAAAATATATTTTAAAATAAAAAAAGACGCACTGAGGTTTCCAGCTAAGCTCGTCACTCTTGGTTTGGGTAGTGTTTGCTACATACAAAAATTGTGAAGGAAAGTTCTTAAAGATATGATTTAGCGGCAGCAAACTAAGGGTGTCACCAACCGTTATCTAACCGTTTAGCTGAACATAACGGAGGTCCCTTCACCGGTCTGTGTGAGAGGGGAGTGGAGAATGGATAGAAATAGGTATTATTTGACCTAGGAGCCTCCAAGCCTATGGCCCATCATATCTAGCACCATGGTTCTCTGAACAGTCAACAGAAAGCAAATATGTACAACCTGACGCATGATGAGCACTGTGAAATATAATTTCAAATAAATAAAACTATGATTAAAGGATCAAGTAAAGATGGAGATATGGCTAAGGGATCGACTAGAGTGGATGGAGCCAACATGATTATGGGTTTCGAAATAAAAAATCTACCCCCCAACAAAAAAAGATAAGGAATCTTTCCAAGTCTAGCTTTTCTGGTCCACCCTTATTTCAACAGAAAGGGCTTGATGTTATGGAGTCAAGGAAAATACCTTCATGCAACATAGAACCAGCATAACCACAACAGATGTCTGCAGCGTTCAGTATCCTGTTCTCAAGAAAAAACCCACACTATAACGGTAGCTACTTCCGCCCTCTCTTGTGGTGAACTTGTCCAACCTCTGGCAGGTGCATATCGGTTAGGAGCCAATGTGAGCTTATGGATGCATGTCCCTGTGTGGCGCTCCTCTTCCCTCTTGCTCCCCATCTCCTGGCCCTGGTTCCTCTCCCAGTCTCTTCGTAGTGGCTCATCCTTTCCTGTATTTTCTCCTCCCCCACCTCCCAACCCAGTAAAACCTTAATTTAAGGCTTTTAACCTCTGTCTTCCCCTGTTGCCTCTGCTCTCACTCCCTCCCCTAGCTCCTTGTCCCCCCTGCAGAGACTGGCAGTACCACGTCCTCCTCCTGCCCCTAGTTGAGGAAGCGTCTGCATTTCCGGGCCCCGCAGTTGCAGTTGAGCTTGCTTGCTGGGTCTTCTATGGGTAACTTGTAGTCGTGGGTGAGCTCCTGGCCCCGGTAGATCTTGCGCAGGGCGAAGATGACAATGTGCTTCTGGCCCTCCACGTTGATGACACGCGAGTATCAGTTGGGCTCGCACGAGTGGTTGATGAAGCGCGCCGCATTGCCGTGCATGGTGGCGTCCACCACGTCAAAGTCATCCATACGGAACATGTAGCAGCCGATGCCCTCTGGAGGAAGGAGGAAAAGAGACAGGGGACTTAGTTTTAGTTTAACATGCATTATGTTGGTATCAATAACATTTATTCATTCAAGCCCACAATTAGTGGATTTTAAAGATGTCCACCAACTAAGGTCTTGTTGGGACAAACCATAGAGCTTATGTCATCTCAACCACACTCTGAACTGATTGATCTCACCTTGCCATCGTAGTACTTCTCCCGCTTGTCTGTGAGCACTGAGCGAATGACAATGCCGGCATACTCAATGACCATCTCCTGAGCATCGATGTTCCTCTTGCAGAACAGACCTCAGCCGTGGAAAGCAGACCTACACCAGAGAGAAATGTCAGAAGAGGCTCAAGTATGAACAACAGTTTCCATAGCTAATCTCCTTGGCTATTAAAAGTATGAGATGATCACATTATTATTTATTTATTATCTGATCCTGAGTCAATGGGAATTCATGTTACTCATTTTGCAGCAGAATTACAGAACAGAAAAGGGAGAGGCAGGAAATATAAACCATGCCTCAGTCCCTTGTTTGCTTTAATAGCTGTAGAGAACCGCTGTGACGGCTTCCTGTCCAGACAGATGACCTATTGTGGGGTCAGTTGGCACCCAACTGAGAAACACATGAGCTCTTTAGCCCAGAATCATGATCATAGTCACAGGCTCTGTCCATAGTATTGGCTTTGACCTCAGCCTCAGGGGGGACCAGGACTAGGTGTGTGCTGACCTGTACACGCCTACAGCCTCCTTAGATGTCCTCTCCAGATGTCTGAAGCGCATGGCCATGAGGAGCTCCAAGCTAGTGGCACGTCTAGGAGAAAAGGGATAAGCAAAGTCAAAGTCAAAGTCAAAGTCACCATTATTTGTCAGTTGTACAACCGAATGCCTTCAACCGAAATGTGTCTTCCGCATTTAACCCAACCCCTCTGAATCAGAGAGGTGTAGTGGGCTGCCTTAATCGACATCCACGTCTTCGGCGCCCGGGGAACTGTGGGTTAACTGCCTTGTGCAGAGAAGCAGAGAAGATGACGATGTGCTTCTGACCTTTCACGTTGAACTCTGAGAAAAGATTCACTAGAGACTAAACCTGCAGTTGTACAGCTCTCATTTGTTACTCATACGTCTGAATGAAAACATTGATATGTTATGTCTACCAACTTATAAAAGGATCATTTGTTGATGTGAAAGTAGATTTTTAAAGGAACAACACTTGCGGCCATATACAACAAGTTCTAAGAATGTTCCGCTAGACCTCATCTTTCATGGACTAGCTCCTGCAGTATTTAAGCCAAAGTTTCATTTTTTAAGATGTTAGCATTTAGCTAGCTTTCTTTGCGATGGCCAGCATACAATAACTCTGTAATCTGACCTGGTGGATTTGAGTGGCTTCATCCTCTTCCTCACCGTAGGGGTTGATGTTAGGTAGCTGGTGGTGCTGGGAAGCCAGGTAGTTGAAGGTGGACTTCCTGTAACAGAAGACAGGAACAAGATGTTAGGTACAATTTTACAGTATGCAGGCTTGACTTTCTTTATCCTTGTTTTTTTTGCCCAACACTGGTGTAGAATTTGGGATGTGGACATCACCCACACACTCTTCATATGTTAATGAATGGAGCAGCATTGACGTCATACAGGTCTTACTTCTAGCTCACGCAGACTGTGGAGGTGGAGATGACACTCACATAGAAACACAACAGCCACATCCTTTGTTCCTTTAAACCAAACAGCTGTCTACATTCAAAACAGATATTTCACCAATACTCCACACAGAGAGCCTAGCTTCCACTTTGAAGTTGAAAACCACCTACAACGGGGAAAACCCAGACTCTCCAGACATTTGCTAGACAGTGGTATGGGTTGACCAACTGCAAGGTTGCAAGTTCAATTCCCCGAGCTGACAAGGTACACATCTGTCATTCTGCCCCTGAACAGGCAGTTAACCCACTGTTACTAGGCCGTCATTGAAAATAAGAATTTGTTCTAGCAAAATAAAGGTAAAAAATAATTAAATAAAAAATGTGAGGACAAAGCAATACCTGTTCCCACCATTACACTCCCACCATTACACATGTGGTGATTCACCAATTCTCTAAACACTTCCAAATGAATACATTTTTTTAAATTAAACTTCTAAGCTACGACTCATGATATCTAGGAAGTATTGGTTAAAATGTTTACAAGATATGTAAAAGGAATCTGTTAGACAACTCGGACTCAATTTCCGAATTACATTCCAGAATAATGACTTTCCTTATAATTTAACTTCCAGGGCCCCTGTAGTGGACAGAACACCGGGACACTGACCTGAGGTAGACCTCAGTGCGGGCGCATCCAGAGGGGTTGACAGGCAGGTCCTCCTCTTGGCTGATCTGTTTAAAGAAGCAGAAGGCGTGGCCATGGCAGCGGTGGGCCCTGGAGCTGCTCCACCAGGAAGACCACTGTGTCGTGGAGCAGGCCCAGCATACGGGCACCTGTCATCCCAGAGGACGACAGCTGCCTAAGCCTGGCCCCCTGCCCGCGCCTCCTGGACACAGTCTATCACTGCCCTCCAGGCCACTGAGAAGGGAAAGGAGGAGGAAGAGGAATGGAGAGAGAGAAGAGTAAGGTGTGAGTAACACACCATAACACACAAATTAGCCTACATTTTGTGCTAGATGGTTTATTACACAAGTTCATTCTAGTCAAGTACGAGAACAAGTATATTTCATCATCTTATGTTTAGTCATATGTAGAAATAGTGGGTATTTGTGCAGAAATCATTGCCTTGAGTATTGGGTAATGTAATTATTTCTAAACTAACATTCTACAGATAACAGACACATGCAGTCTATTCATTTTCCCTTTCCTCCCTGAAACCTCACCCTCTATGCTGTCTGCCTCCACACTAAAGCAGTCATCGCTTTTTGATCTCGAAGCGGAGGTGGGGCTGGTCTCGGCTGGGGGGGGGCACTCATCGTCCTCGTCTGAGGGCAGCAACTCATCATCTGAGCAAGATACAGCACCTGACAGGATGGAAATACCACAGGGTATTTTCAAATCAGGCAGATTTCTTTACAGTGTACAGGTATAAGTAGTATCATCAGTCATCATCATCCAAGTCATTGTCACACAGACATACTGTTCATACGGCACCATTACACATAAGTACCTGAGTATTTGTTCCAGTCAGTAAGGGTACTGCGGCCCACTGCCTGGGGAAAGAGTCCTGAGGTAGAGTCATGTTCCCAGGACATTGGACAGAGGAAGCACTTCAACCTCCGACAGGGCGGGCAGAGGGAGAGGTCAGCAAGATATCAGTAGCAACGAGGGGAAACAGCTGAGAGCTGGGGACGGAGGCATCACCAGTACATCACTGGGGCCAAGCTTTCTGCCATGCAGGACCTACAGTTGAAGTCAGAAGTTTACATACACTTAGGTTGGAGTCATCAAAACTTGTTTTTCAACCACTCCACAAATGTTGTTAAAACTATAGTTTTGGCAAGTCGGTTAGGACATCTACTTTGTGCATGACAAGTCATTTTTCCAACAATTTTTTACAGACAGATTATTTCACTTATAATTCACTGTATTACAATTCCAGTGGGTCAGAAGTTTACATACACTAAGTTGACTGTGCCTTTAAACAGCTTGGAAAATTCCAGAAAATGATGTCATGGCTTTAGAAGCTTCTGATAGGCTAATTGACATCATTTGAAGGTGTACTTGTGGATGTATTTAAGGCATACCTTCAAACTCAGTGGCTCCTTGCTTGACATCATGGGATGTCCCCCACTGCACATGGGGACAATGATTGTACTTTTTGGAGAAATGTTCTCTGGTCTGATGAAACAGAAATAGAACGGTTTGGCCATAATGACCATCGTTATGTTGCACCGTGAAGAACCGTGAAGCACGGGGGTGGCAGCATCATGTTGTGGGAGTGCTTTGCTGCAGGACGTACTGATGCACTTCACAAAATAGATGGCATCATGAGGGGAAATTATGTGGCTATATTGAAACAACATCTCAAGACATCAGTCAGGAAGTTAAAGCTTGGTTGCAAATGGGTCTTCCAAATGGACAATGACCCCAAGCATGCTTCCAAAGATGTGGCAAAATGGCTTAAGGACAACAAAGTCAAGGTATTGGAGTGGCCATCACAAAGCCCTGACCTCAATCCTATAGACAATTTGAGGGCAGAACTGAAAAAGCGTGTGCGAGCAAGGAGGCCTATAAACCTTACTCAGTTACATCAGCTCTGTCAGGAGGAATGGGCCAAAATTCACCCAACTTGTGGAAGGCTACCCGAAACGTTTGACCCAAGTTAAACAATTTAAAAAGGCAATGCTACCAAATACTAATTGAGTGTATGTAAACTTCTGTCCCACTGGGAATGTGATGATAGAAATAAAAGCTGAAATGAATAATTCTCTACTATTATTCTAACATTTCACATTCTTAAAATAAAGTGGTGATCCTAACTTACCTAAAACAGGGAATTTTTACTAGGATTAAATGTTGGGAATTGTGAAAAACTGAGTTAAATGTATTTGGCTAAGGTGTACAGTCGTGGCCAAAAGTTTTGAGAATGACACAAATACATGTTCACAAAGTCTGCTGCCTCAGTTTGTATGATGGCAATTTGCATATACTCCAGAATGTCATGAGTGATCAGATGACTTGCAAAGTCCCTCTTTGCCGTGCAAATGAACTGAATCCCCCAAAAAACTGCATTTCAGCCCTGCCACAAAAGGACCAGCTGACATCATGTCAGTGATTCTCTCGTTAACACAGGTGTGAGTGTTGACGAGGACAAGGCTGGAGATCACTCTGTCATGCTGATTGAGTTTGAATAACTGACTGGAAGCTTCAAAAAGAGGGTGGTGTTTGGAATCTTTGTTTTTCCCTTGTCAACCATGGTTATCTGCAAGGAAACACGTGCCGTCATCATTGCTTTGAACAAAAAGGGCTTCACAGGCAAGGATATTGCTGCCAGTAAGATTGCACCTAAATCAACCATTTATCGGATCATCAAGAACTTCAAGGAGAGCGGTTCAATTGTTGTAAAGAAGGCTGTAGGGCACCCAAGAAAGTCCAGCAAGCGCCAGGACCGTCTCCTAAAGTTGATTCAGCTGCGGGATCGGGGCACCAGCAGTACAGAGCTTGCTCAGGAATGGCAGCAGGCAGGTGTGAGTGTATCTGCACACACAGTGAGGCAAAGTCTTTTGGAGGATGGCCTGGTGTCAAGAAGGGCAGCAAAGAAGCCACTTCTCTCCAGGAAAAACATCAGGGACAGACTGATGTTCTGCAAAAGGTACAGGGATTGGACTACTGAGGACTGGGGTAAAGTCATTTTCTCTGATGAATCCCCTTTCCGATTGTTTGGGGCATCCGGAAAAAAGCTTGTCCGGAGAATACAAGGTGAGCGCTACCATTAGTCCTGTGTCATGCCAACAGTAAAGCATCCTGAGACCATTCATGTGTGGGTTTGCTTCTAAGCCAAGGAAGTGGGCTCACTCATAATTTTGCCTAAGAACACAGCCATGAATAAAGAATGGTACCAATACATCCTCCGAGAGCAACTTCTCCCAACCATCCAGGAACAGTTTGGTGATGAACAATGCCTTTTCCAGCATGATGGAGCACCTTGCCATAAGGCAAAAGTGATAACTAAGTGGCTCGGGGAACAAAACATCAATATTTTGGCCAATAATAAACATAATAATATCATGGCCAGGAAACTCCCCAGACCTTAATCCCATTGAGAACTTGGTCCATCCTCAAGAGGCGGGTGGACAAACAAAAACCCACAAATTCTGACAAACTCCAAACATTGATTATGCAAGAATGGGCTGCCATCAGTCAGGATGTGGCCCAGAAGTTAATTGACAGCATGCCAGGGCAGATTGCAGAGGTCTTTAAAAAGAAGGGTCAACACTGCAAATATTGACTCTTTGCATCAACTTCATGTAATTGTCAATAAAGCCTTTGACACTTATGAAATGCTTGTAGTTATACTTCAGTATTCCATAGTAACATCTGACAAAAATATCTAAAGACACTGAAGCAACAAACTTGTATATTTGTGTCATTCTCAAAACTTTTGGCCACGACTGTATGTAAACTTCTGACTTCAACTGTATATACCAGGCGGTGTCAGAGGAAAGCCATAAAATTTTTCAAAAAGACTCCAGTCACCCAAGTCATAGACTATTCTCTCTGCTTCCGCACGGCAATCGGTACCGGAGCCAAGTCTAGGACCAAAAGGCTCATGCTCATTGGATGACATGTCTGGTGAGTATGCAGACCAAGGAAGAACTGGGACATGTTCCGCTTCCAGGAATTGTGTACAGATCCTTGCAACATGGGGCCGTGCATTATCATTTTGAAACATGAAGTGATGGTGGTGGATGAATGGCATGACAATGGGCCTCAGGATCGTGTCACGGTATCTGTGCATTCAAATTGCCATCAATAAAATGCAATTTTGTTCCATGTCCGTAGCTTATGCCTGCCCATACATAACTTCATGCCACGATGAGTGAGGGTTTGATGCAGTGTTGTGTTACCAGGACTCTCACCTGACTGGGCGCAGGGGCTGTGTGCTATAATGCTATTCTCTCCCTTATCAGGAATCTCTTCAACAGGTTTCTCAGGGACAGGCGGTCGGACCTCATGGGTCGTACATGTGTATTTGCATCGCCGCAGTGGGTTCACCGTGCTCCAGTACCAGCGAGAACACCTGGGGAAAGGGGAGGAGTTGAAAGAAAGGAAGTCATACAAAACCATGCATATTTCTGTTTCATTATTAATTATGAATTTCTGCTACTTACTGGTAACCCACGGGAAGAATTGTCCTTGCTTTGCAGAGAGCTCAGTCAGCATACCTAGATTTTCAAACTGCAAAGAGCCTGAATTCAGAAAATAACAATTATTAGATGAGCATAACCCATAACCAGGCCTGTGTCCACTGTACTGTGATACCTGTACTCAAGTGAACAAAAAATAAAAATGTAATGTGTCGAGAAAACATACCAATCAGCAAATTGATGTTCTGGCTCCAGTCCGGTCAAGAACTTCCTGCGAAGACTGACCCCATCAAAGTCCACGTACATCCTCCGATTCACCTCAAACCCTTGGCCAGTGATGATCTGCAATGGAACAAGAACAATGTACATTTGCGTGAGGAAACTCATTTAAAAACAACAGTCCCACTACTGAGTAGTCCCAGGACTTTACCTTGCCACTGATGAGGTATCTGTGTTTGTAGCAGTAGACCTTCTTGTCGTCCTGGAATACACAGTTGCGGGAGCGGGCACACATGAAGTGGTAGTTGCTCTGGCAGGAGGTCAGACAGCAGCCTACTGTGGCACCTGTATGGTTACAGCGCTCACAGCGCTGAGGGAACAAGAGACAGACAGGTTAGATCAGTCCGGGAAGAGAAAATAGGGGTTGATAAGGAGTTTGAGAGATGATGGACATTGGACAAAGACACACAAACTACAGCTGCTGGGAAAAAAAGCCTCACCATGAAGCGCACCCTAGCGAGGGCACTGTGCACTTGCATCAGAGAGCCATTGTCCTCCTTGAACACCTTGGCGGACCACATAGAGCAGTTGATGTGAGCCCATTCATTCTGGCCCAGGTACAGCAGCCTGCCCGCCTCCTGAGGAACACACAGAGGAGGTTAGAAATACAGAACTGGTGGGTTACCTACTGTGTGGATTTGGTTGACTTAATTTCCTGTGAGTCAAGGGCTGTTATGTTGAACAAGGGTATGAAGGCTTAGTTCTATGAAGTCAGAGTGTGGTTTATGCTTCTTTCCACCATGCTGTGATTTCTTAAGTCACTTTTGAGAAGGGCTTCTCAGAAGTGTTCTGAAACCTAGTTTCAGTCTTACTCACATTGGACTTAGCATCTCCATACTTTTGGCACAGTGAGCATTGCCTCTCGTCGTCCTTGGACCACCCTGTGTCTAGGTCAGCCTTAGACAGCCGTTCCTCAGACTTGGATGGCCGACCGGCTCGTCCCCTTTTCCCTGAGGGACAAACGCCTGACATCACACCAAAACAATCCCCCGTAGCAAATATTGAATGAACCAATTTCCTCTCATATTTTTTCCTCCCCTCAGTTGTGTAAAGTGCCTCTTCTTGTTTCACCTCCAGGCGTGGTACGTTCTCCGTCTGCAGGGTCCCCAGAGGGGCCCTGGGCCTTAGCTACTCCCTCTCATGCCACTGGGCGTACACGTGCTCAGTGGTTGGGGGCTGAACCACATGGGACAATGGGAAAAGGAATGGATGGAGAAATGTGAGGAGATGAAAGAAGAGGAAGTCAAGCTGTGTGTTAGACTCATGCTGTGTTAGATTCCAACTTGAGTTACCAGCGAGTATCTCAAATTTGGATGGTTTACATGAGAGTTACATGCACACACAGTTACACTCAAGTTCGAATTTTACGTGAAGAGTACAACTGAGACAGTGGCTCACATCTAGCTAATTGTGATTACACTAATTTACATTAACATGTCAGCATCCTGCCCCCTGTTTGTCTCCGGGCCTCTAGAGGTCACCTGTGTTTCCCTCTGCCTTAGCTCTTCCTCGTGTGTCCTTATTAGTGTTATCCAGTTCACCTGTGCCTTGTTTCCCCTAGAGTATTTTAGCTGTGTTTTTTCCCCTTGTTCCTCACTTGGTTTTTGAGTCTTGGCTATGTGTCTCCTGCTGTGTCCCATCGTCTTTCCTAGTGATCTAAACTATCCCAAGTAAGCTTTCTAAGTTATTTTTATTTTGTTTTCTCCCTCGTGGAGTTATTTTATTTTTCCTCCTGTTTTGTTTACTTTGTCCCCGTTAGTATTCCTCTTTCTGAGAAGAACTTTTTGTTGGACTATCTTTTGACCTGCAAAGAAACCTCTCCTTAAATTAAATCTACTTTGCCTGGAGTATTGCCTTGAGTGTTTCATTTGGGTCCAACACTACCTCCTCTGTGGCTAAGGGTAGAACACCCAACTCTCCACTTCTGAGACCGAGTTCGAGCCCAGCCTGTGACAGAAAAACCAAGTCACTCATGGACTCAGAAACACTCAGTTCCAAGGACCTGTTGGCGGTGATGGCTCAACATGAGGCATCTTTCCAGCGCCATGAAGCCGTTCTCAGCCGACAAGAAGAGCTGATGGCCAGTCATTCTCAACTCCTGGCTGATATGATGAGTTCCATCCGCCAGCTCTTTGAACACCTCCTGGTCCTTCCCCTTCCTCCGGGTCACCCCCAGTGGCGACAGGCCTTCTCCAGTGGCGGAGCCCGACTACCACCTCCCAAGCCCTTTCTGGAGATCCAAGTTCTTGCCAGGGTTTCCTCACCCAATGCTCCCTCACCTTTGAGCTCCAACCCTCAAGTTTTCCCACAGACCGTTCCAAGATTGCTTACATCATTACCCTTCTTTCAGACAAGGCGCTCTCCTGGGCCTCTGCGGTGTGGCAATCCCAGGAGGCCTGTTGTGACTCCTACGCTGCATTCGTAGAAGAGTTCAAGCGGGTGTTCGATCATCCTGTTAGTGGTCGGAAGCTTCCAGCGCTTACTGTCTCTCCGTCAGGGTTCCCAAAGCACGGCAGATTTTGCCATTGAATTTCGGACCATAGCAGCAAGGAGCGGATGGAATGATGAAGCGCTGAGGTCTGTTTTCAGGGGGTTGTCGAGCCCTTCAAGATGAGTTAGCCACCCGAGAACCAGCTGGGGATCTCGAGTCCCTCATAGCATTGGCCATCCGCCTGGACAATGCGTCTGAGAGAGCGGAGAAACGGCTCGCCGCCAGGTGTCTCAGTCCCAAGTTCCTCCTGAACAGCTCCAGGATTCCCGGAGGACATGCAGTTAGGCCGTTCCAGGCTTTCTCCCAGCGAAAGGAAGCGTCGCATGAGGAGCGTCGGTGCCTCTACTGCGGGGATGCCGGCCACTTCGCTCCACTTGCCCCGAGCTTTGAAGCGCCTGTCCCCGCCCAGCTACAGGAGGGCTGTGATGGGAAAATTAGAGCTCCTCCTACTAACGCTGTCCTAGCTATTCCAGCCACTCTGTCCTGGGGGCCACCAGCATCGGGTCCAGGCTATGATCGATTCGGCGCCGCAGGTGATTTCCTGGATTTAACCTTGGCTAAGGAACTTAAGATCCCTACCCAACTACTCCCTCAACCCCAGGCAGTTACAGCCTTAGATGGCAGACCTCTGGAACCAGGAGAAGTTACAGAGGCGACTCAGTCCCTGCGACTTACCATCTTTCAACACCAGCAGGAGGAGACCTTCTATCTCATTGACTCCCAGTATCCTATTATCCTGGGTCACCCTTGGCTGTGCAGACATAATCCCCAGATTGACTGGCCCACTGGCACCATTCTAAGCTGGGGTCCCACTTGCCAACTCACCTGCATGCTTTAGAGTCCCTCAGCCCTTAGTACCCAGTCTCAAGAGTCTGTTGGCGTCTCCCGAGTCCCCAGTGTTTACCATCGATTCAAGGCAGTGTTCAGCAAGTCCCGGGCTACTTCCTTACCGCCTCACCGCACGCGTATGACTGTGCCATTGATCTACTCCCTGGTTCCTGCCCTCCTAGAGGTCGGATCTTTTCCTTATCCTCCCCCGAGCGCTCAGCTATGGACACCTACATTAAGGAGTCCTTGGCAGCCGGCATAATCTGTGCCTCTACTTCCCGGCTGGGCGGGCTTCTTTTGTTGAAAAGAAGGACGGGGGTCTTAGGCCTTGTATTGATTACCGGGGACTCAACAAGATCACGGTTCGAATCGATACCCCTTCCTCTCATGGCCACTGCTTTTGAGCTGCTTCAAGGGGCTTCCATTTTTACTAAGCTGGATCTCCGCAATGCTTACCATCTCGTGCGGATCCGGCCAGGAGACGAATGGAAGACGGCCTTCAACACACCCACGGGCACTATGAATATCGGGTGATGCCGTTCGGGCTCACCAATGCCCCGCAGTATTCCAAGCCCGATTAATGATGTTCTCCGGGATATGCTTAATCGGTTCGTCTTCGTGTACCTGGGCCGATATCCTCATCTTCTCGAGGTCACTGAAGGAGCATGAGGGCATGTTAGCAGGGTTCTCCAGAGGCTCCTTGACAATCACCTCTACGTTAAACCTGAGAAGTGTGAATTTCATGTTTCCCAGACTCAGTTTCTCGGGTTTATTGTCACTCCCGGCCACCTAGAGATGGATCCCAAGAAGGTCAGCGGTCCACAACTGGCCCACACCTGCCACGGTCAAGGAGGTTCAACGGTTCATTGGCTTTTCTAACTTCTATCGGAAGTTCATTAAAATTTCAGCTCTGTAGTAGCCCCTTGACGGCGCTTACCAAGGGAGGAGGACCAAGGTTCACTGGGGTCCGGAAGCAGCAGGGGCCTTCGAGGATCTCAAGCACCGCTTCACTTCTGCTCCGATCCTGGTGATCCCTGACCCAGAAAGACCTTTCGTGGTGGAGGTGGATGCCTCAGAGGTGGGGTGGGAGCCGTCCTGTCACAGAGGAGTGAGGATGGAAGATTACACCCGTGTGCCTTCATGTCTACGCCGCCTGTCCGAGGCCGAGCGCAACTACCACGTGGGGGATCGAGAGTTGCTCGCGGTTAAACTGGCCTTGGAAGAGTGGCGCCATTGGCTTGAGGGGGCTCAGCATCCTTTCCAGGTTCTCACAGACCACAAGAACCTGGAATATCTCCAACAGGCAAAGCGGATGAACCCTCGGCAAGCACGATGGTCCCTCTTTTAATCGATTCCAGTTTCTCCTGTCTTACAGACCTGGCACCAAGAATGTCAAGCCGGATGCCCTGTCTCGAGCCTATTCTCCCGAAACACAAGAGAAGCCCTTGGCACTGATTATTCCGAGGCCCAGGATCGTCGCACCTCTTCAGTGGGAACTAGAAAGAGGGGTACGAGGCCCTTGTCCATGAGCCCGATCCAGGCGGTGGTCCCGCCCGGACGCCTGTACGTTCCTCTCTCTGTTCGGACGCGTCTTGCAGTGGGGTCATGAGTCGCCCTTGACCTGCCATCCAGGTAGTGCTCGCACACTGGAAATTCCTCCAGCGGCGGTTTTGGTGGCCGTCCATCAAGAAGGGCGTGCAGGTCTATGTTGAGGCCTGCCCTGTGTGCAACCAGGAAAGTCTACCGTCAGCGACCCCAGGACTTCTCCATCCCTTACCTGTTCTCGCAGGCCATGGTCACACCTTTCTCTGGACTTTGTAACGGGACTTCCTCCATCCCAGGGCAACACAGTCATCCTAGTGGTTGTAGACCGGTTCTCTAAGGCTGCCGGTTTATTCCCCTGCCCAAGCTGCCTTCGGCCAAGGAGACTGCTGAGCTCCTCATGGACCATGTCTTCCGGATATTTGGAATTCCCTGGGCGTTGTCTCCGACCGAGGTCCCAATTCTCGTCCCGGTTTTGGGGGCCTTCTGCAGGCTTATTGGGGCCTCAGCCAGCCTATCGTCTGGGTTCCATCCAGAGTCCAATGGCCAAACGGAGCGGATTAATCAGGATCTGGAGACCACCCTGCGATTGTATGGCGGCCAATAATCCTCGTCTTGGGCCACCTATATCATTTGGGCTGAATATGCCCACAACACCCTCAGTCCTCAGCCACCGGATTGTCCCCTTTCGAATGCCAGTTCGGATACACCTCCATTATTTCCAGAGGAAGAGGCGCAAGTTGGTGTTCCCTCGCCCAGCGCTTTGTCCAACGCTGTAGGCGGACCTGGAAGAAGGCCAGGCGTACCCTCGCCGGACCTCCCAGAGATACCAAAGTCAGGCTAACCGCCGCCGGATGGCCCCTAGTTTCGAGCTGGTCAGAGAGTTTGGTTGGCCACTAAGAACCTGCCCCTCCGGTTGAATCCAAGAAGCTTTCCCAGAAATACATCGGCCCTTTTAGCATAGCAAGGAAAGTTAACCGGTTTCTTACCGGTTGGTTCTCCCTCGCTCCCTTAGAATTAACCCACTTTCCATGTTTCTTTACTAAAACCTGTCTTGTCTTCTCCTTTGCCCCCCACGCAGACCCCTCCACCTCCCAGGATCATTGGCGGCCAGCCAGCCTACACAGTGCGCCGGATACTGGACTCTCGGAGGGTCCAGAACTCTCTGCAGTATCTGGTGGACTGGGAGGGCTCACGGGCCAGAGGAGCGCTCCTGGGTTCCAGCCAAGGACATCCTGGACCCAGGTTTGATCCGAGAGTTTCGCACCCTGAGGCCAGGGTGTTCTGGAAGGAACGTCAGGAGTCGTTCCTAGAGGAGGGGGTCCTGTCAGCATCCTGCCCCTGTTTGTCTCCGGGCCTCTAGAGGTCACCTGTGTTTCCCTCTGCCTTAGCTCTTCCTCGTGTGTCCTTATTAGTGTTATCCAGTTCACCTGTGCCTTGTTTCCCCTAGAGTATTTTAGCTGTGTTTTTTCCCCTTGTTCCTCACTTGGTTTTTGAGTCTTGGCTATGTGTCTCCTGCTGTGTCCCATCGTCTTTCCTAGTGATCTAAACTATCCCAAGTAAGCTTTCTAAGTTATTTTTATTTTGTTTTCTCCTCGTGGAGTTATTTTATTTTCCTCCTGTTTTGTTTACTTTGTCCCGTTAGTATTCCTCTTTCTGAGAAGAACTTTTGTTGGACTATCTTTTGACCTGCAAAGAAACCTCTCCTTAAATTAAATCTACTTTGCCTGGAGTATTGCCTTGAGTGTTTCATTTGGGTCCAACACTACCTCCTCTGTGGCTAAGGGGTAGAACACCCAACTCTCCACTTCTGAGACCCGAGTTCCGAGCCCAGCCTGTGACATTAACAAATAATTCATGTTTATTAATCAATCTTTTCCCCCAGAAGATAAGGTGACAGACTGGTAAGCTCAGGACCTGACCTCTCTACCTTTACCACTCTGTGCATCACCCTACAATGAAGTAAATGAAGTCACTACTCTGTGTCCTCCGTCGCAGGAAAGGAAAGATGTGAACTGGGAATGTGTGAGAGAGGAGGGGGACTGTCCTGGTTTTAACATCCAGAAGAAAAAAATAAGAAAATAATTCTGACCAACTTCTGTAACATGGATTTGAATGGGTGTTCCCCCACTTTAAGGTCATTGTTTACAGTATAATACAATTCAATCAACTCATAATTTCCCATCAGGATGTGAACAACAGGGGGTGTCATACAAATGTGCAGCAAACCTCTTGCTATTTTCAGCCTGTGCATCCTTTCTCATTTAGCATCCTGTGGTAAGTACGGCCTGGTACCTCACCTGTGAGCAGGCAATGAGGTGCTGGGTGAGGGTGGAGGTGAGCAGGCAAGCCAGCACCTTCTCTACTCAGGCCCTCAGCTCCATATGGAGCAGCTCCCTCCAGGCGCTGGGCTGGGACTGGCTGCAGGGCTGGCAGGAATACGCCACACTCTCTGGCAGGCTGGACAGAATATCATACAGGTCACCTGGAGAGGAGAAGAGCGGACAACCATCATAAACATTCCTTGGCCCTACATCAAAGCATGGGAGATAACAGTATGTAATAAACTTTGGGCTGTCCCAGACAGATATTTTTTTGGGGGAAGAGTCATCTGTTCTGTCGTATTTTTCCATAGACACACCCTATGCATTTTGAATAAAATCAACTAAACTCAGCAAAAAAAGAAACGTCTCATTTTCAGGACCCTGTCTTTCAAAGATAATTCGTTAAAATCCAAATAACTTCACAGATCTTCATTGTAAAGGGTTTAAACACTGTTTCCCATGCTTGTTCAATGAACCATAAACAATTAATGAACATGCACCTGTGGAACAGTCATTAAGACACTAAACAGCTTACAGTAGACAATTAAGGTCACAGTTATGAAAACTTAGGACGCTAAAGAGGCTTTCTACTGACTCTTAAAAACACCAAAAGAAAGGGTCCCTGCTCAATAAATTGCAATGTCCGTACTGTGAGACGCCTAAGACAGCGCTACAGGGAGACAGGACGGACAGCTGATTGTCCTCGCAGTGGCAGACCACGTGTAACACCTGCACAGGATCGGTACATCCGAACATCACACCTGTGGGACAGGTACAGGATGGCAACAACAGCTGCCCGAGTTACACCAGGAACGCACAATCCCTCCATCAGTGCTCAGACTGTCCGCAATAGGCTGAGAGAGGCTAGACTGAGGGCTTGTAGGCCTGTTGTAAGGCAGGTCCTCACCAGACATCACCGGAAACAATGTTGCCTATGGGCACAAACCCACCGTCACTGGACTAGACAGGACTCGTGGTTTTGTCTCACCAGGGGTGATGGTTGGATTTGCGTTTATCGTCGAAGGAATGAGCGTTACACCGAGGCCTGTACTCTAGAGTGGGATCGATTTGGAGGTGGAGGGTGCGTCATGGTCTGGGGCAGTGTGTCACAGCATCATCGGACTGAGCTTGTTGTCATTGCAGGCAATTCTCAATGCTGTGCGTTACAGGGAAGACATCCTCCTCCCTCATGTGGTACCCTTCCTGCAGGCTCATCCTGACATGACCCTCCAGCATGACAATGCCACCAGCCATACTGCTTGTTCTGTGCGTGATTTCCTGCAAGACAGGAATGTCAGTGTTCTGCCATGGCCAGGAAGTGCCGGATCTCAATCCCATTGAGCACGTCTGGGACCTGTTGGATTGGAGGGTGAAGGCTAGGGCCATTCCCCCCAGAAATGTCTGGGAACTTGCAGGTGCCTTGCAGGTGGAAGAGTGGGGTAACATCTCACAGCAAGAACTGGCAAATCTGGTGCAGTCCATGAGGAGATGCACTGCAGTACTTGATGCAGCTGGTGGCCACAACAGATACTGAGTGTTACTTTTGATTTTGATACAAAAAAAAAAAATGCTAACAAACTTATTTAAAAAACCAAGGGATTCCTACTCTTAGCTTTTACCTTGTATCGCTCAGTTTGCATGTCCAACATTTGTCTTTTTCTTTGCATGTTGTTGTTGGAATTGTTCTGTCCCTTCCCCCTCTTTCTTTTTAGTCCCCCCTTCCTTTGCTCAGGGACACATTTTTCAATTTCTGTGGAACTTGTTCAATTTATGTCTCAGTTGTCAAATCTTATGTTCATACAAATATTTACACATGTTAAGTTTGCTGAAAATAAATGCAGTTGACAGTGAGAGGACGTTTCTTTTTTTGCTGAGTTTACATGCACCGAGCTTGTCTGACGATTTAAGCGCACTGTTTGATAAAATAATTAAAGACACACAAATTACTCATGAGTTGGCCACGCGGAGAAAAAAAAAATAAGACAGCGAGTCTCTTTCCTTCCTGTTCCTTTTCACTGTTTTAATTTGCATGAGATATGTTACGGGTCTCATTTCCCTCCCCCCTAGACTGCTGGGCAAAAAGGGTTTGTAACAAACTGGAAGAATTAAATGGGGAAATTAAATAATTGCATAAGTTAGCTCTGCAAAACAGAGGCCCTTGACTATATTTTTGCAGGTCATGGGGGTACTTGTGCAATCATTGGTGATAAATGTTGTACTTTTGTCCCAGATCACTTTTTCAAATGTGACTGATTTTGCCGAATACATTGCCACTGTTGCTAAGAATAATTCTCCAAAACCAGATTGGTTGCTTGCAACTTGGTTTGAATCCTGGTTTGTAAATTGGGGATCCCAAATTGCCCAGTGGGCTGCAGTGTGTGTTTTTTGTTTAGTTTACTTAATTGTGTTATTAACATGCTCGAAGGCGATTTGTGCCTCTCTGACTGGTAAGATTTCAGCCGTTATGTTTTCTGCTCCTCCAGAGAATAGTGAAACTAATGAGCTGCAAACTCTGGATGGCCTCCAATTTCCCCCTGTAGATGCAGACAACAAGTAATGATTGAAATTTGTTTTCTTTTAAGTTGAGGGTAAGGTCATCTTAACCCTTAGTCTGTTTCACATTATGTGGAACACTGAGCTGATCAAGGTCTTTGCAGAATTGTTAAACAAGAGGTTTTTATATCTTGACTAGGTTGATGTCCCAGAGACAATTAGTTAAACACATTGGTCAATCCAACCAGATGGTGGAAAGAGATATGGAAACAGTGGATAACATTGAGTTGTTCACCTCTGAATCTACAGATTCCTTGTGTATGTATGTGTCTACAGATCCCTTGTGTATGTATTTGTATATATTCACGTTGGTTATAACTTCTTGATTGTAGATTTCAGCTTTATTATGATATAATTTATTAGAACCGTTTGATAGAAGCTCAAATCAAAATGCTGACTTTTAAGTGTAATTATTGTAATCACACAAGTGATAAAAGGTTGGAATGTAGTGAATGAAATTGACTTTGTTTATGACATCAAAGATAAGATGCACAATCATTGGTTCCTGCCCGTGTCTGGTCAAGAGAAGAGGGGGAGGGCCCCCTCCGGAGGAACATCTGGCAGAACGACCAGAATATGTTCTTTAAGTTAAGATAGAGACGGAGCCAGTCACATGTGTGAACCGATCCAATGAATCATGTAGGTTTAGATAGCAGTATATAAGGCTTTATGTAAGGAATGCCTTTTTAGTGCTCCTTCAGACCGGTACTTTATGCATCTAAGTTTGACTGACCTCTCCAGCTTGTTGACAATAAAGAGTGATTCATTTAATATTGACTGAGTGTCCTGGTGTAAGAATTTCCACAACATATGCTCAGCTCCTAACCACACTGTCCACGGGTCACTCCCCACCCAGCCCTCCCTTCGCCTCCCTCCTTCGACAACTGAACAGAGTGTGACCCACCGGTGGCCTCCACAATCCCTCCAGGAGGACAATGATCTCAAACTACTGCTTCCTCGACTGTTCATGACCATGTGGCTCTCCCTCAGGTTACCCTGTCAGAACATCAGACACAGCTGGTCATCACGGTTGGCGATGACGCAAGTGTGGCTGAAGAGCAGCGTCTCTGCTCTCTTCTTGGGCGGGAGATCTTGACGAACAGGCAGCAGCACGCCCTCGCGGCAGGCCGGGTTGACGGTGAGCGAACTGTAGCCGATGGTGCGCTGTGTCTCCACAGAGAAGAGCAGGGCTGAGATGAAGTCTTCTACTCCAAGGTAGCAGGGCTGCTGCCCCAGGGTCTGGTCCTGGCTGCTGTTAGGAGGAGGCTCCATGTCTCCACACAGGAACACATTCAGGAAGTAGAGACCAGCGAACCAGAACCAGGTGGTGGTGTAGCACATCATGAACACAAAAAGGAACCAGCGGTACTGCAGGTCCACAAAGGAAGTGAAGGTGTCAGACAGGAAATGGCCCCTCTCTGTGATGTGACACAGGTTGACCTGGCACTTCCCATCCTTGGACTCGTAGGGGAGCAGCTCGCGGGCCTCTAGCGGGAACGTGGGCACTCTCCAAGAGCTTGTTGCGAGCCATGGTCATCCAGTCCATCAGCTTGGTGATAAGGGTTCGACGGAGGCTTTGCTCTTTGGATGGCCCGCTCCTTCATTTTCGGGTGCAAGTCTCTGATTGTCCACAAGATGTCACAATGTCCTTCTTAGTTGTCTGTTTACTTGCACTCGTTCTTGAAGAGTGGTCTCCTGAGGACCGCTAATCAGCCGTGCCGATGATCCCAGAGTGGTGATGAAAGCCGTGTAGACAAACAATGATTTGAAGAGAATAGCCGGATGGTTCTGCTTAAATTCACCTTCTTAGATACAGCTACTCAACCGTAGCATTCATTGTTCCTGAGGAACTCTTCTAACTTCTTGGAAAGCACTAGGAATCAATGATATACATTCTGTGGCAACCCAGGGGCCAGCAGGGAGCTACAAAGGCAGGAGCTTGGTCAGCTGTAGAGACTTGGCACTGGTGGATATCAACAACTATGCAGCTCTGAAAACTGCCATCTTGGTCATTTATGGGCACAACCTACCAACCCAGGCCCAACGGTTCCACTCTGTGCCATCGCTTCCCCGCCCACCTCCTCATACTCTGTGGAGGCCCCAGCCAATCCCCCCTCGGCACCGACCGAGGTGAAGAGAAGCCTGTGGAGGAAAACTCCCCAGGTGAAATGTTTCAGTGTTTCACTTTGTGGAGGGAAAGGGAACCTCTCCGGGATAGTTCGGCACTTGGAGGCGAAGTGGTAGAACAACTACATCTCCAAAGTTATATACCTAGCCCACTCACATTTGCTTGGAGCACACCTAGGAGTGGAGAAAATTGGATCCTGGCTCAGTTCTAATGGCCGGAGTGAAGAGGGCAGTCCAGGATTACTGCCAGCAGTGCGAGGAATGCCAGAAAACAGCCCCAAAAGGTAAACTACAAACTATTGAGATTTAACTTAGTGCACGCCATATACACGCATGGTTCCAGTAAAAAATCTGACCCATCCTGAAACTATGTGGGCCTGAACTAGTATTAAAACTCGGCCTGAAAAACGACAATCATTCAACTTTTTGGTGACAATAATGCCCTTATTGCTGTATACTTTGGACGTTTTGGAATTAGGCACTTGATCAAATGTCTTTGTAGGTGTTGGCAGAATGTTTCATTTTGCAGTGACATTTGCTGTATCTGACGTTTCTGAAATACAAATACAATTGCAAATTGTTGTGGACCTGTAAACAGATCGTTTGAATTCAATAATGTTTTGCATTTAATTTTCCCCAAATCTATTTGTTTGGCGAACGAGAATGCCTAGAAGTATTTCTACAATATCCCTACCTCCACTGGAGCAGTTATTTCCTCACATGGGCGAACCAGCAATCCCATGGGACAGATGGAAGTTGTTGTTTGAGGTGTACATGGTAGCTACTGGCCTGGATGTGGTTATCCCTGAGAGGAAAAGGGCCATTCTTCCCCACTGTTCCAGCGCCGAGGGCCTGCACATCTTCCAAATGCTCGGGGAAGCACACTCATATGATGCAGCTGTTGAACTTTAGGATGGACATTTCGCAAAGAAACAGTGTGTGCTTCTGAAGAGACCATTTCCGGCAGCGCACAAAGCGCGTGGGTGAGTCAGACACAGTATGTCAGTGATCTTAAAGGGCTAGGGCAATCATGTCAGTTGATTTATTTTTGAGATTAAATGATCAGGCACCAGTTTATTGAAAGAACCTCAAACTCACTGTGCAGAGGCTTCCCCTTGAAGATGATGATCTGACTTTAGCAAAAGCTGTAGCCATAGCTTCCCAATTGGTATCAGCAGCTCCTTGTGCAACTGGGATCACTGAGGCACAGACACACGCTTCCAGTGCTGTTCAAGTTGTGCAGCAGTCTCAGTGCTCAGACTGTAGCTGTCACTCAGACAGTGACATGAGTGCCTTGGTGCAAATGATGAGAACCAAGGCACGTCAACATTGTGCCAACTGTTGTTCCAACCAATCCTCCACCAAATTTCACAGTGGGTGCGAGACACTGTGGCTTGTAGGCCTCTCCAGGTCTCGCACCCACTGTGAAATTTGGTGGAGAGTCAGTGATTATCTGGGGGTGCTTCAACAAGGCTGGAATCGGGCAGATTTGTCTTTGTGATGATGCATGAATTAAGCCATGTACAAAGTTGTCCTGGAAAAAAACGTACTTCCTTCTGCTCTGACAATGTTCCCCAACTCTGAGGATTGGTTTTTCCAGCAGGACAATGCTCCATGCCACACAGCCAGACCACCAGATCAAGACCCTGTCATGGCCAGCCCAATCTCCAGACCTGAACCCCATTTATGACGTCTGGAATGTGATCAAGAGGAAGATGGATGGTCACAAGCCATCAATCAAACAAAGCCGGGCTGCTTGAATTTTTGCGCCGGAGTGGCATAAAGTCACCCAACATCAATGTGAAAGACTGGTGGAGAGAAGTTAATAAAATAAAGCAAAAATTCTCATGTTACCCAAACACATACCTAGAAATAGTAAAACCAGATAAACGTATCATTTTGCAGTGGTCTTACATTTTTTCAAGAGCTGTAAATGTTGAAGAGGGTGGGGCTTAGCTGCATCCCTGTCTCACCCCACAGCCAAATGTGTTTTTTGCCAAATTTAAATCACACACTTGTTTGTGTACATGGATTTTATAATGTTATGTTTTTTTTCCCCAACACCACTTTATCAATTTGTATAGCCAAATTGAGTCGAAGGCTTTCATTTTTTTAATCAACAAAGCATGAGAAGACTGCCTTTGTTTTGGTTTGTTTGTTTGTCAATTAGGGTGTGCAGGGTGAATACGTAGTCTGTCATATGATAATTTAGTAAAAAGCCAATTTCACATTTGCTCATTACATTGTTTTCACGAGGAAATGTATGAGCCTGCTATTAATGAATATGCAGAGGATTTTCCCAAGGTTGCTGTTGATGCATATCCCACAGTAGTTATTGGGGTCAAATTTGTCTCCACTTTTGTGGATTGGGGTGATCAGTCCTTGGTTCCAAATATTGGGGAAGGTGCCAGAGCTAAGGATGATAGAGTTTTAGTATAGCCAATTGGAATTTGTTGTCTGTATATTTTATCATTTCATTGAGGATACCATCAACACCACAGGCCTTTTTGGGTTGGAGGGTTTTTATTTTGTCCTGTAGTTCATTAAAGGTAATTGGAGAATCCAGTGGGTTCTGGTAGTCTTTAATAGTTGATTCTAAGATTTGTATTTGATCATGTATATGTTTTGCTGTTTGTTCTTTGTTATAGAGTTGTCGAAAATGATTTTTTTTTTTTTGTAGCCTAATTGTTTTTTGGTAGGTTTCCACACTACATTCCTTCCATCTATAGCATTTCTTAATATTATTCAGTTCCTTTGGCTTTGATGCCTCGTGATTGAGTATTGCTCTGTTCAAGTAGACAGATTTTGCTGTGATCTGATAGGGGTGTCAGTGGGATGACTGAACGCTCTGGGAGACTGGGTTGAGGTCAGTGATAAAGTAGTCTACAGTACTACTGCCAGGAGATGAGTTATAGGTGTGCCTACCATAGGAGTCCCCTCAAAGCCTACCATTGACTATGTACATACCCAGCGTGCGACAGAGCTGCAGGAGTTGTAACCTGTTTTTGTTGGTTATGTTGTCATAGTTGTGCCCAGGTGGGCATGTGGGGGAGGGAATGCTATCACCTCCAGGCAGGTGTTTGTCCCCCTGTGTGCTGAGGGTGTCAGGTTCTTGTCCGGTTCTGGTATTTAGGTCGCCACAGACTAGTACATGTCCCTGGGCCTGGAAATGATTGATTTCCCCCTCCAGGATGGAGAAGCGGTCTTCATTAAAGTATGGGGATTCTAGTGTAGCACACAGGATGACATTTTAATCTGTTAAAATCATTTCCTTTTGAATGTCTAGCCAAATGTAAAATGTTCCTGTTTTGATAAATTTAATAGTCTGCCCTATACCATATTAGCATACCCCCTAAGTCCCTGCCCTGTTTCACACCTGGTAGTTTGGTGGATGGGACTACTAGCTCTCTGTGACCTAGAGGGCAACCAGTGGGTCCGTCTCCTCTATACCATGTTTCTTGTAGCATGACATGGTCTGTAATTCCGATTTCATTGATGAAGTCCAGGTTCCTGCTCTTTAGGCCTCAGGCCTGGGATATTCCAGGATGAGATAGTGAAGGCTTTGTGTTCAATGAAGTGTCCAATGTTGTTGGTTGTGTGGTTTGGCCTCAGGCTAGTAAGTGTGAGCAGGGCCTGCTGAGTATCTTGTACATTCCATTGGCTTGGGCTAGTGTAAGAGTGGGGGTTGGGCCTGTTTCCCTGCTCACGGCCTGGGCATATATGTGACTTCCATGTTGAGGCCCTCTTTGCGGGAATGGGGTGGGCAGGAGAGGCCTAGGTCTGATCTGAGGGGCCTAAATGGGGTGTGGACATGGTTAACCTGGGGGGGGGTGTTGATTGGTTGGGGTGGGGGGTGTGGATGTGGCTGGTGGTGTTGTGGTCTGGATGTAGGTCTTCAATGTGTAGGTCCGGGAACACCATCCCAACAGTGAAGCACGGGGGGTGGCAGCATCATGTTGTGGAGGTGCTTTGCTGCAGGAGGGACTGGTGCACTTCACAAAATAGATGGCATCATGAGTAGGGAAAATTATGTGGATAGCAACATCTCAAGACATCAGTCAGGAAGTTAAAGCTTGGTCACAAATGGGTCTTCCAAATAGACAATGACCCCAAGCATGCTTCCAAAGTTGTGGAAAAATGGCTTAAGGACAACAAAGTCAAGGTATTGGAGTGGCCATCACAAAGCCCTGACCTCAATCCTAGAGAAAATTTGTGGGCAGAACTGAAAAAGCATGTGCGAGCAAGGAGGCCTACAAGCCTGACTCCGTTACACCAGCTCTGTCAGGAGGAATGGGACAAAATTCACCCAACTTATTGTGGGAAGCTTGTGGAAGGCTACCCGACAAGTTTGACCCAAGTTAAACAATTTAAAGGCAACGCTACCAAATACTAATTGAGTGTAAGGAAACTTCTGACCCACTGGGAATGTGATGAAAGAAATAAAAGCTGAAATAAATCATTCTCTAAATAATTATTCTGACATTTCACATTCTTAAAATAAAGTGGTGATCGTAACTGACCTAAAACAAGGAATGTCTACTAGGATTAAATGTCAGGAATTGTGAAAAACTGAGTTTAAATGTATTTGGCTAAGGTATATGTAAACGTCCGACTTCAACTGTACATATCATTGAAAACAATTAAGACATCATTCTTAAATAATATACAGTGGGGCAAAAAAGTATTTAGTCAGCCACCAATTGTGCAAGTTCTCTCACTTAAAAAGATGAGAGAGGCCTGTAATTTTCATCATAGGTACACTTCAACTATGACAGACAAAATGAGGAAAAAAATCCAGAAAATCACATTGTAGGATTTTTAATGAATTTATTTGCAAATTATGGTGGAAAATAAGTATTTGGTCACATACAAACAAGCAAGATTTCTGGCTCTCACAGACCTGTAACTTCTTCTTTAAGAGGCTCCTCTGTCCTCCACTCGTTACCTGTATTAATGGCACCTGTTTGAACTTGTTATCAGTATAAAGACACCTGTCCACAACCTCAAACAGTCACACTCCAAACTCCACTATGGCCAAGACCAAAGAGCTGTCAAAGGACACCAGAAACAAAATTGTAGACCTGCACCAGGTTGGGAAGACTGAATCTGCAATAGGTAAGCAGCTTGGTTTGAAGAAATCAACTGTGGGAGCAATTATTAGGAAATGGAAGACATACAAGACCACTGATAATCTTCCTCGATCTGGGGCTCCACGCAAGATCTCACCCGTGGGGTCAAAATGATCACAAGAACGGTGAGCAAAAATCCCAGAACCACACGGGGACCTAGTGAATGACCTGCAGAGAGCTGGGACCAAAGTAACAAAGCCTACCATCAGTAACACACTACGCCGCCAGGGACTCAAATCCTGCAGTGCCAGGCGTGTCCCCCTGCTTAAGCCAGTACATGTTCAGGCCCGTCTGAAGTTTGCTAGAGAGCATTTGGATGATCCAGATGAGGATTGGGAGAATGTCATATGGTCAGATGAAACCAAAATATAACTTTTTGGTAAAAACTCAACTCGTCGTGTTTGGAGGACAAAGAATGCTGAGTTGCATCCAAAGAACACCATACCTACTGTGAAGCATGGGGGTGGAAACATCATGCTTTGGGGCTGTTTTTCTGCAAAGGGACCAGGGCGACTGATCCGTGTAAAGGAAAGAATGAATGGGGCCATGTATCGTGAGATTTTGAGTGAAAACCTCCTTCCATCAGCAAGGGCATTGAAGATGAAACGTGGCTGGGTCTTTCAGCATGACAATGATCCCAAACACACCGCCTCGGCAACGAAGGAGTGGCTTCAGAAGAAGCATTTCAAGGTCCTGGAGTGGCCTAGCCAGTCTCCAGATCTCAACCCCATAGAAAATCTTTGGAGGGAGTTGAAAGTCCGTGTTGCCCAGCGACAGCCCCAAAACATCACTGCTCTAGAGGAGATCTGCATGGAGGAATGGGCCAAAATACCAGCAACAGTGTGTGAAAACCTTGTGAAGACTTACAGAAAACGTTTGACCTCTGTCATTGCCAACAAAGGGTATATAACAAAGTATTGAGATAAACTTTTGTTATTGACCAAATACTTATTTTCCACCATAATTTGCAAATAAATAAATTAAAAATCCTACAATGTGATTTTCTGGATTTCTTTTTCTCATTTCGTCTGTCATAGTTGAAGTGTACCTATGATGAAAATTACAGGCCTCTCTCATCTTTTTAAGTTGGAGAACTTGCACAATTGGTGGCTGACTAAATACTTTTTTGCCCCACTGTATATCTATATACAAACATAATATTGAATATTCAACTCACCTTCCAAAAGCTCCATGAGGAAGGAAGGATTCCCAGATTATATTTTAGCTGTTCCGTCTTCATGCTGTTCTGGGCTGACGGCTGTTGGAGAGGGGAGGGGCACTTGAGTGAGCTGGGGCCTTTTATGGCCCTGCCTCTGGGAGCCTGTTCACTTGTGACATGACGAGAGAGTGAAAGAGGGCCTACCTGTAAGATATATTGTGCTACAAACATACTTCTATTTGAAGAGGTTTTTGACCATTCAGGGAACTACTATCAAACAGTCCTGAAATCATAAAAAGAAATAATCATGTCTACACTAAAGAATGTGAATTTGATTATAAAAATACTTTGACAAGTTATATGCATGAAAATAAAGATGCTTAAAACATCTGACATTTTGGAGAGATTTTTGGACACTATAGGGGCCTCCTAGGCCTTGTTAAAGGCCAACGTCTATAAAGAAAGATTGGTATAAGATATCTGCTCCATTTTTGGAGCACATGTTAACAAGACATTGGGGAATCATTCTAGGGTAATATTGACCAACTGAGCATCTCAGTGTACAGCTCAATAGGCATTTTGTAACATTTCAGTCTTCTGTGATGTATTTAATGTGGCATATTAGGTTGCAAACTCGAATACATTTAGACTATATCTGACATGTTACTGGTGTCTTCTTTTTTAAGTCCATAACCATGTGTGTGAGGTGTACACTTTTGTTTCACAGTAGATGTATTTAAGACTACCAAGAAACACTATTTGCCCCTGGTTTAGCCCACTGCAGTAATAGGTTATTAAGGGGGGGTAAAATTGATCTGTTTAAGTCATAAGGGCCCATCTTTTTTTGTAACAGTATTTCTATTGGAATTTCACAATTTTCACCCATATTAAGAGATACAACAACCAAGACAAAGCAAAAAAAATAGTACTCACTTACACATACATAAATATACACACCCTCTTCCTCTCCCCACTCGGCGCTTCTCACCCCATCATTGCGTCTCTCAATACATACATTTTAAACAAACAGTTTCTGAAATAAATAGATCACCACCATTCTAAGAGAATCCTTGCAGCATAATAGCTGATACCTCAGGTTGTAGATCATTTAGATAAGGTTCCCATACTTTGTATCATTTATCTGTTTTAGAATGCATTGTACATATATAGATATTCCAGTGGCATCCATTCAAATAGTATCTTATGCCAATCTTTGATAGAAGGATCCTTATCACTAATCCACTGTAAGAGGATGTTTTCCTCACAAGTAAAGTAAGGAGGAGGTTGTAAAGCCTACTCTTCCCACTGAAGGGAGACCTAACAGTAAAGGAATCAAATCAAATGTATTTATAAAGCCCTTCTTACATCAGCTGATGTCACAGAGTGCTGTACAGAAACCCAGCATAAAACCCCAAACAGCAAGCAATGCAGGTGTAAAAATGCGGTGGTTAGGAAGAACTCCTGGAAAGGCCTAAACCTAGGAAGAAACCTAGAGAGGAACCAGGCTGTGAGGGCTGGCCAGTCCTCTTCTGGCTGTGCCGGGTGCAGATTATAAGAGCGAGAGGTTATCTGTTGATTGAGAGTTAGAGAAAAATTCTTTAAACTTTAATAAAATATGATGTAAATGTATGGTCTTTAAGAACAGTTGTACTCAACCTCCAATGTCTTGACAGATTGGATGCCCCATTAAGTTATGTCCAGGATCACCTCCGCATGATCAGATATGACTATGCTTTTCTATCCTAGTGGATAAAACAGACTGCAAAGACATCCTGGGCATAAAAAAGTAATCTATTCTAGTCTGACATCCATGAGGCGCAGAGAAAAAAGTGAACTCTGTTGGAGGGATGAAAGGTTCTCCAAACATCAGCATACCCCAGATCAACACAAATAGCTTTAAGTGACCTAGCTTGAGGAGAGAGTTAAGCTATACCGCAGTGTCTGAGTTTAATTCTGAAAAGTCTAGAAATACCTTAGTGAGGAAATCAGGGGGTGGGCAGGGGGGGAAGTAAATATTCGTTATGGAAATGTTCTGCCCAAAAGGGCTTATCGTAAAGAGTACAATTACCCTTTCAAAAAGAGGATGGTGTAATTGACTGAGACAGCCACCCCCAGGACAACAACTGTTCTCAAACATTTGTTATGTGGTCTCCTGAAGTGTAAGGGTTGTAGACATTTGTTAACCCTTCATATAGATACGCAGAGAAGTCTTTTGGAAGGTCAGAGGTTCTACAGGTTTAAAAAAAAAATAAAAAGAAAACGCTGGTACAAGCTCACATACAGACACACAACCACATGTATTTGTCTTAGAAAATAATGCTCTCAGTATGTTTTTCTGCTTGTAACCAAACGCCCTGCCGCGCACACACACACACACACACAGACAGACAGAGAGAGCCTTATATTTCATTAAAGGTATTTTAAAATTAAAGGTATTTTTAAATTTTAAAACACTTTATTTCTTAAAAAAAAATGTTACTACCAACGTTTAAACATATTACTATTATTAAAAGTTACTATGCAATATTAAACTATACCTCATAACATATTGATGCAGTAGTAGCTAAGACAGGAGAAGTCTGTCTATAATAGCGATGCTCTGCCTTCTTAACACTATCATCAAGGCAGGCCCTAGTTTTGTCGCACCTTGACTACTGCTCAGTCATGTGGTCAGGTGCCACAAATAAGGACTTAGGAAAATTGCAATTGGCTCAGAACAGGGCAGCACGGCTGGCCCTTGGATGTATACAGAGAGCTAATATTAATAATATGCATGTCAATCTCTCCTGGCTGAAAGTGGAGGCGAGATTGACTTCATCACTGCTTTTATTTATGAGAGGTATTGACATGAATGCACCGAGCTATCTGTCTAAACTACTGGCACACAGCTCGGACACCCATGCATACCCCACAAGACATGCCACAATAGGTCTCTTCACTGTCCCCAAGTCCAAAACAGACTATGGGAGGCACACAGTACTACATAGAGCCATGACTACATGGAACTCTATTCCACATCAAGTAACTGATACAAGCAGTAAAATTTGATTTAAAAAAAACAGATAAAAAACACCTTATGGAAGCAACACAAACATTGGCACAGACACATGCATACACACACGCACGCACTAGGATTTAGTACTGTAGATATGTGGTAGGGGCCTGAGGGCACACAGTGTGTTGTGAAATCTTGAATGTATTGTAATGTTTTATAATTGTATAAACTGCCTTAATTTTGCTGGACCCCAGGAAGAGTAGCTGCTGCAGGTAATGGGGATCCATAATAAATACAAATAGGACAAATCTAACAGTTACTTATACTCAGGTAGACCTGCCCGGAAAAAACTTTTTCATTTCACAAGCTCCTAAACAGCAGCTCCACTACAACAATTCCCAACTATTTCAAATGTTTAAAGTTAGGCCTCCCAATTCATTACATAAATACCCATCAGTTTAAAATTGTAAAGCTCAGGCCTTCCCATTCACTACATAAAGTTCTGTTATGAGAATTATGTTCTCAATGTTCATAAACTGAACTTCAATTAAACTACGTCTGTAACCCAGAATTTGTAAGATACTGGTTGAAATGAAACAGACAGAAGCCCAGTCTACAATTGTCAAAATGTTTATTCACGAGAGCTCTGAACTCCAAATGTGAACAGTCTTTTTATATTGTACAAGCTTTAAGCTGAACACAAATGACACAACAGGGCGGCCTTTCTTATCTAGTTGTTCTCACAATAAGTATTTTGTTCTCTCAAATACACCATGTCCTAGTCCCTAAAAAGTTCTAAGCACACATGATGGGATTCTTTTGTTTGTTCTCAAATCATTGTGTAAAAGCGGGTGAGCTGGTTCTACTCTTTTTGTAAATGTTCTGGTGTTTTGAGGTTGAAAACTGAGTGGGTTGAGCATAACAAGTCAACCCTGTTACCCAACAATTTAAATTGTGAAGCTTGCATTAAATTGCCCCTCCTTGTTACACACAAGCTTCCATTCCCCGTCAAAGGGGATTCATAGCTGATTTAAGATGAAATCGTCAACCCTGTTACTTTATTAGTTCACTTAATATAGTAATTATTTTATTTAACCTTTTGAGATGGCAAATCATGTTTTTTATTAAGTTGACCGTGTGCTCTTCATGACAGAATGTTAAAATGGGGTGAAATCAGTTTTTCTCCACCAAGTTACACTACCCAAAGGGACTCATTTAGTGGAACGACCCATTAATACATGATTTACACATTTGGCTCTGGTTTGACACAAGTCAGCATTACAGACGCCCCACTCACCCTTAGTGATATTTCCCCTCGTCTCACCAGGTCCTGACCTCCAGTCGGTGCCGCTGCAGACGGTTCTGGACAACCTGGATGTTCTAGAGGAGCTTGTGATCCTGCTGGACCCAGAGATCCCTGGGGTGAAGAACACCAGCCACCTAGCATCTCGCTGCTCCTTTGCCGCCACCTGGATTACCTACACCCACTCCCTGAGGGACAGCAAGAGCCCCCTGAGGGCCGTGCTGGAGGGGGTCACCACCAAGCACCCAGACTGGACTGTAGGACAATTGGCCAGGCTGCTGAGAGAGATGGACCGGAACGACGCAGTGGCGGTGCTCACCAAGCTCACCTTGCTTAAGGTTGTCTAGTCTGGGTGTGATCTGTGTTGGGTCCAGAAGAGATGGCTCCATCCAGATACAACCACAAGTCTCTACCGCCTGCCAAGGCACTGAGATATAACAGGAGGGCCAGTAGGAGGCATGCTTTCCTTGGGGACCCCAAAGTTCCAAGGCAGTGATTGGGAACACTGTTTTGAATTAGGGTTCAAATAAGATATTTAACTGTGATAACATGGTACTTATTACTTAAAGCAGGGATGTTAACCCTGGTGTCCTGAAAAAGAAGAGCCGCACACTCTAGGAGCTCAGATGTAATAATGTAATAACCCAATAACCAATGTTTCGACAGACAAGCTGTCTTCATCAGGGTATAATGAAGAACACCTCGGGGTAACTAGTTTATATAGTGTCAAAGGACACACACAGGTGTCTGTAATCATGACCGGGTGTGGCTTGATATCATTGGTTAATTTTCAGATATAAATAGAACATACAAAAACATAAATGGATAGCATACAATTATAGATAACATTTTGCTACATAGGCCTACAAACATTTATAATGAATAGCAAAATCACAATAATGGCTTCAGATCAAAGTCTACGTTGAGCCCGAGGGGAGCAAGGGTCTTTAAATTAAAGATCCAGGCAGCCTCTCGTTTTAACAATAAGGGAGGGTGACGTGTTCGATGCCGATATACAACGTAGGGACGAAATCGAGTGGTTCACTTCCAAAAAGTGGGCCGCAACTGGGTGCGTCAAGTTTTTGCACGTAATGGTACTACGATTGGTACTTTTAATTGGCGCTTGGTTTTACCCACATCATTTTTACCACAAGGACAAGTTCTAAGATAACTGCCATAGTAGAGCACGAGATAACACTTTTGATTGGGATCTGTTTCCCTGTTTGGGGGTCTACATTTGTAAGTGACATTGCATTGAGCGCAGCCGTTACACTTGTTTCCATCCGGTAGAGGTGTAAATAGACATTGTGCAGGGGTAAATCAGTTTACCATATTAGATTTCTGTCCCGCGAGAATATGACCACATTACCGATACGGTCATCCGTAATGTGGTCGTATTCTCGCGGGACAGAAATCTAATATGGTAAACTGATTTACCCCTGCACAATGTCAATTTGCACCTCTACCGGATGGAAACAACAAGTGTTCCCTTAATTTGTTCAGAGCACTCTGAATAGCGGGTAGTGAGGACGCAAGAATGTTTCTTTATACGAGACTGTCTTTGAAAGAGATTAAGGGACATTTTAATGTTTGTGCTATTCTTAACTAATTTCTGTGTTCTATACATGTGATGTTCTATAAACCAATTTCTGTGTTCATGCAAGTGGCTGACTGTATAATTCACACTTATCAGTAACTGCAATTTGGCATTAAGCACACAAACGAAAGATCTCAGTTAAGGTCTAAGCTTAGAGAAAGAAGCCTCGTGAGGTGTTGGTCTGTCACGGTATGAAACAAAACAGTAATGATTAATGAACTATGCTAAATCATGCAAATGTAACTAGACTGTGTATAGCCGTATATAAGACAACAGTTGGGACTGCCCCGGCAGAGTTTTTCCTGACAGACGTGTGTACTATAGTGCAATGAGTTGGTTGGAACCTCTCCAGCACGCTGACAAATAAACAATTATTCATTTAAGATAAACTTTGAGTGTCCCTGTGTAAATATTTGTTTTGCATTTTCTCAATGGCAGTATTAATCTGCCAATTTTTGTACCCCCTCTTCTTGAATTTTCTTTGCATCTCAGCCATGTTCTTGATGCGACAGAATTGGCTGCAGGGCAATGGGAAACGGGTAATGGGAAACGGGTGACAGCGATCAGCCCTCAAACTGTTACGATCAAAAGGTTTCCTATAAAGATCAGTGTATAGAACATTATCCTCACACAAAATCAGAAGATCAAGGAAACTGATTTGACGTGTGTCAGATGTGGCATAGTAAATCTCAGGTGCTCAGAACAAGGGTTAAGTTCCCAACCTGGCCCTCACACAATCATTATCATCTTATGTCAAATGTTTAAACACCATGATTTTATCACCAACCAATGATATTGCTGTATTTATACATTGCATGTCATATCAGCATTTGTTTAATTACATTTTCAAATGACCAAGTCTGATTTGTTCAAACATCTTAACATCTTTATTAAGCAATTAACATTATAAATAAAAAAGTGCATAGAAAAATTAAACGGGTTTAGAAATATGTATACAATTATTTACAAACTCAGGGTTTATTTGTACAAGGTAACAAAGACAAGTTCACACGTTCTTATGTCTTTTACACACTTTGTTATACTTTAAAATAACCCTGCCATATAGAACATACAGCTTTCTGAACCAGTTCTGGGAGAGATCGTCATGGTAACTTCAGGTTTCCAACTAGTGCTTTGCATGCTTCATCGAACACACAGGCCAGCTCTACAGGACATTAAAACCAAGTTACTCTTATTATATTATCAGCATCATCCTCTTTTTTGCATTAGTATTCTTTAACATCTGTCAGAACAACTGAGGTAGAATCCTGGCAAGAGGTTGGGGAGTGGAGTGGGTATAGACAAACTTTCTGCTCTGAGCGGTGTTCCCACATCTGGTTTTGAGCAGAAAAGGAAGCTAGGTTAAGGATAGCCGTATCCCTGAAAACCAGATGCATCTTGTTATTGGCAAACTCTGCTAAGGGTGTTTGACACATGGGAATACAGGCTCCATCTCACTGATTGGTCGCGCAGGCAGGTGGGCTTAAGTTCTTCCTTATGGTGTATTAAATTCCAAAAGGTCAGTAGTCATTTCCTTTAGATTATTATCTCTAGCTTGAAGGGTTCTCTGTAGCACGCAGATGGGAAGAATAGCATGGACTCGAATGCTTGCTATTCTCCTGCTAGAAGGCCTGACAATAATAAGGCCTGCTGTACTTTCTCCATGAAAATTATACCAGAACAAAGAAATAAAATCAAAACAATTAAAAAAGACCTGCTTTAGAACAATGTCTTGTGTAAAGACTGAAATGTAATACACAACTGTCCTCAAACATCAAGGTTCAAATAAAAGAGGAAACAAAGTTAACATAAAGAGGAATCGAGGGGAGGAAGATTTCCCACAAGACCACCACCATTTCTACTAAGTACAGCTAGTTTCACCAGTCCAAAATCTGAACAGAAACATGAATAAATACTATTCTAGAGCTCAAGCAATCTCTCATTGTGAAGATGTAAACAGTGTGTACATTTGATTTCCTAATATGTCTGACTGAACTGAAAGCGTTATCTAAAGTTGTCACGACAGCAAACGTTAAGGTGCTGAGTGCATTCTCTCCCTATCTAGGTTTTACACCAAGACATGATTCGCTCTTAAAGCCATCCTACGGAGCAACATACAGTACAATACTGGCCTAATGCTATGCTTGAGATCTCCAGTGCACAGGGGTGCTGCCAGTCCACACAGTCGGGTATATATAGAGTTCATAATGCATCTCTTAGTGGTGTAACTTGGACAGTGTTCCACCCTTTGTAGATTGCGGAGAATGTCAGAGAGAGAAGTCAGTACTTTGTTAACTCCACTGAATGTTGAGAAATATGGAGTCTGGATTTTGTTAGTTCACTAAAGACGCGTAACTGTAGCGCAGCAAAGTCGTAGGCCTAATATTATTGCAAAAGGTAAACAGCATTTGCCATGATAGTAATAAAATATATTTTAAAATAAAAAAAGACGCACTGAGGTTTCCAGCTAAGCTCGTCACTCTTGGTTTGGGTAGTGTTTGCTACATACAAAAATTGTGAAGGGAAAGTTCTTAAAGATATGATTTAGCGGCAGCAAACTAAGGGTGTCACCAACCGTTATCTAACCGTTTAGCTGAACATAACGGAGGTCCCTTCACCGGTCTGTGTGAGAGGGGAGTGGAGAATGGATAGAAATAGGTATTATTTGACCTAGGAGCCTCCAAGCCTATGGCCCATCATATCTAGCACCATGGTTCTCTGAACAGTCAACAGAAAGCAAATATGTACAACCTGACGCATGATGAGCACTGTGAAATATAATTTCAAATAAATAAAACTATGATTAAAGGATCAAGTAAAGATGGAGATATGGCTAAGGGATCGACTAGAGTGGATGGAGCCAACATGATTATGGGTTTCAAATAAAAATCTACCCCCAACAAAAAAAGATAAGGAATCTTTCCAAGTCTAGCTTTTCTGGTCCACCCTTATTTCAACAGAAAGGGCTTGATGTTATGGAGTCAAGGAAAATACCTTCATGCAACATAGAACCAGCATAACCACAACAGATGTCTGCAGCGTTCAGTATCCTGTTCTCAAGAAAAAACCCACACTATAACGGTAGCTACTTCCGCCCTCTCTTGTGGTGAACTTGTCCAACCTCTGGCAGGTGCATATCGGTTAGGAGCCAATGTGAGCTTATGGATGCATGTCCCTGTGTGGCGCTCCTCTTCCCTCTTGCTCCCCATCTCCTGGCCCTGGTTCCTCTCCCAGTCTCTTCGTAGTGGCTCATCCTTTCCTGTATTTTCTCCTCCCCCACCTCCCAACCCAGTAAAACCTTAATTTAAGGCTTTTAACCTCTGTCTTCCCCTGTTGCCTCTGCTCTCACTCCCTCCCCTAGTTCCTTGTCCCCCCTGCAGAGACTGGCAGTACCACGTCCTCCTCCTGCCCCTAGTTGAGGAAGCGTCTGCATTTCCGGGCCCCGCAGTTGCAGTTGAGCTTGCTTGCTGGGTCTTCGATGGGGAACTTGTAGTCGTAGGTGAGCTCCTCGCCCCGGTAGATCTTGCGCAGGGCGAAGATGACAATGTGCTTCTGGCCCTCCACGTTGATGACGCGTGAGTAGCAGTTGGGCTCGCACGAGTGGTTGATGAAGCGCGCCGCATTGCCGTGCATGGTGGCGTCCACCACGTCAAAGTCATCCATACGGAACATGTAGCAGCCGATGCCCTGTGGAGGAAGGAGGGAAAAGAGACAGGGGACTTAGTTTTAGTTTAACATGCATTATGTTGGTATCAATAACATTTATTCATTCAAGCCCACAATTAGTGGATTTTAAAGATGTCCACCAACTAAGGTCTCGTTGGGACAAACCATAGAGCTTATGTCGTCTCAACCACACTCTGAACTGATTGATCTCACCTTGCCATCGTAGTACTTCTCCCGCTTGTCTGTGAGCACTGAGCGAATGACGATGCCGGCATACTCAATGACCATCTCCTGAGCATCGATGTTCCTCTTGCAGAACAGACCTCGGCCGTGGATAGCAGACCTACACCAGAGAGAAATGTCAGAAGAGGCTCAAGTATGAACAACAGTTTCCATAGCTAATTTCCTTGGCTATTAAAATGACGAGATGATCACATTATTATTTATTTATTATCTGATCCTGAGTCAATGGGAATTCATGTTACTCATTTTGCAGCAGAATTACAGAACAGGGAGAGGCAGGAAATATAAACAATGCCTCAGTCCCTTGTTTGCTTTAATAGCTGTAGAGCAGTGGTTCCCAAACTTTTTATAGTCCCGTAACCCTTCAAACATTCAACCTCCAGCTGCGTACGCCCTCTAGCACCAGGGTCAGCGGACTCTCAAATGTTGTTTTTTTGCCATCATTGTAAGCCTGCCACACACACACTATACCATTAATTTATTAAACATAAGAATGAGTGTGAGTTTGTCACAACCCGGCTCGTGGGAAGTGACAAAGAGCTCTTATAGGACCAAGGCACAAATAATAACAATAATCATAATAATCTTTATTTAAACATCTTACATATAAAACCTTATTTGTTAAATCGAAAATTGTGAATAACTCACCACAGGTTAATGAGAAGGGTGTGCTTGAAAGGATGCACATAACTCTGCAATGTTGGGTTGTATTGGAGAGAGCCTCAGTCTTAAATCATTTTCCACACAGTCTGTGCCTGTATTTAGTTTCATGCTAGTGATGGCCAAGAATCTACTCTCACATAGGTACGTGGTTGCAAAGGGCATCAGTGTCTTAACAGCGCGATTTGCCAAGATACTCTGAGCACAGCCCAATCCAGAAATTTGGCAGTGGTTTCTGATTAAATAATATTTACACAGGACCGCTTGTTGCAATTTCAATGAATCTCTTGTTCAGATATCGGTAAGTGGAACCAAGGCAGGGCATGAAAGGGATAACGAATCCAGTTGTTTGTCATTCGTTTTGGAAAGTACCTGCGTAATTGCGCACCCAACTCACTCAGGTGCTTCGCTATATCCCATTTGACATTGTCCGTAAGCTTGAGTTCATTTGCACACAAAAAATAATACAAAGATCGAAAGACCTGTCTATTGTCCTTGTTAATGCAGACAGAGAAGAGCTCCAACTTCTTAATCATAGCCTCAATTTTGTCCCGCACATTGAATACAGTTGCGGAGAGTCCCTGTAATCCTAGATTCAGATCATTCAGGCGAGAAAAAACATCACCCAGATAGGTCAGTCGTGTGAGAAACTCGTCATAATGCAAGCTGTCAGACAATAGAAAATGATGGTCAGTAAAAAAAAAAACTTTAAGCTCGTCTCTCAAGTAAAAAGAACGTGACAATACTTGGCCCCTTGATAACCAGCACACTTCTCTATGTTGTAAAAGCGTTACATGGTCGCTGCCCATATCATTGCATAGTGCAGAAAATACACGAGAGTTCAGCTACGTTTGGCTACATACGGAACATTAGTGGAATTCCCGCGAGAGTAACGGTTAATATGATTGGATGTTAATTATTTGACTAGGCTACCTGTACTTGACATTGTGTTGTTATTTCGCTGAACACTAGATGGTTAAATTCTACTTTTGGCAGTGAAACAAGGCTACTCAGGCGAGAGAAAAAACCTCACACAAATGTTGAAAAATAAATGGACTGTTTGAAAATTTAAAATAAATAAATGAATCACGTTTTAATTTTGCGTACCCCCGGCGGCATTGCACGTACCCCCCAGTTTGGGATTACCTGCTGTTGAGAACCACAGTGACGGCTTCCTGTCCAGACAGACTGCAAATGACCTATTGTGGGGTCAGTTGGCACCCAACTGAGAAACGCATGAGCTCTTTAGCCCAGAATCATGATCATAGTCACAGGCTCTGTCCATAGTATTGGCTTTGACCTCAGCCTCAGGGGGGGACCAGGACTAGGTGTGTGCTGACCTGTACACGCCTACAGCCTCCTTAGATGTCCTCTCCAGATGTCTGAAGCGCATGGCCATGGGGAGCTCCAAGCTGGTGGCACGTCTAGGAGAAAAGGGATAAGCAGAGAAGATGACGATGTGCTTCTGACCTTTCACATTGAACTCTGAGAAAAGATTCACTAGAGACTAAACCTGCAGTTGTACAGCTCTCATTTGTTACTCATACGTCTGAATGAAAACATTGATATGTTATGTCTACCAACTTATAAAAGGATCATTTGTTGATGTGAAAGTTGATTTTTAAAGGAACAACACTTGCGGCCATATACAACAAGTTCTAAGAATGTTCCGCTAGACCTCATCTTTCATGGACTAGCTCCTGCAGTATTTAAGCCAAAGTTTCCTTTTTTAAGATGTTAGCATTTAGCTAGCTTTCTTTGCGATGGCCAGCATACAATAACTCTGTAATCTGACCTTGTGGATTTGAGTGGGACTTCATCTTCCTCCTCATCGTAGGGGTTGATGTCAGGCAGCTGGCGGTGCTGGGAAGCCAGGAAGTTGAACATATCGAAGGTGGACTTCCTGTAAGAGAAGACGGGAACAAGATGTTAGGTAAAATTTTACAGTATGCAGGCTTGACTTTCTTTATCCTTGTTTTTTTTGTCCAGCACTGGTGTAGAATTTGGGATGTGGACATCACCCACACACTCTTCATATGTTAATGAATGGAGCAGCATTGACGTCATACAGGTCTTACTTCTAGCTCACGCAGACTGTGGAGGTGGAGATGACACTCACATAGTGAGTGGGGAAAACAGAGGGGAAAACCCAGATTCTCCAGACATTTGTTTAGACAGTGGTATGGGTTGACCAACTGCAAGGTGAGGACAAAGTAATACTGGTTCCCACCATTACACTTGCTTTGATGTACCAATTCTCTGAAATTTCCAAATGAACATATTTCTATTCATTAAAACTTCTTCCAAACTATAAACCGTGATTAGGGTTTCACATTTTGGGGAATATTCAGAGGTGGAAACATTCCGTGGGAATTAATGGAAATATATGCAAATTAATATTAATACATTTAAATGTTTTTTGCATTGGATATATTTACCATCATAGAGACAGAAACAAACATTTTACCTTATCATAAGTAGACATAATTGCAAATGATTAAATCCTTCCAATAGAAATAAAAAAAAAGATTTAGTTACGAATTGAACTTTAATTAAATGAGTTGACTCTTCACATGGGATGATTTCCCTGAACAAAAGAAAGTGAATATTGATTGATCCCCAATGCTCCATTGCATCTCCCAAAAACTTTTTCAACATACATCTGTAAAATGATAGTTTCTAGACTAAAGCTTTAGTTGTCTTCCTCTCAGGCTTCCATGCCTTCTCCCTGTACCTCCTCATTGTCCACCTCTTGAAAAATCAGACTCTGAGACCTCATCTTCAGTCAGTTTCCAACCTTGTTGAGGATGGCTTGGCTCGTTGTCAGGCTTAAAAATCCTCGAATTTGCCCGGATGGCCACCAATTCTTCACCCCTTGTATTTGTCAGCCTGTTTGCCTGCTTTTGTCTGTTCCCAAACAAGACCATTTGCGCTCTGAGGTGGCTGATGTTGGTGGGATTTGGGGGATGGAGGCAACAGAGGAAAGAGCCTCAGATCCACAAAGTCCATTCCACCAGGTGGCTGATGAGATATGTTGACACAACTGCCATATTGCATCCATATCCCAAAGCCCTTGCTTGGAAGTGTGCTTTGCCAGACTGCCAAGAACCTTGCCCTCATCCAGGCCAAGGTGGCGAGACACAGTAGTGATGACACCATAGGCCTTGTTGATCTCTGCACCAGACAGGATGCTCTTGCCAGCATACTTGGGGTCCAACATACTTGGGGCTTCAGGCAGAAGTCTTCACGTTTTTTGATGCATTTCAGAACTGCAGTTTCCTCTGCTTGGAGCAACAGTGAAGTGGACAGGGCAGTACGGATTTCTCTTACATCTGCGAGCAGAGTCTGAACATCAGACAGGATGGCATTGTCTCCCTCAATTTGTGCAATGGCTACTGCTATAGGTTTCAGGCGTTTCAGGCTGCTTACCACTCTCTCCCAAAATACATCATCCAGGAGGATCCTCTTGATGGGGCTGTCCATATTGGCAGACTGTGATATGGCCATTTCTCGGAGACTCCTTCCCCTCCAGGAGACTGTCAAACATGATGACAACACCACCCCAACGGGTGTTGCTGGGCAGCTTCAATGTGGTGCTCTTATTCTTCTCACTATGCTTGGTGAGGTAGATTGCTGCTATAACTTGAAGACCAATCACATACCTAACCATTTCATTGTCTCTCTTGTACAGTGTGAGTTTCAGTGCCATGATGTCCTTGAGGAGCAGATTCAATGCATGAGCAGCACAGCCAATTGGTGTGATGTGAGGGTAGGACTCCTCCGCTTTAGACCAAGCAGCCTTCATGTTGGCAGCATTGTCGGTCACCAGTGCAAATACCTTCTGTGGTCCAAGGTCATTGATGACTGCCTTCAGCTCATCTGCAATGTAGAGACCAGTGTGTTTGTTGTCCCTTGTGTCTGTGCTCTTGTAGAATACTGGTTGAGGGGTGGAGATGTGGTAGTTAATTATTCACTGCCCACGTACATTCGACCACCCATCAGAGATGATTGCAATACAGTCTGCTTTCTCTATGATTTGCTTGACCTTCACTTGAACTCTGTTGAACTCTGCATCCAGCAAATGAGTAGACAAAGGATGTCTGGTTGAAGGGGTGTATGCTGGGAAAAGAACATTCCAAAATCTCTTCCAATACACATTGCCTGTGAGCATCAGAGGTGAACCAGTTGCATACACAGCTCGAGCAAGACATTCATCAGCATTTGTCTGACTACAATCCTCCATTGAGTTAAAGAAACTTCTGATTCCAGGAGGACCATGAGCTGTTGCTATCGATAAGGTGTCTCATCATTTTCAACTAGAATAGAAGTAGAGGGACTTTTGTCAGAGGTTGCTTGCTGTGAGCACTGAGGGAACGTTATGCTCTTGGCCAGATGATTCTGCATCTTTGTTGCATTCTCCACATATGATTTGGCACAGTATTTGCAAATGTGCACAGCTTTTCCTTCTACATTGGCTGCAGTGAAATGTCTCCACACATCAGATAGTGCCTGTGGCAATTTCCTGTAAAGATTAGAAAAACAATTGTAAAAAAAAAAAAATCCATTCAATGTACAGATAAATAGTTAAGCAGTTAGATTGAACAACTCCTTTGTAAGATAAATGTTTTAAAATGAAACATGTATGGAAACAGGTGAATTAACACTCCTCAGTTAGCAGGCTCAAGCAAGCTACAACCAACATGTTAGCAAAAACTAACTAGCAGAAATTGTTAACCAGTTAGAAATTATTTAAACACACTTTGCTGTAGGCTACTATCTACTAGTTAACAAAAAAAATCATGTATGTCATAAAATATATTCACCCCACCCAGTATTGTAATCAAAACTTACCAGAAAGCATGTAGTCCTTGGCGCAGACAGTGTAGTAGTGTGGGCTCAATAGCATCTCATTAGTGTGCAAGATCTTGAGAATCAGCTGCACATGTGATGGAAGAATGTACTGTGCATGCAGAGGGTTGCAATTCCATTGAACTGGGAATAGTTCAACCAAAATATGCCACAAGACCTAGAATTGCCTTATGTGTATCCCACAAAAAAGCTAACTTTTTTGATGAATTTAAGCAAAATTCCCCAAATTCCCAGGCTTAATTTCCAGAAAGTTTGACACTTTGCAACCCTACTCATGATACCTAGGAAGTATTGGTGAAATGTTTACAAGATATGTAAGATTAATCTGTAAGACAACTCAGACTCAATTTAAGAATTACACTACAAAATAATGACTTCCCTTATAATTTCTATATTTAACTTCCAGGGCCCCTGTAGTGGACAGAACACCGGGACACTGACCTGAGGTAGACCTCAGAACGGGCGCATCCAGAGGGGTTGACAGGCAGGTCCTCCTCTTGGCTGATCTGTTTAAAGAAGCGGAAGGCGTGGCCATGGCAGCGGTGGGCCCCCTGGAGCTGCTCCACCAAGAAGACCACTGTGTCGTGGAGTAGGCCCAGCATACGGGCACCTGTCATCCCAGAGGACGACAGCTGCCTAAGCCTGGCCCCCGCCCGCGCCTCCTGGACACAGTCTATCACTGCCCTCCAGGCCACTGAGAAGGGAAAGGAGGAGGAAGAGGAATGGAGAGAGAGAAGAGTAAGGTGTGAGTAACACACCATAACACACAAATGTAATTTATATGGAAATTAGCCTACATTTTGTGCTAGATGGTTTATTACACAAGTTCATTCTAGTCAAGTACGAGAACAAGTATATTTCATCATCTTATGTTTAGTCATATGTAGAAATAGTGGGTATTTGTGCAGAAATCATTGCCTTGAGTATTGGGTAATGTAATTATTTCTAAACTAACATTCTACAGATAACAGACACATGCAGTCAATTCATTTTCCCTTTCCTCCCTGAAACCTCACCCTCTATGCTGTCTGCCTCCACACTGAAGCCGTCATCGCTTTTGATCTCGAAGCGGAGGTGGGGCTGGTCTCGGCTGGGGGGGCACTCATCGTCCTCGTCTGAGGGCAGCAGCTCATCATCTGAGCAAGATACAGCACCTGACAGGATGGAAATACCACAGGGTATTTTCAAATCAGGAAGATTTCTTTACAGTGTACAGGTATAAGTAGTATCATCAGTCATCATCATCATCGTCACACAGACATACTGTTCATACGGCACCATTACACATAAGTACCTGAGTATTTGTTCCAGTCAGTCAGGGCACTGCGGCCCACTGCATCCCAGTTCTGTTGTTTACCTGTGTCCCCCCCTAATCGAGGTATAGACAGGCGGTCCCAAAGCCCTGGCCTGTGAGGAACACAACAAGAGAAATCAACTGGGTACAGGCTGTATATCACTCACTATATCAGATACACACTTCGGTTAGGACATAAATGCAGTGATAACAATTGGAGAGCATCGTGCAAACTAGGAGCTTTATTGTAGATTGTAATAATCGTCACCACTCATTTACCAATCTCAGTTATGACTTCAAAAAAGGTTTTTATGCATGACCTAATCTTGATAGTTACTGACCTCTACAAAGCCTATTGACAGTTCTATTTCAGGAGTAAAATGCCTTGCTCCATTTGTCATTTCATACTATAGGTTACTAGTAGGGAGAGGAAGAGTTAAGCATACGGTTAAAAATAGCCAGACATGATCTTATCGACACTGAAGAGGCCCACACTGGAAACATGAGTGACGTGCCATACTGAAAAATATTTCAACATGATTCTGACCTTTAGCATAGTTGCAGATGTAGAAAGTTAAAAAAATGAACAATACAAGAGACTCACTGGCCATTAAAACAAAGGTATGACTATTTTTGTATTAATAATATTTGTACATTTTGTCTCATTACTCATTTCATTAGATCACTGCCCTGATAAGTTCCAAAAGACTAACCTTGTGCTTTCAGAGTCACTCAAGTGCTCCTCCTTTAGCTTGTCCAGGTCCAATACACCTTTCACCGTTGGGGTTTTAATGCGAACACCCCCGGCCCTGCTGGAGACAGCAGCAAAGCTGTCTTTGGGTACTGGCAGGTCCTCCTTAGCACTAGGGGGCTCTGGCTCTAGGAAGTCTGTCTTGGACTTCTTTGTGGCACCAATGCGATCAGAAAGGGAGGACACTCTCTTCATACGGACATGGGGGCGAGGAGGGTGGGGTGTTGAAACAGACAGTGTGGTGGCTGCGGGCTCGGGTTCGATGAGTAGTCCTGGAGGCAGGACCACAGATTTCAGGGAAGGGTTGTTACGGAATGTGGAGGGACTCAGTATACGCGGACCGGTCCGGTTGGGGGTGTAGTTACTGGCCATGGCTTGGTTGATGATGGCTTGGGCGCTCTCAGTCTTGGAGGAACTCCCGTCCTGACCAGCAAACTCAAACAGGTCTGCAGCTTTGTCAGACTTCTTTCTCCTAGAAGTTGTGGAAGGTTCTTTCTTCTTTCTGGGGTTCTTCAACCCTGGTATAGATCCATCTGCAGATGAGCTTGCGTTCTTCCTGGGTTTCTTGACCGCAGTTGCTGCCACTGTCCCATTGCTGTTGTGAGTGAGCAGTTGAGTGATGGTAGCTGGGTTCTGAACCACAGGCGTGGCAATCCTAGGGACATGGGTTGGCATGGCAGTCCCTGGAGCCGGGGGTGGACATTGTTCCAACTGCTGCCAAGGTGGCAGACAGGGCATTGCTCTGAAGGAGGCTGGCTATCTGAGTGACACAGTTATAGGAAGGAGAGCTCTGACAGGGCAGCTGGAAGGTGTTGCTCTCTGGGTTCTTCACAAAGATCTGGCCCAGGCGGTTGACCAGCAAAACGTGAGGTGTAGGGTCCACGTTGGGACCACCCACTTCCTTCACAGTAAGGATAGCGTGGCCTGGTAGTCCCTGAGGTAACAGTGGCTGTTGGGGCTCCAGTTGCGGCCTGGGGGTGGAGAAGTTGATGGAGATGGTGTGTCCCATGGAGGCTTCCTTCTGCAGAGACGTGGAGCTGTATCCGTTAATCATCACAGGGGCAGAGGTGGGCTGAAGCGAAGAGAGCATGGGGTGACACTGGGTGGATAGAGCATCGGAGAGAGAGCATATGGAGGGAGAGGAGGATACAATGGTAATTGCTGTGGAGACCATGGCCTGGGATTGTGTGGAGAATATAGGCAGAGAGACTGATCCATAAGATGGGAGACTGACGCTTGATGTTGCTGACAAAATGGGATCAATTTGAGAGGACAAATGTGGAAGGGCACTGCCTGGAATAAGTGCTGATAATTTGGTACAAAAGGTCTCCATGGGCGGCAAAACTGTTGACCCTTGGGAGGATGTCAGGGGTTGTAGCGAGATGCTAGTGAGAGGTGGCCTTGACGGGTTAAAGCCAGGCAAAGAGGACTGCACAGAGGGACTCATTAGTAAAGGGTTCATCTGGGCTACGCTGGGGTTAGGGAAGTCAGAGGAGATAAGAGAAGAGGGTTGAAGAAGCTCCAACAGGGTGCCCTGACTACTGCTCGACGACTGATCTCCTGAACTCGCGGTCAAGTGGTTCATATAAATGGCAGATCCATCTGTGGGCAATACAAAGTGGCCGCTGTTAGAATCCAAGAAGAGGTCTTTTGGGTCTTGAGGATGATGGGTTTCCATGGGAGCATCAACCTGGACAGGGACCAGCTCAGTGAAACAGGTGCTGGGGGAGGGAGGATCACACCTTTCAAGAACAAGTGGAGCCCCAGGGGCAAAGTCTAGACCGGAACCTTGGAATAAATCCTCTGGGTAGACCGTATCAGGCACCTTAGTATGGACAAAGTCCGGCAGAGTTCCTAGAAGGGGTGCAATTGGCACTGGTTCCTGGGCTTCTAAGGTGGGGATTGAGTTCTGTTGTTCGAGAGGAGTTGGGAAGGTGTATAACTGCAGGGGAGTAGCATTCATATCAGCAGGGCTGTATGTTGTGGATGGGTCCCCTGCAGCTGGTCTTGGAGCTTCTGGTGAGATCTCAATTGGCGCAAGGGTCACACTGTCCAATTCAGTCCCAGCTAGTTGTGTGGCATTAAAGGCTTTGGATGGATCCTGGGGCCTATACGCTGGGGGAGGTTTTGTAGCGGGGAGGACAACTCTGGTTGTAGGCTTGAGAGGGTTGCTAAGGGGTAACTGATCTGGGACAGGGCTTCCAGAGTCTGCACTTAGACCATTTGTCGTCATTTCTACTTCAGGCGGAACATTTTGCGTTTGAGCTGGGTTCTGGACTTGACTGGCGCTCTTCAGTTTCTGAATCCCGTCCGTGGTTGTCACGCTGGCATCACTCTCCGTCCCATCGTCCACGCCGTCCAGCTGAGGGATAGATCTTGAAGAGGGAGAGGCAGGAGCCTGGGGTGGGTCCCTGGAGAATGTGCGACTGACCACAGTGCGCGAGAAGTCAAAATAGTGCTCCATGTCCTCATCGGAGGAAGTGTTCCCCCAGTCTTGCCTGGCAGACGCAGCTGAGCGGGTCAGAGCTGTACGTGTCTTCCTCTTGCGAACCTCTGGCTCCCAGAACTCCTCTTGGTTGTCCTCGCCCTCCACATCTATCTGCGCGCCACAATTCATGGCCACTCCCTCATTCACTAGCGTCTCCTCAATCTCAAGCTCAGTCTTCAACTCGGAGCCCATGGCCACGTCAGAGCCCTCGTGGAATTGTGTGAAAGAGCCCCTAAGTGGTGAGGTGCTGTTAGGTGCAGGGTTATCCTCCGGTTCTGGGGAGGCCAGGAAGTTGTGTGGTACCTCCACTGAGTCTGACTGGTTCATGTCAAAAGACAGCCTGGGTCTAGGAGAGTGCTGGATGGTGGGGGAGAGGGACAGGCCAGGGGAAGGGAAGCTGCCCACACTGTCATCCCATGGTGGCTGGGGAAAGAGTCCTGAGGTAGAGTGAGTCATGTTCCCGGGGCATCGGGCAGAGGAAGCACTTCGACCTCCGACAGGGCGAGCAGAAGGAGAGGTCAGCAGGATATCAGTAGCACCGAGGGGAAACAGCGGAGAGCTGGGCACGGAGGCCTTGGGATGCATGGAACCCCCAGTGCGGAGGGTGATTAGTCCAGGTGCAGTGGGAGAGCCCAGGGGTGGGGAGGACATGTCCCTGCGGGTTTGGGAATGGGGGCTGTGGCGACGGGGCCTGCGCGTCTCCTCCAGGTCACTGATGGTCAGGATGTGGTGGGGTTTGGACTTGGTAGCTCCTGCAGAGGAAAAACAGATAGCAGTGAGACAACTGAACGGACACACAAACAATCAATGCTTTCTGGGTAATCAATCCAAACCTGACAATTTTTATTTTATACGCCAACCACGGAACAGTTACCTGGGGAGGGCAGAGGGCGGAACAGTCCTCCAGCTGGTCTCCTGATTTTGGGCCTTGCTCCTTTGTCAGGTTTAGGGAGTGGAGCTGAGAAGCTGGGAGTAGTGGTTCGGGAATGTGCCACGTCAACCTCTTGGGCATCAGATTCTAGAGTGAAGCAACAACAACAACAACTCTGTTTCCTATGCCACGGCTAAGTCTTGCCAAAATCCACTTGTGTAAGAAAGCCAACAGTCACACATTCACACTAATATTTTATACTGAACAAAAATACATTTTGATTTCATTGAGTGACAGTTCATAAGGAAATCTATCAATTTAAATAAATAAATTAGGCCCTAATCTATGGATTTCACATGACTGGGAATACAGATATGCATATTTTGGTCAGATAACGTAAAAAAAAAAGCAGGGGAGTGGATCAGAAAACCTCTCACCCACACGAGCCATAGACGTGATCTGCAGTTGTGAGGTCGGTTGGTCATATTGACAAATTCTCTAAAATAACTTTAGAGGCAGCTTATGGTAGAGAAATGAACATTCAATTCACTGTCAACATGTCTGGTGGACATTCCTGCAGTCAGCATGCAAATTGCACACTCCCTCAAAACTTGAGACATCTGTGGCATTGTGTTGTGTGATAAAACTGCACATTTTAGAGTGGCCTTTTATTGTCACCAGCACAAGGTGCACCTGTGTAATGATCATGCTGTTTAATCATCTTCTTGATATGCCACACCTGTCAGGTGAATGGATTATCTTGGCAAAGGAGAACTGCTCACTAATAGGGATGATAACAAATTTGTGCACAAAATTTGAGCAAAATAAGCTTTTGTACATATAGAAATTGCTATGATATTTTATTTCAGCTCATGAAACATGGGACCAACATTTTACAGGTTGCGCTTATATTTTTGTTCAGTGTAGCAGTGAGGGTTTGATGCAGTGTTGTGTTACCAGGACTCTCACCTGACTGGGCGCAGGGGCTGTGTGCTATAGTGCTATTCTCTCCTTTGTCAGGCATCTCTTCAACAGGTTTCTCAGGGACCGGAGGGCGGACCTCACGGATCGTACAAGTGTATTTGCATCGCCGCAGTGGGTTCACCGTGCTCCAGTACCAACGAGAACACCTGGGGAAAGGGGAGGAGTTGAAAGGAAGGAAGTCATAAAAAAACATCTAAAACATGGCAATTTCTGATTAAATATTAATTGCCGCTACTTACTGGTAACCCACTGGGAAAAGTTTTCCTTTCTTTGCAGAGAGCTCAGTCAGCATACCTAGCTTTTCAATCTGCAAAGAGCCTGAATTCAGAAAATAACAATTATTAGATGAGCAAAACCCATAACCAGGCCTGTGTCCACTGTACTGTGATACCTGTACTCAAGTGAACAAAAAATAAAAATGTAATGTGTCGAAGAAAACATACCAATCAGCAAATTGATGTTTTCTGGCTCCAGTCCGGTCAAGAACTTCCTGCGAAGACTGACCCCATCAAAGTCCACGTACATCCTCCGATTCACCTCAAACCCTTGGCCAGTGATTATCTGCAATGGAACAAGAACAATATACACATGCGTGAGGAAACTCATTAAAAAAAAAAACACAACAGTCCCACTACTGAGTAGTCCCAGGACTTTACCTTGCCACTGATGAGGTCTCTGTGTTTGTAGCAGTAGACCTTCTTGTCGTCCTGGAATACACAGTTGCGGGAGCGGGCACACATGAAGTGGTAGTTGCTCTGGCAGGAGGTCAGACAGCAGCCCACTGTGGCACCTGTATGGTTACAGCGCTCACAGCGCTGAGGGAACAAGAGACAGACAGGGTAGATCAGTCCAGGAGGAGAGAACAGGGGTGGATAAAGAGTTTGAGAGAGACGGACATTGGACAGAGACACACAAACTACAGTAGCTAAAAAACAAGAACGTCACTGCACAAATAAAGTGAAGCCTCACCATGAAGCGCCCCCTAGCGACAGCACTGTGCACGTGCATCAGAGAGCCATTGTCCTCCTCGAACACCTCGGCGGACCACATGGAGCAGTTGATGTGAGCCCATTCATTCTGGCCCAGGTACAGCAGCCTGCCCGCCTCCTGAGGAACACACAGAGGAGGTTAGAAATACAGAACTGGTGGGTTACCTACTGTGTGGATTTGGTCAAGGGCTGTTATGTTGAACAAGGGTATGAAGGCTTAGTGCTCTGACGTCAGAGTGTGGTTTGTGCTTCTTTCCACCATGCTGTGATTCCTTAAGTCACTTTTGAGAAGGGCTTCCCAGAAGTGTTCTGAAACCTAGTTTTAGTCTTACTCACATTGGACTTAGCATCTCCATACTTTTGACACAGTGAGCATTGCCTCCCGTCGTCCTTGGACCACCCTGTGTCTAGGTCAGCCTTGGACAGCCGTTCTTCAAACTTGGATGGCCGTCCCTCAGACATGGATTGCCGTCCGGCTCTTCCCCTTTTCCCTGAGGGACAAACGCCAGACATCACACCGAAACCACAACAATCCCCTTAGGAAATTGGTTGATTCATAGTTTTTCCTCCCCTCAGTTGTGTAAAGTACCTTTGAGTTTATTAAGCCTGAAAGCCCTGTTTCTCCTGAAGTTGAGGCCCCTGGTTGTCTCTTTGGTCAGTGGGTTGGTGGGGTGAGGCACCTCTTCTTGTTTCACCTCCAGGCATGGTACTTTCTCCATCTGCAGGGTCCCCAGAAGGGCCCTGGACCTTAGCTCCTCCCTCTCACGCCACTGGGCGTACACGTGCTCAGTGGTGGGGGGCTGAACTGCATGGGACAGCATCCCACTGCAATGGGAAAGGGAATGGATGGAGAAATGGAAGGGTGAGGAGATGAAAGAAGAGGAAGTCAAGTTGTGTGTTAGACTCATGCTGTGTTAGATTTCAACTTGAGTTACGAGCGAGTATCTCAAATTTGGATGGTTTAGGCAAACATCTGAGTTACAAGCACACACAGTTACACTCAAGTTAGAATTTTACGTGAAGAGTACAAAAGACAGTGGCTCACATCTAGCTAATTATGATTACACTAATTTACATTAACAAATAATTAATGTTTATTAATCAATCTTTCCCCCAGAAGATAAGGTGACAGACTGGTAAGCTCAGTACCTGACCTCTCTACCTTTACCACTCTGTGCATCACCCTACAATGAGGTAAATGAAGTCACTACTCTGTGTCCTCTGTCGCAGGGAAGGAAAGATGTGAACTGGGAATGTGTGAGAGAAGAGGGGGACTGTCCTGGTTTTAACATCCAGAAAATAATTCTAAGACTAACTTCTGTAACTTCCTGTCACATTGGACTTGAATGACTGTTTCCCCACTTTAAGCCAGTTGTTGACTGTATAGTATAGGGTAGCCTAGTGGTTAGAGCGTTGGACTAGGGTAGCCTGGTGGTTAGAGGGTTGCTGCTGAACAGGCAGTTAACCCACTGTTCCTAGGCAGTATTGAAAATAAGAATTTGCTCTTAACTGACTTGCCTAGTAAAATAAAGGTAAAAAAAATGTTTTTATCAACTCATCATTTCCCATCAGGATGTGAACTACAGGCGTGTCATACAAATGTGTGGCAAACTAGAAAACTTAATCAGTTGCTCCACTGAATGTAGGCGTATGCTGCTTAATGGGAAAATACATGTTCCTGCAAGGAAGTAGTGAAGCAATGTCACAACCCAAACTTAAACTGGAATTTCATTGACATTTTCACATGAGTCAATATCTGATGACATTGCACATGGCAACTTCTTTAAATCCACAAAACCCAATGTGTGAGAAATAACTCCCAGACAGATAACCTACTAAGAGCCTTGCTAAATCGTACGCCGGGTTTACAAGCATAACAAAAAACAGGTTTAGCAGACTAGGACAGTGATCATCAACTAGATTGAGCCGCGGGTCGATTTTCTCCTGAGCAGACGGTCAGGGGGCCGGAACATAATTACACATCATTTTGTAGACTGCAAAATGATCGCAAGAAGCCCAACCAGATACATTTTTTTGGACTAAAACAATCATTTCAAAACTTGCTTACATTTGTATAAAAACACATTTCTCTTTTAATGCGTGGGAAATAAAATCACTGTGGGCCACCAGTTGAGATACCCTGAACTAGGAGATATGAGGAGCAGCTTGCTACTCACATAGGCAGGTCTTTGGATCGGGGGTCCCACACCTTGGGGTCCTGACTGTTGAACCAGTTGAAGACCTCCTCCAGAAGCTGCAGAGAGAACAGTGAGGAGAGGGTGAATCTATCTCTGTTGGCCATTTTAAAACATGTAGTGCTTTTTTCTTTCCAATAAACATTCCAAATGTTCTTGGATTCAACCATATTCTATGACTTTAGTTTGAACCAAGTGAACCTATGCACACCAGAACCACAGCCCTACAGCACCCTATAACTCATTCCCAATGACATACCGTTCTGCTGACTAGATAGCCATATGGAACAACTTAGACACCACAAGACACTGACTGAGTACAGACCATGTATTGTGTCAGGATGAGGGTATTCAAGTGTGTGTTGTCTAACTTCTTATTTGCAACTTTATGAAACATTTAAACTAGCGTGTACAGTCTATACACAATATTTCAAAATAAGCTGAGAATGTCTCAAGCAAGATGAGCGTAAACAGTTGTGTTCACAACGTGCAGCCAAGTGCAGTGAGAACATATTTGTTTATTATCATGTTTGTGCGCTTTTAACAAAAAGGCTGTGTTTATGTAGCTAACATACAGGAACAACGCGATAACATTGCAGAAGACTTATCGTTCAACCAACTGTTTTTCTGTCATACTGAAAGTACTGTGCTTGTAGCTACATGGTCAAGTAAATACTTCTGATTTGTAATGGACAATTGCCTATGTAAAGAGTTTTCCACCCAGAGTGTTGCTGTCTGAGTACTCAGCATTACCTTCAAGTAGTAGGAGCGGGCCACGGCTGTGGGCCTTTCAGCCTCCGGGAGAGACTCCTCCTGATCCAGACGCCTCCGCACCACTTGCACCACATCTTCATGGAATGATTTCTACAACATAAATAGACATGGAAATATACAAACATAGTTATTTAGCTGACACTACTCACTCATCGTCCATTGAAATCTTCCTTCAAATAATAGTTTGAATGTAGAAAAGATCCTGTCCTGCCAATTCAGATGATATATAGATAGACACTGACCAGGGTGGTGTAGAGGCCTTTGTCAAACTTCTTGCCCACAGCACGGAGGTCACAGGCTGGCTGGCCCTCCGCTCCACTGTCAGGGTCAACCTGGGTCACACACTACAGGAGGGGAATAGGGACAAATTTAGTATGCTACAGAGAAACAACACTGAACATATAGCCACACAAACACTTATGTGAAAGAGTTCAAGAGGAACAGGCAAATAGTCCTAGTAGATCTCAGTCTGTAAATGTACATCTGATATCAGCTAATAAAAAAAAAAGACAGGAGAGTTGTTGCACTCGTTCTTTGAAATTATTTATTCAGAAAAGCCACATCAAAACTTGACTACAAGTCATGATAGGTGTTAAAAAGCCTGTTGCTATTTTCAGCCTGCGCATCCTGTCTCATTTAGCATCCTGTAGAAAGAAGCATTGTACGGCCTGGTATCTCCCACCTGTGAGCAGGCAATGAGGTGCTGGGTGAGAGTGGAGGTGAGCAGGCAGGCCAGCACCTTCTCTACCCCGGCCCTCAGCTCCATGTGGAGCAGCTCCCTCCAGGCGCTGGGCTGGGACTGGCTGCAGGGACGGCAGGAATACGCCACACTCTCTGGCAGGCTGGACAGAATCTCATACAGGTCACCTGGAGGGGGAGAAGGGCGGACAACCATCAGAACCATTCCTTGGCACTACATCAAAGCATGGGAGATAACAGCATGTGATAAACTTCAGATTTGGGGTGTCCCAGACAGAGAGGTGTCTGTTCCTTAGACCAATCAAAATTGTATTTTTCCCCCCATATATAGACACATCCTATGCATTTGAATAAAATCAACTATATGCACCGAGCTTGTCTGACTCTTTAAGCGTACTGTTTGATTAAATAATTGACAAATTACTCATGAGGGAGACCATTGGCCACACTGAGTAAAAACATTGATAATAAATGATAGCAAGTCTCTCCTCCGTTGTGCAGCAAACAGACACCACAGCAAGTGTTTATTGCACTGTCCGTGCCAATGCTGCAACACAACAGAGATTTCATTTCTTACTTGTTTCTTAAACTGAAAAGCTCTGTTACCGAAATACCTACATTTGTCAAGGAAAAATATTCCCTAGACCCTTGATCTCTTTACATGAAACATGTATGCATTGCATGCACGTGACCAACAGGGCCTGGCCTATAGCCTATCATAATCACATCAATAAATTGGTTCCAACAAACTCCGAACACATGACAGCAAAAGGATTGGGAAATAAACTTGAGTGCCAAGAGTGAGCAAAGCTGTCAAGACAAAGGGTGGCTACTTTGAAGAACCTCAAATATAAAATATATTTGTTTGTTTACTACATGATTCCATGTGTTATTTCATAGTTGACGTCTTCACTATTATTCTACAATCTAGAAAATAAGAAAAATAAAGAATAACCCTTGAATGAGGTGTTCTAAAACTTGACTGGTACTGTATATGGTTAATTTATAAAGCCAGGCATGTTTAACAGTTAGACTATTAATTAATTGTTATAGATTTTATGGTTATGACTAAATGTTTGTACATCTAAGAATGTTCCATTCTGAAAATGTATGCAATAGAGATAGGGTTATAAGACAGATGGTAGTCCAATTGATGTGTGTGTGTGTCTGGATATTAACTTTGTGTGTAGAAGTGCAACAGGCTGGTATGACTTCATTTAGGGAGTATCTGGGAGAATAAAGAATTATTTGATTCTACCAGACACATGCGAGAGGCTCCTGTCCTTGAAGACAGGAGGGATAGTTAAAGAGCCGCCCAAGTTTGACTTATGTTGCAAAGATTGTGATAAGGAATGAATGGGTACTGTGGGAAGACACTATTTCTTGGAAAGGGTGGGGAAAATGGTGGGGCCTTTGTATTTCAACATTGTACCATATAAGAGACTGTGTACACCTTTTAGAGCTCAGAGCTCTCCCGTGAATTAAACTATTTACTTTTGACCATTGTAGACTGGGCTCCTGTCTGTCTTATTTCAACCAGTATCTTACAAATTCTGGGTTACAGACGGAGTTGTTTAATTGAAGTTCAGTTTATGAACATTGAGAACAAAATTTCTATAACACTTCTACATATACCAACAGTATCAAGTGTCTGTAAAAAAGTCTCTGTAAAAAAACAGAGCTACTCACTCCCCATGCATCCTATCGGTTCCACATGCCCCTCTCCTATGGCGTCAATACCAAGGAAAACAAAAAAAGAAATATGAGTAACATGTTCCTGAGAGCAAACTTCTCAATAACTGGAGAAAAAACCCACTACAAAAGCACAAGATGGGAAACTTTGTTATTATATACAGTTGAAGCCGGAAGTTTACATACACCTTAGCCAAGTACATTTAAACTCAGTTTTTCACAATTCCTGACATTTAATCCTAGTAAACATTCCCTGTCTTAGGATCACCACTTCATTTTAAGAATGTGAAAATGTCAGAATAATAGTAGAGAGAATTATTTATTTCAGCTTTTATTTCTTTCATCACATTCCCAGTGGGTCAGAAGTTTACATACACTCAATTAGTATTTGGTAGCATTACCATTAAATTGTTTAACTTGGGTCAAACATTTTGGGTAGCCTTCCACAAGCTTCCCACAATAAGAGGTGAATTTTGGCCCATTCCTCCTGACAGAGCTGGTGTAACTGAGTCAGGTTGGTAGGCCTCCATGCTCGCACACGACTTTTCAGTTCTGCCCACAAATTTTCTAGAGGATTGAGGTCAGGGCTTTGTGATGGCCACTCCAATACCTTGACTGTTGTCCTTAAGCCATTTTGCCACAACTTTGGAAGTATGCTTGGGGTCATTGTCCATTTGGAAGACCCATTTGCGACCAAGATTTAACATCCTGACTGATGTCTTGAGATGTTGCTTCAATAGATCCACATAATTTTCCTCCTTCATGATGCCATCTATTTTGTGAAGTGCACCAGTCCCTCCTGCAGCAAAGCACCCCCACAACATTATGCTGTCACCCCTGTGCTTCACAGTTGGGATGGTGTTCTTTGGCTTGCAAGCCTCCCCCTTTTTCCTCCAAACTTAACGATAGTCATTATGGCCAAACAGTTCTATTTTTGTTTCATCAGACCAAAGGACATTTCTCCAAAAAGCACGATCTTTGTTCCCATGTGCAGTTGCAAACCGTAGTCTGGCTTTTTTTTATGGCGGTTTTGGAGCAATGGCTTCTTCCTTGCTGAGCGGCCTTTCAGGTTATGTCGATATAGGACTTGTTTTACTGTGGATATACAGGTGGGGCAAAAAAGTATTTAGTCAGCCACCAATTGTGCAAGTTCTCCAACTTAAAAAGATGAGAGGCCTGTAATTTTCATCATAGGTACACTTCAACTGTGACAGACGAAATGAGAAAAAGAAATCCAGAAAATCACATTGTAGGATTTTTTATTTATTTATTTGCAAATTATGGTGGAAAATAAGTATTTGGTCAATAACAAAAGTTTCTCAATACTTTGTTATATACCCTTTGTTGGCAATGACAGAGGTCAAACTATTCTGTAAGTCTTCACAAGGTTTTCACACACTGTTGCTGGTATTTTGGCCCATTCCTCCATGCAGATCTCCTCTAGAGCAGTGATGTTTTGGGGCTGTCGCTGGGCAACACAGACTTTCAACTCCCTCCAAAGATTTTCTATGGGGTTGAGATCTGGAGACTGGCTAGGCCACTCCAGGACCTTGAAATGCTTCTTCTGAAGCCACTCCTTCGTTGCCCGGCGGTGTGTTTGGGATCATTGTCATGCTGAAAGACCCAGCCACGTTTCATCTTCAATGCCCTTGCTGATGGAAGGAGGTTTTCACTCAAAATCTCACGATACATGGCCCCATTCATTCTTTCCTTTACACGGATCAGTCGTCCTGGTCCCTTTGCAGAAAAACAGTCCCAAAGCATGATGTTTCCACCCCCATGCTTCACAGTAGGTATGGTGTTCTTTGGATGCAACTCAGCATTCTTTGTCCTCCAAACACGACGAGTTGAGTTTTTACCAAAAAGTTATATTTTGGTTTCATCTGACCATATGACATTCTCCCAATCCTCAACAAAGCAAGAAAGCAGAACTCTAGTCATGTATTGTCACTACTCCTTTATGCAGAAAGTGACATCAGGGCACTACATTAAATAACTATTTTGAGAATCACCCACGTAATTCATTCGACCTTTCATACTAGTTCTCTATTGGAAACTCCTGTGCTTAATGTGATGAGTCATTTTTTGAATGCTCTTTAACGCTACTGGGCTCATTGCACCTGATGCTCCGACTTGTGTCAATATACAGTGTAGGCTTGTCACAACACCAACATTTTACAAACGATACAATACCAGGCGAAGTATCACGATACCGAGTAGTAGCAGTGGCCTAGCATCCCCTGGACGCTTTTCTAGACGTTTTCCAAAAACCTGTCACTGAAATTCACACTACTCAATACAAATTTAACTTAATAGAATACCACATAGAATGGCTGATTTGCTTATATTTGCAAAGCCCTACCTGTGATTTGGCTGGAGGAATGGGAGGAAGAAAGGGAGTACAGCTCATAATAATGGCTGGAACATGACAAATGGAATGGCATCAAACACATAGAAACCATGTGTTTGATACCATTCCACTAATTCCGCTCCAGCCACTACCAGAAGCCTGTCCTCCCCAATGAAGGTGCCACCAACCTCCTGTGAAATACATGCATAATGATCTGCATGTCATTGTGTCAGTAAGGAGAAGACACTGCATGAAACCTTCTTTACTCTTCAGTTAACAGACACACTCTCCCTCCCTTCCTGTCTCCCTCACTCTCAAACATCACTCTCTCTCCCACAAACACACATATACACACACTGAGCCCAACTTAAAACATTAGGCACCAAACAGAATTGAAGGAGCACAAGAAATAGATTTTTTTATATAGTTTAGGCTTCCATTAGGCCTATATGAAGCCTACCTTTTGAAGCACATCTCATGAGTAGCAGACCCTTTTCCTTTCTTCCTGTGCCAAACAAATTTGCCCAAACCTACTGGCAAGTTAGCAGGTTGTTAGGTAACATGACTGAATGTTATTTGATGTCAAATCAATAATGAGCAACCCGAGGTTTGTTCAAAGCGGCCCGCGTCATGGTTTGTGATATATAAAATGCGTTCGAATCCTGATACAAATAAAAAAAGACATCTCTGGTAATATGGGTCATAATTTTGTAACCGTTTAGGCTAGAGACAATTTGTTGGGGCATGGACTCTACAAGGTGTTTAAAGCATTCCACAGGGATGCTGGCCCATGCTGACACCAATGCTTTCCACAGTTGTGTCCAGTTGGCTGGATGTCCTTTGGGTGGTGGACCATTCTTGATACTGTTAGATTCTGGGCTCTGACTTCTTAAACTTGGAACATTGTTATTACTAGAGACATGATACATCAGAAGTAATACTATAGTACCTGAGGAGTGATAGAGACTGAGTTTTATATCAGAAGTTAATGGTTATCTGTAGGAGCCAGATGGCTTTGGAATGTGCTGAGGGGAGGCAATCACATGATTGCTATAGGTGATACGGGTGGAGATCTTTGGATTAGGCATCAAGGTCAGATCAGCTTAAGGGAGAAGGAACGGTTTATTACCCCATCACTTCGTCTCCTGTCGAACCATAAAAGATGTAAGAGTTGGAGAGAAGGAGGAGTGCATCTATATATACTTGTGTTGGTGGAAACATGTTTTGTCTGAATGCAGCTGTATTGACCCTCTGGGAAGAATAACGTTGGTTAAGCTTTCATAGTATCCGTTGAGTTTTTGACTGAGAATTAGAACCTAACAATACACACAAGAAACTTGTGAAAACCCCAGCAGCTTTGCAGTTCTTGACACACTCAAATCCAGTGTGCCTGGTACCTACTACTAAAACCCATTCAAAATAAACATTTTGTCTTTCGCATTCACCCTCTGAATAGCACACATGCACAATCCATGTCTCAAGGCTTAAAAAAAAATCCTTCTTTAACTTGTCTCCTCCCCTTCATCTACACTGATTGAAGGTAACATCCATAAGGGCTCATAGCTCAGAGCTGGATTCACCTGGTCAGTCTCATGGAAAGAGCAGGTGTTTCTAATGTTTTTTTTACACTCTATTGTGAAAGCAGGAATGCAAACTGTTGAGGGCCTAAAATAGGTGACAGAAATTCTTCGCACAGAAACACACAAAAAAAACAACGTAATCTGCAAGAAAATGTGCCTATTTTCAGAGTGGGGTTGTCACCATACCAACACTTTACTAACGATGTGCTACCAGACCAAGTATCATAATAGAGTAATATGTATCCACTTCCCTTGCACTACGAGCAGCTCCAATTTTTAAACAAATGTAACAGAAACCACATCACTGTCGGCACACCCCAGCTCACCATCACAGCTAAATAGCATTTTAAAAGTGATCGAGATGTCGCTGAGCAGGCTAACGGCTGGTTAGTGGGACGCAGCTGGCTGCTCACAGCTGTCACACTTGATATTGGATGAAGCACTCGTTCTGATATGACATATCTGACATCACGATCTAAACTCTGGTATTCTATTTGTAGGACGCAGAGGGTAGGGATGCATTCTGTTCAGTCGGTAGTGATCACACAGGGAGAAGATTTGTTGGGGCCTCGGTGTTGTAACTCACTACATCTACGCACTACGATCTATATGACTCACATGGAAGACCTTCTGTATTCTGAGATAAAAAGGCGAATATCACATAAAAGTGACGAGTTTGCATCCTGTGGATGGTACTGCTGAGCATGGGAGCCTGTTACACAGCAGAAGAAGTTGGGCGTAACACTGGAAGACTCACCTGTCAGGTCCTCACACTTGGCATGGACCCAGTGGTTACAGGTGGCACACTGCATCATCTGACTGTCGTAGTCACTGTCCTCATAGCACTTGAAGCAGATCGGACAGTAGTTGCCTTTAGAAAGAGATAGTCAATATCATGCCATTCCCATATGAACAGTGAAATCAAATACATTTACTTGTCTTTTATCATGTTTTAACATTTGTTTGCAGATCGACTTCCCAAAGCGTTCACGTCATCTTACCTTGGTCGTGGAGCTTGGTGCAGTCTGGACAGAGTCCTTTCTCGTGGTTCCACTCGGTGTCCCAACTCTTCCCTGGTGTAACCCCACAGCTTTTACACCTGATGCATGTCATACACACCCAGGCCTTCCTCCTCTTGTTGGGTTTGGGGTAGTTAGGCCCCAGGCATGAAGGGTGATAACAGTTCTGACATCTGTCACACTCCAGCAGAGGCTGAGGAACACCAGAGAGATACAGTATTACAGTTACACATAGATTGGTGGCAACACTGATGTTACAGTTTTTCCCAGATCAGTGATAACCAAAGGTGGTGGATATATGAAGATTAACAATTGAACAATGGCCTGAGTGTGAACTAAATGTCAGTTATGGTCTACTATGTAACTGTCTCTCCCATAGACATCAATGCAATAGTAGCTAGGATATGGTCTACTCAGTTCATTGACTCTCATTGAACTAGAAAAAGAAAATGAGTGGAGTGTCACACTTCCTCTTCAGTCTCTGTGTTAACTATAGACCCTAGATATAGCCTAAAAACTAGTGACCAGGTGGTTAAGTCCTCAGGTGAGACTGGAGTGACTGGGGCCTTGTGTGGACCCATACCTTGGAGTGTTGTTTTTTTCTGCCACATATATGGCAGCACTTGCAGCGGAGACAGCACCAGTTCTCCTTGTTTTCCTCAGAGGGCCGCTCTGTTGGCTCAAGGCAAAACCGGTGGAAGGGCTCACAGCACACCTGGCAGTACAGCATTTGCTAGGATAGGAACAGACAACGGTCTGCAGGTTTAAGACTTTCCAATGGTGGATTCAAAAGATCCATCATGCAATACATCTTCCAATGGGACATTGTAATAAGACAGCCATGTTGTGAGCCTTTACCTCTTGTTGTCCTTTACTGGCACACAGCAGGCAGACACAGGGGGGCATGATAGGTACAGAGGTCAGGATACTCAGGCCTCCCATCATCCACACGTTCTGGAGGTCACAGTCCTCCTGCATGGCAGACAGGAGAGGCTTAGACACAGCTTTCACCTCTCATACTGAGGCCCGCAGGACAGAGTCAAACACAGGAGTGGGAGATACAGAGATGGGAAACAACAGTCTTTTGGACTCATGATGTAGAAGAACACTGACATGCAGTGGATAGATAAGGGTATTACAGAACTAAACCAAACCAAAGACAAAACCTGATGGTGATAATGGCTAATTTAACCATGGTTATAAACAGAGTTGTTTGGGTCCTGGATGCTGATGGGCTGAAACAGCATTCTTGCAGTGTATTTTGTATACAATATAGCACGGGTATGACAGAAAACAACTTATTTACTGTTTTATTTATGTTAGTAACAGTTTATAATAGCAATAAGGCACCTCAGGGATTTCTGGTATATTGGCCATTATAAACTGGGTGGTTCGAGCCCTGAATGCTCAATGGCTGACAGCCGTGTTATATCACACCGTATACCACAGGTATGACAAAACACTATTTTTACTGCTCTAACTCCGTTGGTAAACAGTTTATAATAGCAATAAGGCACCTCAGGGGTTGGTGATATATGACTAATATACCATGGCTAAAGGCTGTGTCCAGGCACTCAGCGATTAGCCGTGGTATATTGGCCATTTACCACACCCCCTCTGGCCTTATTGCTTAAATATACCACACCTCCTCAGCTTTATTGCTTAATTATAATGCAAGGCTCAAGTTTAGTTGTTTAAATCAATGCACTTTTACTGGGCCTATATCTTTCTGGATTGGCTCGACAAGCAAAATCAGTAGCTAACTGGTAAATGAGATCTCTAAAGCTACAAGAGTCAAAAAGCATCCGACCTTGAAGTCCACGCCGATCTTGTGCGTAGGCTCGGAGGGCTCCCTCTCCCTCTGGTCGAATCCATTGGCCAGGGCGGCCAGGACGCTGGGTGGCGTCTGTTCCAGAGGATTCTGGGAAAAATATGACGTTGGATGAAAACATGCTCGTCCCCACCCCGCCTCCACCAACATCCTTCCCCTCTCACCCCCTACCCTCACCCTGGCCCTTGGCCACACCGGGGTGGCCCCAGTGTGGGATAGCAGGCACCAGGGGTGGGGGAACCCCTGGTCCTCGGGGTAGGAGGAGGATAGCTCCAGGTCTGACTGTGGGTGTGGGGGGGACTGCATCATTTGCAGCAGTAGCTGCTCCGCCGACAGCCCCTCTGTGTCTCTCTCTCCGTCCAGCCAGCTGTAGACACCACCGCTCCATGGGCCTGTCCGCCTTCGCTGTGCCTGTGAAGGGTGGGACTGCTGAGGCCAAAGCAAAAGAGCACCAGCGTTATCTGACACAAGCACCTATAAGCAAGCAGCAGCTTAACTCGGAATGAGAGGAGAGAGAAGGAAGAGAGGACAGGGAATCCCACCATAAGGTGCAGCAGAGAGATGACGAAGTGAGTGGAAAGATAGAGATTAGAGAGAGGGGGTCACCTAGGTGACCCAGAAACTGTCAATTAATGCACCGCCTGCTCAGTGGCATCATAGCAGCAGCCCTGTTGTGATTCTTTACCTTGTCAGTTTTACGGCGACCAGGAGGGACTCGGTGATGCAGCCTGCGATGTCTCACACCGTCGTCCGATAGGTCTCCCAGGAATCCATCCAGAGAGACAAAGTCTGAAGACGAATAGGAACCATTGCAGTGGTCATCAGACATACAGTGTTAATACTTCAGAGGTAATGCATTACCTCACAGCTTTGACCAGGATCTTCTAGAACAGTGGTTCCCAAACTTTTTATAGTCCCGTACCCCTTCAAACATTCAACCTCCAGCTGCACTAGTACCAGGGTCAGTGCACTCTCAAATGTTGTTTTTTGCCATCTTTGTAAGCCTGCCACACACACACACACACACACACACACACACACACACACTATACATTTATTAAACACAAGAATCAGTGTGAGATGTCGTCACAACCCGGCTTGTGGGAAGTGACAAAGAGCTCTTATAGGACCAGGGCACAAATAATATTATAATTTTGCTCTTTATTTAGCCATCTTCCATATAAAACCTTATTTGTTCATCGAAAATTGTGAATAACTCACCACAGGTTAATGAGAAGGGTGTGCTTGAAAGGATGCACATAACTCTGCAATGTTGGGTTGTATTGGAGAGAGCCTCAGTCTTAAATCATTTTCCACACAGTCTGTGCCTGTATTTAGTTTCATGCTAGTGATGGCCAAGAATCTACTCTCACATAGGTACGTGGTTGCAAAGGGCATCAGTGTCTTAACAGCGCGATTTGCCAAGATACTCTGAGCACAGCCCAATCCAGAAATTTGGCAGTGGTTTCTGATTAAATAATATTTACACAGGACCGCTTGTTGCAATTTCAATGAATCTCTTGTTCAGATATCGGTAAGTGGACCCAAGGCAGGGCATGAAAGGGATAACGAATCCAGTTGTTTGTCATCCGTTTTGGGAAAGTACCTGCGTAATTGCGCACCCAACTCACTCAGGTGCTTCGCTATATCCCATTTGACATTGTCCGTAAGCTTGAGTTCATTTGCACACAAAAAATAATACAAAAGCTCGAAAGACCTGTGTATTGTCCTTGTTACTGCAGACAGAGAAGAGCTCCAACTTCTTAATCATAGCCTCAATTTTGTCCCGCACAATGAATATAGTTGCGGAGAATCCCTGTAATCCTAGATTCAGATCATTCAGGCGAGAAAAAACATCACCCAGATAGGCCAGTCGTGTGAGAAACTCGTCATGCAAGCTGTCAGACAAGAGAAAATGATGGTCAGTAAAGAGAAGCGTACTGCTGTATGTTGTTAAAGCATTACATGGTCGCTGCCCAGATCACTGCATAGTGCAGAAAATACACAAGAGTTCAGGGGCCTTGATTTAACTAATTTAATCATTTTCACTGTGGTGTCCAAAACGTCTTTCAAGCTGTTAGGCATTCCCTTGGCAGCAAGAGCCTCTCGGTGGATGCTGCAGTGTACCCAAGTGGCGTCGGGAGCAACTGCTTGCACGCGCGTTACCACTCCACTATGTCTCCCTGTCATGGCTTTTGCGCCATCAGTACAGATACCAACACATCCTGACCACCAAAGTCCATTTGACAAGGCCCAGCTTTGTCACAAGGCTGTCCAGTACTTTAAAAATATCCTCTCCTGTTGTCCTGGTTTGCAGAAGAGGATGTCTTCCCCCATAAACGTAACGAACATATACCAGGAGCTGTGCCAGGCCCGCCACGTCTGTTGACTCATCCAGCTGTATAGAATTCACTGGCTTGTATGCGAAGCAGAATTTTTTTCAAAACATCTCCTGCCATGTCACTGATGCGTCGTGAAACAGTGTTGTTTGATGAAGGCATTGTCTGTATAGTTTTTTTGGCCTTTTCCCCAGCCACTTCAGAAGGAAGAATTCAGTCCTCCACAATAGTATGGGGCTTGCCTGTCCTAGCCACTCGGTAGCTCACCATTTAAGACGCTTCTAGCCCCTTCTTATTAATGGTATCTGTTGCTTTTATACATGTCTTACTACTCGAAAGTAATCTTAATTCTCGCTCAAAAAACTCCTTTGGCTAATTTTTTAAATTGGCATGTTTTGTTTCTAAATGTCTGCGCAAGAGTGAAGGTTTCATCGAGTTGTGAGATAGTACTTTTGCACATATAACACACTGTGGCTGAGGAAAGGCACTTCTCCCAATGTAAGTGAACCCCAAATCAATGTAGTTCTCATCATATTTGCACCTCTTCGATGGTCTAACATCCCAACAGTCTGTTGTTCAGTGCTTTCCCAGGTAAGGGGGCAGTCTCTCTTCAGCTGCATCATATTCACAACTGTCAGTGTCCATGCTAGCTGAGCTAACAACAAATGTAGAATTACTGATGCTAGCATTGGACGTGCTCGTGGAAGCACAACAATGTGTCGTCGACAGGTGCAGGTGTAGTACTGCTGATAGTAGCAGTACTACCAGTAGAGCTGGTATGTGTCTCTATGGACGCGGGCCTTACTAAATGGACTGTTTGAAAATGTTTTTTTTTATTTGTATTTTTTTTAATGTGAATCACACTTTTGGCGTACCCCCGACCGCATTGCGCGTACCCCAGTTTGGGAATACCGGTTCTAGAAGATCTGACAAAATTAAATAAACAGAGGAAAATCCCTTTGTATGATCACTTCTCAATAATGCTATATTACTACCTTGGCTGCGTGGGCCGGGGCCTCGCTTCCGGCCGGGGGAGGCAGAGTTGGAGCCCACAGTGATCTCCAGGTCGGAGTCATAGTCCAGCAGGTCAAAGTAGGAGCGAGGCTTCACACAGCGCCGCGGCTGCTTCCTCACAGATGGGCTCTGGCTGTCCCCCACCTCCATCCCATCAACTTCCTCATTGCTAGACTGAACCACACTGAGGGAGTACCGTCTGCGCTTCCCAGGACCTCTAGGGAACTTGCCACTTAGACGACGTGCTTTTCTGTCTTCAATCTGATCGCATCTTTTATATCTTTTGGAGAGAGAATTTGTTTTATCATTTAGTTGTCTATTCAATCTATATAATTCAGTAGCATATATGTGAGTTGGTCACCTTTGCAATTCTGATGAGCAGTACACTTACATGCAGCACTGTCGCTTCGTATTGGGCCCTCCAAATTTGGGTTTGTCCAGGCAGTTCATGCACTCGCCGCAGTCCTCCTCGTGGTTGCAGCCCTTGCAGATCCCACACCTCCGAGAGCGGAGCCCGAATGGTCCAAGACTCTTTTGTTTAGCAAAACCTGCTCCCGACTTCCTGACCTTGGTAACCTTCTGGTCCGGCAGCCCAGGGCTGTCTGGCCCAGAGGGAGACCGACCACCTGCAATAGGTGAGGTATATAATTATGATATCTTTCATAGGAAAGTCAAAGAAAGTTGTGGGGAAAGACAAGAAAGCATGATGTCACTTAAAAATGTTTGTTGAGAGATTTGCATTGATAACCAGTTTTGAAAGCTTGAGGCTCTACCTTGGTTCTTGCCAGAGGGGGATATGCCAGTTCTCTCATGCAGTGGCAGAGCACTGAGTCTGGGGATCATGTCTTCGGGAACCAGCGCACGAGGCTGGCCCAGCACCACAGCTGCTGCACGGCACACATGCTTGATGCGTGGACCCCCCGCTCTGCGGAACTCCTGTTAACAAGGAGAGAGGGGGGACAGGGAGGGATGCTGTTGACACATTCATTTATTACAACGAAAAATCTATTTATGACCAGAATAGGTGGGACTTAGTGAGGAAGAAACAACATACTGATACTTCATTGAGTAAGAGACAAAGTTACATTGAATAGCGAGAGACACGGAACATAAAAGAACAGAACAGCACAGACCAGGATTGTGTTTATATGCCCATACCTGTGACAGGGGAGGGTCAGTCATGTTTGAGGCAGCAGGCTCAAGCTGCTCTTTCAGTTTCCTCCTTTGTCTCTTCTCTGCTGCATCTCTGAAGCCAGCAGGCCCTGATAGAAACTGCAGGTAACATGTTTCATCACTATGGGCTTACACAGGAAGCTCTCCAGAGATAGCACAATATTGGTGTTAATGAATATCATCCTATTTAATGACAATGAAGGGAAACATAAAGCATATTCTGTATCAGAAAAAAGATCAATTTTGCATGTTGTTTACTGCAAAAAATAATTGTCTGCATGCCAATTTTAAAGTGTATTATTTTTATGAGTGAGACAATTATTACCCCTGAGGACTTGAGTTGTTTCTGCTGGTCGATCTTGTTGAGCTGGACCTTGGCTTTCTTGAGCAGATTGAACATCCTCTTATTGGCCCCTGTGAAGCAAACTCTCTGGGTGGCTCCTTTCTCCTCAGCGGTAGCACGGTCAGCCTCAGCGATCATGTCCAGATGCAGTTCCTGTGGCTCAAGCTTTCCTGCTTCTGAGACAGAGAAGGACCAAAAGGTATGTCACTACTTTCCAGGGTAGTTTAAGCAGTGAAAACATACTAACCAAGACATTAAACCAAGTAACATACAAATAAACAAGAATACCAAGTTTACATAATGTGCAATTATTTATCAAGCAAGTTAATGTTAAACAACTATCAGCATTAATTGATTGATAGCTCTTTTCTTACCTGCAATAACATTTTCAGCATTTGTTTTGTCTTCCTCAGTCAACTCCTCATGTTCTCCATATTGAAATGTTAAGAACTTTGAGTTCATAGTCCGAACACACACAGAGACTTTTCGCACAACCCCAGGGCTATCAAGGTCCTCAATCTTGAGCTTGGATTTGCCTTGCTTGGATTTGGGTTTGCTTGGAGCTGTGATTGTGGGACGTTTCTTCAGACAGATGCTCTTGACTTCATCATCCAGACCTTCTGCTAGCACATGAACAGAAGATTGAAGAGTACTGCAAACACCATCTGTCGTCACGTTTTTTCTTCTCCTTTTGGGAAGTCCTGGTTGCAGCTTCTTCAGTCGCTTGTACATATTCAGGTGTGATGTTTGCTTGTTGAACTTGTAGGAACTTTTCTTTTTCTGAACCTCCTGGGGATCGGTTGATGGGTCAGAAGCAATTTGGAATTCTTTGGATAAAAGTAAAGTCTCATACTCGCTCTGAATAGTTTTGTCCAGTGTATATACCTCTTTACCAGACTCTCCTGGCACATGCCACTTGAAACTGGGATTCCTCAAAAGGGACCTCCTCTTTCCAAACTGCTTTCCGGAGGATAAGCCGTCACTCACGTCAGTGGTTTCCTGTTCGAGTTCCTGAGTTGAGAACATATCGACATCTAACTGCGCCTCATTCAGAAATTCGTCTTCATCGATAGGCAGATCAGGAGTAAGCTCTCTACCTGTGCCATCTTCTCGTTTCCTTCCAGTGCGTGAGTGTAAGCCGAATAGTTGGCCTTTCTTCGGGGAGTTTCTACGAGGCAAAACGGACATGCCAGCATCATCCATAAACCTCTGTGGAGTCTTGATCACCCGTGAGGACCGGGCACTGACAACAGGCATGATGAAGTGCTTTATGTTTTTAAGGTACTTTGATTTACCATGCTGGTCATCAAAAGCATCAGACTGTGGTTCATCATTCACAGTGTCTTGTATATCCTGCTCCTCCAAAATTTGCTGGGCGAGATCCATTTCTACCTGCTTAGATAGAGTTTTAGGCCTGGCTCTTGGTCTTTTGCTACCAAGGAACTGAAGGCTTGAATTGGGGACCTTTTTCCTTCTGTATTTGGTCTTGAGGATGCCAATGAGTTTAGAGCTTGACAGTGTGGAAGCAGCCTCTGTGGAGGAAACTTCCTTTAGGTCTACCTCTTCAACAGCTTCAGGTACCTTACTTTCAGGCGATTGACTTGCATCACTCGTTCTCCCTCTTGGCCTCTGCCTTTGTTTCTGCCTCTGTCCAATCAAGGCTCTTCGCTTCTTTTTGCCATGTTTGAACAGACTTCTATGACGGTGTGGTTCTGTCTTTTCAATAACAGAGGGCTCCAAAAGCAGCACCTTTCCACTCCCTATTGGCTGAGTCTCTGGCTCCACCTTTACCGCTGGTTGTGTGTCAGCCAAAGTCACAATTTCAGATTGGGCTAATTCTATGTTTGGCGTCTTTGACTTCTTTCTAATTGAAAGGCTAGAATTTCTTCTCCTTCTAGATTCAGAGACAACAGACAACGTGGAGACCTCTGTCTGCTGTTCAGATCGGGCCGTCTCTGTGTTTGGCGTTTCAGATGATGATGGTGTCTTTGACTTCTTTCTAATTGAAAGGCTAGAATTTATTCTCCTTCTAGATTCAGAGACAACAGACAACGTGGAGACCTCTGTCTGCTGTTCAGATCGGGCCGTCTCTGTGTTTGGCGTTTCAGATGATGATGGTGTCTTTGACTTCTTTCTAATTGAAAGGCTAGAATTTCTTCTCCATCTAGATTCAGAGACACCAGACAATGTGGAGACCTCGTCTGTCTGTGGTTCCGATGGGGCAGTTTCTGTGTTTGGAGTTTCAGATGATGTTGGTGTCTTTGACTTCTTCCTTATTGAAAGGCTAGAAGTTCTTCTCCTAGGTTTAGAGACAACAGACAATGTGGAGACCTCCTCTGTCTGTGATTCCGATGGGGCCATCTCTGTGTTTGGAGTTTCAGATGATGTTGGTGTCTTTGACTTCTTTCTTATTGAAAGGCTACAAGTTCTTCTCCTAGGTTTAGAGACAACAGACAATGTGGAGACCTCCTCGGTCTGTGGTTCCGATGGGGCCATCTCTGTGTTTGGATTTTCAGATGGTGTCTTTCTTGACTTCTTTCTAATTGAAAGGATAGAATGTATTATCCTCCTAGATTTAGAGACAGACAATGTGGAGACCTCTCTCTGCTGTTCAGATGGGGCCATCTCAGTGTTTGGAGTTTCAGATGGTGTCTTTCTTGACTTCTTTCTTATTGAAAGGCTAGAAGTTCTTCTCCTAGGTTTAGAGGCAGACAATGTGGAGACCTCCTCTGTCTGTGGTTCCGATGGGGCCATCTCTGTGTCTGGATTTTCGGATGGTGTCTTTCTTGACTTCTTTCTAATTGAAAGGATAGAATGTATTATCCTCCTAGATTTAGAGACAGACAATGTGGAGACCTCTCTCTGCTGTTCAGATGGGGCCATCTCAGTGTTTGGAGTTTCAGATGGTGTCTTTCTTGACTTCTTTCTAATTGAAAGGCTAGAAGTTCTTCTCCTAGGTTTAGAGACAGACAATGTGGAGACCTCTGTCTGTGGTTCAGATGGGGCTAACTCTGTGTTTGGAGTTTCAGTGGGTTCAGGTAACATCTGTGTCTTCCCTGGCCTCTTTCTAACTGAAACACTCAAACTTCTTCTCCTTCTAGGTTTAGAGACAGACAATGTGGAAACCTCAGTCTTCAAAACCTCATTGGTCTGTGGTTCTGCTTCACTGGCAGGTACATCAGATGGATGTTCCACATTTGGACTTGTTTGAAACTTGTGTTTGTGGGTTGTCCAGGGTTTATGACTTCCACGTTTCTTCCGTGGTGTAGACATCTTCGCCAGTCTTCTCCTCCTTGCTTTGGGAGTTGGCACAGCATTTGTGTCTGATAAAGACATGTTCTCCTCCAGAATTTCACTTGAATCTTTTGTGATTACCAGTATGTTTTTTTCTTCAGGCGCAGGAGTAGTTTGATGGATCAAGAATGATGGTTTTGAGTGTTTAGGTTTACCGGGAGAGGAGACCTTTTTTATCTGAAGGGGTGGAACAACCTTTGCCACAGTATCACCACAGTCAGTTTGAGTGGCCTCCTCTGGATGTGGTTGCGTTACCTGTCCCACTTCAACATGAAGAGAGGACTTTTCCTCAAGAGACGAAGTCTCCTTAGTCTTCTTCTTGGAAGACGTCTCATTATGTGTGTGCTCAGCATCTCTGGAAGTAGTACAACTCGTGGCTTCTTTCTCTTCAGGGTTCTCAACACTCTTGATCACACTGGGTTCAAAAAGAGAGGCTTTGCCTAATTCAGTGGTATTCCACTGCTTCTCTGTTCCTTTGACAGTATTTCCAGAGCCCTGCACTTGGGTGTCCTTTCTTTTCCCCTTAACCAATGTAAGTGTCCACACAAACTTGCTTCGTTTCTTCTTACGAGAGGAGCCCTTACTGTCAGACCGAGATGAGCCTTCAAATTTGGGGTTTTTGATTTTAATCAGCTTAAAACTTGGAATCCCGATTATGTCATCGTCATTTTTAAAAGCCAGACCGTCATTGGATTCAACAATTGGCTTTTCAGGTTCTGTTGCTAACGGAACATGGATTTCTGTGACAATCTTCTCTTCTTGATGTGCCTTGCTTTGTTTACGCCTACTCTTTCTGGATGGTGGTTTGGCTTCCTCTATTCTTGAAACCTCTAACAATGATTCTGCCAGACATACTTTGTCATTGCTCTGGTTTTTAAATTCTGTTATAAGGCCTTCATGTGTTTCGGAAGGTGGATTAGTAGTTCTATTTCTTCTCCGGATCACCAGTTTATTGACTTCAGTGCTTACCTCTGTGGTTCTTCCCTTCCGTTTGAATTTCTTAATGTCAGTTTTTTGCTCCGCTCTTCCACTTTCCAGCGCAATGTCCTGTTTGCCTGTTGATTTTCTACCCCCCTCTGATTTTTGGTCTTCAACGTCCCCAACCTTGGCACCACTTTGAACACACAGTTCAGTGATCTTGGAGGCAGATCTACCACGCCTCCTTGCCGGTATGGCTCCTCCGCCTCCCTCATCCTCAGTGCCATTCAGATGCTGTGCCTCATCAGCTTGTGTCTCGGTCTTTAATTTGACATGGGCACCGGAGATCTGGTCACCTTTAACGTCATTAGCTGTTGAATGAAAATGTAATCCTTTTACCTTCAGCTTCTCCACAGATTTTAGACGTCCTCCCTTTTCCTTTCTCACCGTCTTCTTGGCCACCAACTTAATGGTAATCCTTGGAGGTAAAGCTGCCCCGTTTTTCGCAGGACGCCTCTCCTTTGCTGGGTTTGAGTGCTTGATTTTTGAACCCTTCCTACCATCCTTGGAAGGCACTGCATCTGGATGAATTGCACAGTGGATTTCTTGTGAAGATTGTGCATCTTCTTTAGGAGTTGGAGACTCCTCTATATCCTTTGGGGTGACTACAAGGGGTGGCTTCTCCTGTATCCTTTTTAATGTTGTTTTGACAGGATCACCTTATGGATGAAAAGAACAAATGAGAGGAAATTACTATCATACCTAAGCTGATATACAATGCCTTCAGAAAGTATACATACCACTGGTCTTATTCCACATTGTTGTTGTTGTTGTTGTTACAGCCGTAATTGAAAACGGTTTACAATAAAATTTCTCGCCCATCTACACACAATACCCCATAATGACAAAGTGAAAACAAACAAATAAAAGTTAGCTAATTTATTGCAAATGAAATACAGAAATCTACATAACTATTCACACCCCTGAGTAAATACATGTCAGAATCACCTTTAGCAGTGATTACAGCTGTGAGTCTTTATGGGTGAGTCTCTAAGAGAATTGCACCACTGGATTGTAAAATATTTGCACATTATTAGATTTAAGGGACAAACTGTATTGGAGTAGCCAAGTCGGAAGTTTACATAGCCAAAAACATTTAAACTCAGTTTTTCACAATTCCTGACATTTAATCATAGTAAGAATTCCCTGTTTTAGGTCAGTTAGGATCACCACTTTATTTTAAGAATTTGAAATGTCAGAATAATAGTAGAGAGAACAATTTACTTCAGCTTTTATTTCTTTCATTACATTCCCAGTCGGTCAGAAGTTTACATACACTCAATTAGTACTTGGTAGCATTGCCTTTAAATTGTTTAACTTGGGTCAAAGATATCAGGTAGCCTTCCACAAGCTTCCCACAATAAGTTGGGTGAATCTTGGCCCATTCCTCCTGACAGAGCTCGTGTAACAGTCAGGTTTGTAGGCCTCCTTGCTCGCACACGCTTTTTCAGTTCTGCCCCCAAATTTTCTATAGGATTGAAGTCAGGGCTTTGTGATGGCCACTCCAATACCTTGACTGTTGTCCTTAAGCCATTTTGCCACAACTTTGGAAGTATACTTAGGGTCATTGTCCATTTGGAAGACCCATTTGCAACCAAGCTTTAACATCCTGACTGTTGTCTTGAGATGTTGCTTCAATATATCCACATAATTTTTCCTATTCATGATACCATCTATTTTGTGAAGTGCACCAGCACCTCCACAACATGATGCTGCCACCCCCGTGCTTCACGGTTGGGATGGCGTTTTTCGGCTTGTAAGCGTCTCCTTTTTTCCTCCAAACATAACGATGGTCATTATGACCACACAGTTCTACTTTTGTTTTATCAGACCAGAGGACACATCTTTGTGCCCATGTGCAGTTGCAAACCGTAGTCTGGCTTTTTTTATGGCGGTTTTGGAGCAGTGGCTTCTTCCTTGCTGAGCGGCCTTTCAGGTTATGTCGATATATGACTTGTTTTGTACCTGTTGTTTCCTCCAGCATCTTCACATGGTCCTTTGCTGTTGCTCTGGGATTGACTTGCACTTTTCGCACCAAAGTACGTTCATCTCTAGGAGACAGAATGCGTCTCCATCCTGAGCGGTATGATGGCTGTGTGGTCCCATGGAGTTTATACTTGCGTACTATTGTTTGTACAGATGAACGTGGTACCTTCAGGCATTTGGAAATTGCTCCCAAGAATGAACCAGACTTGTGGAGGTCTACAATTTTTTTTCTGAGGTCTTGGCTGATTTCTTTTGATTTTCCCATGATGTCAAGCAAAGAGGCACTGAGTTTGAAGGTAGGCCTTGAAAAATACATCCACAGGTACACCTTCATTTGACTCAAATTATGTCAATTAGCCTAGCAGAAGCTTCTAAAACCATGACATCATTTTCTGAAATTTTCCAAGCTGTTTAAAGGCACAGTCAACTTAATGTATGTAAACTTCTGACCCATTGGAATGGTGATACAGTGAATTATAAGTGAAATAATCTGTCTGTAAAAAATTGTTGGAAAAATGAGTAGTAGATGTCCTAAACGACTTGCCAAAACTATAGTGCGTTAACAAGAAATTTGTGGAGTGGAAACTAGTTTTAATGACTCCAACCTAGTGTATGTAAACTTCCGACTTTATGTATGTATGTTTATATGTATGTGTCCTTGTGTTGTAGGTTGTCTTGCTGAAATATGTACTTGTCTTCCAGTGGCTATAGGATTTCACACCAAACCAGGTTTTCCTCTAGGATTTTGCTTGTGCTTAGCTCTATTCTGTTTCTTGTCTTAAAAAAAACTCACAGTAGTTGCCGATGACAAGCAAACCCATAACATGATGCAGCCACCACCATGCTTGTAAATATGAAGAGAGTTACTCAGTAATGTGGTGTGTTGGATTTGCCACAAACATAACCGTTTTGTATTGTAAACATGTATTGTAAACATTTCACCAATACTTCCTAGGTATCATGAGTAGGGTTGCAAAGGGTCGGAAACTTTCCCGAAATTTTCCATGGGAAGTTAAGCCGGGGAATTTTGCTTAAATTCATCCAAAAAAGTTAGCTTATAACAGTGAACCTTTTTTGTGGGTTACACATAAGGCAATTCTAGGTCTTGTGGCATATTTTGGTTGAACTATCCCCAATTCAATGGAATTGCAACCCTCTGCATGCACAGTGCATTCTTCCATCACATGTACAGCTGATTCTCAAGATCTTGCACACTAATGAAATGCTATTGAGCCCACACTACTACACTGTCTGCGCCAAGGACTACATGCTTTCTGGTAAGTTGATTACAACTGGGTATGGGGGGGAACATATTTTATATGACATTCATGATTTTTTGTTAACTAGTAAATAGTAGCCTACAGCAAAGTGTGTTTAAATCATTTCTATCTGGTTAACAATTTCTGCTAGTTAGTTTTTGCTAACATGTGGGTTTTAGCTTGCTTGAGCCTGCTAACTGAGGAGTGTTAATTCACCTGTATCCATACATGTTTCATTTAAAAAAATGTATCTTACAAAGGAGTTGTTTAACTTGTTAGGGAGTGGCAGCTGAGGGGTCGGTTTTGGAGAGCCTGGCGTGCCCAAAGTAAAATGCCTCCCATTCAGGCCCAGAAAATAGGATATGCATATATTTGGTACCATAGGAAACACTCTGAATTCTCCAAAACTGTTAACCATTTGTCTGTGAGTAAAACAGAACGCATATAGCAGGCGAAACCCCGAGGAATATCTGTCCTGGAAAAAGTGATTGACACATTGCTCATTTGGGCACCCCTCCCTCATGAAAATGACCATATAAGGGCATATGAATGCAGTACCCATCGCTTCCTTATGATGTCAACAGTCTCGAGACAGTGTATTTTTTTCATTTTGGATGAGTTAGACCAGAGAAGAAGACCAAACAAGGAAGTCACTCTGTCATGTAAACAGTACCCAGCGCACGAGAAGTCACGCAGTGTCTTTTTTACCGTCTTTATCGATCAGTTTATATTCCGGCTGATTTATAATAGTAAATATACGTAAAAGTGTTCCTAAGGGTACATTTAAAACTATGTTTGATTGTTCTTGGACAAGTTTATAGGTATAAGATGAACGAGTTCGCGTCACGTTTTAATGGAGTAGTGGAAGCTGTCGTTTCTGATTATAACGCGCGAACCAAATGGAGGATTTATGGATAAAATACATTACTTTTTCTAACAAAAGAACCATGGATTGTCTTCGTTGGACACTTAGGATGACCTCAGCAGAAGTTCTTCAACAGGTAATTGATTTGTTTTCGCTGTGAAATGTGTTGTGTGTGCCATGATGGCTAATCGATACATGGCTATGGGAAAAATATGTGAGGTGCTACCCTCAAACAATCAAATGTGCTGCTTTCGCCGTGAAGCCTTTTTGAAATCTGACAACGCTGTGATATTGCCAAGAAACAGAGCTTTTGATGAGTATGGAACACTTGTATATTGGTGGATGTTTAATAATTCAACTTTTGGATTTTGAATTTGGCGCCTTACATTTTACCTGGTAGTGTCGGGAGCAGCCCGCTAGCGCCCCAGCAATCCCTGAGAAGTTAATCTAACTGCTTAACTATTTATCTGTATATGGAACTTCTCAGTTCCTATGCTTCCTGGCTGATGTTTTGGTCACTTTTGAATGCTGGCGGTGCTTTCACTCTAGTGGTAGCATGAGACGGAGTCTACAACCCACACAAGTGGCTCAGGTAGTGCAGCTCATCCAGGATGGCACATCAATGCGAGCTGTGGCAAGAAGGTTTGCTGTGTCTGTCAGCGTAGTGTCCAGAGCATGGAGGCGCTACCAGGAGACAGGCCAGTACATCAGGAGACGTGGAGGAGGCCGAGGAGGGCAACAACCCAGCAGCAGGACCACTACCTCCGCCTTTGTGCAAGGAGGAGCACTGCCAGAGCCCTGCAAAATGACCTCCAGCAGGCCACAAATGTGCATGTGTCTGCTTAAACGGTCAGAAACAGACTCCATGAGGGTGGTATGAGGGCCCAACGTCCACAGGTGGGGGTTGTGCTTACAGCCCAACACCGTGCAGGACGTTTGGCATTTGCCAGAGAACACCAAGATTGGCAAATTCGCCACTGGCGCCCTGTGCTCTTCACAGATGAAAGCAGGTTCACACTGAGCACGTGACAGACGTGACAGAGTCTGGAGACGCCCGTGGAGAACGTTCTGCTGCCTGCAACATCCTCCAGCATGACCGGTTTGGCGGTGGGTCAGTCATGGTGTGGGGTGGCATTTCTTTGGGGGCCGCACAGCCCTCCATGTGCTCGCCAGAGGTAGCCTGACTGCCATTAGGTACCGAGATGAGATCCTCAGACCCCTTGTGAGACCATATGCTGGTGCGGTTGGCCCTGGGTTCCTCCTAATGCAAGACAATGCTAGACCTCATGTGGCTGGAGTGTGTCAGCAGTTCCTGCAAGAGGAAGGCATTGATGCTAAGGACTGGCCCGCCCGTTCCCAGACCTGAATCCAATTGAGCACATCTGGGACATCATGTCTCGCTCCATCCACCAACGCCACGTTGCACCACAGACTGTCCAGGAGTTGGCGGATGCTTTAGTCCAGGTCTGGGAGGAGATCCCTCAGGAGACCATCCGCCACCTCATCAGGAGCATGCCCAGGCGTTGTAGGGAGGTCATTCAGGAACGTGGAGGCCACACACACTACTGAGCCTCATTTTGACTTGTTTTAAGGACATTACATCAAAGTTGGATCAGCCTGTAGTGTGGTTTTCCACTTTAATTTTGAGTGTGACTCCAAATCCAGACCTCCATGGGTTGATAAATTTGATTTCCATTGATAATTTTTGTGTGATTTTGTTGTCAGCACATTCAACTATGTAAAGAAAAAAGTATTTAATAAGATTATTTCATTCATTCAGATCTATGATGTGTTATTTTAGTGTTCCCTTTATTTTTTTGAGCAGTGTGTATGTATATATATATATATATATATATATTATTTATTTATTTATTTACTTTTTCTTCTAATCTTTACAGGAAAATGCCACGGGCACTATCTGATGTGTGGAGACATTTCATTGCAGGCAATGTAGAAGGAAAAGCTGTACACATTTGCAAATACTGTGCCAAATCATATGTAAAGAATGTAACAAACATGCAGAATCATCTGGCCGAGTGCATAAAGTTCCCTCAGCGCTCACAACAAGCAACCTCTGACAAAAGTCCCTCTACTTCTATTCGAGGTGAAAATGATGAATCAGACACCTTATCGATAGCAACAGCTCATGGTCCTCCTGGAATCAGAAGTTTCTTTAACTCAATGGAGGATTGTAGTCAGACAAATGCTGATGAATGTCTTGCTCGAGCTGTGTATGCAACTGGTTCACCTCTGATGCTCACAGGCAATGTGTATTGGAAGAGATTTTGGAATGTTCTTTTCCCAGCATACACCCCTCCAACCAGACATGCTTTATCTACTCAATTGCTGGATGCAGAGTTCAACAGAGTTCAAGTGAAGGGCAAGCAAATCATAGAGAAAGAAGACTGTATTGCAATCATCTCTGATGTGTGGATACACACTCTACAAGAGAGCCAAGGAAATGGTTAAGCATGTGAATGGTCATCAAGTTATAGCAGCAATCTACCTCACCAAGCAAAGTGAGAAGAATAAGAGCACCACATTGAAGCTGCCCAGCAACACCCGTTGGGGTGGTGTTGTCATCATGTTTGACAGTCTTCTGGAGGGGAAGGAGTCTCTCCAAGAAAACGGCCATATCACAGTCTGCCAATATGGACAGCCCCATCAAGAGGATCCTCCTGGATGATGTATTTTGGGAGAGAGTGGTAGGCAGCCTGAAACCTATAGCAGTAGCCATTGCACTGATTGAGGGAGACAATGCCATCCTGTCTGATGTTCAGACTCTGCTCGCAGATGTAAGAGAAGAAATCCATACTGCCCTGCACACTTCACTGTTGCTCCAAGCAGAGGAAACTGCAGTTCTGAAATGCACCAAAAAGCACAAAGACTTCTGCCTGAAGCCCATACACGCCGCAGCGTACATGTTGGACCCCAAATATGCTGGCAAGAGCATCCTGTCTGGTGCAGAGATCAACAAGGCCTATGGTGTCATCACTACCGTGTCTCGCCACCTTGGCCTGGATGAGGGCAAGGTTCTTGGCAATTTGGCAAAGTACACTTCCAAACAAGGGCTTTGGGATGGAGATGCAATATGGCAGTCGTGTCAACATATCTCATCAGCCACCTGGTGGAAGGGACTTTGTGGATCTGAGGCTCTTTCCCCTCTAGCCTCAATCATCCTCCAAATCCCACCAACATCAGCCGCCTCAGAGCGCAACTGGTCCTTGTTTGGGAACAGACACACACCAAAGCAGGCAACTGGCTGACCAACACAAGGGCTGAAAAATTGGTGGCCATTCAGGCAAATTTGAGGCTTTTTGAGCCTGACAACAAGACATCCTCAACAAGGTTGGAAAGTGACAGTGAAGATGAGATCTCAGAGTCTCATGTTCAAGAGGTGGACATTGAGGAGGTCCAGGGAGAAGACAAGGAAGCCTGAGAGGAAGACAGCCAAAGCTTTAGTTTCTAGACTATCATTTTACAGATGTATGTTGAAAATGGTTTTGGGAGATGCAATATTCCCTTTCTTTTGTTGTTTAGTGAAATCCTCCCATGTGAAGAGTCAACTCATTTAATTAAAGTTCAATTCGTAACTAAATCTTTTTTTATTTATTTCTATTGGAAGGATTTAATCATTTGCAATTATGTCTACTTATGATAAGGTAAAATGTTTGTTTCAGGCTCCATATGATAAATATATCCAATGCAAAAAACATCTAAATTTAAATGATATTAATAATCTGCATATATTTCCGTATATTCCCACGGAAAGTTTCCACCTCTGAATATTCCCCAAAATGTGCAACCCTATTTACACGGTCACATTTTTATTTATGAAGCATACCATAGTTTCCCAGAACAGCAGCCAGTCATGTGTTCATTGTAAAGAACACAACGGGAGAAAGCGGGAAATGGTGAGTCCTTGCGTTCTATATCTATCGGTGAGTCTCTCTCTGTGTGGCGCACATGAGGTGATAAAGTTACAATTGTATGCTATTCACTACTAAATGTTAGCCATCAGATACAGTGAGGGGGAAAAGTATTTGATCCCCTGCTGATTTTGTATGTTTGCCCACTGACAAAGAAATGATCAGTCTATCATTTTAACTTCTTAGGGAGCGGTTCCCGAGGTGACGGTTTTGGAGCCTGGTGTGCCCAAAGTAAAATGTCTCCCACTTAGGCCCAGAAAATAGGATATGCACATAATTAGTACTATTGGATAGGAAACACTGAAGTTTCTAAAAGTGTTAACATTATGTCTGTGAGTGTAACAGAACAGAAATAGCAGGCGAAATACTTTTCTCGGGTTATCCGGAATTACTGTTTTTTGTCACATTGGCTCTGGTCTCCCTATTGAGTTCTATGGCAAGCAGCTCTGAGATTTCAGTACGTATGGCTTCCACTAGATGTCTACAGTCTATATATATATATATATATATAAAGCCTCCGAGAGATTGGAGGAAGCAGGAAGAATATGGAAAGGATATGGCCAAGGTAGCTCAGATGGCAACAAGTTTTCTTGTGTGCAAGGCTGGCTGCGCGCCCCACTTTATTTTACTTATATAAAGTTTAGGTGACCATCCGAGTGAAATATTATCGCTCATATTCATAAAAGGATAGCTAAAGATGCATTATAACTGGTATTTGATTTGTTTAGGAAAAGTTTATAGGTATATTTGAACGTGTTCTCTTCACGTTTCAATGGGCGACTCGACATTGGATTTTCTGAACATAACGCACCAACCAAACAGAGATTTATGGATATAATACATTACTTTTTCTAACAAAAGAACCCTGGATTGTCTTCGTTGGACACTTAGGAAGACCTCAGCAGAAGTTCTTCAACAGGTAATTGATTTGTTTTCGCTGTGAAATGTGTTGTGTGTGCCGTGATGGCTAATGAATTCATGGCTATGGGAAAAATATGTGAGGTGCTACCCTCAAACAATCAAATGTGCTGCTTTAGCCGTAAAGCCTTTTTGAAATCTGACAACGCTGTGATATTGCCAAGAAACAGAGCTTTTGATGAGTATGGAACACTTGTATATTGGTGGATGTTTAATAATTCAACTTTTGGATTTTGAATTTGGCGCCTTGCATTTCACCTGGTAGTGTCGGGATTGGGGCGCTAGCGCCCCAGCAATCCCAAAGAAGTTAAAGGGAGTGCTCCTAATCTCAGTTTGTTACCTGTATAAAAGACACCTGTCCACAGAAGCAATCAATCAATCAGATTCCAAACTCTCCACCATGGCCAAGACCAAAGAGCTCTCCAAGGATGTCAGGGACAAGATTGTAGACCGACACAAGGCTGGAATGGGCTACAAGACCATCGCCAAGCAGCTTGGTGAGAAGGTGACAACAGTTGCGATTATTCACAAATGGAAGAAACACAAAAGAACTGTCAATCTCCCTCAGCCTGGGACTCCATGCAAGATCTCACCTCGTGGAGTTGCAAAGATCATGAGAACGGTGAGGAATCAGCCCAGAACTACACGGGAGGATCTTGTCAATGATCTCGTCAATGATCTCAAGGCAGCTGGGACCATAGTCACCAAGTAAACAATTGGTAACACACTACGCCGTGTAGGACTGAAACCCTGCAGTGCCCGCAAGGTCCCCCTGCTCAAGAAAGCACATATACATGCCCGTCTGAAGTTTGCCAATGAACAGAGGACAACTGGGTGAAAGTATTGTGGTCAGATGAGACCAAAATTGAGCTTTTTGGCATCAACTCAACTCGCCGTGTTTGGAGGAGGAGGAATGCTGCCTATGACCCCAAGAACACCATCCCCACCGTCAAACATGGAGGTGGAAACATTATGCTTTGGGGGTGTTTTTCTGCTAAGGGGACAGGACAACTTCACCGCATCAAAGGGATGATGGACGGGGCCATGTACCGTCAAATCTTGGGTGAGAACCTCCTTCCCTCAGCCAGGGAATTGAAAATGGGTCATGGATGGGTATTCCAGCTTGACAATGACCCAAAACACACGGCCAAGGCAACAAAGGAGTGTCTGAAGAAGAAGCACATTGAGGTCCTGGAGTGGCCTAGCCAGTCTCCAGACCTTAATCAAATAGAAAATCTGTGGAGGGAGCTGAAGGTTCGAGTTGCCAAACGTCAGCCTCGAAACCTTAATGACTTGGAGAAGATCTGCAAAGACGAGTGGGACAAAGTCCTTCCTGAGATGTTGGCCACCAGGTTTGCACACTACAAGAAACTTCTGACCTCTGTGATTGCCAACAAGGGTTTTGCCACCAAGTACTAAGTCATGTTTTGCAGAGGGGTCAGATACTTATTTCCCTCATTAAAATGCAAATAAATTTATAACATTTTTCATGTGCGTTTTTCTGGATTTCTTTGTTGTTATCCTGTCTCTCACTGTTCAAATAAACCTACCATTAAAATTATAGACTGATCATTTCTTTGTCAGTGGGCAAACATACAAAATCAGCAGGGGATCAAATACTTTTTTCCCCTCACTGTATCTTAAAACTGTCTAAGATGTGCAATACTCTCCAGCTGTGTATTTGGTTACTTATTAATTATCTAAGTAAGTGGCTGAATTAATAAGGAGACGGGCAGTTAGCTTTCTGCCGTGTTTGATAAATCAAAGAGCTCTGGATGAATCGTCTGTACAGTTGTCCGTTTTTTTCTGTGCTTCCAACTATCATTTTTTTTTTTCATCCTTTCTGTTCTCCTCCCGTCTTCTCAGTATACACATGCTGTTCTTTTTTCAGATAAGCATGCATTACAACTTTGTATATTTGCACAATTTCTCTCGTTCACTTCAGCTTGTAAATGTCCACACCAGAAATGACTACTAGCTATACTTGTATAACTTTATTTGCCAGTCTTCGCAATTGGTTTGTTCATTTGTGCTCGTTAGCATTCAGCTAAACGCGTTCATGAGAATTTGCCATTACTTGTGCTAATTTTGTTGTAAATCTGGTAATAGACTGCCAATGGGCCGTTTTTGCATTTTGAGCCCCTTGTGTGTTATACCAGTAATACCGTAAATCCCGGGATGAAAATCTCGATTCCGCCCAAGAATAATAGATAGGTGGCAAGGGATGGGCATAGGTGTAGAATAGGCTAATACTTACTTTTGGAGGGGCCTTTATATCCTTTACGATCAGATTCAAATCCTGTGAAATCATCTCCCTGAAAGGCAAGCAAGGACAGATTATTAACTTTGAAATCATCTCCCTGAAAGGCAAGGACAGACTATTAACTTTGGACACCCAACATGCGTTTTCCGACTGTTTCACAATTTTCCATAACCTCACAACAGTTTGATACCGAATATGCATTTGAAATTGATGAATAGTAGTTACATGCAACAATTAGGTTATTGTCACTGTCAAAGCTTTTAGGCCTAACACACACACACACACACACACACACACACACACACACACCTGAACACAACTAGGCCTATGCAATTGAATGCTAGTACAAGTACTGTTGACTACAGAAGCTTTTTTATATCCCAATCTTGAGGGAGAACAGTGGCATGGCAATCAAAGAATATTTAAAATTAGATTGTGTAGTGTCATGTAGTGAGTAGGTCATTCCATGGTAACGGAATTACGCTGAGACTCCAATTTATTACATTCAAATGTATGCTAAACAAAAAAACATTGATTTCAAAGTTGAACAAACCATAAAACTCTATGCACAAGGACTACTTCGAAACAATTTACACAGACAATTTCACAAAACTGCATTTACTGGAAGAACTACTTTAGCAAATGCTAAATTTGGTAACAGTAAAGTATCCTTCTGTTTATGCAACCACATTTTCCAAAAACTTCAGATTCAAAGATGTTTGCCGAAAGAATGTCAGCTATGACATGACACCTTGACTTTGAAAATCGATTTTGGTTATTGAATACACTATGTGAAGTGAATTTGAAACCGGTAACAGAACTATGATTGAGGAATTACCTAATCGGTCCCTGATCTGTACAACACAGAAATACATAATTATGGATATGAATGTCACTCTTCATGATGATGTATCCTGAATTAGGTACACAAAAGGTAAAAATATGCAATATCATACTTTGCATATATGGGTATTATTGTACACACTGGCCATTATTCTCATGATCTCTGACCCCAAACAAGACCAAATTTGTTTGGTCCGGATCAAATCTGAACCAATCATAGACTTCTATGTAGGTTACAGTACAGCACTAGGGGTGCAAATTTCGGTCAATTTTGCTGCCGACTAACCGACCCTCATTACCTGGTCAATAAAACAGCAACATTTTTCCAAACAGTAAAATGGCGTGACCAACCGAAAATACTACGCATTGAAAATGAGCGGACATTTTTCATTAAGAGCTTAAATGCAAACATGCAACAATAGCAAGCCTATTGTCTTAGTCAAAAGGCTATAGCCTATTATGGAACATGCAACTCTTGTAATGAAGCAGCTAATAAAATGTCATTTTCAAACTTTTGCCAAAATGCATTATGTGGGAAAACACAGTTCTAAAACAGCACACCTAATGTGAGCGGTTTCATGTGTGACAGAGATTAAAATCTGTCACACAAAAAGTTGGGGAATCTAATAGCAACAACTAGGATGGGTTGCTAATATGACTAGGGTTGTGACTTTGACTTCTAGCCAACAAAAGAAAGTTATGAAAATCAATAGAACAGTAGAGAAATTAAAGTTAATGGCATGAGGAAGTCTATATAAAATAATTGCCTCTTTATGGTTGGATTTTCTCTGGGCTCCATTGAAGCAAGGTAAGACATGCCTCATTATTTTAAGTAAAGTAAAACTTTCAGGTTTCAAACAATTATACCGCCTAAAGCTCATGTGGTGGGTGACGCACTGCTAGCCTGACTACTGTTGACTATAGCATATGCACTTGAATAGAGAATGGGCGGCGAGCTTAAATTATGAGTTGAGATTGAGAAATAAAAAGTCATATAAAAGCACGTTTCAGTCCAGTACCATCATTTGAGGAGCGGCTCTCTGACAGCTGATAGGCTATTCTCTGTATGCTGCACGTGTGATAGATAAGATACATGACAACCAACGAAAATATAAGGCCCTTTTTACTTTTTCCAACGACAAATAAATACGTTACAATCTTATTCAAAAATCTATTACGTTGCCCCACCCCCAAATCTACACACAATACCCCATAATGACAAAGCAAAAACAGGTTAAGACATTTTTGCAATGTTTTAAAAACAACAAACAGAAATATCACATTTACATAAGTATTCAGACCCTTTACTCAGTACTTTGTTGAAGCATATTTCAGGTCCCTCCAGAGATGTGTGGCTGGGCCACTCCTTGAGTGGCCATTCAGAGACTTGTCCCGAAGCCACTCCTGTGTGGTCTAGCCTAGTGGTTAGAGCGTTGGGCCAGTAACCGAAAGGTTGCTGGATCGAATCCCCAAGCTGACAAGGTAAAAATCTGTCGCTCTGTGCCTCTGAGCAAGGCAGTTAACACACTGTTCCCTAGGCGCCAAAGACGTGGATGTTGATTAAGGCAGCCCCCCGCACCTCTCTGACTCAAAAGGGGTTGGGTTAAATGTGTATGACATTTCAGTTGAAGGCATTTAGTTGTAAAACTGACTAGGTATCCCCCTTTCTTGGCTGTGTGCTTAGGGTCATTGGTGAACCTTCAACCCAGTCTGAGGTCCTGAGCATTCTGGAGCAGGTTTTCATCAAGGATCTCTCTGTACTTTGCTCCGTTCATCTTTCCCTTGATCCTGACTCCAAGTCCCTGCCGCTGAAAAACATGCCCACAGCATGCTGCTGCCACCAACATGCTTCACTGTAGGGATGGTGCCAGGTTCCTCTAGACGTGACACTTGGCATTCAGAGTTCAATCTTGGTTTCATCAGACGAGAGAATCTTGTTTCTTATGGTCAGAGAGTCCATTAGCTGCCGTTTGGCAAACGCCAAATGGGCTGTCATGTGCCTTTTACAGATGAATGGCTTCCGTCTGGCCACTCTACCATAAAGGCCTGATTGGTGGAGTGCTGTAGAGATGGTTGTCCCATCTCCACAGAGGAACTTTGGCGCTCTGTCAAGCAGAGTGACCATCGGGTTCTTTGTCACCTCCCTGTCCAAGGCCCTTCACCCCCGACTGCTCAGTTTGGGCGGGCGGCCAGCTCTAAGAAGAGTCTTTGGGGATTCCGAACTTCTTCCATTTAAGAATGATGGAGGCCACTGTGTTCTTGGGGACCTTCAATGCTGCAGAAATGTTTTTGTACACTTCCCCAGATCTGTGCCTCGACACAATCCTGTCTCGGAGCTCTACGGACAATTCCTTGCTCTGACACGCACTATTAACTGTGGTACATTATATAGACAAGTGTGTGCCTTTCCAAATCACGCTAAATAAATTGAATTTACCACAGGTGGACTCCAATCAAGTTGTAGAAACATCTCAAGGATGACCAATGAAAACAGGATGCACCTGAGCTCAATTTCAAGTCTCATAGTAAAGGGTCTGAATACTTATTTACATGTTTTTATTTACATGTATGTTTTTAATACATTGGCAAAAATTTCTAAAAATCTGTTTTTGCTTTGTCATCATGGGTTAGTGTGTGTAGATTGATGAGAACAATGTTTTTACTTGATCCATTTCAGAATAAGGCGGAATACTTTCCGAGTACACTAACAATATGCCAGTGGGAGGGAGGACAGTAGCAGGTGATTCAACAGTGGTTTGTGACTACTATGATTTCCCATTGTTGACAATAGCAATAATTCCATTAATGATTACTTAATAATGGATTAATGAAAAAATGGGTTATCAGTAAAAACACAAACTAATTGGTAGGTCTACATTTACTTGTTACTTCTGTGAATGTCTATTATCCTCCCTCCACATGAGGGAGAGAAATTTGAAAATATATTTTAAGACGCGGGATTTGCTAACGGAATTACAAAGCACAAGGAAAAGTTTCTTCAACTTAAAGGCAAATAATTTCTCTAAAACTAAATATAATTGTTGATATTACTTGGCAGGGAGTCTTTACATCAACATCATGTTTTGATGTATTTCTAATACCTTTTATGACTTTCTGGTAGATATTTTTAAGACCCTTTCCATATTTTTTGCCAGAAATCAATGCCTAATTTGTAAAAATACATATATATTGTTTAATGCATCTGTTCCTTCATTTTCCCCAAATATACACTCTTCACTTTCATTTGACACCCAATTTGATATGCTCCTACGAACTTCAGGTTGGTGCTCATGGGTCCTTTTACATAGAAATGACCATGTATAGTGTTATAGGTTACTGCCTTCTTGGAATAGGTCTCCCATGTCAAATGTTTACCATCATTGAGATGACCTGTAGATTATTGTGCTAGTCTTGAGCACCAAACTATACCATTACAAACACAACACAAGTGCACTGGACTCACTAGACAAGCCATTACACTAGTTAAGTTAATCATTCAAAAAACAGTCCAAACACATATGTCAAATTCTCCTCTCCTCCAGGTAATGCAGCTTTGTTCATGGATGGCGAGGCATTAGCAAGAAACCAGCAGCAATTTAGCGAGTCATGCCTGGGAACTGGGGAGGGGTTGCAGGCCTCTAACTACATCTGCTACATGCCTGTTAATATGCAAATAAAGTCGATATTGTGGCAGCAGAATTTTGTCAACTAATGTGGAGCTTGGGTCCAAGTCAGATTATTAACATATGAATACTTGCAGTCATTAGGTAGGCCTAGGTCATTTATATGTCAAATGTAAATATCTAATATGCTTGGCGCTCCTCTCTTGCTTGTAATAAAATAGAAAGTGGACTGCAATAGCAGGCCAAGTATACGTTAACATCTCACATCATGACACATTTTCCCACTACCGGGTTTCGTTATCATAGTTTTCCCTCCAATGACTTCTCCAACAAGCTAGTTACATTAGCACGCGTTGCATTAATTGACTCAGTGACTGCGACAAAACAAACTGACCCGGGTGACATTCTGCAAGCCATGTTTTTTAAAGGAACGTGAAATGATCCCCATACACCGTAGCTAGCTATCATAGAGAGTAGGATTCTGACGTAGCCCTTCCCCCTCTTGAATTCATAGAAACATTTATGTAGCTACGTTCGTTACTCACTGCAGCAATTACAGGCATAAACCAGCTAAACACTCATTTAAGACACATACATGGCCAGCTAGCGTGGGTGTAAGTTATTCGTGGTAAATCGCATGTCTAACTAACCGTTGAGCTCCAATGCAGACAAATATTACATTAGCCTTCCCCTTTGTTAGCTAGCGCTATTGACGAACATCTCATCAAGTCGCTACTGCTAACGTTAGCTGGCCAGCTAACTAATGTTGACACTTAAAGCAAAGTATTATGAAACGGGGCTAACTCTACATGACACACACACAAAACTACACACCAACACAGGTAACCAAAATGACATGATAAAAGAAGCAAAAATATACTAACTCCAGCAGCGATTTGGGCTCTCACCTCTTCGCTCCCACTTGAGCTGTACCCAGCCTCCGCTAAGCTCTTGTGGTTCGACTCTATCCCAAGTAAGCGCAAGTGAGACTGGTCCTCGTTTAACGAGAGTACCAGGCTTGTGGGCCTTGGGCCTCCAGCATTAGTCACATCGTCAGCTTCTTCCGCTGATCGGTCGAGTTGCCATCGCTTCTCAGAACGCAAGCGGCTGCGAGACGACCAAGGCCGACCAGGGAAGCGACCTCGGGGTGCAGCAGTACCAACTTGGCCTCCTATGGCAGCCGCGGTTGCTGATCCGCATCCCGCTGCCGCCATCATAGCTTCAAAAACAACACCGATAGCAACTTGAGGTGAGACAAGAGGGAAGGCGCGAGATAGGGAGGTGGACCCGCAAAGCTGCCGGGAAATGAAGTATGTCCAAGGAAAGCTTCACAGGGTAACTTGCAAATCTTTATTTAAATTATGATTGGAATTTATAGGAGTGGTGTGTGCAATGCAATATGTAATGCAAGTATTAAACCCATTTGATATTAAACAAAGGACACATTGCTCGATCATCGTTTCATTACAACCATTACGTTTATTGATAATTAACTACAATGCCCAGCTTCCCTCCATGCAAAAAAATACACATTTTGTGAATGGCCATCTGAAATGATCATCCTGAATGAACCACTGTACATTATGTGCGCGCTCCTTACACGAGAGAGAGTCAATGCACTTAAATCAAGCTCTAAACATAGGCCTATATTTTTGTACTGATAAGAGGAGAATTGTGGTTGTATATTGTAGTAAACTTCTATGATGGAAATTATTCACAGAATAAGACAGGCAGGTTTGCAACTGCAAGGCACATATTTTTCATATACTTTGCATGGCAATTCAGATAATCTGCACTGTCAGAAGTCATAGGTGATTTACTACAAGCAAATGTTAATTACACTGTTGAAATATATTTTAATTTAAATGCCAAAACATACATTTCTATGTACGCTATCTGAACTACATTACCCACAATTAACTGTGTGTGTGGGGGGGGGGCGGCAATATGGACGTCACATCCCCCTCTTCAGAAAACTGTAGCAGGAAGCGGATAGGAACAAGTTGAAATGCTCTTTTGTGTTGATGGTTTAAGCTGTTTAACGTTAATTTGTCAAGCAATTTAGAGCTATTTGACATCTATATAATTAAAGATTACAGGTAAAAGCATTCGAAAATATTATTAATGCTGTCTTTTCTGTAATAGTGGTTGCTATAGAGGACAATTGCTGTTAACATTGTAGCATATATTGTTAGCCATCCAGCACGCAGTATTTTCGACTGCTTTTTCAAAACTTAGCTAACATTACTAGACTACACACTTCCCCTTAAAATACTTTAATAGTTCGCAAAATTGGTATTTAAATATGTTATTTTTGTCGCGTAATCTGGGCAGATAGACAGGCAAAAATTGGGTGGAAACACGAGACTTGTTCCATTCTTATCGATAGGGGGCACCCTCGTATTTTACAGACTGGCAGTTCCATGAAGCCGAAACGTGCCCGTTTGATCTTCAAAATACCCTCTCACTTTTATACTCTTCCATCATACTTCAAGGTCTCTTTGAAAATCTGTCAATACGAAGGGGGAAATAACAGGAAATCAACATGAACTTAGAGCGCCTTCCCAATGAGGAGAAACTCACCCTCTGCAGGAAATACTATTTAGGTAAGTCTGAACCACCAAGTGTAGTTTTTCTCTAATTATAAGCCACGTGACTGGCATGGTTCAAAGATAAAAACATTGCATGAACTATCCAATGTTACTGTTGTGAATTTATGTTTTCACAACGTTGTGTGTGTAAGTAAGTAATGCAAGAATCATGTAGTAATACTGTAATGACTTTCTATCTCAGGGGGATTTGCATTCCTTCCGTTCCTGTGGCTGGTGAATGTGGTGTGGTTTTTCAAAGAGGCCTTTGTAAAGCCAACATATACTGAACAACTCCAGATCAAAACATGTGAGTGTCAATCCGCCAATCAGAGTCTATGTACACAGAGAAAGTGAATTAATATAGCTAAAGATTCCTGTACAAATGATTAGTAGTCCAGGGTTGTTGTGCCTCATCCACATCCTGGATAGATAATGCATTTATGTTACAGGTTGTGTGTCTTATGAGATGTAGGCCTATGATCCACGATGAGATAAGATGTTCCAGCTAAAACAAAGTTGGCTTTGTATTAGTTTAACATTAGTGTAAGTATTTGTGAAAGCATGCAGTTTCTATGCAAACATGACTACAATAAATTACATCTCTCTTTCAGATGTAAAGCGATCAGGGCTGGGGTTGCTACTGTGGGTTGCAGTACTCACCACATGGATAACCATATTCCAACACTTCAGAGCAGAATGGGGTGAGGTGGGCGACTACCTCTCCTTCACCATTCCACTTGGCATTCCCTGAGACAGACAAGGCGGGAAACAAGAAAGCCTCCTACTGTATAAAACGTGACCATGGCAGAATGAATAGTCAAATCTAACATAAGTTGAAATAGTTAATTGTGTAGTTGATCTCAATGGATAATCATGGTAATTTTTTCTGGGCTTTAATGAGTGGGAAGATGTCCTATGAACACTGCACCTTTTCCCCAAATTGTGTCTAGTGTGTGGATGTCTCAACACGTTTGAGTCAATTTGGAAGGTTAAACAGGCGAATGGTATGTAATGACAAATAAATCGCAAGTTCATTTACTTTCTAAATTAAATGGAAGTGTATGCCTTTTTTATTTGCTGTAATAAAGTTTTGAGTTTAGATGCTAGATTGTGGTCTAGTGTGAATTTCATTAGACATTTGGCTCCTATGGATAATATGAATGGAATGCTCATAGCTTTGGATAGCAATATCCAGTTGGCTTTGTGTTTTAATATGTCAGTATTTGTGTAACACTGCTCATGATAACAACATACTTATTCCAGATAATAATATTCATAGTCTCCTTTGTACTCTCACAGTGTAAACAATTCCAACAGTGACGAGATATTAGCCAGTAAAGTACTTTTTGATTGCAGCATTATGATTTTTAAGTGCTTAAATGAGGTCCACCTCTGGCCTATCTCTTAGGCGCCTATTATGAAACTCAATCCCTCTGTAGCAAATGTTACACCCTTCAGGATCATGGTTGATGCCATTTTTAGGTACTCTGAGTCAAAGACTACTTCTATTACCAACCGACGCCATGGCAGGAAGGACACGTCATCCCACCAGCTCCAGTATTTAACACGTCCATTGAGTCTGCCAGGGTTGTATAAGTCACACGACTGTCTGCTCTAAATGGGGTCAAGGGGCAGTGGATGTAAACCCAAATCAGATGTGTGTGATGGATGGTCCTAAGCCAACCAATTGATGAGGTGTTAAGACCTGTGACATGCTTATATGACATTGTTGTGGATGTGGTGTCAGTGTAATTGTAGAACATGATGTTCACCCTGCATGTCATGATGACCTAATTATTATAAGGTCGTTTTAATACCCCCCCTCTCCAGGACAAAGTGTCTCAGGGAGATTGGCCAACATTAATCACAGATTTGTTCATCCCTCTCTTTGGGATTTTCTATCATCTCTGTAGAAATTATAGAATTAATACAAATATTGAATATTTTTTCTTTCGAATAGAAAGATTTCCAAATAAGGCCAATGTGATTGAAGATTAGTGTGCTTAACACCTGCTTCACATTGATCAAAAGATCATTACATAAACAATGTAACAGAAAGTATGTAGACCTATAAAATATATATTGTAACATCTTTAACATTCCAGTGTTAGGGAAAATATTGTTACAGGGTGTGACATTGACAATGTTTGTGACCTTGTTCAACCTCTGTTTAATAAGCTGGGGTAAAAATGTTTTTCCCATGCCCCAGTTTATAACCCGGGATAAGCACAGTTTATGCAGTGTAGGCCTAATGGATATCATCATTCCAATTAAGCCTGTCAGAAAATAAAATTGCAATATTTAATCAATTTTCAAGGAATCGGTAGCAGCAATTATTGAGCAGTCCAGTCCGTTATGCAGTCTATCCTTAGAAGGAAGTGTCGGAACTGTTGCCTGGCAGAACACTATTGAGATTACCGCGTTTGGCAGTGTTGAATGCCAATTACCAAATCACCAAAAGGGGCTCCCAACAGATGTCAAAGAAAACGACCATGTAAGGTTAATTAAAAAGGTGCATGAGATGGAAACATTCCTATTATCACACGTACACTATATGATTTTAATGGAGAATATAGTAACAGTTCTTCATATATAGGTCGATATGATAGGAAGGTGTTCCTTAAGGCAGGTCACTATGCTATCGAAGCTTTTGATCACAACTAAAACAAAATCATAATTCCCAGGGGGTCTGGTGGTGAATCCAAAGCGGTGCAGGGTGCCTCATTATGTAACACCTGCTATATTAAATACAGACCTTAACTGGCACTTCCAAAGTTTATGTCAGGGAAAAGGGCAGAGTCAGATACACGGACGCAGCAATCCATCCTATTGGCAGTCAGAACATAAAAGGATTTACAGGCATCTCATAACGGTAGGTGCCAACGACTCTGCGTCTCAGATGGGATTTTACACAGTGACCCTTCCCAGCAACAATTTGAAAAGGTCTTTGAGGTTCAAGCGGATTCGGAATTATTTACTGCAATATTCCAGAATTGACAAGGACTATAAAAACCATCGCTGTAGCCTTTACGAATCAATCACTTTCTGAACCTCAGCAGTGAAGCAGCGGGTATATTATGGTTGAATTATTTATTGCTTCATTCTAACTATTAGGCTAACATTTTCTCGAATTGACCTACATTTATTGGACTCATTTTTCCCATATGCTATTTCTTTCTGTGGCATAGAATATTCGTAACATCCCCGGTCCATTCGGGTGTGAAAGGCTGTAGTAATCACTGCATATTATATTTTTACCTCAGACGCGAAATGGACTTCGATCTGCCACCCAATTTTCCAGCCAGCGGTATCGCATGGGAGAGGGTCCTGCCGCCTCTTCTTCCCGGGCTGAAAGGGACATTCGGGCTGTACTCATTCACGCCGTCGGAGCTGCTAACCCCAGTCACGGAACACACTGGCTCTGCACAGGTAGGTTTATTCCGGTTACACTGCATGCATGCAGTGCTCTAATTTCTCACTGATCAAACCATTTCTGGATTCATTTTTCATGACTTTGTTCTGTATCAATGAGGTAGCCTTGATTAATGAATTTTATGTTTTACTTTCTATATTCTACTGACATTTAATGCATGCCCATTTACTGCAGCTGCTCATGCATTTTCTTATCGTTTGAATAGAATTACATAAAAGTAAATTAAATCAGCAGTAATAGGGCAGATATAGTGTCAATTTGAGAAGTCATATTTGGTATCTTCCCCTGTTGCCAGGTGTGTTGTGACCACAGTGGATTTACAGTTCAGGTTGATGTAAAACACTTCAACCCAGAGGAGCTGATGGTCAAGGTGACAGGAGACTTTGTGGAGGTCCATGGGAAACACAAAGAGAAAAAAGTAAGCAACTACTGTGTTACAGGTATTATGCAAGAGTTGTTCTCTGTTCATAATCACACTTCCATAGTTTGTGATGACATTGAATGTAGCCTGGTTGCTATGCAGTCTGTTTCTGCTTCAGACAACTACTGACCAAACAAGAGTGGAAACCAGGCCACTTGTTAGTCTCACTGAATGTGTTCACTATAACGTGTATTTGCAGGATGGGTTGGGGCTGGTGACGCGACAGTTCAACCGGCGTTACAGGATTCCAGAGGGAGTGGACTCAATGGCTCTGGAGTCGGCTGTGTCGCCTGAAGGCATCCTCATCATATCTGCCCCTATGCTGCAGAGGGAGAACTCCAGACACCTGTCCCACTCAGAACCATGAGCATACACACCATAGGAACAAACACACACAATCCATAGAAACCAGTGTTGGGGGGGTAGTAAACTACATGTAGTTCAACTAGTAATTTAACTACATTGTGCAGTAGCTTGGTGGCAGTTCATATCTTGGTAGTATTTAGTAGTTAGCTACATGGCAAGAAAGGTAGTTAACTACTAGAACTATACTGCTTTAGTTGTGCTTAATATGCTAAAGTACACATTCTGTTAACATCTTACTCCAGAGTGATCTGTTCTTGCAATTTGTAGTCTGACATTTCAAATTTATGATAATTTATTGCAAAGTAGTTTGATGTAGTTAACTATTTTTTCAGATTAACTTTAGCTAAAGAAAATAAAAATTTAGTTATGGGTAACTTTAGTGTAGCTCAACTTCTTCCAGTGTGAAGTAATTGGTAAACTGTGTACACACACACACACCAAATAAGAATAGAGGCAACCTCCAACAGACATATCATCAAACACTCACCAAGGAGCTGGTGCCTGCCTGTACCAAAACACCCATTAACTACGCCGTCACACCATTAAAATTCCCTGCGCTCTCTCTCTGAGATCTGTACATATTAACAGGACAGATTCCTCATTTAAAAGCATCCCTCACCCTAAAGAATCCCATTTAACTCATCAATCTTAATGTTTTTATGGAACCATTCATTGTAAATTTGATATAAAACCATTGAAATTGTTGATTTGATTGTGTGGCGGGTCTATTGCCCTCTAAATCATGTGTAAATGTTTTAACACTCAGATGATCAAGTATGTTCACAAAGCCCAACAGTAAAGGTTGTATATTTTCTAACTATTGTAAAAAGAGAATTTGTTAAAAATAAATGCACTATATATTTCTGTACAAAAATAAAAATGCTGTTGAATTGATTGTTGTTTTTGTTCTGTGTTCACCACCAGTGATCACGCTTCCTGGAATTCATCCAGAGTCCACCTCGCTGAAAGAAAAAACATCTATTTTTAGAGCATGTTCCAAGGTTGCTTCAACGCTTTGCATAGCCAAATATTATCTCACTCTAGGAACCATATCTGTGTCTGCAATATGAGAAGAAAAACAAATGTTACATTTTACTCCAAAGACTAAATAATTAGCATAACACATCATGATTTAACAATACAGTGCATTCGGAAAGTATTCCGACCCCCTGACTTTTTACACATTTTGTTGCGTTACAGCTTTATTCTAAAATTGATTAAATCGTTAGAATTTTTTGCAAATGTATTACAACTAAATGTATTCAGACCCTTTACTCAGTACTTTGTTGAAGCACTTTTGGCAGCGATAACAACCTCGAGTCTTCTTGGGTACGGCGCTACAAGCTTGGCACACCTGTATTTGGGGAGTTTCTCCCATTCTTCTCTGCAGATCCTCTCAAGCTCTGTCAGGTTGGATGGGGAGCATCGCTGCACAGCTATTTTCAGGTCTCTCAAGAAATGTTAGATCAGGTTCAAGTCCGGGCTCTGGCTGGGCCACTGAAGGACATTCAGAGTCTTGTCCCGAAGCCACACCTGCATTGTCTTGGCTGTGTGCTTAGGGTCATTGTCCTGTTCTAAAAACCAGTTTTTGCTTTGTCATTATGGGATATTGTGTGTAGATTGGTTATTTAATCAATTTTAGAATAAGGCTGTAATGTAGGTTGTATACAGTGCCTTCAGAAAGTTTTGTTGAATTCACAATTGATGAAAAAAAAAAAAAAATTCTCAACCATCTATGTTTTTAATAATTATTCTACAGTTATTGAAAATGAAATACAGAAATTTGTAGAAGCACCTTTGGCAGTGATTACAGCTGTGAATCTCTAAGAGCTTTTCACACCTGGATTATGTAACATTTGCCCATTATTCGTTTCAAACTCTGTCAAATGGGTTGTTGATCATTGCGAAACAACCATTTTCAGGTCTTACCAGAGATTTTCAAGTCGATTTAATTAAAAACTGTTACTCAGCCACTCAGGAACATTGACCATCTTCTTGGTAACCAACTCCAGTGTAGATTTGGCCTTATGTTTTAGGTTACTGTCTTGCTGACAGGTGAATCGGCATACACATCACGGACAAACAAAAATGGTCCACCCACACAGACAACGTGGTGAAGGCGCAACAGCGCCTCTTCAACCTCAGGAGGATGAAGAAATTTGGCTTGTCACCGAAAACACACAATCGAGAGCATCCTGTCGGGCTGTATCACAGCCTGGTACGGCAACTGCTCCGCCCACAACCGTAAGGCTCTCCAGAGGGTAGTGAGGTCTGTACAAATCATCACCGGGGACAAACTACCTGCCCTCCAGGACACCTACATCACAGGAAGGCCAAAAAGATCATCAAGGAAAACAACCACCGGAGCCACTGCCTGTTCACCCCGCTATCATCCAGAAGGCGAGGTCAGTACAAGTGTATCAAAGCTGGGACCGAGAGACTGAAAAACAGCTTCTATCTCAAGGCCATCAGACTGTTAAAAACCTCTTAGGGATAACCGGGGCGCTAGCGTTCCTGACACTACCCGGTGAAATGTATGGCGCCAAATTCAAAATCCAAAAGTTGAATTACTAAACATTCATAAATATACAAGTGTTGCATAGTCATCAAAAGCTCTGATTCTTGGCAATATCACAGCGTTGTCAGATTTCAAAAAGGCTTTACGGCAAAAGCACAACATTTGATTGTTTGAGGATAGCACCTCACATATTTATGCATTAGCATAAATTCATAACCATCGCGGGTCTCACAAAACCCATATAAGAGCTAAAATAAATCACTTACCTTTCGAAGAACTTCTGCTGAGGGCATCCCAAGTGTCCAAGGAAGACATCCAATGGTTCTTTTGTTAGAAAGTCATTTATTATATCCATAAATCTCAGTTTGGTTGGTACAGCTGCAGGGGGGAACGGTCCATGGGGGGCACTGGTCTCCTGGGGGGCTGGGGTGAAGGAGGGGGTAACTCTATGAGAGGAACAGGCAGGGAGGGGATTCCACTGTACCTAACAAAGGGAAACAAATCAAATCATATGATCTGTGATTAGCTAAATTCATTGGAAAATCCTACCACACAATGGCAGACATTTCAAAGAGACTTCAAAACATCTTTCTAATAGCAGGTGTAGTAGACAGGGGGGTAAGTACCTTGTGAGCCTGCCAGCTGACAGATTGCTGACGAAGGGTGTGACCCTGCTGTGGGTGTGACTGAACCCACTGACTGGCCTGCTCCATCTTCCTCCTCAGACGCCACTGAAACAGGATGTCCTCCTCTGGCCATGTACGGGGGTCAGGGGGACCAACAACGAACGGTTTGGGCACGGTTCTAGCATAGAGGCCTGCTGAGCTTAGGTTCCCCACAACTTGAGGAAGCGGTTGCACAAGAAGAGTTATTGCAATATTTGTATTCGAATATAAAGTGAGAATAAAGAAAGTTGCAAAAGGAAACTAAATGGTGACCATGAGAAATGCGGGACGTGGCAAGAGCACAGAATAACAGTGGCTCTGGGAGTTTGAAAAAGCAATATCATGTGGTTGAGACGAGGGAAATTCATGAAAATCAGATGTTTTGAACTTCCCAACCACCATGGCTCACCAGTGGTTGAGTTGATAAGACTGGTAATTATAGGCCTTCGGACTGGATCATCTATGCTTACAGGGGAGGAAAAATTGGAGCAGCCCAGGCCCTCAGAGCTGATGGGGATAAATCCACTGCTGAGTGAGTGCTCACTGAAAACATAAAATGTATTTTTTGTAAGACTAATCCAATTTTCCACATTGCAACTGACTGAATGACATATAATTGACCCCAACCCTGCTCAGTGTATTCCATTCCTCCCAGCATATCTACCTTCTGTGTAGCAGTCTACTGGCCTTCTCCTCTAGATGCAGTATCTCTGAGTCTCCAAGGTCACCGTGAGAGGAGTCTGACAGGCCCTGCCAGGGGATCAGAAAGAGAGGGGCCAGTGAATGCACCAGAGGCATAATCTCCTGTCACCATTTCTATCACCAACATTCTAGAACATTCACAATGTTGTGTAACTGTGAGCCCTCAGCGGGTTCCTTTTTGAAAACACTTTATGGATCAGTTCTATAAAAGCTCACGTCCGGTGCATATTGAGTTCATTCCCTCAGGGATATGCAGCAAGCTGGATATGGAGCTGTGTTTTGACCAAAAGTGGTATCAACGAAGGCATCAAACACAGTTGCGTAATCAAAGGGAACAGCTTCTAACTAGTTCATATAAACACAGTGGTTGGGCAGAACATGTCGTCTGGTGTTGGTATGCAAATATTTATGAGGAGCGGCACTCTGCATTGGGAGACTTTCTTCCAATACATCTCAGACATTCTGGCTCTTGCACACTTGACAGCATTACATAAACCTGTCTAATACCAATATCTCTCACCATCTCAAAAACAGAAATTCTAACCAAAACATAGCATGAACAGAACAATGTTGTTCCGATTAACACCACTAGATGGCTACACTGACACCACAAATTCAATATACACTTGTAACAGACAAGGTTCGTCACTCACCATGGCACTAAGATCAAGGAGTCCCCTATATGGGGAGAGGGCGGTGCATACCGAAACTTCCCAACTGGACTGAGGGTGGTGGCTGCGTCTTTTCTAAAGGGAAAGGCCTGTGTACATAAAGAAATAGGGAATAAATAAGACATTTTATTTTACTGTTTATACACACAGCATATTTATTTATATACTGGATTCTTGATATATCTCACTCTAATATATATACTGCTGTACATATTCCTCCAGTGTGTAGATTGCATTTTGATAGTGCTATTTGGGTTGTTAATTGGATTTGTCCTGACATTACTGATTTCTTTCCTTTACATTTTTTTTAAATTGTTTGACATTTGACTGTACTGTTAGGAGCTAGTAACATAAGATTTTCGCTGCACCCGCTAGAACTTCTGCTAAACTGTGTACACGACCAATAAAATTTGATTTGATTTGAAATGGAGAGCAGAGCAAGACAGTTGGTCATCTTTGACCATCAAGGTTCTGAGTAGGTGCTGGCTCAGCAATCCGAAGGTCAACCCTGTTACGACGGTACAGTGATCCATTCACTCTGTACACAGGATCCGAGTCTCCAGAGGCCCGTCCGGTCCCCTGGTAGTGGCTTCATTCGCATTGTTTCACCCACCCTGAGTTCAGGTAAGTCTTCTGTTGATTTGTCGTAGATGAACTTGGAGACCTGTCTTCTGTGACGTAGCTTCACCTTCACTGACATCTGTCACTACACATGGCTCCAGGAGAGTGCTGGCTACTGGCAGAGCTGCTTTTAAGTGCCGTGCCATGAGGCGCTGGGCCGGGCTGCTATCCATGCCTTCTGTCGGGGTATTACGCCACTGCAGGATTGCTTTCCAAGCATCTTTTCCCTCTCGCAGAGCTTTTTTGCAGTTCTTTGCGATTTTGACTGACAACTCCGCTTTCCCATTAGCTTTTGGGTGTCGTGGTGATGAGGTGACGTGCTCAAATTCCAATTCTGCAGCAAATTTTCGGAATTCAAATCCGGAGAATTTAAATTACCCTATCTGGCTGGCCATAGCAGACAAACTGAGCCTTGCAGCATTTGATCATTGTCTCTGCTGAGAGGTCGGGGAGGTCAATCTCCCAGAAGTCTGAGTAATGATCGACTACCAGCAGAAAGTCTTTGCCACCATGCTGAAAGAGATCTAGACTTACTATCTGCCAGGAGTGCATCGGTAGCTCATGGGACATCATCGGCTCTCTCTGTTACTCAATGGCATATTCATTGCAGATTGTGCATTTACTGACATAGTCTTTGATTTCACTCTGCATTACTGGCCAATACAGTGTGTGACGTGCTTGTCTGTAACAGGCCTCACCTCCTATATGACTTGAGTGCATACGCAACATCTCAGGGCGCAGAGACCGGGGAATAACGACTCTCTGACCCTTGAATATTACTCCGTTTTGAACACTGAGCTCCTCTTTGACTGGCCAATATTCTCTGACGGCTAAAGCAGTTTCTTTCTTGCAGTCGGGACAGCCCATAAGAATCACAGACCTCAATGCCTGGAGTTGCTCGTCCCGGTCTGTGTGCTGTCTGATTTGTACAAGGCGCTGGTCCATAACATTGAGGTAGACAGCCTGGTTGATGTGTTCAACATCCACTTGCTCAGTTTGTAAGCTGCACACTGCGTGTTGTTCATGCATGGAGTGTGTGTGTGTGCCTGATGCAGTAGCCCTGCTGAACGTGTCACTCACATACATCTCTGGCCCAGGCTTATACACCACCTTGAGGTTGTCGTTTTGTAAGGCCAGTAGCATGCTCTGCAGTCGTTTCAGGGCATTCAGGAGAGGCTTGCTGAATATAGCAATAAGGAGCTTGTGATCTGTCTCTGTGGTAATGTTGTCACGCCCGTACAGGTAGTGGTGGAAGCGTTGGCATGCAAACACAATGCTGAGGCACTCCTTCTCTATCTGGGCATAGTTCTGCTCTGTTGGAGTGAGTGCCCTAGAGGTGAATGCCACAGGCTGGCCCTCTTGCATGAGGCAACAGCCAAGTCCATACAGGCTCGAGTCACTCTGAATCGTGGCAGGTTTTGACACATCGTAGTACAGGTGTCTGGGTAACCAGTTGTTTTATTTCCCTCACCGCTGCATTGTGTTTTGGGAGCCAATGCCAGATGGTGTCCTTGTCCATGAGCCTCCTTAGTGGCTCACACACTTCAGAGAGCCACAGTAGGAACTTGGCCAGGTAGGTGACGAATCCGACAAAGCGCTGCACTGCCTTCACGTCAGATGGAAGCTTTTAATGCTTAGTCTTAGCTTGACCGGTCTGCATCTGTCCATCAGGACCAGCAGCTTGGCATCATGGTCACATTCTGCCTCCTCATTACTGTCCCCACAGCCCACTACGAGGATGTCATCTGCTATGGGTTCCACGCCACGGAGTCCCACCAACAGCTTGTGCTGTTTCCGCTGATATACCTCTGGAGCCACAGAGACCCCAAACGGAAGCTTCAACCACCTCTTCCTGCCCCAGGGTGTCCAAAAGGTGGTCATGTAGCTTCTGGGCTCGTCGAGCTTGCACTGCAGGAATCTCTGTCTTCAACGAGCGTGAAGACTCTGGCCTTCGGGAGCTTGTAAAGAACATCCTCCAACGTGGGCATAATGTAACGTCGCAGAGCCCGGTTGAGGTGTTTAGGATCAATGCATATCTGTAGATTGTCTAGTTTCTTGGCGATAACCATATTCCTTATCCAGTCTGTAGGCTCGGTGACGGATATGATGTTGCCATCTGCTTCGTATTTGTCAAGCTGAGCCTTCGTAGCTGCTTTCATGGCCACTGGTACATTGCGGGGTGCACACTGGACAGGCTGGATTGCTGCGTCCAACTCAAAGTGGACTTCGCCGGGAACTGGCTCGGTGCATTGAAGACATCATGGTATTTGCTTAAGAGTGTCTCCTTGCTCAGTGTCCCAGCCTGGAATTTGTCTATAATGTTAAGGTCTGCTGGGATGGTGAAGTTAATAAACCCAAGGCACTCGCATGTAGAACCTGACAGTAATGGCTGTTGATTAGCCTCAACTATTTCAAACTCAAGGGTGTGTTTCTGGCCACATAAACTGTCATGAACTGGCCTAAAGAGGTCATGAACTGGCCTGAATCCAGTTTCAGCTTGGTGCTACTCTGTGTGAGTTTGTCTCTGGGTGCGAGCCTTCTTTTTGTCTTTAAGGCTCATAATGTTACATGTGGCCCCTGAATCTAGCTGGCATTGTAGTGGTTTATTATTAAGCAGTAGAGTGACAACCCACTTTTTTCCTTTTGCCCTCACTGCCCCTATGCACTCGCTAGCATATACATCCTCAGTTCTGTTGTTCCCTTCGTCTGTGTTTGTTTCAATGTAGTGCACTTTACCCTCCCTTCTCTTGCTTTTCATGCAGACCCTTGCGAAGTGTTTAGCTGTACCACAGGATTTGCATTTTTTCCATAGGCTGGGCAGTGTTCTTTTCCCCTTCCATGAGAAATGCCACAATATCGGCACTTATTGGGGTTGTCTACCTCAGAGTTGGCTGTAGTATTAGCATTAGCTGTGGCAAAGGGGAATTAATTTACTGGCTGCCTGAACGTAGCATTGGCATTGTCCATATGTTGCCTTTCTAGCTCCATGGACCTTATCCGTATATCAGTAAGCTCTGCTGCACAGCATGTCTCCACTGCCAAGACCAGCGTCAGGTCACGTTCTCTCAGCCAACGTCTGCGCGTGCCCTCATCAATTATGCCAAGCATAATCTTATCTCTGATCAGTTCATCTCATGTTGCTGCCTTTTCCCTTAGCCTAGTGACAAGCTGTCAATGGACTCCCCGTCCTCCTGTTTTCAACAACCGAAAACATAACGCTCGTAGATAACGTTATTTGCTGGCTTAAAGTAATTATGCTGTTAGATTCAGGTTGTGTTTGTATACGTGTCAGCATTCAGTTCCCATTATAGTCCTCAAAGTGGCAGCCACTACCTCATCGTCCTTTTCCAGAAGTCCCGTGGCTAGTGCATAGTCCTCCCATTCACCTCTAAACGTATCCCAGTTCGTACTGCAATCTCTGCTGAGCTTCATAACGGCGGGAGGGGGCCATGTCTAACCGGTGCTAACAACACTGAAGCTAACTGATTACTAGCAAACTCACTCTAGCTATGGTCAATTCCGGCGAAATTTTACTCAAATAAGCATTTTTTTAACCAGAACAGGTGACTAATTTGCGGAAATCATGGTTAGTTATACGACTCTGACACCATGTTTGAATGTTAAAAGACTGTACTAACAATACATGTATTTACTGTATTGGAGTGTATTTGGAATAAACCCTGACAGCCCCCGAAGTTCAGTTCTTACGGTTTTCCTCTGATGCTTTGGAAGCTTCTTGGTGCGTGAGTGGTTGTAATGTGTTTTTCCCAGAGGTGGGTCTGGCGGAAAGGGATTATTCCTTGTGAACAGAGCAGCACCACTAAGAGAGCGAGAGACAAAATGTGACCATTTTCATTGTGGTAAAAACACATCGTTCTGGTTTTGAAAACGGTAGCTCTGCATTCCTAATTATTTGTTCCACGTCTCACCTGGATTTCATGTTGACCACCGGCATCAACTCACACACTGGGCAGAGAAGTGTTATAGCCCACATGTAGACTACTCTGTTATAATCATAGGATGAGACAGTGTTAAATTGTGTGTCAGGTAAATAACTAGCACACATGCATTTGATTTAACAAGACAGTGAAAAGAGACAACTAGCAAGCAGGCACTGCAAAAAAAAAAGTTAGCCCTGTAATTTAACTAGCTAACAGCATTGCAGTTTAAAACTATTTTGTTCATTTAGAAAGGTTAGATCACTGACATCGATAACGTATCAAATACTTTTTTTTAAAGCACGTACTTTCCATGTAAATGTTAGTTGAACATCTCGATTTGATCACTGCCTTGGTTGATTCAATGAAAGACAAACACATTCCGCCTTCCGGGTTATTATCCGTTTTGGGCTTGTGTCAGTTACCAGGCAACCAAACGGCTAAATAAATGGTTAGATTAGGAAAATCCTATGCATAGTCTAGACAATGAGTTATACTTTTCTAAATGTTACATTCCTCGTAGGATAACTTTTTATTCAACTATTTGACAGATTCAATAATCTTGAGTTTATCTTTACCGAGAACATAATTATCGACAACAATCGATTCTGGCCAATCTAGAGAAAGTTAGTAAGTGACAGACATCACTCTGAACCAATGATAATCGTGTAGTCGACTCCACATTGTCCAACCAGCAGAAAGGAAACGACCTGGGCGCGGAAGAGGAAAGTCTACTGAAACAAATCCGACCACCGCGCTAACCAGGCAGCCAGGTAGTTAGCTAACTTTAGTTGTTGGATGGTAACAAAACTGCGTTCTATGTATAGATACGTGGCATTTAGACATTAATTCGGCAATAATGTTCTGCTGAAGAAAAGTTATGTATTAAATAGACTTAAGTCGAATAATGCGGCTACATACGCTTACTCAAGAAAACACTGCTTCAATTTGCGTTAGCTAACGTTAACTAGCTATTTAAGTTAGGTTCGGTAATTATCCAGGCACAACAAAAGTGTCCCCTTGGGTCATTTAACGTGAATGTCTAGCAACATATTTTGAATTAGTGTTTCCCTGTACATAATTAATTTAGCAAGCTTGTCGTTGTAGCTAGCTACCAACTAACTTGTAGTTTATCTTTTGTTTGGGGGATTTCTGAATGTTAGTGTGAACGGATAACTGTAGACTGATCATGAATCACGTCAAGATCAAGACTGAGAAGCCAGGTGAGAGCTTGAACATTTCAAAACCAATTTAGCTGACGATACAGTGGGACCTAACACTAGCTACTGGAATTGTTATATCTCTCCTAAGTAAGTCGACTGTTTATTTATATTTGACAGATGCAGAGGGGAGTGGTGCACGCAGCCGACTGGATGCAGTATTACAGGGGCTGGTGGAGAAGAGTGACAGTGAGAGGTTTGTTTTTATTTTATTTGGAAAGATACAGTGCATTAACTGGCTTGACACTGAAACATACAGCTTCAGGAACTTTTCCTCTAATCAAGCTTAGGTGATGGGAAATGCTGTTTTACAGGGAGCAAAATGAAGATGAGACAAAGATGGCAGAACAGTCTCTGAGCAAGTATGGTCATTTATTTTTGGGTATTTTTTTATATTAAAATAAGTATGATATTTAGACTTACTCAATAGCCTATTGTGGTGCCGTTAGTTCCACTACTTCTGTAGTAATTCCGATTGCCTATTTCTTCCATAGGGATGTGTCTCCATCTTCTGCTGGGAAGCGGTAAGCCTAATTTGAGTTTTTTTGAAACACATCTGACTGTGTGGCTGTTAGACACTGAAAGGCCTTGACTTGTCCCCTTTCCCTCGTCATTGATGTCATAGGCCATCGTCACGGTTCCCACAGCACCGGAGGAAGAAACGGAAAGAGATGGATGATAGCTTAACAGAGAGCAACCAACATAAACAAAGTAAGTCTGCTGCAGATGTCAATCCCCTGCCAAACACAGATAGTTTAACTTTTAAAAACCTTTTCTCTCTCACTTACTGACTCTACCCTTCAAGCTCTAGATATTCACCTACATATACAATCATTTGTTCTCCTCCCTCTCTGCTAGATGCCTACATTATCAAGTTGTTTGACCGCAGCGTGGACCTGGCCCAGTACACCACCAGTACCCCACTTTACCCCATTTGCCGGGCCTGGATGAGGAACAACCCGGCGGTCAGAGAGAAAGCTGCATCCCCAAGCCCCCCACACAGTATGGGGGAAGAGGAGGTAAGCTCACACCCAAAAAGCAGGACAAAGATGCCCATAATGTGGGCATAAATATATTTTTGTTCATTAGCGCTCTCTGTTCAGTATTTGTTTTCTCACTTTTCACCTGCATCTTGTCAGGCTGCAGACATGCTCAATGGTAAGGGACAGAATGTGTATCGCCTCCCTCCGCCCACCTCCTGTCCTCTCAACCCTTCTGGAGATCCTGTCAATCTGAGGATCCCGCCCACAGAAAAGCCTATCGTCAGCAAGGTACTGTATAACATCTGCTACGCCTAGCCATCACTTTCATATTATGCCACAGTAAAACGGTTGATTGTTTCAGTCTGTCTGTCTTTGTCACCAGTCTACAGATACAGCTCTTGTGTCTGGTCCCCTCATATACAACCACATAGAACGCTGGAAAAAAATCAGGCAAAAGTAAGTCCAAGGCATCTAAATAATCACAAAAGCTAACTTTGTTGACATGGATAGATTGGCGAGTCGCATATCAACTATTGAACCGAATGTAATCTTGATTGGGAAAAACGTTGATACAAATTCTCAGTAAACATTGTTTATCTAGCTGTGATCAATCTTAATATACATAACTGTGCTCAGATGGAAAGAAGCGTCCAACAAGAATCAGCTGAGGTATAGCGAGAGCATCAAGATCCTGAAAGAGATGAAGGAAATGTACGACCGCTAGCTGGGAATCCCCCAGGCAGTATCCCACAGCAGAGGGAGGAGAAAAGAATAGGAGCCACGAGGAAGTCATCTACCCCAGGACACTGCCCTAGTCTTCTCCTCAAAGAGGACATTACGTGTGACAATGTCAGAGTAGCCTCATGGAGCCCATTTCTACCATATACTGCCACAATTAAGGGCCCAAAGTCCTCGTTTTGATAATTTAACAATATTTTCAGTAAGTTGATGCTTCTGGTAGGCCCAAGTTCACCTGTGACTGGTGTATTGGGATTCTATTTAGATAATTATTACATGTTTTTTGTCATATTACAGAATATCTGGTAATGCATTATATAGTCTGTCGATCCAACAATGTGTCATGGAAAGTTTGTAAACAGGTTGAGTAGTGTACAACATTTGTCTAAATTCTGGGATAATCTAAATCAATTCCAGTGGTAAATATTTGTGTTTTAGGATGACCAGTTTCCCAGACAAGCAGTGCCCTTGGGAATGTTTTTTGTATAGACGTTCAAAAGAGAAGTCTCACACACATCTCAAATTTTAAAGTAAGTAAACTGTGTGTAAAAAAGTATTGAGCTATTGTAATTTATTTATCGCTATAATAAATCTCCCAGAGTACTGTTTTTGCAGTTGATTGATTTCTGAAATTTAATTCAAAGGATTTCTCCACAGCAATTATTTTGCTAGAGGGTTTTTCAGAGGGATCTTGTCATCTGCAGGTCAGAAACACAGGCCACATGGATGAAATAGGTCCAAGATATCTATCACATACAGGCAATAAATGTTCTGTTTGTTTTGGATCACAAAGGAATGTCGTCTGAAGTAAAACCTTTATCTGACCAAAGAAAAACACTTACAGAGTCCTTTTAGGAGTCAACTCTTTTTTTATTAGCTACAAGCAAAATATAAACAAAGAAATTAATAAATCACCTTAGAGGTTTTTTATTTTTGATACCAAAATACCTTCAGTTAATAGATCCGTTATAAAATACATTTGATTGATTTGATTAATACCACCATGAAAACCACAATGACAACAACTACTGACCATTTCAAGTCCCATAACTACAGTATCGATACAATCAAATTACACTGTAATACTAGCCCTGTCTTTTGCAGACGTCTCCCATCTAACACCTCGGTTTCCACTACTATCAGACTGGTCACCAGTGATGTGTAAATGTCCTCCTTCTCCTGGAGCCAGAGACTCAGACTTACGGGAGCTCCGGGAGACATGGGAGCGCGTTGATGACACAAAGTTCATCCCGTGGTCCTCTGCAAAAGCGTTCTCGAATACAAGCAGCACGGACTGACGCAGCTTCTTCTGGAACTCGTCACACATGAAGACATACAGGATGGGGTTCAGGCAGCTGTTGAGGAAGGCCAGGCTAGCGTACAGTGGAATCCCGATATGCACGACCAGCTTGAGGCCTTGGTTGCCTTCCATGATGTCCAGAAACTGGAAGACGTTGAAGGGCATCCAGCAGATGAAGAAGGCCAGGACAACGGTGACGATGACCCGGAGGGACCTCTTCCTTTCTGAAGACGCCTGGCGCGTATCCATATGGCAATGTAAGAGCCTATGATGACCAGGAATGGGATGAGAAAGCCCAGCAGGAAGCGGAACACAACCAAGTTCCTGTAGGTGGAAGAATCATTGGAAAATGAATAACTGCATATTGTCCTGTTACCATAGTGAATGATCTGCCGAAAGATGGTGAACGGGAGGCTGCAGACCAATGAGGCAAGCCAGATCTCCACACAGATGACCTCGGCCTTGCCTGGCATGCACTTATGAGCCCACACAACCACCCACGTGGACAGACAGCATTCCAGACTGATGGCCGCCAGGAGGAAGATGCTGGCGAACATGTTGAGCACATTCACCATGCTGTTTAACTTGCAAAGGATGTCTCTGAAAGGCCAATCATAGCCACGGGCGATGTTGATGATATAGAGGAGCAGAAAGGAAGTGAAGAGGAAGTCAGCCAAGGCCAGATTGAGGAACCAAACAGAGTTGACAGTCTTCTTTATCCTGCAGCTCGTCACGTAGATCACCAAGCCGTTGCCAATGGGGCCAAGCACAAACGCCACACAGTAGACAACCAGAGATATTATGTCCAGGTGCCTTGTGTCCAAAACAGAGTCCATCCCAGTTGTCACATCGGAATATAACTTGGTAGAGTTTTCTGAAATTAGAAAGAAATATTACCAATTGTCTTTTAGGCTCTGACACATTGTAATCTGAAATATAGTGCTGATCATCAGACTTTTCTAGAAGAGATCATTTGTTAACTGAAAGTCATTTTCAAGGGAAGTCAGTATCTTGCAAAATGGCGCATATGTTGTTCAAGCTTGCACACGTCTACCGCACTGCTATAGATGAGCCTTAAATATCTATTTGTTTATTTGGATACATTATTCACAAGAAATGTCCCAATGGTATGGGGGGAAAAAGAGAAAAGGTTACATTTTGGTAATTTGTTTCCCCAGTTTTCATAAATTTCCCACCTATGACCAGATATGACTTTCAACAAGGAAAGTCATTAGTTTTATAGAAGACATTTAGTACATGACTTAGCCCTCATATGGTCTTTATTCACACATAATGCAACAATTCTAATGCATAGGAGTTTCTAAAAAGTATGAGTATAAAGCAACTGACAAAAATGTAGATGACATTAAGAATTGCATGTTCGTCATGAAACTCTACTTCTACAAATGAAGCATCAGTCTGAAAAGCAAAAGCACCTGGGGTCAGAGATCATAAGAGTAGAAAAAATAGACTATAAAGTGTCTTACCCATTTCCATCCTATTCTCTATAGCAATGAATATCATCCACTCTCTCACCACAAATTTAACACAATCTTTCACTCTCGCGAGTGTGCGTTATTGCGCTCTGCCTCCCTCCCTCTCCAAACATCCTCTCAAAGTTTAAAGTGCCTTAGTTCATATTTGAAGATTAGGGTTGAATAACAGGAACTGGGTTACTGAGATTTCCCACCCAAACCTACTCCATTTTCCCAGTATAAATAACTGCGGCGAGAAACCGGCAAATTATAATAAACAGACTCAGCATGATGTGAAATGTAATTCTTAAATGATATTCCAAATCTAAATCTGTCTTCTCTGGAAAAACTACTAAATTGTCATATTTGAGGAAAAGTAAAGATACCTTAATATAAAATGACTCAAGTAAAAAGTGAAAGTCAGCCAGTAAAATACTACTTGAGTAAAAGTCTAAAAGTATTTGGTTTTAAAAATACTTAAGTATCAAAAGTAAAAGTATGAGTAATTTCAAATTCCTTTATATTAAGCAAACCAGACAGCACAATTGTATTGTTTTTTTGTTATTGTTGGAAAGCCAGGGCATACTCCAACACTTAGACAATTTACAAACAAAGTATGTGTGCTTAGTGAGTCCGCCAGATCAGATGCAGTAGGGATGACCAGGGATATTCTCTTGATAAGTCAGGACCATTTTCCTGTCAAAATGTAACGAGTACTTCTTGGTGTCAGGGAAAATGTATGGAGTTAAAAGTACATTATTTTCTTTAAGAATGTAGTGAAGTAAAAGTTTCCAAAAATATAAATATCAAAATAAAGTACAGATACCCCCAAAAAGTACTTAAGTAGTACTTTAAAGTATTTTTTACTTAAGTACTTTACACCACTGTAGCCATGTCCTACTCTGCTATTTGCATTATCAATCATCAACGCTTCTCAGTATGGAGCGCAGTTCACAATGCATGTGTCTCATCATGGTAACTTGTTTTTCTTGTGAAAGGTAGGACTACATTTGCTGCAACATAGCCTATGCTACAGTAATATAAGGACTGAATGTGGTCCAGTTTACACTTCTCCATCTGGATTTTGGGGTCACTTTTTTTTTCAATATAAAGATGTCTTTTTTTAAATTGCAGCTGCAGAGTTTTAAAACAGCCTATCACTCGAATATCGTTACTTTAAATCAGTGCGTATGCAAACACTGTCTTTCTCGCTCCATCAATTACATTCAAATTGCATCCAAAATAGATAGGCCTAATCCTGGTCAAGATATATGCTGTACAGTGCATTTGGAATTTATTCAGACCACTTTTTCCACATTTTGTTATGTTACAGCCTTATTCAAAAATTGATTAAATTGTTTCCCCCCTCATCAATCTACACACAATACTCCATAATGACAAAACAAAAATAGATTTTTAGAAATGTTTGCAAAATAAATTAATCATAATAATCATAATAATAAGTATTCAGACCCTTTACTCAGTACTTTGTTGAAGCACCTTTGGCAGTGATTACAGCCTCAAGTCTTCTTTGGTATGACACTAAAAGCTTGGCACACCTGTATTTGGGGAGTTTCTCCCATTCTTCTCTGCAGATCCTCTCATGCCAGGTTGGATGGGGAGTATCGCTGCACAGCTTTTTTCTGGTCACTCCAGGGATGTTCAATTGGGTTCAAGTCCAAGCTCTGGCTGGGCCACTCATGGACATTCAGAGACTTGTCCCGAAGCCACTCCAGCATTGTCTTGGCTGTGTGTTTAGGGTCGTTGTCCTGTTGGAAGGTGAAGCTTTGTCCCCAGTCTGATGTCCTGAGCGCTCTGGAGCAGGTTTTCATCAAGGATCTCTGTACTTTGCTCCGTTCATCTTTCCCTCAATCCTGACTAGTCTCCCAGTCCCTGCTGCTGAAAAACATCCCCTCAGCATGATGCTGCCACCACCATGCTTCACTGTAGGGATGGTGCCAGGTTTCCTCCAGATGTGACGCTTGGCATTCGGTCCAAAGAGTTCAATCTTAGTTTCATCAGACCAGAGAATCTTGTTTCTCATGGTGTGAGTACTCCAAACGGGCTGTCATGTGCATTTTACTGAGGAGTGGCTTCCATCTGGCCACTCTACTATAGATGCCTTATTGGTGGTGTGCTGCAGAGATGGTTGTCCTTCTGGAAGGTTCTCCCATCTCCACAGAGGAACTCTGGAGCTCTGTCAGAGTAACCATCGGGTTCTTGGTCACTTCCCTGACCAAGGCCCTTCTCGCCTGATTTCTCAGTTTGGCCGGGCGGCCAGCTCTATGATGAGTCTTGGGGTTCCAAACTTCTTCCATTTAAGAATGATGGAGGCCACTGTGTTCTTGGGAACCTTCAATGCTGCAGAAATGTTTTGGTTCCATTCCCCAGATCTGTGCCTCAACACAATCCTGTCTCGGATCTCTACGGACAATTCCTTCGACCTCATGGCTTGGTTTTTGCTCTGACATGCACTGTCAATTGTGGGACCTTATATAGACAGGTGTGTGCCATTGCAAATCATGTCCAATCAATTGAATTTACCACAGGTGGACTCCAATCAAGTTGTAGAAACATCTCAAGGATGATCAATGGAAACAGGATGCACCTGAGCTCAATTTTGAGTCTCATAGCAAAGGGTCTGAATACTAAATAAGACATTCCTGTTTATTTGTAATGAACTAACAAAAATGTCTAAATTAGTTTTTACTTTGTCATTATGAGGTATTGTGTGTAGATAGGTGAGGATTTTTTACTTAATCCATTTTAGAACAAGTCTGTAACGTAACAAATGTGGACAAAGTGAAGGGGTCTGAATACTTTCCGAATTCACTCTTTAGCCTATAGATCTTTGAGCCTACCTATTTCAGGTAATACATTAAATGCAGTATTAGTCTTATATTTAGATAATGAATGATAGGTTATGCATAGGCTAAGCTTCTAATTTATAGCTCTATTTCTTGCATAATCCACACCTGGCCTCCTTAAAAAGAATGCTCCTTAGCTCTTGGAGTCCCAGGAAAAGCTAGACTAGAATAATAGCTTGCTGGACATTTTTTTAAATCATTATTAGACTGTCAATAGACTTCGAAGAGGGATGCAGTCTCTTGTTTGCTGAATGTTAAATAGGCCTACAGCAGCCAATAGAACTCACAGGGAGTTTAAAAGAGGAGAGAATGCACGATGGTAGGCTCTGGCAGTTATTTATTCAGACCCATAACTGGTCAATCTTCGTGGAGTGAATAGATAGCCGTCTGCATCTTATTCTAGTCATATATTTATTATTCAATGATGTCATTACAATGGCAAAGAAAAGGACAACAAAACGTATTTAATTGAACTGTTGAAAGCAAAGAAGGAATGAAGCAACAATGGAGAAAGAGGAGGTAGGCTAATACACACATGTAAAACATTAGGGGAAAGATTATGAAAGGTATATATGTCAGCCTGCAAATTATACACATTTTAAACTAGGCCATATTATATTTCTAAATATAATTGTGACTTTGTAGGCCTCATGTCCTGCTCCAGCATCACGTTCTCTCCCAGCTTCATGGTTTGAATGAGGTCCGTAATTCCAGTCCTTAAAATACAATACGATTTACTAATACAGTCCACACACAAAAAGATTAGGCTACTGGAGCTTGTTTCCTTTATTTACCCAAGAGAGGATGTATACAGTGAGGGGGAAAAAGTATTTGATCCCCTGCTGATTTTGTACGTTTGTCCACTGACAAAGAAATGATCAGTCGATAATTTTAATGGAAGGTTTATTTGAACAGTGAGAGACAGAATAACCAAAAAATCCAGAATAACGTATGTGACATTTTTTATAAATTGATTAGCATTTTAATGAGGGAAATAAGTATTTGAACCCCTCTCAATCAGAAAGATTTCTGGCTCCCAGCTGTCTTTTATACAGGTAACGAGCTGAGAGTTGCAAAGATCGTGAGGAATCAGCCCAGAACTACACGGGAGGATCTTGTCAATGATCTCAAGGCAGCTGGGACCATAGTCACCAAGAAAACAATTGGTAACACTACGCCATGAAGGACTGAAACCCCTGCTCAAGAAACCACATATACATGCCCGTCTGAAGTTTGCCAATGAACATCTAAATGATTCAGAGGGCAACTGGGTGAAAGTGTTGTGGTCAGATGAGACCAAAATTGAGCTTTTTGGCATCAACTCAACTCGCTGTGTTTGGAGGAGGAGGAATGCTGCCTATGACCCCAATAACACCATCCCCACCGTCAAACATGGAGGTGGAAACATTATGCTTTGGGGGTGTTTTTCTGCTAAGGGGACAAGACAACTTCACCGCATCAAAGGGACGATGGACGGGGCCATGTACCGTCAAATCTTGGGTGGGAGCCTCCTTCCCTCAGCCAGGGCATTGAAAATGGGTCGTGGATGGGTATTCCAGCATGACAATGACCCAAAACACACGGCCAAGGCAACAAAGGAGTGGCTCAAGAAGAAGCACATTAAGGTACTAGAGTGGCCTAGCCAGTCTCCAGACCTTAATCCCATAGAAAATCTATGGAGGGAGCTGAAAGTTCGAGTTGCCAAACGTCAGCCTCGAAACCTTAATGACTTGGAGAAGATCTGCAAAGAGGAATGGGACAAAATCCCTCATGAGATGTGTGCAAACCTGGTGGCCAAGTACAAGAAACGTCTGACCTTTGTGATTGCCAACAAGGGTTTTGCCACCAAGTACTAAGTAATGTTTTGCAGAGGGGTCAAATACTTCAATTTATAACAATTTTCACGTGTTTTTCTGTATTTTTTGTTGTTATTCTGTCTCTCACTGTTCAAATAAACCTACCATTAAATAGACTGATCATTTCTTTGTCAGTGGGCAAATGTACAAAATCAGCAGGGGATCAAATACTTTTTTCCCTCACTGTACATCTATTGGCTTTTATATTTTTTGTGTAATGTGCGGTAGCCTATATCATTAACAATGTATAAGATAATGGCACTATCATTTGGGCTTTTTTGGGCTTGGGATCATAAAATGTATTTTATGTATGGCTCATCAGGCTTGGATGTTCTTGCCGATCAAAGCTCTAATCAAATCCAGACACATTTATATTCATTATATACTTTAGAATGGCACTTCTGGTTTTGGCATGAAATACCGGGTTTGTCATGTGACAAGTCATTTATTCTTGGGATGGAACATTTGTAAAATACCAGGAAAATATTTAACCCTGGTATGGCTTGCTTGCTTGACATGTGTTTTAAATTCTTTCCATGTTTGCTGTCTGAAGAAAAGTTTGGGGAAAAAAAGCTTTACTTTCCCCAGGACAGTTCGCCCATTTAAAAAAAATTATAATAATAATTGTGCCAAATGTGTTTTAGTAAGACTCTACAAGGGTTACTATTAATGAATACTACGTTTTCTTTTGTGTATGTGTGTGTTTTGTTTTGTTGATGTTTTTCCTGAGTGGTCTCTCTGCACTGTTCTGACTCAAATAGAAACAACTTCTTTATACAACTTTAATTGAATGCATCTTTTTCAGTTACATTGAAAACAATGAGACTGTGGCAACACAGTGAGCGGCATGAGACAGGTTGAAATGTCACTAGCTGATGGGAAAGCTAGCCGGATCAAGCCTGTGTGACATCACACACTCATCTATGGGACCACTGTTTGCAGGAAGAAGAGTTTGTGTGCAGAGACATGGCTGCTATTGCAGCTGGGGTCCGCTGTGACTCTAGTTGGATGCAACGGTCTGGTCAATCCAGCCACGCAGGTAGGCGACACGGGAGTAGACGGCAGGGGTACTGACATTGCAGTTGGTGGTGCCCCAGGACACGATACCCACCTGAAACCACACACCACTGCTCTGACACACCAGAGGACCGCCAGAATCACCCTGGAGATGGGGGAGAAGAAGGGAGAGGTTAGGAGCACTGGCACTGGTGGAGATTATTGTAATAGGGGCCGTGGTGGCCTATCTGACTTCCATTGTCATGCCATTGCCAGAGAATTTTGTTTAACAAATCTGTACCTGGCTGCTTTAAGACGACACGTGTGTTGTGGGAAAGGTTATTGCCAGACGAAATTATACGAGAGTGATTAGAGGAAAATGTTCAGTAACTGACTGGAGAAAGGTAGCCTCAACTTGCTCCAGGAGGACATGGGAGGTGAGTCAGTTACCTGGCAAGAGGACACTCCTGAGGCACCGGCGCAGATCATGGCGTCAGTGATCCTGTTCTGGCCCCAGTACTGCTTGCACTGAGCAGGGCTCAGCAGAGGAAGGGCCACCTGCTGGAGGATACGGGGGCTTGCTGGGGACAGGGGAGGATAGGGGACATGGTTAGGAAGGAGCATAGTGCTCTGATGAAAGCTGAGGTGTAAACATTGGCACAATACATTTTGAAATTTGAGTCATTTAGCAGACGCTCTTATCCAGAACACCATACAGTAGTGAGTGCATACTTTTTTCGTAAATAAAGCGATAGTGCTACATTTGCAAGTGCAGGGTTTGGGAGTTTCTTTCCACTAACTGAGAATGAGGAAGGTAATTAAGTTGCAAGCATTAGGCCTTTCGCTATGTTTTCTTGAGAGCCATGCCCATGCTGACTGGTTTACTGATAAAACAGTTTTGGTGTATTTTACCATCCGTTTGCACATACTCTTGTATTAACTGTAAATCTATCACGTATCAATAATGGTTCACTAGCTTGTGTGGCCACTCACAGGTGGTGCCAGTCTTGCCCCAGCCAGTGGTGACACAGCGGGTTCCAGAGGGGAAGGAGGTGCTGGAAGAGGCCAGGCACACAGGGGAGACGCGGGAGGTGATCTGGACGGGGGAGGACAGCTTCAGCAGGGTCACGTCATTGTTAAAGTTCTGGCTGTTGTAGTAGGGGTGGGTGATAGCCTACAGGGATCAAGGAAAGACGTAGACACAGATAGTGAAGTGATTCATCTTCGAAAGTGTACAGAATCTCAGAACTCTGGTAAAACCTCTGAAGCAGGCAGGCATGTTGAGGTTAAGTGAGTGGATCTCTCCACAGGCTCCCGGACTTACCCTGGAGATGCTTTTGACCTGGATCGGCTCAGCATTGGACTGACGATCGTGCTCTCCCAGGATCACATGGTGACGGCCAGGACTGGAGAGAGAAAACAGATTACAGTGTGTATGAATGAACACAGCTCATCTGAGTGAAACTAAGAGGAATGCAACATGTACTTATGAACATGGTACTAATAAAGCACTATTGAATGGAATTAAATCCACTTACGTGACGCGGCAATGGGCAGCAGTGACAACCCAGTTCTGGCTGATTAGGGAGCCTCCACAGAAATGGAATCCAGAGGAATCCTGAAGAAGAAAGGGAGAGGTGGAAGACAGTAGATAGTATGGGTCTGACCATATTGTGAAAACAGTAGATTGATAGTACGGGTCTGACCATAATGTGAAGACAGTAGATAGATAGCATGGGTCTGACCATAATGTGAAGACAGTAGATAGATAGCATGGGTCTGACCATAATGTGAAGACAGTAGATAGATAGCATGGGTCTGACCATAATGTGAAGACAGTAGATAGATAGCATGGGTCTGACCATAATGTGAAGACAGTAGATAGATAGCATGGGTCTGACCATAACGTGAAGACAGCACTTCCCAACATTTTAAACATACATTTACTGTAAGTGGCTAACAAGAATCATCAGTGATTACAGCATTTCGGGGGAAAAACAATGTATAGAATGAAAGAGTGGAAATGCGGTTACCTGAAGGGACACTTGCCAGGGCCAGGAGCCAGATACGGCGTTCTGTCCGTTCACAATCTTCAAGCCGCTCACCTGCGGCGGGATGCTAGGCACTCCGCAACCTAGGGCACAAACACACAGTCTCAAACAACATCCTATCCTCATATATAGTGCACCACTTTTGACCAAAGTCCTACATAGTTTTGATTGGCCTCAGAGTATGGACTGACATGCCTTCAGTAACTGCCAAAGTATAATACAACACTTCACCTCATTCTTGGCCAGGGCTTCTTTAAGCTATTCATGTCAATAGGACTTACCTACGTGAATAAATAAAGGATCATAAAGATAAAATCAGTTCATGTTACCAGACGTTGATGATGACACCACTCACCCAGGGCTGAGGCCACCAAAGCGAGACAGCTGACGATCCAGAGCATGGCCATAGTGTAGTAGACTGTGCTTGACGTCTCTTTGTCCCTCTCCCTCTTATACCCTGGCAGGCCCACCAGTCATGTCTCCCACTCACCCATGGGTTCCCCCAAGGTCTGATAGAGCTGGGAACAGTCAGGTGGAACAGGTGGGAAAATCTCACGCCTCAGGGACAGTCAGATACACGCTTGTGTTTGCCATGTAGTGCACTGTACTCTATGTGGGCCAGGCCTAAGCAAACAAGGCTTTGCACAATGATTCCAGGAAAATATGCAGTCATAATTCTTTATCTTTATGCTGAGTGGAAAATATGCCCAGACCCCAAATTTGGTCCTCTGAAATGCCCTTGATGCCTATTTTTCTTATCACACTGTCCAATTGGAGTTCTGATGACAGGCAGAACAATAACATCTTGTAACCATGTGTTGCAATCCCACAAGCAGGGTGGAAAATCATGGTCAGACTGTTCTGTTTCTATGCAGCCATACATGACAGCAAAACAATCAAAAACAAAACACTTGATTAACATTATGGATTCAGATCATGTGTTTTATGGAGCCCTCTGTGACAAAAACATTTGTTTTATTAAGAAAGGAAGATATTGGGATTTATTCATCTATACAAGTAGCAGTAAGGACATGTGTTCACATTCCTATTCAAGTTCATACTTTGACACATTTAGGCCACTGAGAAAACCTCCAGAAAATGTGATCGTATCCCATTGTCCCAAGTTTTGAGAAAGAGACAAGTTTATCAACCAATCAGGAACAAAATATAAATCTGCACATGGTGCTGTCTTCACATATCTTAATCACATACATACCTATTTCTACTTCTTCATAACAAGATTGCTACAAGATGAATGTCCCTTTTGAGGGAACTTTTCTGATGAGCAGTAGTGCAGATGTTCATACAAGTTTACAAGACTTTAAGCACTTTGTGACAACTGTTAATGTATAAAATGCATTTGTCATCTCTAACCTCAGGGAGGGTATTTGGTGGGAGGTTAAAGAAAAACACAAAAAAATGCTTATCAGAATCCAGCTTTATTGGTTGTGATATGTTCAGTCTGATTAAAGTGAAGGTTGTGTGAACTGCACAACAGTACAAAGCTGTATAAGCCTGCCATAGATATAAATATTACACAGGATGTTCTCAAGAAGAGAAGTGATGACACAGGCCAGGTCTGCAGTAGGTGTTGTGTGAAGCCTAGGGGCTGAGATGTGGACAGGATGTGGATTCTCTCCTGTAGAGGTCAGGGATTTTAGTCGACCTCCTCGATGGTTGGGCCAGAGGAAGAACCAGCTCCAGCACCTCCAGGGAAGCCTCCAGGCATACCGCCTGGCATACCGCCTGGCATACCTCCTGGCGGGCCTCCGGCACCCTGATACAGATTGGTAATGATGGGGTTACACACCTTCTCCAGCTCCTTCTGCTGGTGCTCATACTCATCCTTCTCTGCCGTCTAGGTAAAGACAAGGGGAGAGACGAGAGATGAAGGGAGAGAGTATGAGAGGGTAAGAGACAGGTGGTGATCACAATATAATCTTGTTTGATTTACTTACTGTGTAGCCTACTTTTACCATGGGAGGAAATGCATCAATGTGAAACTATTGCTAACCAACTGATATTGCACTAAGAACACTCAACCTAGGTGGAACTCTACACCAGCCCCCTGTGGTTTACCTGGTTCCTGTCCAGCCAGGATATGACTTCGTTGCACTTGTCCACGATGGTCTTCTTGTCCTCCGGGCTGATCTTTTCCGCGAGCTTCTCGTCGTCCACAGTGCTCTTCATGTTGAAGGCCAGGGACTCCAGTGAGTTCTTAGCTGTAACCTTCTCCTTCTGAGCCTCATCCTCAGCCCTGTACTGGTCAGCCTCTTGCACCATGCGCTCAATGTCCTCTTTGGTCAGACGTCCTGGGGGATAACAAGATACAGACATCATTATATAATTGCCCATATGTGATATATTCATTATCTCCTACTCTCTCCTGTTGTCGCTCTTTCTTTTTGGGACTCTTTTCTCTGAGGAAAGGGTTGGAAATCAATAAGACCTTTGATCATGTTGTGATGTTCAAGGTTAAGGAGGCATACCTTTGTCATTGGTGATGGTGATCTTGTTCTCCTTGCCGGTGCTCTTGTCCACCGCAGACACATTGAGGATGCCGTTGGCATCAATGTCAAAGGTCACCTCGATCTGGGGGACGCCCCTGGGGGCAGGGGGGATTCCTGTGAGCTCAAACTTGCCGAGGATGTTGTTGTCCTTGGTCATGGCTCTCTCCCCCTCATACACCTGAGAAAGAAACAATGGAAATGTATTAATACCAGATAGAATCACGGAGGGTATAGGTGATCTGGCTACTTTACACAAACGTTGGCCTTCTACAGCTGATAAAGGACTCACCTGGATGAGCACTCCGGGTTGGTTTTCTGAGTATGTTGTGAAGGTCTGGGTCTGCTTGGTGGGGATGGTGGTGTTCCTCTTGATGAGCACGGTCATGACACCTCCGGCCGTCTCAATACCCAGGGACAGGGGTGTGACGTCCAGCAGAAGCAGGTCCTGCACGTTCTCTGACTTGTCACCAGCTAAGATGGCAGCCTGCACAGCTGTGGAGGACAGAGAGGAGATGCTGGATGAAACCTTGAATCACAAACACTTGACAAAGTGAGATTTTCCTGCAACACACAGTGAGATACCTACCGGCGCCATAAGCCACAGCCTCATCAGGGTTGATGCTCTTGTTGAGGTCTCGGCCATTGAATAAGTCCTGCAGAAGCTTCTGGATCTTGGGGATACGTGTGGAGCCTCCCACGAGGACGATGTCGTGTATCTGGGCCTTGTCCATCTTAGCATCTCTCATAGACTTCTCCACGGGTTCTAGGGTGCCGCGGAACAGGTCAGCGTTGAGCTCTTCAAAGCGAGCCCTGGTAATGGAGGTGTAGAAGTCGGCACCCTCATAGAGGGGAGTCAATCTCGATGCTGGCCTGGGTGCTGGAGGAGAGGGTGCGCTTGGCCCGCTCACAGGCAGTGCGCAGGCGCCGCACCGCTCGCTTGTTGCCGCTGATGTCCTTCTTGAATTTACGCTTGAACTCACCAATAAAGTGGTTGACCATGCGGTTGTCGAAGTCCTCGCCTCCCAGGTGGGTGTCGCCGGCGGTGGACTTGACCTCAAAGATGCCATCCTCGATGGTCAGGATGGACACATCAAAGGTGCCGCCGCCCAGGTCGAAGATCAGGACGTTGCGCTCACCGCCGACCTGATAAGAGAGAGCAATTAAGTCAGTAGGACTTTTAAAGGACTAATCAAGCAGACCTAGTGTGAGTCGTACAACCCAGTGTTTTCTTGTTTGTTTTGGGGTTTCTGTACCTTCTTGTCCAGGCCATAGGCGATGGCTGCAGCGGTGGGCTCGTTGATGATGCGCAGGACGTTGAGTCCAGAGATCACTCCAGCATCTTTGGTTGCTTGGCGCTGGGAGTCGTTGAAGTAGGCAGGGACTGTGATGACAGCATTGTTCACTGGCTGAAGAGGGAAAAACACTATTAGTTAGATCTAGTGTGTATCATCCCTAAATAGAGTGTCAGTTGGAGTTATTAACATATAATGTATACCCATCCAATCTTTTCAAACCTACATGGGGTGCATGGAGTGGGTAGGGGCTAAGAGTAGATTTGGAATTGAGGTGTTTTTTTTCATTTGGTTAGTCAGACTCCCTACCTTGCCCAGGTAAGCTTCAGAGATCTCCTTCATCTTGGTGAGCACCATGGAGGACACCTCCTCAGGGAAAAAGGTCTTCCTCTCTCCCTTGTACTCTACCTCCATCTTGGGCTTGCCACCATCGCTCACCACTGTGAAGGGCCAGTGCTTCATGTCCGACTGTACCACGGCATCGTCAAACTTACGACCAATTAGACGCTTGGCATCTTTGGACACAGGGATGGCAGAGTAGGATTGATTTTAAAGAGTAGGATGAATTTGTCTGTAGACACTGGTCTAAGGTCAGTTTTGCAGCGCTGAGCTTAAAATAAACCTTGATTCTGTTCCCTTTGTCCACTAGAGGCTTCATCTAACTACCCACTGTGTGTCAAGGTGAGGTGATATGCTTACCCGAACACAGTGTTGGTGGGGTTCATGGCCACCTGGTTCTTGGCGGCGTCACCGATCAGCCTCTCCGTGTCGGTGAAGGCCACATAGCTGGGTGTGGTTCTGTTTCCCCTGGTCGTTGGCGATGATCTCCACTTTGCCATGCTGAAAGATGCCCACACAGGAGTATGTGGTCCCAAGGTCAATGCCTACTGCTGGCCCTTTAGACATCCTGCAACAACAAGACCAGAATTAGAGTTCATTAGTGAGAGGAGAATTACTTGAATTATTTGAGAATTATGTAGGCCTACAGTATCATACAAGAATGTTGAAAGATATGTTTCATAAAGACGATATTGTTATAAAACCTTCTCTTTTGAATATGATCAGTTATTAGTAGCTAGCAATAGGTAGTTGGATGATAACAGTCAAATGTTTCAACGAGTTGAAAGCCTTTGGGTTTAAAGGTCATCATGTTCATGTATGTGCATGTGTCTTTGACAGTGTGTGTTCCTTCCCTGTCATTTACAGAGAGCAGATGCAGTCCCACGTGAGCCCCCAAATTGAAAGTGATCCCCGGGGCTCAGCTGTTCTAGAAAGTGCTGTAATGGCAACATGCCAACCAGGGGAGTGGTACTAACACCGCAACTCCTTAAAGCAGCAATACCACCAGCAGCATGCCACCAGAGCCAACAGCCCCCTCATCCTGTTCTCCCCTCTCCACAGATCCTTCTGGCAATACAGCACCCAACTGTTACCAGCCAGGCTAAGTCAATGTGATGTATTAACACAGTGGCTTTTTTCCGACAGCTGAATCCCACAAACTACCAACACATTCTATTAATATGGCTCACAGATCTGTTGTTGGAACACGGGTTGGATTAAATTAAGTGATTATTAATGAACTGTTAAGTAAAACTGGACTTTGCCAATATCATATATACTGGCCTTGTTGTACTGGCCTTGAAATACTCACTACTGTACTTCACTGTTGTGTAATATGGGAGTAATTTCTTAAATGTTTGGTAAGTAAATACTGTACCTAATTCTGTCATACAGCCACTCACTGTATTCTTGTGAAAGGATAAAAGTAGCATTTCTCATATCCGGAATGAATTAAATAGACAAAGCCACCTCACAAAAACTACTAGTACTGGTAAGTTCATTATCACTTATGATCATTTCTAATTCTGTTACTCCTGGTATATTCATTTATTTTGAACAAACTCTTGTTACCATCCTTTTTATCAATTTGTTTTATAACGTATCTAATAACTATCGGTGCTAAGCATACCATACATACCACTGTACCCATATTTAGATCAGCTGCGGATATTTCATATGTGCATGATTAGTGTTCAAACTGAGAGACGCATCAAGCATGGATCAATCACATGGACAGAGCAGACACCATTGGTTGTGGTGTATGACACTATGACAGTGTTTGTGACATACAGTGAGACCAGGCATGACATGAAGGGATTACAGGCACAACTTCCACTGGTCAGGCATGTCAGTGGACACTGGACAACGTGTCCAGAAACAGAAAGTAATGCAATAGACAAATCACTCAAAACAGGCTTGACAAGACCTTTTGGCATCATGCTACTTAAACACTGCTTAAACAATTTGATATAAGCTTTATGCTAGTTCTTAACGCTCCTTCGACAGCCAATAGTTGACATAAAGCATGCTAGTGTCATTATGAGAGTGAGGTCATGTCCCTTGAATTGGACAGGAGCTGGCAAGTCAAGCTGAAAAGGCAGAGCTGAATGCAACACTTCTTAGAAAAGGAGTTACCTTGCTCAGTCAGTTGTGCAATGCTTCAAATACCACACAAACCACAGAACACCGGCTGCTCAATTCCACTGAAGCACTCCTCTCCCTTTCCTGGACAGAAAGACTAAGAGGACGAGTGTCGGGTCTCTCCAGAGTATATAGTCACACGGCTCACTGAGATTTCATCAGGGAATCAGGTGACTCAGCCAGAGAAAGTTCTAGGCCCACGTAGCTGCCTGCATGTGCCCATTCAGTGCTAGCCAACTCAAACTTGATCTGGTATAGGAGTTAGCTGAATTGCGGTTAGCCCTTTTTCAGTGAATAAAAAGAGTAGAAATACGTTTTATCTTAATTCCTGTTTTATAAAAAAAAAAGTGAAACAAGTTTGTCCTGTCCACAGAGTAAGGAGGTTTTCTCAAGGCATGTTTAATTTGGTTCACATGGTCTGGGGGGCTGTTCAGTGAGATAAGCACTGTGAGAAGACTACAGATAACTCCTACCAGCAGCCGGCCTGTAGATTCACATTCATTAGAAAAGCAGGAAAGCAAGCAACAAAGTACATTCTAGTTTGTACAGTAAATTACATGATGTAATGAATTGACAGTATTTTGTAATAAATGAAGCATATTCTTTTATATAGTCGTCTGAACCTTTCATAGCGTGCGCCATGAAAATACTACACTAACCATGAAAGCATTCACCAAGGGCTTAAATCAAGTAGGTCACAAAGACTATTCTAAAAAGGTTAAATTAAGAAAAGATTCACACACCTTTAATGTCCCAAAGTTTATTACATTTAACCCTTATATAATAACAGTCCATACATACATACAATGACAATCCTGTCCCTCCAACATGCTGAAACCTATTCTTCCCTCTCCAACTCGCAGGTTGAGGAACTGAAATGTCAAGCAGCTATACATTTGGAAATAATCCTCCTCCTCACTGGTGGCCTTCGTTTGTAAAACATTTAATGAATTGCTCCAAACCCAATTATACTCGGAATTACATGTTCACTCCTATCTGCCTAAAAGCACTGGACACCTGAAAATGACATCTACTTTAAAGGCAATTAGCTGGATCCGAATAAAACATCTTTAAATCACCAAACTAACCCACACACAATGTTAAACTTTCACTAAGCAAGATTGTGACAGACATGTACATGTAAAAATGCTAAATGTGTAGAATAGATTGGGACTAGCTATAAAACGGCATTATGCCACTGTATTGGCAATGTGGCAAAATGCTAAACATGCTACTCGTCAATGTTTAGGGATTTCCAGAGGGATGTCCTGTCCATACTCTGAGCTATTTCAGGAGAGGTGACACACAAGTACGGTCTTAAAATGCAGCCAGGGCTGAGGGATCTTGTAGAACTAATCAGACCTGACCCCACCTCCCAGCTCTTTCTCAGAACTGAACCAATGAACAGCTACTCCTGTCACACAGGTCCACTATGACACATAGGTCAGCTGGCATCCTATTCTATATCATTACAAATAGATTGACTAGAACAGGCATCCCCATAATTCTATGTTTACCAATACCAGGGAGTCACAACACATGCAAATTGTTGCTACATGCAATTTTTCAGTGGTCTTGATGCAGTTCCAAGACTTGTTTTCTTCCAGTAGTATCACATATTATAGTTGAATCTCAGATCAAGGATGAGAACACCTTTTGGCCACAGCATAGTCCTAATTATTATATCATTTTGTAAACAGGGCTTTCTTCTAAACTCACCAAGAAATCAAGGCTTGCAGTGCCTAGGCCAAACGCCAGGTGAACGTATGTAACTAATTCAGCATTGCACACCCGTTCATTGACATCTTTCTAAATAATAAATAGATGTTTTAAATAGACAGAAATTAGCATAGTCAGATACAACAACAAAGAGTCCAAATTGATAGAATTGTTGGTTAGTAAGCAGCATCACTCACTGAATGTAGATCCCACAGCAAGATTAATGCTTCAATGTGGACAAGACATGTAAATAGCACACACTCCTCTTAGGAAATACATCCCTTGATTTGAGTCCACCCCACAGTTACTACAGGTTGTAGCTGAATGTTCAAGAGGTTAAGTTAAGGACTGATCTGGGTTCAGGAGAAGAAGCTGCGGAGCTGGAACAAGAAGTGGCCCTCCTTGTTTTTACTTGTCCTGCAGCGGCCGTTCATATAGTCCCAAGCAGAGCGCTTGCAGTAGTTGTAGAAATGCTCCTCTGCTTTCTTCAGGGTGAGGTTCAGGTCCAGAGTGCCCTGCAAACTGCACAGAGAGAAACACGGAGCGAAAGACTGATGAGTCTGGTTGTATTGCTTTGTAATGATTAGGCAAATATTTCAGATGATGGACGGACGCAGATACTCAGACATCCAGATAGACACACACCTGTTGGTGAACTGGATGAGCTGCACATCGTTCCTACACCTCAGCAGGGCATCTCTGTTGTCCAACAATATGGTGGCACAGATGAAGAGTTCAAAGGTGAATTCTGTGTTGACGGCCTGTGCCTCAGACACTGGTTTATCCTCTGGAACCATCCCAGAGCATCCGTTACAACACAAACAAAATCACAAGAAGGACAACATACTATTGTTATAAGCAAAGGACCAAAACGGGCTTCTGTAAATTCATATTACCAATTGTATGGACATATACACTACATGACCATAAGTATGTGGACACCTGCTCGTCGAACATCTAATTCCAAAATCAGCACTCGGTGGTCCTGTTCTGTGAGCTTGTGTGGTCTACCACTTTGCGGCTGAGCCGTTGTTGCTCCTAGACATTGCCACTTTACAATACAGTGAGGGAAAAAAGTATTTGATCCCCTGCTGATTTTGTACGTTTGCCCACTGACAAAGAAATGATCAGTCTATAATTTTAATGGTAGGTTTATTTGAACAGTGAGAGAGAAGAACAACAAAAAAATCCAGAAAAACTCATGTGAAAAATGTTATAGCATTTAAGTATTTGTATTATAGGAAATAAGTATTTGACCCCTCTGCAAAAAATGACTTAGTACTTGGTGGCAAAACCCTTGTTGGCAATCACAGAGGTCAGATGTTTCTTGCAGTTGGCCACCAGGTTAGCACACACTGTTTAAATAAACCTACCATTAAAATTATAGACTGATCATTTCTTTGTCAGTGGGCAAACATACAAAATCAGCAGGGAATCAAATACCTCCCCCTCACTGTATATTGTGTATTTGGAACCATGCTGTGCAGTGTTTCTTATGTTCTTATGTCACTGACTCACTAGCCTGGGACTTGGAAGGATGGCCAGAGGAGACTACTGTCTCACCTATACTGTGCCTGCGGGCGATCCTCTCCTGGTAGCGGGCGCGGTCCACCTGCTGGGAGATGAGCTCCAGGTGATCACAGCTCAGGATCTCAAAGAGACGCAGGGCGTCACAGTGCTCAAACTCTCTTTGGAAACCCAGCAGCAGCCATCTGGGAGAGGGGACACACATAAGTGTAAGTATACACATTTCATGCAAATACACCCATTTCAAATTAGTGGATTCTGCCATTTCAGTCACACCGGTTGCTGACAGGTGTATAAAATCAAGCACACAGTCATTCAATCTCCATAGACAAATATGGCTCGTACTTAAGAGCTCATTGGACTTTCAACGTGGCACCGTCATAGGATGCCACCTTTCCAACAAGTCAGTTCAACAAATTTCTGCCCTGCTAGAACTGCCCCGGCCAACTGTAAATGCTGTTATTGTGAAGTGGAAACGTCTAGCAGCAACAACGGCTCAGCCGCGAAGTGGTAGGCCACACAAGCTCACAGAACGGGACCGCCAAGTGCTGAAGCGCGTAAAAATTGTCTGTCCTCGGTTGCAGCTCTCACTACTGAGTTCCAAACTGCCTCTGAAAGCAATGTCAGCACAATACATTTTATTTGGGAGTTTCCTGAAATGAGTTTCCATGGCCGAGCAGCCGCACACAAGTCTAAGATCACCATGCGCAATGCCAAGCGCCGGCTGCAGTGGTGTAAAGCTCGCCGCCATTGGACTTTGGAGCAGTGGAAACGCGTTCTCTGGAGTGATGAATCACGCTTCACCATCTGGCAGTCTGACGAAAGAATCTGGGTTTGGCGGATGCAAGGAGAACGCTACCTGCCCCAATGCACAGCGCCAACTGTAAAGTTTGGTGGAGGAGGCATAATGGTCTAGGCCCCTTAATTCCAAGGAAGGGAAATCATAACGCTACAGCATACAATGACATCCTAGATGATTTTGTGCTTCCAACTTTGTGGCAACAGTTTGGAGAAGGCCCTTTCCTGTTTCAGCATGACAATGTCCCCGTACGAATAGCGAGGTCCATACAGAAATGGTTTGTTGAGATCAGTGTGGAAGAACTTGACTGGCCTGCACAGAGCCCTGACCTCAACCCCATCAAACACCTTTGGAATGAATTGGAATGCCAACTGCGAGCCAGGCCTAATCCCCCAACATCAGGGCCCGACCTCACTAATGTTCATGTGGCTGAATGGAAGCAAGGCCCCACAGCAATGCTCCAACATCTAGTGGAAAGCCTTCCCAGAAAAGGTGAGGCTGTTATAGCAGCAAAGGGGGGACCAATTCCATATTAATGCTCATGATTTTAGAATAAGATGTTCGACTAGCAGGTGTCCACATACACTACATGGTATGTGGAAAAGTATGTACTGTAAACACACATAGATGCAGTATATGCGTGTGTGTTGTGTACCTGTGACAGAAGGTGAAACTCTCCATGCTATCTGTGATCAGGTGGGTGTGGAGCTGAGGGTCCAACTCCTTCAGCAGTGCCGCCTCCAGCTCTGAGCGACAACAATCAAAACGTTAATAACATTACCTTATTATCAAGTCTACCATATTATTAAACATGTACAGAGAAGACAGACAAATACAGTAAGGGAAAAAAGTATTTGATCCCCTGCTGATTTTGTACGTTTGCCCACTGACAAAGAAATGATCAGTCTATAATTTTATTGGTAGGTTTATTTGAACAGTGAGAGACAGAATAACAACCAGAAAAACGCATGTGAAAAATGTTATAAATTGATTTGCATTTTAATGAGGGAAATAAGTATTTGACCCCCTCTCAATCAGAAAGATTTCTGGTTCCCAGGTGCCATTTATACAGGTAAAGAGCTGAGATTAGGAGCACAATCTTAAAGGGAGTGCTCCTAATCTTACCTTGTTACCTGTATAAAAGACACCTGTCCACAGAAGCAATCAATCAATCAGATTCCAAACTCTCCACCATGGCCAAGACCAAAGAGCTCTCCAAGGATGTCAGGGACATGATTGTAGACCTACACAAGGCTGGAATGGGCTACAAGACCATCGCCAAGCAGCTTGGTGAGAAGGTGACAACAGTTGGTGCGATTATTCGCAAATGGAAGAAACACAAAAGAACTGTCAATCTCCCTCGGCCTGGGGCTCCATGCAAGATCTCACCTTGTGGAGTTGCAATGATCATGAGAACGGTGAAGAATCAGCCCAGAACTACACGGGAGGATCTTGTCAATGATCTCAAGGCAGCTGGGACCATAGTCACCAAGAAAACAATTGGTAAGACATTTGGCCGTGAAGGACTGAAATCCTGCAGCGCCCGCAAGGTCCCACTGCTCAAGAAAGCACAAATACATGCCCGTCTGAAGTTTGCCAATGAACATCTGAATGATTCAGAGGACATCTGGGTGAAAGTGTTGTGGTCAGATGAGACCAAAATGGAGCTCTTTGGCATCAACTCAACTCGCCGTGTTTGGAGGAGGAGGAATGCTGCCTATGACCCCAAGAACACCATGCCCATCGTCAAACATGGAGGTGGAAACATTATGCTTTGGGGGTGTTTTTCTGCTAAGGGGACAGGACAACTTCACCGCATCAAAGGGACGATGGACGGGGCCATGTACCGTAAAATCTTGGGTGAGAACCACCTTCCCTCAGCCAGGTCATTGAAAATGGGTTGTGGATGGGTATTCCAGCATGACAATGACCCAAAACACACAACCAAGGCAACAAAGGAGTGGCTCAAGAAGAAGCACATTAAGGTCATGGAGTGGCCTAGCCAGTCTCCAGACCTTAATCCCATAGAAAATCTGTGGAGGGAGCTGAAGGTTCGAGTTGCCAAACGTCAGCCTCGAAACCTTAATGACTTGAAGAAGATCTGCAAAGAGGAGTGGGACAAAATCCCTCATGAGATGTGTGCAAACCTGGTGGCCAACTACAAAAAACATCTGACCTCTGTGATTGCCAACAAGGGTTTTGCCACCAAGTACTAAGTCATGTTTTGCAGAGGGGTCAAATACTTATTTCCCTCATTAAAGTGCAAATCAAGTTATAACATTTTTCACATGCATTTTTCTGGATTTTTTTTTTGTTATTCTGTCTCTCACTGTTCAAATAAACCTACCATTAAAATGATAGACTGATCATTTCTTTGTCAGTGGGCAAACGTACAAAATCAGCAGGGGATCAAATATTTTTTTCCCTCACTGTACATTAAAAAACATCGTTAAAACTAACAACAAACCTATCTTCCTGTGCAGGCCGTCAGCACGGAAGTCCTTGGAGAACTTCTCCATGTAGCAGGAGAAACTCCAGTAGGTGTCTACCTCAGAGTCCAGCACCTCCAGGAATCGGCTACAAAGGTCATTCATCCCCTGGGCATAGCTCACCTCTGACCCCCAGCACATCAGCATGAGGAAAGTAGGTAAATACAGTTACTTTAGCTTACTACTAAGGGGATAATCTGAACATGAAATATGCGTGTACATTTCTCCTAAGTTATGCATTTACTTCCATGGCAGATGGGCGTGAAAACGTACACGCACATTTGTCAAGTGTGGATTGTGTGTCATGTTACTCCGGCAACATTCATTTCACCACTAGAGGGCTCTCTAACAACACTTTCAGTGTTTGGGTGACATCCGGCTCATGACTGCAGACCAGTACACAGTATTTGCAGCACTTAAAACTGAGATCGGCAGGATCAAAGATAAACAGAGAGAGAGAGAGAAAGGAAAAAAATGAGACCGAAGAGAAAGAGACAATAGGAGAGAAAGAGAGATTACCTGGGTGAAAAGCAGCATATGTGATGAGAATATCCCTCAACACCAGCAGATTGCCCAAGCCTTCACCCCTGTAAAAGCAAACAAACCAAAAACACTAGGGTTGAAAAGGGAGAGAACGTTACCGGTAACTTTACCAGTACACTACTAGAATATTGGACACTTTCTAGGATTTTAGGTAATTTTCATAACATGTAACAGATAAAATATGTTTTAAATGTGACAAAGCTGTTAAACATAATCCTTAATATGACCCATTAATTTATGAATACAGTTAATAATATGAGAGTTTCAGAATGGAATATCCTTTCTATCTTTTTTATACGCTTTTATTTATTTTATTACGGGTATGTCAATATGTCTTTGTTGTAAATGTTTTGGGGCCGAACTGGTGGCAGTTGTTAAAAAGTAAATAGTTGGAAGAGTTGCTGAGGTAATTGCAAACAATGTCATTGTATTTCATATGCTTTTTTTCATTATGTGGGCCATTTCCTCCTGAACCATATGGTCTATCAACTAGAACAGGGTTTCCAGAACTTTTTTTTTTTTTTTACAACCCCACCATGTAAAAGCAGTGATGTAATCAAAGGCCAATGTTTACTTTTTAAATTGGGGCTATGGCAGTCTATTACAAATCAGTTTGACAGTACTTCAATCTAAAGGAAGAATGGTTTGAGGTGACTGAAATGCATCAGAAGGGTATTGGGAAGTTCAGAAGATCATCAGGCAATAATTGTGCATGATATTCTGTGTGGAAAAGATAATCATTGATGATATTATTTTCTCCCCAGTCTGATTTAGAGCCTGGTCTTGTCCACTCTGTTCTAATGAGTACTGCGCAGCTTGAGGGAAACAGAAGACACATACGTATTCCTTATCTTTCAGTGAAGGGGTCATAATATTTTGTAGCATAAACTGTAAAAAAAAAATGTAGACACATTTGTAGGAAAAAACAGAAACTGCTCTGTTTATTACAACCGTATACAGCAGCTACCGGAGGTTACTGACAGAACCCCGGTTCTATGAACCAAGCGCAATTATTAATATTGTTTCTTTCAGTCGCAACCCCTAGTTTGGGAAACGCTGCACTAGAAACTAATGGACAATATGGACACACAGATGTAAAGATTAAGAAAATATCACTATTTTATATAAAAAAATTTTTTTAAGTTGCCATAGATAAATTAACTGTTAATTACCAAAATTACTTTGACAAAATCTGATAACTTTGGTAAATTACCAGTAGTTTTGCAACCCTCGTTAAAACAAATCAGATCAAATATACTGATACCTCACACAAAAACACTGATCCTTAAAATGAGCAACTACAGTCTACTGGCTTTATATGGGTTGTAATGTCAAGCTGAAAACCTTTAACGTTGTAACGACACAGCCTTCTTATCCTGAAACCAACAGGTAGTCAGGTTGTCACTGCTTACACATGTTGACAGAGAACGAACACTGAAGGCCCTACTCCAATATGCCCTGTTGATTTAAGTGTTGAACTGTTTGTAGCTGACAGCCTGCCAGAGGAGTTTAAACATAAATCCTGTTAAGCTTCCTGTTTCTGTTAAGTGTTGAGTAATGTTCCCTGTAAAGTCATCAGAATGCTTTAGTTCGCCTGGCGCCTAGCCAAGCTCGGCTAACCAAAACCAAACTAATGTGATCGCTTACTCCAATAAAAAACCTTTGCTTGAAAAACGAGAAAAATGTGGCAATATTACCGTTTGTCCATTTTGAGACGCAGTAGCCAGTAGACACTTCCTCAAAAAGTCAGGATTAATTTAAGGAAACTCAAGAAATCGGTCATTAATTTAGATTTTTTTCCCAGAGGAGATCTTATCGTGCAATTTTGTATCTGAATAGAATGTTTGGTGCAGTAATTCTCAAGTGAAAAAATGTGCATGAGGACGAGACATCTCTCGTTGAATGACAACAGGCACTTCATTGAAGAATCCCTACTGGTGACCAATCTCCGATAAGGGGGCGTAGACTCTGGCTACCGACTTACTATTTGATCACCACAAAGAGTATTGAGTATTCATCTGTGAGCTAATTTCATTGGCCCTCTGTGTCAATGTACAGAGACTGAAGTTGATAATGAACTAAAGCCACTCACGAGTAGTAGGGTAAGTCTCTGTCTGTCCGAGGCACGTCCTTGTCGATGATTCGGATGGCCTCTTGGAGCTCCTCCAGATCAAAGGTCACCCGCTCAAACAACACCTGGGTTCAGGGGTCAAAGAAACAAAGATATTAGTGGTCAGATGGACTATGTCATCATCTCAGACATCAGTCTGTAACATACTGTAGACTGTAAAGGTCTGTAATAAGACATGTCAACCTCAGTGTGACCAGCTGTTAAGAGATTGTAAAATATAATAATATATAGAATATTCAGTAATACAATGACAGAGTGGATTATATTGACATGTCCATGACTAAAACACACAGCTGGTAGCCTAACACCCATATCCTGGTGCAATATAAACTGACAACATTTCAAACAGCCTTTCTGAGGCTGGTGGTTTACCTGGGCCTGTAGCTCCAGGAAGGACAGCCTCTCCCTGACCTCGTCACTCTGGTTCTGAGCCTGCAACTGGACCCTGTCCTGCCTCACATCGAAGTACCGCACCGCTGCCACCAACTCAGCTAGAAACACACACAGCGAGGGAGGAAGAGAATGGGAGGCAGGTGAGTCGAGAGTGAAGGAAGCAACTTTACAGGAGGAACCAGGGAGAATTTACGAAATTGGTTGAGCTCATAGATTCCAGCATAAAGGTGATGAGTCTAGAATGAGGTGCTGAACAACAATAGATAGCAAGAGAGAGAGAAAAAGAGAGAGAGCGTATAAGTTGATCTACATCCAGGCCCTACCATCGGTGCCATTTATACGCAGTCGGACAGCGGCAGGAAAAAGCTGCTGCCACTTCCTCTTCATGGAGTGGTAGCGGACGTTGAGCTGCTCCTGCAGTAGGGGGCGCTCCAGAGAGGTGGAGCTGCAGGGGTACATCCCGAACAGAAAACGCCACACCTGGCCACGCTCCGAAGGGGACACACCACCTAGACACATACAGCACAGGTTGAGTCCAGATACTTTACAATGTCTTCTTTCCTCCTGTGTGTTCCATTTCCTCACTCCTCAACCTCACTGATGGGAAACAACTGGATAGGTGAGAGATGCAATGACATATCCACTTGGTGTTCTGGACTGGTAGGTCTCTATCTTTTCAACAGAATCGACTCAGATTACAATGGTGAGACAAGGACTTTGCATAATTTTACAGGAATGTGAAGACTAGACTAGAAGTAAAATATAAAAGATAAGCTATTGAATCAATTGGCCTCTGACTATATATTAAATTTAAAAAAAAAATTTTTACTAGGCAAGTCAATTAAGAAATAATTCTTATTTACAATGACGGCCTACCCTGGCCAAACCCTAATGACTCTGGGCCAATTGTGTGCCGCCCTATGGGACTCCCAAACACGGCCGGTTGTGATACACCCTGGAATCGAACCAGGTTCTGTAGTGATGCCTCTAGCACTGAGATGCAGTTCCTTAGACCGCTGCGCAACTCAGGAGATAAAGTGGCTAATTTATTCCTTCTAGCTAATTTATCCCTAAACAAACTAGGCTTCTCAAGGAATGAGTGTCTTATAATGGTTAGTGTGTAATACTAATGGTTAGTGTGTCTTGATCCCCAGCGTGGAGACCTTTAGCCCCCTTCTTAGAGCTTTGACAGGGATCATTATTAAATGTTTTTGTACCATAGTCATTTCAGCTAATGATATCGCGCCAGAGGAGAGAAGGAATGTGCATCAATGAAAGAGGGGGGGTTCTGTGTTCCTGGTTAAGTTTTTTGATAAACACAGTCACAGTAGTAACCCCTCTGTGTAGCAGTATACCATGTACCTAGCTCACAGAGCTCTACCTTGTGTGCAATGGAAGACTCATGACTCTCTCTGAGCTTTTCAGCATGATGAAGCCCTAAAGTCAGAGGGGGGTTCAGTGTTTACAGTCAACACTATGCACCCTGAGTCCTACAACTTGGTCATATACTGTAGCTGTTTCCCCTAACCACTGATACATGGTCAGATATTTTGTCATCCCTAAATGGTTAAGATTATGATTGGTAGTTGGATAATCTGATCCCAGATCTGATGTTAAGGTCCATTTCACCTTGAGCTTGAAAACATGTGAGTGAAAGCCCTGAGTGTACCAGTGACTAACTTATGGAGCATTGATGCAGATAGAAGCTAGAAAGTATACTGTCCCCAGCTATTCACCCACAGCTATTCATACACTCCCCTCTTGTTTTCCCTCAGGAGCAGATGTGTGTGGACTGTTGATGTCATACCCACAAACCATGACTGATGGATTTCATGTGAATCCTGATTTTTCCTCCCTCTGAAAATAATATGTCAGATCACACCAAAGGTCTTGACTGGTAACTGTAAAACCAAACCATTGTCTGTTTCTAAAAGTCATGTTGGGAGTCTTTGCTTGAGGGGTCTCAGTGAGGTTTGATTACATGGCTTTCTAGAGAATGGTTTAACTGTAGTGCAGTCAGCTAGATCCTCAGGCAAACATCACTTGACTTCCTCTTGACTTGTAGATATTGATTTTGAAACAATTTAACTTGACTTAATTTAAACTTTGTGATAGGCTCCAGCTTACTGGCCCATAATGTTTGAATATTAAATCATTTTCAATCAATTAATATGTTGAATTATGAGTTGGCAGTGATTCATGCCCATTAATGTCTCTTTAGGATATCGTTTCCCATCCTTACCATTCTTGAAAATGTGCATCCGCAGCCTGGACTCGTCCACTCTCCCCTCTGCGTCCATAACGCCTGGTAACCCGAGAGGTGTCGTGGGTAGAGCAGGTGCGTTTACCAATGATACTTTCTGTTGGTTCCCAAACTCCGCCGTGACATGATTGACAAGTGAACTTCTTTTCGGTGTCCCATGCTTTCCCTTTGTTTTAAGGGGAGTCCCACATACTCCGTGTTCTTTAGCAGTACTTTCACGACCGGGAATATCGAGAGCAGGTGAGTGCGGTAGCCTGTTCTCCTGTAGAGTGTCCATGATTTATATTCTCACTAATGACACGAAGGGTAAAACACAAACATCCCTCCTCGTGAAAACGGTTTGAGTGCCCGCTACATTTGTTTGTTGTAAAATAAATAAAAATTGCGTTTTACGTTCCTTTCACTAGTTAAGACATTTCCCAGTTCAGGCAGGAATCCATGTTGTGTGAGACTATGCTCTGCCCACTTTAAACCTCGCGACCAAAGTTCTTCCTGTGAGTCAGTCATATGACTGAATCCTACCGTTTTGTGTCTGTGTGGCCTACATTCGGGTTTTTATGTCGGGTTGAAAGCCGCAATTCTTCGGCTACAGGAGCATTTTAACACCACCTGGTGGTTTCTACAAGACAACTATTTCTACTGAATAGAGCTAGGCTACACATGGTCAGTCTGGCATAAGCGTTTGAAAGTGAAACGCCTTCATTCATATTATTGGCTTCATATGCTGGACAAGGCCTGCAGCTAACTAGTCTAAACTGCTCTTTTATCACCCTACACGCAAACCTAAATCTTTACATTTCCTCCCACACTATGAATGGAAGTGGTCTGTGAAATGCAGATTCAGTGCAATACTAAAAGTACAAACTAATGACCAATATAACGACCATACAATATGTTGGGCCTTTTTCCATTAATGAATTGAATAACAACTTAACATGTTTTATTAAACCTTTATTAAATCGTTCAAATGAAATCTTTATGACCTGATTGTGAGGCCTCCAAGCACTATGATGACCAACAGCTCCACTGCCAGAAAAGTATAACAATAAGTATTCTCTTCTTCTGCACCTTAAAAAAAAACAAATTCATATTGAAAAGATTAACTACAAAGGGAAGGACAACAATCTGTATGATATCTTGATACATTTTTGAGCAATACAATAGTAAGGGATAAATGTGATATTTTTTGGCCTAATATGGCCAAAAGTGGCATAAAATTGTTGTTGTGTTACCTGGGATAACTGAGGTAAATATTAACTCATAAGGTGTAGGCTTAGCCTTGCTGATGAGGAGTCTTGTCTCATTGCCATGGTACTGCTTGTCCTTCCCATTGACGCAGCACTGCAGAGTGCAGAAGTAGAAGCCTATGTCATTCAGCTCTAACCAGGTCATCAGGATGCTTGTCTGTTGTGTTCAGGTCGTAGATTTTCTGAAACCTCCCTTTGAATCGGGGCAAGTCACCCATCTCCCTCCACACCTTCCTCTGGCCATGTGTGGCCGTGTTGATGTACCTCTCTGCCCTGCAGCCAGTGATCAGCTCTCCACTGTCCAACAGGACACGGCATCCCATGGAGACTTTCTGGGCCGGTGTGGCGGTCACCACAGGGTCCTGGTCCACCCATACATGACAGGAAGCTTGATGAGGGACTGGACAACAGAATAGACAAATACTTGTGACAAATGTTCTCGTTATGGTATAATTAAGCAATAAGGCCCAAGGGGGTGTGGTATATGGCCAATATGCCACGGCTAAGGGCTGTTCTTATGCACGACGCAACGCGGAGTGCCTGGACACAGCCCCCTTAGCCGTGGTATGTTGGCCATTATCACAAACCCCTGAGGTGCGTTATTGCTATTATAAACTGGTTACCAACGTAATTAGAGCAAAAATACATGTTTTATCATACCCGTGGTATACGGTCTGCTATACCACAGCTGTCAGCCAATCAGCATTCAGGGCTCGATCCACCCATTTTATAAATAACTAGATTCCTGTCAAGAGGATGACTTTCTTTGCCATCAAGACAAAAGAGTGAAACTAGATGCACCTGTTTAGATCTCTCCTATAGACAACATTGGGGTTTGTGTCTGCCAACTGCACAAAACTAAATTAAAACCCAAACAAGATAAAACAATTACCTTTGAGATGGATGATCACAATTAGGTCAATGTGAAAGGTAGTCGTTCTTTATGTCAACAAGAAGAGCAAAATTAGCATGTTTTATGATACTAAAAGTCAGATTTTATGAGTTTAATAGTGAAAGAATTTCATTCAGATAAGAGATTCAGAGAAGAAATGTACTAAATTTGTAATTAAAGTCTTACCTTTTGCCCCCAAATAGTACCGCAACAATTAGAATAACCAACTTTACTTCCTTAAGTTAATTTCCTGTTGCTCTAGCTACACTCTGTAAAGTCTATGGAGAATAAGAGCACCTCCTCCCAGCTGCCCACTGCACTGAGGATAGGAAACGCTGTCACCACCGATAAACCCACAATAATTGAGAATTTCAATAAGCATTTTTCTACGGCTGGCCATGCTTTCCACCTGGCTACCCCTACCCCGGTCAACAGCCCTGCACCCCCCTCAGTAACTCGCCAATGCCTCCCCCATTTCTCCTTCTCCCAAATCCAGTTAGCTGATTTTCTGAAAGAGCTGCAAAATCTGGACCCCTACAAATCAGCCGGGCTAGACAATCTGGACCCTTTCTTTCTAAAATTATCTGCCGAAATTGTTGCAACCCCTATTACTAGCCTGTTCAACCTCTCTTTCGTGTCGTCTGAGATTCCCAAAGACTGGAAAGCAGCTGCAGTCATCCCCCTCTTCAAAGGGGGAAACAGTCTTGACCCAAACTGCTACAGACCTATATCTATCCTACCCTGCCTTTCTAAGGTCTTTGAAAGCCAAGTTAACAAACAGATTACCGACCATTTCGAATCAAACCGTACCTTCTCCGCTATGCAATCTGGTTTCAGAGATGGTCATGGGTGCACCTCAGCCACGTTCAAGGTCCTAAACGACATCATAACCGCCATCGATAAAAGACATTACTGTGCAGCCGTATTCATTGATCTGGCCAAGGCTTTCGACTCTGTCAATCACCACATCCGTATCGGCAGACTCGACAATCTTGGTTTCTCAAATGATTGCCTCGCATGGTTCACCAACTACTTCTCCGATAGAGTTCAGTGTGTCAAATCAGAGGGCCTGTTGTCCGGGCCTCTGGCAGTCTCTATTGGGGTGCCACAGGGTTCAATTCTTGGGCCAACTCTTCTCTGTATACATCAATGATGTCGCTCTTGCTGCAGGTGAGTCTCTGATCCACCTCTACGCAGATGACACCATTCTGTATACTTCTGGCCCCTCTTTGGACACTGTGTTAACTACCCTCCAGATGAGCTTCAATGCCATACAACTCTCCTTCTGTGGTCTCCAACTGCTCTTAAACGCAAGTAAAACTAAATGCATGCTCTTCAACCGATCGCTGCCCGCACCTGTCCGCACCTGTCCGCCCATCCAGCATCACTACTCTGGACGGTTCTGTCTTAGATTATGTGGACAACTACAAATATCTAGGTGTCTGGTTAGACTGTAAACCCTCCTTCCAGACTCACATCAATCATCTCCAATCTAAAATTAAATCTAGAATTGGCTTCCTATTTCGCAACAAAGCATTCTTCACTCATGCTGCCAAACATACACTCGTAAAACTGACCATCCTACCAATCATCGACTTCGGTGATGTCATTTACAAAATAGCCTCCAATACTCTACTCAACAAATTGGATGCAGTCTATCACAGTGCCATCCGTTTTGTTACCAAAGCCCCATATACCACCCACCACTGCGACCTGTACGCTCTCGTTGGCTGGCCCTCGCTTTACACTCGTTGCCATACCCACTAGCTCCAGGTCATCTACAAGTCCCTGCTAGGTAAAGTCCCACCTTATCTCAGCTCACTGGTCACCATAGCAGCACCAACCCGTAGCACACGCTCCAGCAGGTATATCTCACTGGTCACCCCCAAAGCCAATTCCTCCTTTGGCCGATTCTCCTTCCAGTTCTCTGCTGCCAATGACTGGAACGAACTACAAAAATCTCTGAAACTGGAGACACTTATCTCCCTCACCAGCTGTCAGAGCAGCTCACAGACCCCTGCACCTGTATATAGCCCATCTGTAAATAGCCCAACCAACTACCTCATCCCCTACCGTATTTATTTATTTATCTTGTTCCTTTGCACCCCAGTTTTTCTACATTGCACATTCATCTACTGCACATCTACCTAGTGGTTAGAGCGTTGGACTATTAACTGAAAGGTTGCAAGTTCAAATCCCTGAGCTGACAAGGTACAAATCTGTTGTTCTGCCCCGAACAGGCAGTTAACTTACTGTTCCTAGGCCGTCATTGAAAATAAGAATTTGTTCTTAACTGACTTGCCTAGTAAAAAAAAGAGAAAGACTCCTCAGCACATTTGGTTCCTTGACAGTTGTGGGAATGTACATTTTTAGTTACCCATTGGTTCTGGGAACAAAGCCATACGTTTCCTGATTGGTTAAACTTTTTAAACGTTCTGAGAACGGAAGTGAAAATTTCGCCTGTTCTGGGAATGTTCATTTTTAGGGTACATGGAGGTTCTGAGAACGTTTCATTATGTAACCCTAAAAGTTTCCCTGGGAGGTTTTATTAACATTATGAGAACAAAAATGATATTTGAAGGTTATTAAATAACATTCTGAGAACATGTTTCAGTAACACTGTTGGCTTAACGCATGGAAATTAACTTGTTTAGGCATTTTTATTGTTGTGGCAAGGCATCGGTGACATTCGAACCTATGGTCTTCTGTTTTCTATTCATGGAATTAGTCCACTGCGCCACCAGGATGTACAAACAGCCCCAATTTCAAAGGAAACAAGCGCTCATTAAGATTAGGTGTCGCTAGAGAGAGTTTTGTTGATGCTGAGAACGGAATGTTTTTAAATAAATGTATTGTGGTTTTTATGGAAAGTTTTCTTAATGTTCTGAGAACATGACGTTAAATAGAACCATGAGGAAACCTGTAGAAAAACGAAATGAAATTCCCACCTAAGAAACATACGGTTCTCAAAACGTAATGTGCCATCTGGGTATCCTGCACCGTTCCCAGAATGTTGTGGGAAGGTTGTATTCAAAGTAACCATAGGACAACCATACTCTCACCAAGCTCTAAGAAACGTTATGTGCTAGCTGTGTCTCAAGTAATTAGTCAACAGTCACTGTCAGTTTACACATTTACACAACTTCCTCTGAATCCTTTTTTTGTTCAATCACCGTCATTGTTAAGTAACAGGAAATATACATGCAATACTTTTGACACCATTCTTGTTATAACGGCTTGTCACTCATTTTACTGGAACCAGTTGGCTTTTAAGACGTGTGCCTGTGCCATGGTCACTGCTGATGTTTTCCTTGGACCTGTAGCTTCCTGTTTTGGCACCTCTTTTCACAACACAGTGAGTAGAGTTTTTATTTTGTTGTTGCTGAACCAACATTATTTCCCAATGCTTTACAGTCTATACTATGCTTTTTGGTCAGTGGTAATGTTGTATTTGGTTGACACAATTATGATGGGAGCGCCATTGACACCAGGCATCTTTAACACAACATGTAAAAGATATTAGGAATCTGGTGCATCATTAGTTAGAGTTAACTTTCAAATCTCTCTGTTGGACCAGATGAGACCATTGATGTGGATTGAGATGATGCTAATTTTGTCTCAGGGCTCTGACGCTAGTGGTATGTGATACATTTTTATGTCAATATGCACTCAGTGTTTTCTTATGCTATGTCTAAACAACATGAACTGAATAATCCTAATACTTTTGTTGTTAATTCAAACACAGTCGCGGGTTGGAAAGCTGATTACCCGAAGGTTGTTTTTACCAATGAGGGAGATGATGTGACCATTCCATGCAATGTTACCTATCCCCCGTCCCCATCTAAAGAGCCTATCCAGGCCTACTGGAAACGCCTGGGAACAACTAAACTTAACATCAATGATCATGACAAGAATGAATTCCTCTATCACCCCAACAACACATTCGTCATCAAGAGTTTTCAGAACAGGACCAACCTGACAGGAAATGTCACTAAGGGAAACTGCTCCCTGAACATCAAGGGAATTAAAGAAGGCGACATGGGGCCCTCCTACTACTTGAGAATTGCCACTGGAGCCAACAACTTCAGTTTTACTAAAGAACTTGTCTACATTAACATATCTGGTAAGCAGTAGAAGATGCAATGTAAAGTGCTTTTGTTCAGTGAAGTGTGTCATTAATTTGATATGGAGGAAACTAATCCCAACTGTATTTTTTCCATTCAGGAACCTCCGGGACTATTTCAATCATACCAACGGACAAGTCAAACACAGGTGAAGTATTCAGCTTAGAATTTTCATGTACACACAGAATTTTAACTGTTGCTCTGAGAAATTTGTTTACTTAAAAAATAACCAGTGAACCTGACACAGTTGATAACAGCAATAACAATGTATTTGTCAAAGTTTAAAGATGGGCTGAAGTTGTTTTGTCTCCTTCTCAGTTGATTCCACGACTACAGTCCCACTAGCCACCACAGAATGTAAGTAGACTGTCAGGGCCAGTTTCCCATACCCACATTAAGCCTAGTCTTGGACTAAAATGTATGCTATATCTACAGTGCCTTCAGAAAGTATTCATACCCCTTGACTTATTACACACATTGTTGTGGGACAGCCTGAATTCAAAATGGATGAAATATTTGTTTCTCTCTCACTTATCTACACCACAGGAGGTTGGTGGCACCTTCATTGAGGAGGACAGGCTCGTGGTAATGACTGAAGTGGAATTAATGGAATGATATCAAATACATCAAACACATGGTTCACATTTCCATTCCATTTACTCCGTTCCAGCCATTATAATGAGCCGACCTCCACTCAGCAGCCTCCACTGATCTACATGCAATACCCCATATTGAGAAAGAGAAAACATATTTTTTTAAATGTTTGCAAATTTTTGGAAAATGAAATACAGAAATATCTTTACATAAGTATTCACACCCCTGAGTCAATACATGTTAGAATCAGCTTTGGCAGTGATTACAGCTGTGAGTCTTCCTGGGTAAGTCTCTACGAGCTTTGCACTCTTGAATTGTACAATATTTGCAGATAATATTTGTTTTAATTCTTCAAGCTCTGTCAAACTGGTTGTTGATCATTGCTAGACAGACATTTTCAAGTCTTGCCATAGATTTTCAAGTTGATTTAAGTCAAAACTGTAACTAGGCAACACAGGAACATTCAATGTGTCTTGGAAAGCAACTCCAGTGTATATTTTGCCTTGTGTTTTAGGTTATTGTCCTGGTGAATTTGTCTTCCTGTGTCTGTTGGGAAGCAGACTGAACCAGGTTTTCCCCTAGAATTTTGCCTGCGCTTATCTCTATTCCGTTTCTTTTTATATAAAAAAAACTCCCTAGTCCTTGCCGATGACAAGCATACCCATAACATGATGCAGTCACCACCATGCTTGAAAGTATTAAGAGTGGTACTCAGTGATGTGTTCTGTTAGATTTGCCCCAAACATAATGTTTTGTATTCAGGACATCTTTTGCTAACAGGATGCATGCTTTGGAATATTTATATTTTGCACATGCTTCCTTCTTTTCACTCTGTAATTTAGGTTAGTATTGTGGAGTAACTACAATGTTGTTGATCCATCCTCAGTTTTCTCCTATCACAACCATTACATTCTGTAATTGAAATCACTTGCGGTTTCCTTCCTCTCTGGCAACAGAGTTAAGAAGGACCCCTTTATCTTTGTAGTGACTGGGTGTATTGATACACCATCCAAAGTGTAATTACATAAATTTACTGCTTGACATACAGGAACTCAAGTCCTTTTGTTCACCTGACATAGAATTCCTTACAATCAAATGCCGATTATCTACCAAGAGAATTCTCTTCGATTATAATCACAGTTGCATATATCCCCCCTCAAGCTGACACATCGAAATTCATTGGACTCTATGTAAACTGGAAACCACATATCCTGAGGCTGCATTTATTGTGGCTGGGGATTTTAACAAGGCTATTCTGAAAACAATGCTCCCTAAATTTTATCAGCTTATCGAATGTGTGACCCGAGCTGGTAAAATCCTGGATCATTGTTATTCTAACTTCCGTGAAGCATACAAGGCCATTCTCCACCCTCCTTTCGGCAAGTCTGAGCACAACTCCATTTTGTTGCTCCCAGCCTACAGACAGAAACTAAAACAGGAAACGCATGTTCTCAGGTCTGTTCAACGCTGGTCCAACCAATCTGATTCCACGCTTCAAGATTGCTTCGAGCACGTGGACTGTAATATGTTCCGGACAGCATCAGACAACAACATTGATGTATACGCTGATTCGGTGAACGAGTTTATTAGCAAGTGCATCGGTGATGTACCCATAGCAACTATTAAAACCTTCCCCAACCAGAAACCGTGGATTGATGGCATAATTCGTGCAAAACTGAAAGCGCCAACCACTGCTTTTAACCAGGGTAAGGCGACCGAAAACATGACTGAATACAAACAGTGTAGCGATTCCCTCCGCAAGGCAATCAAACAAGCTAAGCGTCAATATAGAGACAAAGTAGAGTCACAATTCAACGTCTCAAACACGAGAGGAATGTGACAGGGTCTACAGTCAATCACGGACTACAAAAAGAAAACCAGCCCCGTCGCGGACCACGATGTCCTGCTCCCAGACAAACTAAACAACTTCTCTGCTCGCTGCTCGCACCGACACGGCCCGCTACCAAAACCTGCAGGCTGACCTTCACCGCAGCCAACGTGAGTAAAACATTTAAGCGTGTTAACCCTCGCAAGGCTGCTGGCCCAGATGGCATCCCTGGCTGTGTCCTCAGAGCATGCGCAGACTAGCTGGCTGGTGTGTTCACGTACATATTTAATCAATCATTATCCCAGTCTGCTGTTCCCACATGCTTCAAGAGGGCCACCATTGTTCCTGTTCTCAAGAAAGCTAAGGTAACTGAGCTAAATGACTATCGCCCCCCGTAGCACTCACTTCCGTCATCATGAAGTGCTTTGAGAGACTGGGGCGGCAGGGTAGCCTAGTGGTTAGAGTGTTGGACTAGTAACCGCAAGGCTGCAAGTTCAAATCCCCGAGCTGACAAGGTACAGATCTGTTGTTCTGCCCCTGAACAGGCAATTAACCCACTGTTTCTAGGCAGTCATTGAAAATAAGAATTTGTTCTTAACTGACTTGCCTAGAAAAAAAAGACTAGTCAAGGATCCTCTCACCTCCATCCTACCAGACACCCTAGACCCACTCCAATATGTAAGAATGCTGTTCATTGACTACAGCTCAGAATTTAACACCATAGTACCCTCCAAACTTGTCATTAAGCTCGAGACCCCAGCCATGTGCAACTGGGTCTTGGACTTCTTGAAGGGCTGGCCCCAGGTGGTGAGGGTAGGAAACAACATCTCCACCCTGCTGATCCTCAACACTGGGGCCCCATGAGGGTGTGTTCTCAGCCCTCTCCTGTACTCCCTGAGGCCAAGCACGCCTCCATCTCAATCATCAAGTTTGCTGACGACACTACAGTGGTAGGCTTGATTACCAACGACGAGGTGGCCTACGGGGAGGAGGTGAGGGCCCTCGGAGCACCCCCCTATCCACATCGATGGGACAGTAGTGGAGAAGGTGGAAAGTTTTTAATTCCTCGGCGTACACATCACGGACAAGGCACAACAGCGCCTCTTCAACCTCAGGAGGCTGAAGAAATTCGGCTTGTCACCAAAAACACCCACAAACTTCTACAGATGCACAATCGAGAGCATCCTGTCGGGCTGTATCACCGCCTGGTACGGCAACTGCTCCGCCCACAACCGTAAGGCTCTCCAGAGGGTAGTGAGGACTGCACAACGCATCACCGGGGGTAAACTACCTGCCCTCCAGGACACCTACACCACCCGATGTCACAGGAAGGACAAAAAGATCATCAAGGACAACAACCACCCGAGCCACTGCCTGTTCACCCAGCTATCATCCAGAAGGCGAGGTCAGTACAGGTGCATCAAAGCTAGGACCGAGAGACTGAAAAACAGCTTCTATCTCAAGGCCACCAGACTGTTAAACAGCCACCACTAACATTGAGTGGCTGCTGCCAACATACTGACTTAAATCTCTAGCCACTTTAAATAGAAAATTGGGTGTAACAAATGTATCACTAGCCACTTTAAACAATTTTGTATATAATGTTTACATATCCGATATTACTCATATCAAATGTATACTCTGTACTCTATACCATCTACTGAATCTTGCCTATGCCGTTCGGCCATCGACTCAAATCTCTAGCCACTTTAATAATTAAAAAGTGGATGTAATAAATGTACCACTAGCCACTTTAAACGATGGCATTTATATAATGTTTACATGTCCTACATTACTCATCTCATATGTATATACCGTACTCTATACCATCTACTGCATCTTGCCTATGCCGGTCAGCCATCGCTCATCCATATATTTATATGTACATACTCGTATTCAGTCCTTTACACTTGTGTGTATAAGGTAGTTGTTGTGAAATTGTTAGATTACTTTTTAGATACTACTGCATGGTCGGAACTAGAAGCACAAGCATTTCGCTACACTCGCATTAACATCTGCTAACCATGTGTATGTGACAAATAAAATTTGATTTGAATTAATAACTTCACCATGCTCAAAGGGATATTCAATGTCTGCTTTTTTTTTACCCATCTACCAACAGGTGCCCTTTGCGAGGCATTGGACAACCTCCCGGGTCTTTGTGGTTGATTCTGTTTGAAATTTACTGCTTGACTGAGAGACCTTATAGACAGTTGTGTGGGCTACAGAGATGGGGTTCAAATATCATGTTAAATACTATTATTGCACGCAGTGGGTCCATGCAACTTATGTGACTTGTTAAGCACATTTTTACTCCTGAACTTATTTAGGCTTGCCATAACAAAGGGGTTGAATACTTATTGACTCATTCTTTATTAATTTCATTCTTTATTATTCTTTCATTCTTTATTAATTTGCAAACGTTTCTAAAAACATAATTCCACTATGACATTATTGTGTCTAGGCCAGTGACACAAAATCTCAATTTAATCACTAAAAAATGCAGGCTCTAACACAACAGAATGTGGAAAAAGTCAAGGGGTGGGAATACTTTCTGAAGGCACTGTATCCATGTCAAATCAAATCTTTTGAGAGAGAGTCTCTTGATTTTGCATTGGGAGGCAGGTAGCCTAGCAGTTAAGAGTGTTGGGTCACTAACCAAAAGGTAGGTGGTTTGAATCCTCGAGCTTTGAAAAATCTGTTGATGTGCCCTTGAGCAAGTAGTTGCTCTGGATAAAAGTGTTGACTAAAATGTAAATAAAAAAATCTATTCAAATGAATAAATATTCCTCAGTCCTAATCAAAATGTTTTTCACAGTGTGTGAGGAAGCGCTACCCATGACCATATATATTGCCACCACGGTCCCAGTGGTTATATTTCTACTGGTTGCTGTATTGGGAAGTGTTTGGTTCTTCAAGTACAGGAAAAGGTGGGTCCAGTTGATGGGTGTCCTCAGAGGGATGCTGTCAAGTCTGAATGACATTGATCCATTTCTATAGCAACATGATGTCCTATGCCTTATATTAGTCATTGCATATACATTTTAAATAAATTTTTCTCACATTCACTAAAATAACAACTGAATTGATTTTATAGGTCCAGGTGTGTCACTAAGCAAGTGTCTGGATATTATGCTAATTTCACCATGACTCCAATGACCAAACCTGAAAGGTATGCTTAAAACTATGAAACATCCTTCAGTAAATTGCTAGTTTGACATATTTCGTTTTTTCTTCTGAATGTTACTCTAAAATGTGTTCTTTGAGTTGACCTACAATGTCAGTGAACTACTTGTCTTCCCCTATCTCCACAGGGTCAAAACTACAAAGAAGAAAGATGACACCCAAGTTCCTTCTCCAAGTGTCATCGATGAGCCCGTCTATGGCAACGTCCAGGTACATTACAGGACCCTGAGCAGATCTGTTTTAAACTGACAGTACTCTTTATAATTGGGGCGGCAGGGTAGCCTAGTGGTTAGAGTGTTGGACTAATAACCGAAATGTTGCAAGTTCAAATCCCCGAGCTGACAAGGTACAAATCTGTCGTTCTGCTCCTGAACAGGCAGTTAATCCACTGTTCCTGGCCGTCATTGAAAATAAGAATTTGTTCTTAACTGACTTGCCTAGTAAAATAAAAAAATAATGATAGTACATGTAAACTGTTGATGGACCTAATGGTCTTTACCCACTGGGCACACACTGTTGTTTCCTTGTAATTTCAATGACATGACAATGAAGCAACATGAACTAGTCGTTGAGTTGACGTCTGTGGTCAGTGTGTACTATATATAGTTGAAGTCGGAAGTTTACATACACTTAGGTTGGAGTCATTAGAACTGGTTTTTCAATCACTCCTTGTTTTCAATCACTCCTTGTCACTCCTTGTTTTTCAATCACTCCTTGTTAACAAACTATAGTTTTGGCAAGTCGGTTAGGACATCTACTTTGTGCATGACACAAGTCATTTTTCCAACAATTGTTTACAGACAGATTATTTCAATTTATCACAATTCCAGTGGGTCAGAGGTTTACATACAGTAAGTTGACAGTGCCTTTAAACAGCTTGGAAAATTCCAGAAAATGATGTCATGGCTTTAGAAGCTTCTGATTGGCTAATTGACATAATTTTAGTAAATTGGAGCTGTGGATGTATTTCAAGGCCTACCTTCAAACTCAGTGCCTCTTTGCTTGACATCATGGGAAAATCAAAAGAAATCAGCCAAGACCTCAGAAAAAACATTGTAGACCTACACAAGTTTGCTTCATCCTTGGGAGCAATTTCCAAATGCCTGAAGGTACCACGTTCATCTGTACAAACAATAGTACGCAAGTATAAACACCATGGGTCCACGCCTCCGTCATACCGCTCAGGAAGGAGACACGTTCTGTCTCCTAGAGATGAATGTACTTTGGTGCAAAAAGTCAAATCAATCCCAGAACAACAGCAAAGGACCTTGTGAAGATGCTGGAGGAAACAGGAACAAAAGTATCTATATCCACAGTAAAATGAGTCCTATATCGACATAACCTGAAAGGCCGCTCTGCAAGGAAGAAGCCACTGCTCCAAAACCGCCATAAAAAAGCCAGACTACTTTGTAACTGCACATGGGGACAAAGATCGTACTTTTTGGAGAAATGTCCTTTGGTCTGATGAAACAAAAATAGAACTGTTTGGTCATAATGACCATTGTTTTGTTTGTAGGAAAAAGGGGGAGACTTGCAAGCCGAAAAACACCATCCCAACCGTGAAGCATGGGGAGCAGCATCATGTTGTGGGGGTGCTTTGCTGCAGGAGGGACTGGTGCACTTCACAAAATAGATGGCATCATGAGGAAGGAAAATTATGTGGATATATTGAAGCAACATCTCAAGACATCAGTCAGGAAGTTAAAGCTTGGTCGCAAATGCGTCTTCCAAATGGACAATGACCCCAAGCATACTTCCAAAGTTGTGGCAAAATGGCATTAGGACAAAAGTCAAGGTATTGGAGTGGCCATCACAAAGCCCTGACCTCAATTCCATAGAAAATTAGTGGGCAGAACTGAAAAAGCGTGTGCAAGCAAGGAGGCCTACAAACCTGACTCAGTTACACCAGCTCTGTCAGGAGGAATGGGCCAAAATTCACCCAACTTATTGTGAGAAGCTTGTGGAAGGCTACCCGAAACGTTTGACCCAAGTTAAACAATTTAAAGGTAATGCTACCAAATACTAATTGAGTGTATGTAAACTTCTGACCCACTGGGAATGGGGTGAAAGAAATAAAAGCTGAAATAAGTCATTCTCTCTACTATTATTCTGACATTTCAAATTCTTAAAATAAAGTGGTGATCCTAACTGGCCTAAGACAGGGAATTTGTACTAGGATTAAATGTCAGGAATTGTGAAAAACTGAGTTTAAACGTATTTGGCTAAGATGTATGTAAACTTCCGACTTCTACTGTATGTTTACCATGTTGGCCATTTAGTGTTGTACTCATAGCTTCATGATAGACCTTTCCCTGCCTGATTTATCAATTTCTCTTTACAGGGTCCAAACGATCCGATGGACAGTATGGATCAAATAGATAGTGTATATGCAAATGTGGATCATGCAAAACAGTGATAAAGCTGCATCTCAGATATCAGCAATACTTAATAATACTTGTTGTGTGTGTGTGTGTGCGTGCGTGCGTGTGTGTTTTGTTTTTATCTTGATTGTTTTCTTGTCAAAAGGCAACTTACAGTGTCAGCCCTCGTTTCTCACATCCTGTGTGCCTTTCACTTGGTTAGACAATAATATGTTTGTTTGTTTGTTAAATGTAATATACATAATTCAGTATGCAACTATTTCTTAAAAGACAGGCTTTCAAATAAACATACTTACTGAGATGATATGCTACCGGTTGTTTGATTCAATCTATGTCAAAACATTTCACACAAAAACAGCCCTCGCAGTCCTATATTGACAAGCATTCGCAAATAAACGTAATGTTTGTGCTGAGTTAAAAAATCAAAGTCATGAGATTCACGTGTCAAAGTGAATACATTTTGATTGGTTGAGTTTTTAAGTTTTCTATGTTGCATATGTGAACAAAAAGTATCTGATAAGAAACTTTGCGGACAATAATTGCCACTGTTGGTATTTTCTTCAGGGGGGATGCATATATAGGTCTTGACTTTGGAACTCAAACGCAAAGTCTGCCATGGAGATGGCCCAGCTCATGGTGCGGCATGTCTTTCGGATCCATGGACTTCCGATGAACATGGTGTCCGACTGGGGTCCTCAGTTCTTGTCTAGGTTCTGGAAGGCGTTCCTTGTTCCTTGTCAATCATTTTCTTATTGGTGAAATCAGCAATCAGACAATATCTTTAACTTCTTAGGGAGCAGCGCATGAGGTGACCGTTTTGGAGACCCTGGCCTGCCCAAAGTAAATGCCTTCCATTCAGGCCCAGAAAATAGGATATGCACATTTTTAGTACCATTGGATAGGAAACACTCTGAATTTTCTAAAAGTGTTAACCATTTGTCTGTGAGTAAAACAGAACGGATATGGCAGGCGAAACCCCGAGGAATTTCTGTCCTGGAAAAAGTGGTTTTGACACATTGCTCATTTGGAACCCCTCCCTTATGAAAATGCCCATATAAGGGCATATGAATGCAGTACCTATCGCTTCCTCTGGATGTCAACAGTCTCGAGACACTGTTCAGATTTTTTTTAGATCCTATTAGAGCAGAGAAGAAGAGGAATCAGGAAGTGTCCCCAGAGATGTCAATAGAAGAGGACGCGCGCTCTCGCCAAGCGCGCTCTGTGGTTTTTTACATTCTTATAGCCCAGTTTATATTCCGGTTGAATTATTATAGTAAATATACATAAAAGTGTTCCTAAGGATACATTAAAAAGGATGTTTGATTGTTCTTGGACAAGTTTATAGGTATAAGTTGAACGAGTTCTCTTCACGTTTCAATGGACGCTGTAGTTTCTGATTATAACGCGCGAACCAAACTGAGATTTATGGATATAATACATTACTTTTTCTAACAAAATAACCATGGATTGTATTCGTTGGACACTTGGGAAGCCATCAGCAGAAGTTCTTCAACAGGTAATTGATTTGTTTTTGCTGTGAAATGTGTTTTCTGTGAACCGTGGAGGCTTATGAATTCATGGTAATGGTAAAAATATGTTAGGTGCTACCCTCAAACAATCAAATGTGGAGCTTTCAAGGTAAAGCCTTTTTGAAATCTGACAACGCTGTGATATTGCCAAGAAGCAGAGCTTTTGATGACTATGAAACACTTGTATATTGATGCATGTTTAATAATTCAACTTTTGGATTTTGAATTTGGCACCTTGCATTTCACCTGGTAGTGTCGGGAGTGGGGTGTTAGCGCCCCAGCGCACCTTACTGGTCCTTAAGAAGTTAAGTAAATCAATCATTCATGTATTAATGCAATTGCAGACAGAAGTTGACAACGGGAACATAGCACGCATGTTTCCGAGTAAGTTCTGCAAAATAGGAAAAGGTCCAAGTTGCTTTAATATGCTTGCAGTCAACCCCTAGTGATGTAACTGCCTACGTCAACACCTTCTACGCATGAGACCAAGCCCATGCATATACAGTTATACAAACTTGCAGGAGAGACATTTGTTCCAGTGTTTTCTAAGGGCTCAGCAGTAATTTTCCACTCCCCAAGTTGCTCTGTAGTGGTATGTCTGACTTGTCTTTTATCTCTTTCACTCCCCTGCAGGGTTCTGTGTCTATGAATCCATTTTAGCCTTGAGGCGCTTTCTCACAGACACCCTGTTTTGACTGCAATAACTCACACATCTCACAGACTGTTTATTATTAGAAGCAGAGGCTAGAAAAGAACTGTGGAACAATATTAAACCTTATAATGCATATATTGCTAGTCCAGGACACAATAGATGTAGTGAGGGATAGCCCTTCCCCTTCTATTAATACAACATAAGCATAATCAATTATTATAATACATCAATAATTTGGTGCAGCCCCTATCATGACTCCAAGGTGACCCCCCATCAGCCGTCGACCAGCCTGTCCTCCGGATTCCATCCTCAATCCAACGGCCAGTTGGAGCGAGCGAACCAAACCTGGAAACAACCTTAAGATGCCTCGTCTCAACCAACCCCACTACCTGGAGCCGACAACTGGTCTGGGTGGAGTATGCCCGGAACATTCTTCCCTGTTCGGTCACGGGAGTCTTCCCTTTCGAGTGCTCCATGGGGTATCAGCCTCCGCTCTTCCCAGAACAAGAGCAGGAAGTCAACATACCCTCGACTCAGATGTTCGTCCACCACTGTCGGCATACCTGGAGAAGAACTCGGGTGACGCTTCTCAAGACCAACTCCAGGTATCGTCGACAAGCGGACCGCTGCCGGACTCCAGCTCCTCGCTGTCGCATTGGGCAGAGGGTATGGCTATCCACACTGGACCTGCCCCTTTGGGTGGAGTCCCACAAACTTTCACCCTGTTTCATTGGGAAAGGACCCGTTTCTAGAGTCCTTAGTTCCACTGCTGTTCGTCTTTTGTTACCCCGTACCCTCCGTATTCATCCTATGTTCCATGTGCCAGGTTATTACCTGTCAGGATCTGTTATTACCTGTCCTTATGCTTGTCTGCACCCTGCTCCAGGTGTCGTCCATCTTCCCCATTATCTCCTATGTTTTTATACCTGTGTTTTCTGTCTGTCTGTGCCAGTTCGCCTTGTTTGCCAAGTCAACCAGCATTTTCTCTTAGCTCCTGTTTTTCCCAGTCTCTGTTTTTCTCTCGTCCTCCTGGTTCTGATCCTTGCCTGCACCTGATCTCGAGCCTGCCTGCCACCCTGTACCATTTTGGACTCTGAACTGGTTATGAACTCTTGCCTGTCCCCAACCTGCCTTTTGCCTACCCCTTGGACTATAGTAAATGTCAGAGCTCAAACCATCTGCATCTGGGTCTCGCCTTGTGTTGTTATAGTCCTGGGAAATGTACTTGCTACTTACAACCTCATGCTAATCACATTAGCACACTTTAGCTCAACAAGTCCCGCGGGGGGGACACACCGATCCCATAGAGGTTTATTTCCTGATAATATTACAGCAGTCATGTTTGTGCAAGCTATCTATGTACACTAGGAAGGATTTCTTTTAACTCTTGATTGACTTGAGCCCAATGACTTGGGCTCAAGTCAGTCCAGTTTCAGGTCCAGTTTCAGGTTCAATTTCAGTTCAGCAGACGTCCCAGGTGGTCAACAGACATTCCAGGTATCCCTGTACATTCAGGTACCCTCCCACATGGACACACATCACAGATGATGGTATACTCCTGGTATACCCTCTCCTGGTGGGGGAAGGTCAACTGAATCTACAACCTACAGGAGAACACCAGGTGGCCCCAGAGTTTGCACCCAGATCCTGGGAGACCCGAGCAAGGGAAACTGCATCCTGAGTATCGATATTGTTCAGCGCAATGACGTTGGACCGTTCTCTTTCAGGACTGACATGCCAGAGTACAACCAGTTCTCCTATGTTAGTAACATGGTTTACATCACTGTGAAAGGTGGGTAGGCCTATGTTAATTTGCTTGAGGATTTTTTGACTATCTGTATCCTGTTGAATTGTTGAACGTGGCTTATTAAATGTGCCTTTCAAAAGGCCATATATCAGTCTTTGACGAATTGTTCAATGGATGCTTTTCTTCCGTGTCTTCCTTTCTGTCAGTGAGGGAGGAGGTGAAGGAGGGGGAGGTGGTTTCTGCCTCCTGCTCTGTGAGCCACTCTGGAACACCCAGCATCCAATCACAGCAGCATACCAAGGGCCAGTGGGAGGTGACATCATCCATGACCTTTACCCCTGCCATCACTGATAGCAACCAACCTCTGGACAGTGAACCGCTCAAAGACTCTCAATGTCAAATGTCACATATAGTATAAATGAGAGTGGTTATATTTCCTGACAATGTTGTTCCAAACCAAGTGGCGTGGCAGCTGTTGGGCTGAAGATACAAACTCATGATTGTTACTTTGTGGGAAAGAATGACCCAGTCAGTGGCTCATCTGAGTTGTCAGTGGTGATTTTAGCATGTACATCTTGGTGGGGCAAGATACATGACAGCAAAGCCACTACACAACACAAAAACACTAAGCAATAGATGAATTGCACTATAACGGTGACAAACGGTACCCACAAACTGTTAGGGCCTACATAAAGCTGTCCCAACAGCAGAGTCCCAAAACCTTACCGCTGCTACACCTGGCTATCAGCGGAGCCTTGTCTGGCAGCAAAACAGTTAATTCAGCCTCATTTACTGCCTTAGAAAAAAAACATCTGACATGGCTGACTTGCTTAAGCAAATGTGGTTTCTACTGACAATTGATATGTACAAACTATGGCATAAGGGGACGACAAGCGGATAAGAGGCAATCCGTAATTTTGATTAAGACATACGCGAGCTAGGACGGACGTAGTCAATATAGCTATTTGTTCAGCACTTTTGAAATGTACAGCGACAGAAATCAGAACATGGGCCATTCTTATAGTGTTCTCCCTGAACACCAAGTCTGAACCATAGGATAAATAAAGGGGGCATATAAGCAGACAATGAAATATCTTACAATATTTGATAATTACTGTGGCAGACCAGGGGGTTGGGTCAAGACATTTACACAGATCACACACAAACAAAGTAGGATTAGCTCAGCTTCAAAAGTATTTATTAAAACTAATCATTCAAAAAGAAAAGAATAGGTCTCCCCCATGAGACCCTCTCCGGGTTACCGTCTTCTGGGCTCCGGGTCTTGCTGTATCCTGTGGGGATCAAAAACTGAACTTACTCCTCTTACTTCTGTCACCTTCCCTCCAGCTATACGGGAGTCCTTTCTTCCCCCAGTCTCCCTGTGTGCTGCCCTTCTGGCAGCTTTATGGGACTTGCAGAGCTGGTGAGCAATCAGCCCTTGATTACTCACCAACTCTCAATCAGCCCCAATTAGTCCTGGCTGGAGAGCCCGTCCAGACCTGGCACGTCCAGCAGATAGAGCCATCGCCACGTGATGTATATTCCGTCTGTCACCAGGCCTCGACGAGTCGCCCCCTGGTGGCTGACCTGCTGTACGCCACATTACATTTCTCTAAAACAGGTTATGTGCACCACCAAATTTTGTCATCAAACTTTGTCATCAAAATCTGTCATTCTCTGGATTTACGGTGCTTTCAAGATAACTGGGAACTCTGAAAAAAAACAAGGTTGAATCATGATGACGTCAGGGATCTTCAGATCATACCTCTAGAAAGTTCCCGACTTACAATTCCGAATTTGATGACCGCTCAAAACGTATTTACTCAGTCGGAGCTTGTTTTTTCCTGAGTTCCCAGTTGTCTTGAACTCACTGAAGTCAGATTTCCCAGTTCCGAGTTAAGAGTTGTTTTGAGCGCGGCAGAAATCATGCTGGATTGACAGCATGGCCAATGTTGAACGTTTATAATTTTAAACTTGGAAAATTAAAGACTTATCACCACACAGCCACTCCACTAAATAACAGGCTAGTGATTGCTTTGCAATGCTTGCAGTTAGCCACTGATTCCTTCCAAACCACTCATTGTTGAATTTGCAATATCCAACTTGTGAAATGTTTATGTCCAATGACCAATGAGCACCGATACAATTTATCTACAATTTCTCTTAATTATTTATCTTCATATGACAAGGATTAAAAAGGATTTATCAGTAGATTGTCAACTTGATTCATGATCAGTCCAATCAAAACCACTGTGGATATAACGTGATTTGACATTATTTTATCTGTGGCCAATGACCTTGAGCCTTCGTGGATAGGCACTTCTAATGTAACTCAATGGCAGCACCCAAGGGGCTTGAATTTTCTAGCTCTACCCTTAGATTTGCCGGTGACGTAGTGTCCCCATGAGTGACAGAACACTGAGCCAATCACGGCACAACTAGAAAACATTACCAACCCCTACACTCCGTATTTTCTGCTGGCTGCCCCCCACCACAGAAATCACTGAGCTAGGCTGAAACACTTACATTTTGGATCTGCCTTACTCAAAAAAGCAAAAAAGAGACCATGTTTGTATGCGGCTTTACTAACTCAATTATTAGTTATTATTTTTTACGTTGTTTACAAACTGATATGTGACATGTATTAGTTATATATTTTTTGTTGCTAAAAATGTAGGGCTCAAAACATGTGGGGTTCCTGCCCCATCTGCCCTGAATGATGGGTTGCCACTGTGCTTTGTTGCTTCTCCAGACCCACAGAGAGATGTGAAGGTGGAGGGAGTGATCAGTGTGACGGAGGGAGACTGTAGAGCTGAGATGCTCCAGTGACAGTAACCCTGCTGCCCACAGCTGCCGTTGGAACAACAGCAGAGGACCTATTACCACCACTGGACCTAGCATCACACTGGAGAGAGTGACCAGACTCACTGTAGCCCTCTACTGCACTGCCATCAACACAGATGGACATTTTATTGTGTTGTTAGGAGCTAGAAACATAAGCATTTCCCTGCACCCACTATAACATCTGCTAAACTATGTACGTGACCAATCCATTTTGACCAGACATGGGTTCTCCAGACAATGGACAATCACGGTAGATTGTAAGTACCAAGCATTTATAACTTACTTCACCCAGTTTCTCCTTTAGTCAGGTAGAGTCAATTAACAAGCACTTTCTATAACTGGTGTTGGAGAGTAACTCACGACAATGATTACATTTCCAGTATTCTGACTGATCACTTTGAAGTATTGAGACAGAAAAACATATATAACGAATAAGACGTGTGAGCAGAATATTTGCTGCGCTCAGGTAAATGGCCAAAGCTAGATAGTTGAACAGTGGACTCCAGTAGAAACAGGATGTCAGCAGAAAAGACCGATGAAACTGATAACCACACATGAAGAAACAGGATGTCAGCAGAAAATGTAACAAAGAACCTATAGAAAAGGTCATAAGGGAAAATGTGCCAGCATATGGGGGTTGTCCATATGCTTAATGTAAGGATGAAATACTATAAAGGCCGTGCTTTGCTGTGCAGAATTCGGTTGTTCCATGGTTCAGCACGGCCTCTGATATTCTATATTAAAGGTCTTATTTTGAATTCACAAGTTCCAGTAAGGTGTCATATTTTGATTAAATATTCCACAACACTGGATACACATATTCATGTTTCTCACTAGTTTTGGTTGTCATGCCAAGTTAACAGGGGTATTTCCTGAAGATCACAGTAATTGGGTAAGTTCCAGAGTTATTGTAGCCCATTGCACTTTTGAAGTGGTCTGTAAAAAATATGCTGTGTGGTTGTAAACAAATGGTGCTCATTCTCCCAACAGACCCTCCAGACATGTATGCGGATTACTCGGGCTGAACCAACGAAACCACACATTTGACTTGTCAGTGTGTTGTGGATGCCCACCACCCTGCAGAGGTCAGTTGGACAAGTGCATCTATAACGTTAGTCAACAACATTGGGTTAAAATGTTAATATTTTATTGGAACTTTTGACAAACTGAGTACCATTGGCTCTGAGCCAGCTGACTTCCACATGCTTCCTGTTGTGTTCACACGTTACCATAGAGTGCATCGTCTCCACCAACACACTCGTATGGGTCGCCAACCTCTTCAGCCAACAGGAAACCAGATCAGAGAGATCATCAACAACACCTCTATTGTTTTTTATATCCTTTTTATTTAGAGCAAACTTTTCTCAGATCTCTACAGCAGCTGTAAATGTCTGTAGTAGAAGCACAGTACATACAGTGGGCTCCAAAATTACTGGCACCCCTGACTGGCAATGCTAAACAATACTTAAAAAAATATAAACAATATAATTATAGAGATAAACAACAAAATACCAACATGTGAGAAATAGTGTACTTTATCAATGTTTCAATGGAACCAACCAAAATCATACAATGATTTAATACAAAATACATTTTACTAAAATCAAGGTTTCATAATTATTGTCACTCCTCATTTAGTACTTATTGCAACCACCTCTGGTAAGGATAACAACATGGAGTCTTTTCCTGTAATGTTTGACAAGGTTAAGGAACACATTTGGAGGGATTTTGGACCAATTCCTCTATGCAGATCCTTTCAAGATCCTTCACATTCTTGGGTTTGCGCTTATCAACTGCCCTCTTCCACTCAGCCCACAGGTGTTCGATTGGATTGAGGTCCGGCGACTGAGATGGCCATGGCAGAACATTGACTTTGTTGTCACAGAACCATTTCTGTGTGGATCTTGAGGTATGTTTCAGGTCATTGTCTTGTTGGAAAGTCCACCTACGGCCAAGTCCCAGCCTTCTGGCAGAGGCAACCAGATTGTCAGCCAAAATTGCCTGATACTTGGTGGAATTCATTATGCCATCAATCTTAACCAGTGCCCCTGGACCTCTGGAATTAAAACAGCCCCAAAACATCACTGACCCCCCTCCATATTTCACCGTGGGCATGAGGTGCCTCTCCTTGTATGCATCTCTGTTTCAACGCAAAACATGCCGATGCTGTATCTGACCAAAACGTTCAATTTTGGTCTCATCTGACCAGAGCACCTTCTTCCAGTCATAATATAAATGACGTTTGGCAAACTCAAGCGCTATGCCTGTGTCTTGGGGTCAGAAAGGGCTTTTTCTTGCAACCCTTCCAAAGAGCCTGTGGTTGTGGAGGTGGCGTCTGATGGTGCTTTTTGAAACCTGGTGACCCCAAGACGCCACCAAGGCCTGCAATTCTTTCACAGTGATTCTTGGGGATTTTGTTGCTTCTCTTACCATCCTCCGCCTCTATCCTGGGGGCAAAATGCATTGCGTCCTCTACCCGTGAGGTTTTCAACTGTACTATATCTTTTGAATTGTTTTATAATTGCCCTGACAGTGCTCAGTGGTATATTCAATCGTTTGTGGATCTTCTTGTAGCCATTACCAGATTTATGAAGGTCTACGACCATCTGTCTCTTTTGAACTGCCAGTTCTTTTGTTTTCTTCATGGTGTTGGATGACAAAGGGATATTGCATGCGTGTTGCCTCATTTTTATACCCTAGTGAAACAGGAAGTGATGTAATGGCTCAATATAGTTCCTTAAGACTTAGATAAACTTAAATAAGTGGAATTTAATTAGTGGTTTAATTTTGGTAGATGTTATTTACAATAATCTTTAAGGGTGCCATTAATTGTGAAACCTTGATTTGGAGGACATTGATTTTTAATTAAATCAATAAATTATTTTGGTTAGTTCCATTGAAACATTAATAAAGTACAGTATTTCTCACATGTTGGTATTTTGAGTTTATCTCTATAATTATATTGTTTATATTTGTTTAAGCATTATTTGTGCATTGCCAGTCAGGGGTGCCAGTAATTTTGGAGCCCACTGTACCTCCATGTTGCCATGTAGGTGATTGTTGGTGTAGTAGTTTGGGTGGATTTCTCTGCTGGTGTCTTTCTGCTGTTTCCTGTGGATAGAGTTAGGGCCACTCTCAGATGCATTCTCTTCATTTGATAAGACACAACAAGAGTGAATGTAGGCTAATGGGCTTTAGCAACTCATCAGGATGTATACATTATGATCACAGAAAAATACCTTGATGTTGAGGGATCTGAGGAAGCACACTTGGATGCATCAATGTCCTGCTTACTGGTTACTGGCTAGTTACTATAACTCCTCTTACTGATGAGAAAAATAATACCAATTTATACAAACAGAACAAAACAGCTAAAAACAAACACAAATCTATGTAGCTCCCTCCAAAAAGAAATAAATAGCAACTTATCCCTTCCTGTTCAATAGGCAAGCTGACATGGGAACTAGTATTACTACCACCACTAATGCAGCAATACCAATTGAAAAGTACAGCATCAACATCTTATCTGTCAAAAAATAAATACATATTATTTATTAATGTACCCATAATATACTTTATGATGTTAATATAGCATCTAATACTTCATTTATGATATACTCTCCCCACTGTTTCCCTTACCATTTGTGGACAAGGTGATATAGCCCTGTGTGTTGCTGGCATGGCAGTAGAAGGTCTCTGAGAAGCCTAGTGCCCTCTGTAGGGTCACCATGGTAACGGACCCATGCATCTCCACCTGGGTACTGGGCAGGGTGGGCAGGGGTCCAGCTGGAAGAGACCACTCCACGGTGGCGGTGGGCTCCGAATCCACAATGCACAGACAGATTACCATGGACAGGTGCAGGCAGAGCCCACTTTGATCTCAGGGGGTCTGGGGTGAGAATGAGAAAAAGTTTGGTTTCAACTGAAGAGTATTGTCTTCATATTATATACACAGAAAGGACATGCAACTTATTAACAGAATGGCGGCATCTACTTACACTACGTTGAACTTCAGTGGGCTGGAGTGGCCTGTCCTTCTGTGTTGATGGCAGTTCTGTAGAGGGCTTCAGTGAGTCTGGTCACATTCTCCAGTGTGAGTGTTGGTCCTGTGGTGGGCAGATGCCCTCTGCTGTTGTGCCAGCGGTAGCTGTGGGCAGCAGGGTTACCACATGCTTTCAATCTATTTAGATGTCAAAATGGAAGTTTGCCAAATCCAGGCTTTGGGCACTTCCTTTTCAAAGAAGTTTAATTCTGGTTGATTCTAGTTTCACTTTTGTCATATGCACAAAAGTATTCTGTTTTCACAGAAGTTAACGTTTAATTCTACTTAACAGTGTTGTTAACACACAGATGTGGTCCACTTACATTTGACATTGAGAGTTTCCGACTTGTTCAATGTCTTCCCTCCCCTGTATGCTGCTGTGCAGACCAGAGACTGATTGTGATCAGTGATGCTGGGACTAAAGGTCAGGGATGACGTCAAGTTGTCACCGAATCAGCGTATACATCAATGTTGTTGTCCGATGCTATCCGGAACATATCCCAGTCCACGTGCTCGAAGCAATCTTGCAGCGTGGAATCAGATTGGTCGGACCAGCGTTGAACAGACCTGAGCACGGGCGGTTTCCTGTTTTAGTTTCTGTCTGTAGGCTGGGAGCAACAAAATGGAGTCATGGTCAGACTTGCCGAAGGAGGGCGGAGAATGGCTTTGTATGCATCACGGAAGTTAGAATAACAATGATCCAGGGTTTTGCCAGCCCGGGTGGCACATTCGATATGCTGATAAAATTTAGGGAGCCTTGTTTTCAAATTAGCCTTATTAAAATCCCCAGCCACAATAAATGCAGCCTCAGGATATGTGGTTTCCAGTTTACATAGAGTCCAATGGATTTCTTTCAGTGCCGTCGATGTGTCAGCTTGGGGGGGGATATATGCGACTGTGATTATAATCGAGGAGAATTCTCTTGGTAGATAATGCGGTCGGCATTTGATTGTAAGGAATTCTATGTCAGGTGAACAAAAGGACTTGAGTTCCTGTATGTTGTTATGATCACACCATGTCTCATTAATCATAAGACACACACCCCCGCCCTTCTTCTTACCAGATAGATGTTTGTTTCTGTCGGCCCGATGCGTGGAGAAACCATGTGGCTGTACCGACTCAGATAACGTGTCCTGAGTGAGCCATGTTTCCGTGAAGCAAAGAACGTTGCAGTCGCCGATGTCTCTCTGGAAGGCAACTCTTGCTCGTATTTCATCCACCTTGTTGTCCAGAGACTGGACATTGGCAAGTAAAAAACTCGGGAGAGGTGCGCGATGTGCCCGTCTACGTAGCCTGACCAGAAGACCGCCGCGTTTCCCCCTTCTCCGGCGCCGCCGTTGTTTTGAGTCGCCGGCTGGGATCCAGTCTATTGTCCTGGTTGGTGGACCAAACAGAGGATCCGCTTTGGGAAAGTCGTATTCCTGGTCGTAATGATGGTAAGTTGACGTTGCTCTTATATCCAATAGTTCCTCCCGGTTGTATGTAATAAAACGTAATATTTCCCGGGGTAACAATGTAAGAAGTAATACATAAAAACAAAATACTGCATAGTTTCCTGAGAACGTGAAGTGAGGCGGCCATCTCTGTCGGCTATTCCCTTGAGGGTTAACCCCCTAAAGTGTAGTGTCTTTGACAATATTTTTTCACATTGCTAAACTCAAAGGTTTTCAGAAGCTAAAGGTGAAATCACTTGAAAGTACATTTACATTTTTGTCATTTAGCAGACTCTTATCCAGAGCGACTTACAGTTGTGAAGTGCATACATTTTCATACTTTTTAGTACTGAGATTATAAGAATCTTATAAGACTGTACCTTTCCGCCATGTAAACTTTAGTCAGGTCTATTACTCACACTCAGTACCACTAAAACCACATGATTAAATCAAACTTTTTGTCATATGCATTGCAATTCACAATTTCATTTCAAACAATGTGCTTGTGATCAAGTCTTTCACACCCTGTAGTATATCATGATCTGTATAGTAATTAGAATACATATTTCACTAATCTGACGCTTGGCATTGATAAAGGTTGTCATGGAAATTCTACACATGGGACACTCAAAGTCAATCTTAAATGAATCATTGTTTATTAATAGTTAACTGGAGAGGTTCCAACAAACTTGATGCACCATAGTGAATGTCTGTCAGGAGCTCCGTCAGGGCAGTCCCATTTGTTCTCTTACATACTGCAGACAAGTTATATTTGCATAATCTATCTTATTCATCAGTCATAATTAAATTCATCATTAACGTTTGCTTCATTCATGTGACCGACCAATACTGGTTCATGCATGTAACAGACCAAGACCTCAGGAGGCTTCTTTTCTCTAAGCTGAGACCTTGAAACTGAGATATCTTTCGTCCTCAAAAATGTTTTATTAAAAAGGGTCTGGGCATACTGCCAAAGTGCAGATACTGATAGTGAGGAGTCGTTCAATCAGTCATTTGCATGAACACAGAAATGCGTTTTTTTGAAAAGCTTAAACATATGTAACAGTATATCTTCTGTCCCACTCCTCACCTCTGCCTGGGCTCGAACCAGGGACCCTCTGCACACATCAACAACTGACACACACGAAGCATCATTACCCATCGCGCCACAAAAGCCACGGCCCTTGCAGAGCAAGGGGTACAACTACTTCAAGGTCTCAGAGCGAGTGACATCACCGATTGAAATGCTGTTAGCGCGCACCCCGGCTAACTAACTAGCCATTTCACACCGGTTACACATAGAACACAGAAATTGGAAAAGCACAAATATAAAATGTTCCATCACAAGGTCATTAGTCACTCGCAATTCTAAATACAGTAACCATGGCCGTAGCTACATACACGTAAGAGGACACAGAGGTCTGGAACTCTGTAATTTTTTTTGAATTTGAAGGAACTCAGTCGGGTCTTGTCACGGATCACCCCTGTACTGCTGCTCATTCTGTTCACCAGTTCCAGAGGACGACGTCGCCGGCCTTCTAGGCTTCACTGAACTGGTTCATTACCACCAACACCAGAAGGTCTAATCATGCACACCTGGTTCGCATTTCCTCCTGATTACTACTTTTATATATTTGCCCTCTGTTCACCATTGTCTTGTCAGTTATGTCCGTTGGTTGTGTGAGTACCTATGCGTTGGTTCAAGCTTTTGTGCTGTGTGTTTTGTGCATTGTGTATTATGGGTCTTGTCCCATGTCGTTCTACGAGGTTTACCATCGCTCTTTTGCTTGGTTACATCCCAGTGTTGTCACGCCCTGATCTGTTTCACCTGTTCCTGTGATTGTCTCCACCCCCTCCAGATGTTGCTTATTTTCCCCAGTGTATTTATCCCAGTGTTTCCTGTCTCTCTGTGGCAGTTTGTCTTGTATGTTTAGTCAAGACAACCAGCGTGTTTTCCCGTACTCCTTTTCAATTCTCTTTTTATAGTCCTCCTGGTTCTGAAACCTGCCTGACTCTGGACTCCTTTCCTGCCTGCCTGATCATCCTGCCTGCCTTAACCTTGATTCTGCCTGCCCTTCGGTACCTATTGGACTGGTTTTGACCTTTTTTGCCTGTCCAAGACCATTCTCTTGCCTACCCCTTTGGATTAATTAACATTGTAATACTCCAACCATCTGCATCTGTTCCTTGATAAGTGTTTTGTATACAAGTTTGTTTTGGGTATATTTAAAAAATGTATTTCTGTGCCTGTCCCCAAATCCTTTATACCAGCGTGACAGAATAACCAACCAACATATGGAGACAGCAGGAAAGGCCAAGCTGGCGACCAATGTAGGGACAGTACAATACCACAAAGACTGTCTCTCCAGACTCGGTATCGCCATGCGCAGTGAGCTGGCAACTATCCTGCGCATGGTGCGGAATGTGCAGTCCCTCCAGTCTCCAGCACCGATTCCGGTACCAGCTCCCACACCACGACCTACCTTTCTTTCCATCGGAGCCAGTCCGTGCAATACCCCTGTCCCTCTCGGAGCGCTTCGACGGCCGCCAGCTAGATGCAAGGGGTTCCTTCTAAAATGCGACCTGTACCTCGCTCGCTACGCCGAGGCTTTTTCCGGAAGAGACAGGGTTGCCACCGTCACCGGACAGGCTCTGGACTGGGGTCTGGAAGACGGGCGGACCAGAGGTATGTTCTATGAGTGCTTCACCCTCCTCTTTGTTTGATCATCCTATGGAGAGCCGAGAGGGGGGTGAGCGTCTACTCCGACTACGCCAGGGATCTAGGACTGCCTCGGAGTTCACCCTGGAGTTCCGGACCATCACGGTTTCCCAGGATGGAACAAGTTGGCTCTGGTCACCGTTTTCCTCAGTGGACTGAGGGAGGAGGTACAGCTGGAGTTAGCCTGCCGTGATGACAACCTGTCACTCGACCAGCTCATCAGCATGGCAATCCGGTTGGACAACCTCCTGCGCCCCAAAGTAAACCTGTGCGGAATCCGGAGCGCTTGGCTACACCTGCTCCGTGGCCAGAGCCAATGGAGGTGGGCTCGGCATGTTTGCCCGAGGCAGAGCATAGGAGAAGGAGGAATCTGGGCCTCTGCATCTATTGTGGGGAAAGGGGTCATTTCTCCCTGACCTGCTCTTTATCCCTTAGGAGGCGAGGATGTGACAAGCCAGGGAATTCCCCTGCACCAACCCTGATTACCCTAGCCCTTCACTCCCGTTAGCTCTGATTGTTGCCGGAGCAGCCGGGATTTTTTTTTGATAGCTCACTGGCCACTGCATTATGCATCCCTTTGGTTCCCCTACAGTCACGCGTCCTGGTTTGAGCCCTGAATAATCGTCCAATATGGACAGGGCTCGTACATCACATTACTGTTCCTGTTTCTTTGCTGACCCAGGACACTCATTCAGAACAGATCACCTTCTTGATTATAGACACCCCCACGCACCCCATTATTTTAGGTCTTCCCTGGTTGGGTTTGCAAAACCTGGTTATTTCCTGGTCCGAGAGGAGACTGCTGAGTTGGTCGCAGGAGTGTCAGGGGAGGTGTTTCGCGGTGTCTGTCAACACCACTATGGTGGAATGTCCGGACTGTGCTCCTCAAGTGGATTTACTGGAGGAGTACCAGGAACTACACCAGGTTTTTTCTAAGACCCAGGCTACACGCCTGCCTCCCCACCGCCCCTGGGACTGTGCCATTGACCTATTGTCTGACGCAGCCCTCCCGAGAGGACATGTCTATCCCCTCTCCTATGCGGAGACCGAGGCCATGGAGACCTATGTACAGGAGAGTCTCCAGCAGAGTTTTATCCGCCCCTCTAAGTCACCAGCCTCCTCAAGCTTTTTTTTTGTTAAGAAGAAAGATGGCGGACTGTGCCCCTGCATTGATTATCGAACACTGAATAAGGCCACCGTCAAGTTCAGCTATCCTTTACCCCTCATCCCAACCATCATCAAACAAAATGCACGGGGCGCAGTACTTCACGAAGCTAGACTTGAGGAGCGCCTACAATCTAGTGCACATTCGTGCAGGCGATGAATGGAAGATGGCTTTTTCCACAACCACGAGTCATTACAAGTATCTCGTATTGCCCTTTGGCCTGTCTAATGCTGCTTAAGTTTTCCAGGCCTTCATCAACAAAGTGTTTCAGCACATGCTGGGATGGGGTGTAGTGGTCTATATAGAAGACATTTTGGTCTATTCTGCTGATCGCGTCCAGCATGTCTCGTTAGTCAGGCCTGTGCTGAGAAGACTGTTGGAGCATCATCTACAGTGGGGCAAAAAAGTATTTAGTCAGCCACCAATTGTGCAAGTTCTCTCACTTAAAAAGATGAGAGAGGCCTGTAATTTTCATCATAGGTACACTTCAACTATGACAGACAAAATGAGGAAAAAAATCCAGAAAATCACATTGTAGGATTTTTTATGAATTTATTTGCAAATTATGGTGGAAAATAAGTATTTGGTCACATACAAACAAGCAAGATTTCTGGCTCTCACAGACCTGTAACATGTTCTTTAAGAGGCTCTTCTGTCCTCCACTCGTTACCTGTATTAATGGCACCTGTTTGAACTTGTTATCAGTATAAAAGACACCTGTCCACAACCTCAAACAGTCACACTCCAAACTCCACTATGGCCAAGACCAAAGAGCTGTCAAAGGACACCAGAAACAAAATTGTAGACCTGCACCAGGTTGGGAAGACTGAATCTGCAATAGGTAAGCAGCTTGGTTTGAAGAAATCAACTGTGGGAGCAATTATTAGGAAATGGAAGACATACAAGACCACTGATAATCTTCCTCGATCTGGGGCTCCATAAGATCTCACCCCGTGGGGTCAAAATGATCACAAGAACGGTGAGCAAAAATCCCAGAACCACACGGGGACCTAGTGAATGACCTGCAGAGAGCTGGGACCAAAGTAACAAAGCCTACCATCAGTAACACACTACGCCGCCAGGACTCAAATCCTGCAGTGCCAGACGTGTCCCCCTGCTTAAGCCAGTACATGTTCAGGCCCGTCTGAAGTTTGCTAGAGAGCATTTGGATGATCCAGATGAGGATTGGGAGAATGTCATATGGTCAGATGAAACCAAAATATAACTTTTTGGTAAAAACTCAACTCGTCGTGTTTGGAGGACAAAGAATGCTGAGTTGCATCCAAAGAACACCATACCTACTGTGAAGCATGGGGGTGGAAACATCATGCTTTGGGGCTGTTTTTTCTGCAAAGGGACCAGGACGACTGATCCGTGTAAAAGAAAGAATGAATGGGGCCATGTATCGTGAGATTTTGAGTGAAAACCTCCTTCCATCAGCAAGGGCATTGAAGATGAAACGTGGCTGGGTCTTTCAGCATGACAATGATCCCAAACACACCGCCCGGGCAATGAAGGAGTGGCTTCGTAAGAAGCATTTCAAGGTTCTGGAGTGGCCTAGCCAGTCTCCAGATCTCAACCCCATAGAAAAGCTTTGGAGGGAGTTGAAAGTCCGTGTTGCCCAGCGACAGCCCCAAAACATCACTGCTCTAGAGGAGATCTGCATGGAGGAATGGGCCAAAATACCAGCAACAGTGTGTGAAAACCTTGTGAAGACTTACAGAAAACGTTTGACCTCTGTCATTGCCAACAAAGGGTATATAACAAAGTATTGAGATAAACTTTTGTTATTGACCAAATACTTATTTTCCACCATAATTTGCAAATAAATACATTAAAAATCCTACAATGTGATTTTCTGGATTTCTTTTTCTCATTTCGTCTGTCATAGTTGAAGTGTACCTATGATGAAAATTACAGGCCTCTCTCATCTTTTTAAGTTGGAGAACTTGCACAATTGGTGGCTGACTAAATACTTTTTTGCCCCACTGTATATGTTAAAAAGAAGAAATGTTTGTTTTTCCAGCAGTCCGTGTCCTTCTTGGGCTATCTTATCCCCACGTAGGGAGTGGCGATGGAGGAGCAACTTTCAGGTCATGGCCCAACCCGAATTCCAAGAAAGCAGTCCAGCGATTCCTGGGGTTCGCCAACTATTTTCGGAGGTTCATCCGGGGCTTCAGCACGGTGGTCGCGCCTCTTACCTCCCTGCTGAGAAGAGGTCCCCAACGGTTTCGTTTGACAGTGGAGGCGGAGAGGGCGATCGAGATGCTGAAGGCACATTTCACCACTGCTCCAGTGTTGGCACATCCCGACCCTTCACTCCCATTCATTGTCGAGGGGGATGCCTCCAAGTAGGACTCGGGGCAGTATTATCCCAGCGCACCGGAACCCCTCCAAAGCTGCGGCCCTGCGCTTTCTACACAAAGAAGCTGAGCCCCGCCTAGAGGAACTACGACGTATGGGACCGGGAATTCTTGCACAAAAAATTGCACATTGTGTATTTTACTATTCTAACTCTCTTTCTGTTGAGAGTTAGAATAGTAAAATACACAATGTGCAATTTTTTTAATTGGTTGTGCACCAGCAGGTCCTCTTGTTACATGTCACTCACTGACAATCACTCAATTAACCCGTCAGTCATTTTTTACCTGTTAGCGCACGGATAGGGCACGGATCCCGTGAACGGGATCAAAATTGACAACATCCGGTGAAGCTGGAGCGCGCCAAATTCAAATACAAAATAGTAATATTAACCATATATGAAAATACAAGTGTTGCACACTCTTCAAAAGCTTCGAATCTTGGCAATCTCATAGCGTTGTCAGATTTCAAAAAGTCTTTATGGTGAAAGCATAACATTTGATTGTCTGAGTACAGCACCCTTGTAATTCCTCTATTAGCATAACAACATAACCAGCACGGGTGTCACAAAAGTAATAAAAATAGCTAAAATAAATCGCTTACCTTTGAAGATCTTCTGCTGATGGTAATCCGAAGTGTCCAAGCAAGACAATCAATGTTCCTTTTGTTCGAAAAAGTCCCTTTTTGTATCCATAAAGCTCCGTTTGGTTGGCGCCTTCTGTTCAGAAAATCCACCGTCCACTCGTCCATTATACAAGACATATAGAGCGTTCAAAATATACCTATCAAATTTGTCCAAGCAAATCAAACAACATTTCTAATCGATCCATAGGTACACTATTATGTATATTAATGATTGTATTTCACACGGATAATATCCTGGGCGATAGAAAAGGAAAAGACCGAGGCGCACGCTCCTGGTCCCGCGTGTCACAGACAGAAGTTACTTCCTCACTCTCCTTGGATAATCTTCTTCTACTCCCCTATTTTTCAAGGTAAACGCATGAAACCTTGTCTAAAGACTGTTGACATCTAGTGGAAGCCATAAGTACTGCAACCTGGGAGATGGATTTAAGCATGTCCTATAGTAATTCATTGGAAAATGAGCCAGCTCACAGAATCACATTTTCTCAGATGGATTTGGTTTTTGCCTCCTGTTTTTGCCTGCCATATCAGTTCTGTTATACTCACAGACATTATTTTAACAGTTTTAGAACAGTTCTATCCAATATTACTAATTATGAGCATATCCTAGTTTCTGGGCCTGAGTAACAGGCAGTTTACTTTGGGCACGTTTTTCATCCGAACTTCAAAATACTGCCCCCTAGCCTTAAGAGGTTAAGATTGGTTAATTAGTCTAGTTAGGCTAGCCAGCTTTCTAAACTTGTAGTAACCATGGCTGAATTTCCAACCGAACACGCAGGGGCCCTGTCCTCCAGGGAGCCCACATTGATTTTGTTAGTCACTCTCACCCAGATATCATATTGTAAGTAATGGCAAAATGTGTAGAATTGTAAGAATTTAGCTGCACAAAAAAAGATTCCTAACAGATCCCTCTGTGCGTATTAAATTATCGCTTTTAATCCCAGTACTAAATTAATGTGAGTTAATGTGTAGCGTCTAATTGTATAGCTAATAGGCTATGTGTTTGTAGATTGACTTGATAGGTGATAATGGATGGGGTCATTTTTGTTTGTTTCAGCTGTTCTCCAAATAGCATTTTAGAGAATAGTTTTATTTTATAGAAATGCAGTAAATTTGTTAAAAAAAATAATGGGTTGCACATCTCTCCCTTGTGTTAAATAATTATATTTTAATGATAACATATTCTCATAGGAACTCACTTGGTGAAGGCCACAGGACTGAAAATGTATGAATGCAAACACCATGTCTCTGTCACCAACAAATACAGTCATGGGTGGTAAACTGTACAATTCACTCGAAAGGCAAGGCACTTTGGAAATATGCAAATAAGGTGTTACACGTAAGCAGTGTGTTAATTTAACACTGAAAAAAATTGGATCTGTACAGACACAGGACCAGTATTAAATGTAACAGTCTCATTGTTGATGTAACACTGGGTAATTTGCTGTGTACAATTCAAAACCTATTCCTTATGATAGATTTTTTGACTGTCTGTTTTGCTATATATGAATGTGTTAATCAATGCCTATCTATAGCCTATAGTAATAAACGCCAAATTCAATGTTATATATATATGTCATGTCTAGTCCCGCTCCTCCCCTCCAGCATTCGACGTCACCGGTTTATTAACCACTGGTCCTGGCATTCATCATTACGCACACCTGGCATTCATCATCACGCACACCTGCGCTTCCTCAATAGGCACACCTGGACTCCATCACTTCACTGATTACCTATTGACTTGTGTTTCATGTGTTTCATGTCTGTACGCTACTTGTGTATCTTGTATTGTTCCATTTATGATTAAACTCACCACCTTCATCCCGACTCCCAGCGTCCACCTTACAGAATACTGCCTCACCAAATGGATGCAGCAGGAAATCAGGACATCTCCCAGATGGTAGACGGGTAGTAATTCTACAATTCACTCGAACGGCAAGGCACTTTAGAAATACGCAAATAAGGTGTTACACTAAGCAGTGTGTTCATTTAACACTCAAAAGTGTGGTCACTGGACAAGCGTTAAATTTAACACTGTGTTGATTTAACACTGGATAATTTGCTGTGTACAATTCAAAACCTTTTCCTTATGATAGATTTTTTTACTGTATTTTTTTGCCTTTTATGAATGTGTTAATCAATGCCTTCCTATGGCCTACGGTAATAAAGGCAAATTCAGTATTTTATATATATATATATTATTAATGTATATATTTTTTATTATATTATTTTCATTTATTTTTTGGGGGACACCTACATGGGTCCTAAAATTCAAATAGCTAACTGATCCATGGTATGACCATCTTAAAACAATTCCATATTGTTCTATATCTTAGCTTAGTCCCCCCGTCACAAAAGGGGTGGCTCCTTGTAATATGCTCTCACATTCAATGTACTTTTTTACAACCTGAAAATTGAGACACTATCAAGTTTCAGGTATGACCCAGATGCAGACATTGTCGAAGAAACAAAAGTAGATTTTTAATACAGGGGCAGGCAAACAACAGTTCAAAGGTAGGCAGGAGTCAATAATCCAGAGAGGGTGCAAAGGGTCCAGAATGGGAAGAGCGGGGGCTGATGACCCAGGGAACACTAAAAGGGCGAGAGACCCGTGGCAAAGCAAGGAAGGGTGTTGCGGGTGTATTCGACCAACACTATTTGCTGGTTCAAGGTGTTGGGGTTGGTGGAGACCAGGCAGTGACGAGGTGTCTCCAGGTCTTGGTTGGCTCACTCCGACTGGCCATTGGACTGGGGGTGGAACCCGGAGGACAGGCTGGCTGACGACCCAATGATTGTGCAGAACTCCTTCCAGAACCAGGACGAGATCTGAGGACCCCGGTCGGAGACCATGTCCACTGGGAGTCCATGGATCCGGAAGGAGTGCTACACATTGAGCTGAGCCGTCTCTTTGGCAGAGGGTAGCTTGGGGAGAGGAATGAAATGGGCGGCTTTGGAAAACCGGTCTACTACTGTCAGGATGGTGGTGTTGCCATCAGACGAGGGGAGACCCGTGACAATGTCCAGGGATATGTGAGACCAGCCAGAGCTTGCCGAGGAGTCTTGTTCTGCGCACAGATTGTGCATGCGGCAACGAACACGGAGGAGTCAGGAACCATGATAGGCCACCAAAAGTCACACAAAGGCCAGGATCCGACGGGAGCCTGGGTGGCAGGTGTAACCTGGACATCCCTTCCTCCACAAGTATAATCTCATCAACTCCTCCCATTCATGAATGGAGCATTTGTCTGTACCATCTCCTCTATATGTAGGTTCCTTTATGTCTGATTGCATGATGAACTTAACTTTACTGAGGTCTACATATCCTAATGACTCTGAATGATGATCCCTTATCTTCTCTGTACTTACTGGTGGCTCATAAATACTGGACCTGCCACTCTGTAGTTCTTCTCTAATGGAGCTCCCTATTTCCCGGGGCTAACTGAGTGGCCAGCTCAGCTAGACCATCTACAGGGGCATTTGTATTAACACTAGATGAAGGGCTTTCATCCAATTATTTTGTGGAGTAAAACATGGGGGAACCTACTGCACCTACACGCTTTACAGGGGTTTGATCAGAGTATGAGAAAAACCTCCCCTTCTTAGCAGTAAATTTGGGTTTATCATCACCATTATAAGATGCCATGCCACTAAACCACTAATGTTATGTTCAAATGTCTTTTGATGAACACACCTCTATGTTAGTTAACCATAAACAGCGCTCTCAATACATCGTTTTCAGAAAAAAAAATTAACAGGAAAGAAAATAATGCAGTTCCGCTTTTTGCCACAATGCGGCAAGAGTACCTCAATGATGTAAGTAGTCTCTAGAGCAGCAGCGCTGCGGTGATTGAGCTGACGTTGACCAACGATGAATCCGGGTCTAGAAGGCACCAATGTAACCGGTGCTGTACTGCACCGCGTTAACTCTGCGTTGTGTGTGGTTGATTGAGACTATAGACTTGGATTTTGGAATGATTTCTGAATACAAAAATTAGTACAGCCTATCCGTATTATGCATCAACACATAACATATATTTTAATAACAAATCAATATGCCATATTAATATATGAACCTGATGAAATTCACAAAGTACTTTAAAAACAGGCAAGCACAAAGACAGGTGAAACAGATCAGGGTGTGACACTAGGAGGCTCATGGTTCTCACCCCCTTCCATAGATGTACACAGTAATCATGATAACTTCCAGAGGACGTCCTTCAACCTATCAGAGCTCTTGCAGTATGAACTGACATGTTGTCCACCCAATCGAAGGATCAGATTAATCTAGTACTGTAAGCATAAATTACAGCTAGCTAGCACTGCAGTGCATAAAATGTGGTGAGTAGTTGACTCACAGAGAGAGAAAGACAACACTTTTGAAAAAATGCGAGAGAGAGAGCTAGCTAGCTAGATTTCGTAGTACATTTTTTGTTCCCTTTCACTAACTTAACTAGCATCGAATGCAGTTAGCTAGTTTAGCCTACTCAAACACCTGGCTCAAACAGAGAGGGATGCTATGTTAGCCAGCTGGATATGCCTATCCAACCCTGGAACTCAACCCAATGTAATCTTTTGGTTTTATTCATTTATTACCACCGGGGCCCGCCTGTGTAACTGATCAACTGCTTGCTGCTGACTGTACACTCTACTGCATGATTGTAGCAGGTTTACTAACGCTGTCACGATCTTCCTGAGTGACGGACCAAGTCGCAGCAAGGTATCCAGTATACATTCTTTATTAGATAACGTAACTGGCAAAACAATAAACAAAACGACCGACGATCGTAACGTTGACCATAACAAGTAAAAACCAACAAAGCTATGCACAAACAATAACCCACAAACCCCTAGTGAAAACTACAAACATATATATGGTTCCCAATTAGAGGTAATGACACTCAGCTGCCTCTAATTGGGAACCATTACCCCAACATAGAAATAGATAACCTAGAACAGAAAAAACCCTACACCAAAACAAATGCGTTAGTTAGAGCATCTAGGTTGATTATGAAGTGAGCATTATTTAGGCTGTGTGCGGTTTGGCTTGGAAGTTTTTTTCGCCTGGTCACAAACAGCTGATGTGTTGTGCACTGAAGTCCACAAGCGAAGGGAAAATGTGAGAGGAGTAGAGCGCGTAGATAGATGCGAGAAGGAATTATATATACAACGAGCTGTTGTATGTTGCTGCTATGAACGTGAACTGTGATCAGGGGTGTATATATTGCGCCGATTCTGTTGAAAAACTTTTCTTAAATGGAATGAACCGGCGACAAACATACCTGAATTTGTTCAATAGAAACTCTTGTTTGCAACTGTTGGACTAATGATTACACTCTAAATCAGCTAGATGCAGGCAAGAGTGTGGTATTCACTGTGTCACTGTCTGTCACCTTGATTACTCAATTCTCTCGACGTTGTAAATGTTCATTCATTGGCTATGTTGTAGCAACCTCATGATGGGTACAGGGAAAATTCGAGCATCATGTAGTAGGCTCAGCCTATTGATGTTACATTGAGCTGGGTGAATGGAACATGAATGACAGTCATCCAATATGTTGTCATAGAAATGAGGCCATGTTCCTTAAAAAAAGTATCATCCTCCCTCATCTTAAACAGCACCGTCACTGCTCTCATCACATTGTTTTGTATTTTCTTATGTGCTAATTAGTTAATAAATACATATATATATATATTTTTTTTTTTACTGTAGACAGAATCTATATCTGTAGCCTACCTCCAAGCCATACACAATGAATAAGAAAACGGTAGGGTAACATTTCGCTCCATATCACCTCCTCATGGTGCTGGACCTAAAGGAATAAAAGTTAGCATTGTATATAATACTTTTAATGTCTAAAAGCCAAATCACTTACTTGCGTAGTTTGACAATTCTTTCTCTTTCTTGTCAGATAACCACCCTCCTTCAGAGACTAAGGGCATTAACGTATAAAGGAAATACATTTCCCATTTCACATCTAACGTGACTTCTTTATTTTTGCCATCAGGACTTCCCATATTTTGTCTCTGACTGATGGTGGGGTGAGTTAACGCTTCCTTTGAGTATTAACCGGCCTCCACTCATTACCCTGGCCTGAACCTTAGACACTGTCATTAGCCGGCTACCACCCTGCACCTTAGAGACTGCCCTATGTATAATGCCTTCAGAAACTATTAACACAACAAGTACTGTGGAATAAGGGGAATGAATACTTTCTGAAGGTAACAGTGTCTCACACCCGAGACACTGTGGCTTGTAGGCATCTCCAGGTCTCGCACCCACTGTGAAATTTGGTGGAGGATTGGAGACGATCTGTGGGTGCTTCAGCAAGGCTGGAATCGGGCAGATTTGTCTTTGTGAAGGACGCATGAATCAAGCCACGTACAAGGTTGTCCTGGAAGAAAACTTGCTTCCTTCTGCTCGGACAATGTTCCCCAACTCTGAGGATTGTTTTATCCGGCAAGACAATGCTCTATGCCACACAGCCAGGTCAATCAAGGTGTGGATGGAGGACCACCAGATCAAGACCCTGTCATGGCCAGCCCAATCTCCAGACCTGAACCCCATTGAAAACCTCTGTAATGTGATCAAGAGGAAGATGGATGGTCACAAGCCATCAAACAAAGCCGAGCTGCTTGAATTTTTGCGCTAGGAGTGGCATAAAGTCACCCAACATCCATGTGAAAGACTGGTGGAGAGCATGCCAAGACCCATGAAAGCTGTAATTGAAAATCAGTATTGTGTTGTTTAAAAATGAAAATGAACTTATTTTCTTTGCATTAATCGAGGTCTGACAACACTGCATCTTTTTTGTTATTTTGACCAGGTCATTTTCTGCAAATACATGCTCTAAATGACAATATTTTTATTTGGAATTTGGGAGAAATGTCAGTAGTTTATAGAATAAAACAAAAATACAATTTTACCCAAACACATACCTATAAATAGTAAAACCAGAGAAACTGATAATTTTTTCCAGGGCTGTATATTTATATTCTGGACTCTGGTCTGGAAGCTAATTTCCTGCAATTCTATCCATTTATGATAAGGTGTTGAACTATGTATTTAAATATTGTATTCTCGATATAGCTCAATCTATTATTACTACTACTGTACATTGCGCTTTAGTCAGGCTGTTTATACCGCAGCACATTTATATACTGGATTCTTGACATAGCACACTCTAATATATCTTCTGCTGTACAAATCATTCTTAGTATATCTTGTGTTACATCATCTGGTGTATATACGCATGGATTGCATATGGATTACTATGTTGTTAATTGGATTCTGACTATTCTTGATTATTCTTTTTTTTTTCCTTTTTTACTTTTTGATGATTTGTTTACTTGTTTGACATTTTATTGTTGTTAGGGGCTAGGTAACATAAGCACTTCACTGTAGACTGCTATTAAATCTGCAAAACTATGTATGTGACCAATAAACTTTGACCAGACTCACTGAAGCCCTCTACTGCACTGCCATAGACACAGAGGGACATGGATGCTCCAGAGAATGGACAATTCACAGTAGATTATAAGGACCAAGCCTTTACAACTTATATTACCCAGCTTCTCCTTTAGCCAGGTAGAGTCAATTAACAAGCACTTCCTATAACTGGATACACACATTAATGTTCGTCACTAGTTTTGGTTGTCATGACAAGTTAACAAGGGCATTTCCTGAAGATTAGAATAATTTAGTAGCTTCTCTGTTTCTCACCTTCTCAATTATGTAGGTAGGAGAACACATCATGCCCACAATTCAAAACACTGAATCCATTTATACATTTTTATGCCTTTCAAAAATGTTTTGTGAAACAAACTTTTTTTTATTTATTCAGATTTGATAATACAGAACTACAATCAAAACATAATAAAAATTCATAATTGTCTGTATTTTGATTTGTATGCCTGTTACTGGTATGTTCTTATAGAGAGGGTCAAGAAACCTAAAGCTACAGTATATTGACAAAATCAGTATTGTGAAATAGCTCAAACCGTATGGAAATAAACAGCCGTTGAACATCTCAATAAATGAAAGAACAGCCCCAAGTGGAGTATGTCACGTCCTGGCCATAGATAGCCCTTTTGGCTGCTCTATGGTGGTTTAGTTTTTTTGTTCTATGTTTTTATTTCTAGGTTTGGTTTGTGGATGGTTCCCAATTAGAGAATGCTGAGTGTCGTTACCTCTAATTGGGGACCATATATATGTTTGTTCTTTTCCCCCCCACTTGCGGTGTGGGTCATTGTTTAGGTGTGAGTGCCTGTATGTGCTACACCTTCATTACGGTCAGTTAGTGCTTTATTTTTGTATCGAGTTAACCAAATAAATATGTTTAACTGCACCCGGCACGCTGCGCTTTGGTCCGTCTCTGAAGATCGTGACAGAGTAACTGAAAGCTTCACACTCGTATTCTATCCTCAGATTACCCTAAAGACACAATTTCAACAGACAGCTGGGGAAGTGTGAAAACAAGCTATTGTTAAATACTGATTATTTTATTGTGCATATTTAACATTTAGTAAAAACTCACCTAAGCCATAGATAATAAGAATGTACCATATTCTTTTGTCATTAGAACCATAAAGCTACATCAAGCTAACAAATATAAGCAGTCAGCTGTTCTGCTACATTGGGTTAAAATGTTAATATTTTACTGGAACCTTTGAGAGACTGAGTACCATTGGCTCTGAGCCAGCTGACTTCCACATGGTTCCTGTTGTGTTCACACGTTACCATAGAGTGCATCGTCTCCACCAACACACTCGTATGGGTCGCCAACCTCTTCAGCCTACAGGAAACCAGATCAGAGAGATCATCAACAACACCTCTATTGTTTTTTATATCCTTTTTATTTAGAGCAAACTTTTCTCAGATCTCTACAGCAGCTGTAAATGTCTACAGTAGAAGCACAGTACATACCTCCATGTTGCCATGTAGGTGATTGTTGATGTAGTAGTTTGGGTGGATTTCTCTGCTGGTGTCTTTCTGCTGTTTCCTGTGGATAGAGTTAGGGCCCCTCTCAGATGCATTCTCTTCATTTGATAAGACACAACAAGAGTGAATGTAGGCTAATGGGCTTTAGCAACTCATCAGGGTGTATACATTATGATCACAGAACAGCCTGTAGAAAAATACCTTGATGTTGAGGGATCTGAGGAAGCACACTTGGATGCATCAATGTCCTGCTTACTGGTTACTGGCTGGTTACTATGACTCCTCTTACTGATGAGAAAAATAATACCAATTTATACAAACAGAACAAAACAGCTAAAAACAAACACAAATGTATGTAGCTCCCTCCAAAAAGAAAAAAAGAGTAACTTACCCCTTCCTGTTCAATAGGCAAGCTAACATGGGAACTAGTATTACTACCACCACTAATGCAGCAATACCAATTGAAAAGTACAGCATCAACATCTTATCTGTCCAAAAACAAAATAAAAATGACTAATGTACAAATAATATCCTTTATGATAATTTAGTATGTAATACTTTATTTATGATACACTTCCCCAACAGTTTCCCTTACCATTTTTGGACACAGTGAAGGACAAGGTGATATTGCCCTGTGTGTTGCTGGCATGGCAGTGGACGGTCTCTGAGAAGCCTAGTGCCCTCTGTAGGGTCACCATGGTAACTGACCCATGCATCTCCACCCGGGTACTGGGTAGGTGTCCTGCTGGAAGAGACCACTCCACAGTGCTGGGGGGCTCCGAATCCACAATGCACAGACAGGTTACCATGGAGATGTCTGAAGTGCAGGCGGAGCCCACTTTGATCTCAGGGGGGTCTGTGATGAGAATGATAAACAGTTTGGTTTTAACTGAACATGTAGTGCTACATCCTGAAGAGTATTGTCTTAATATTATATACACAGAAAGAATATGCCCCTTAGTGACAGAATGGTGGCATCTACTTACACTCTACATTGAGCTTCAGTGGGTTGGAGGGGACTTGTCCTTCTGTATTGATGGCAGTGCAGTAGAGGGCTTCAGTGAGTCTGGTCACATTCTCCAGTGTGAGTGTTGGTCCTGTGGTGGGCAGAGGTCCTCTGCTGTTGTACCAGCGGTAGCTGTGGGCAGCAGGGTTACTGTCACTGGAGCATCTCAGCTCTACAGAGTCTCCCTCCTTCACACTGGACACTCCCTCAACCTTCACATCCACTGGGGCATCTATGATTAACATAATTAGTCATAATGAACTATGTAATAAACATCTTAGGAGAAATTCAGTGGATCAATCACATGCTTTCAATGTATTTAGATTTCAAAAGATAAGTTTGCTACATCCAGGCTTTGGCCAAAGTTAATGTTTTCTTTTTCAAATAGGTTTAATTGTAGTTTCACTTTTGTCATATGTGCAGAAGTATTCTGTTTTCACAGAAGTGAAAGTATAATTCTACCAAACACACAGATGTGGTCCACTTACATCTGAAATTGAGAGTTTCCGACTTGTTCACTGTCTTCCCTCCCCTGTATGCTGCTGTGCAGACCAGAGACTGGTTGTGATCAGTGATGCTGATGGTAAAGTTCAGGGATGACGTCACTTCCCACTGGCTGACGGTCAGCTGCTGTGATTGGACACTGGGTATTCCGGAGTGGCTCCAGGTGAGGAGAGGGGAATCAGATGGGCAGGAGTGAGACACAGAGCAGGTGGCAGAAACCACTTCCCCCACCTTCACCTCCTCCCTCACTGACAGAGAGGGGGGGTCTGGAGAGCCTGAAATCAGCAAAGAGAAGAGAACAGTTATTGCAGTTATTTTGAGGTGTGCCTCGCCCAGTTCTTGGGTCTGTCCTTTCAGCACTATAATTTAAATCAACAAGAAGCTATAGCTATCATTAGGGTAAATAATGGGATACTATAATACAACAATTGAAATTCTCCTTGTCAATTCTTCCCTTGGGAACTTACTGCTCACTGCAATGGAGACTGTGTCATCTTTGTATAAATACTTGTCATGGTCTTTGATTTCAATCCTGAAATGGAAGGGTCCTTTGTCACTGCAATGGAGGGGATCGATTCTGAGAGAGCAGTTCTTCTGCCGGGGGTCTCCCACCAGCTCTGTACGACCCCTGTAGTCTTGAATGATGTTGGAGCTGACTGGGTGGTATATAACCTCATTTTTGTCATTAAACCAGATGCTAATGAATTCAGAGGGCTTTGTCTTTGGTTCTGGATAGTTGAATGAGCAGGGAATCACGATGTGCGAGCCCTGCATGCCGGAGACTGAGCTGGGCACCTCAGCAGTCCATGACGAGGCATCAACTCCCATCACTCAAATAGCAGTGGGGAAAAATTTTGTAAGAGGTGTTGGACAGTTAGACATTCAACTGACCACACTGGTTAGTTTGAACAAATTCTAACAAATTCAAATGATTTACTATTAACAGTATATAAACCATACCTCCAAGCCAAAAGCAGTGAGTAAGAAAATGGCACAATAATTGTTCAATTCCCATCCTTTCCTCTCAGTGCTGGACCTGCAGGAAAAAGGGAGAAGTTACTCTCCATATAATATTTAATGTTACAAATGAGACTTTCAATGTCCAATTACTTGCTTACTATTATCTATCTTGCTGTACTCTGATAACCATCCTTCTTCAGAGACTAAGGGCATTGACATATAAAGGAAATATTACCATCCTGCTCACACTATCCATTTCACATCTAACGTGATTTCTTTTTTTTTGGACTTCACTTATTGTGTCTCTGACTGAAGTTAGCTCTTCCCTTGAGGGTTAACCCCATAAAGTGTAATGTCTTTGAGAATATTTATTTACTATGTTTTCCACATTGCCAAACTCAAAGGTTTTCAGAAGCTAAAGGTGAAATCTCTTGAAATTAGCATAAAATCTTATGACTGTTTCTTTACCTTTCCCCATGTTAACTTTAGTCAGGGCTGTTACTCAAACTCAGTACCCCTAAAACCACATGATCAAATCAAGCTTTTTGTCATATGCATTGCAATTCACAATTTCCTTCAAACAATGTACTTGTGATCAAGTCTTTCACATCCTGTGGTGTATCATGATCTGTGCCGTAATTCGAGTACATATTTCACAAATCTGACGCTTGGCATTGATAAAGTTCATTAGTCACTCGCAATTCTAAATATAGTAACCATGGCTGTAGCTACATACACGTAAGAGGACACAGAGGTTCGGACCTCTGTAATTGTTTCAGTCGGGTCTCAACTTACTGTTGAAAGTTAGAATATAAAAAGCAGTTTTCCTCTTTTTATATGTTACTCACTGTCACTCAATTAGCCCATGTCAGTATTTTTTCAAAGATTGGTTAATTAGTCTAGTCAGCTATCTAAACTTGTTGTAATAATGGCTAAATTACCGACCGGGCACGCAGGGGCAATATTGATTTTGTTAGATACTCTCACCCGGATACCATAGGTACTGGCAAAATGTGTACACTTGCAGGAAATTAGCTGTACAACTGAATCACAACAGATTCCTAACAGATCCCTCTGTGTGTTTTAAATTATAGTTTTTAATCCCGGTGCTAAATTAATGTGAGTTAATGTGTAGCGTCTATTCGTATAGTTAATTGGCTATGTGTTTGTAGATCGACTTGAGGTGAATGAACCTACAGCAATCACAGTGGTAATGGATGGGGTCATTTTTATTTGTTTCAGCTGTTCTCCAAATAGCATTTTAGAAATGTATTTTATTTTATAGAAATGCAGTAAATGAGTAAACCCCCCTGTGTTGCACATCTCTCCCTTGTGTTGTTGTGTTAAATTATTTAGTTTTAACGAACAGGGATACCTACTTCGTAAGCACCACGACCAGCTGGCGCAACTGGGGACGGCTATGGAAGAGGTTCTGCGCAGTTTTCAACGTCTCGAACATGCCCGACTAGCGGAGGATAGTCTGCCACCAGTCAACCCAGCGAGCCAGCACATCAGTCCACCTGGGTCAGCGATGCCAGTTTGTCCCTCCCGGATAAAAATTATGGAACCCCATCTAAATGCCGTGGATTCCTACTCCCGTGCTCCCTCTATTTTGCGCATCAGATGGGAACCCCAACCACCGAGAGGTCCAAGGTTGCCATGTTTTTTTCTCTGCTGACTGGGCGGGTGTTTGAGTGGGCTATGGCATTCTGGGAGAGACGAGGGGAGTAGCTGGCTTCGAATGAGGGGGGTTCATGGCTCTGTTCAGAGGTATTTTTGTTCAACCACCGGAGGGCAGAGAGGGGGGTGAGCGCCTACTCCAACTACAGCAGGATGACCAGACCCGCTGCCGAGTACGCGCTCATCTTCCGGACAGTAGCAGCATCCAGCAGATGGAATGAACCGGCACTCAGTACGCTATTCTGAAGAGGACTGCACGAGGAGGTCCAAACGGAACTGGCATGTCGTGACGACAGGATGTGTTTTCCTGTTCCCTCGTGTCGTAGCCTCTGTGGTCTGGGACGTAGATGTGGACATTAGCCAGGCTCTGGAGAGGGAACCCGTTCCCACTACTTGTCCTCCTGAGTGCGTCTACGTTCCCACACGGATAAGGGAGCGACTATTGACCTTGGCACACACAGTTGTTGTCGCTGGGCGTCCTGGGATCACCCGTGCTATACAATCACTCTCCGAAAAGTATTGGTTACTCGCTACGTCAACGCCTGTTCTGTGTGTGCCCAAACCAAGTCTCCCGGCACGCTCCAGCAGGGAAACTCCTTCCCCTTCCCGTGCCTCAGTGTGGACAGATTTTCCAAAATGATGCCGGCTTATTCCTCTCTCTGGTCTCCCTACCTCTCTCCAGGTCGCTGAGGCACTGTTCAAGTAGGTCTTTCAGGCACTATGGCCTTCCAGAGGACATTGTCTCCAACCGTGGCCCCCAACTCACGTCACGGGTATGGAGGGCTTTCATGGAGAAACTGGGGGACATATTCAGCAGTGAGGTACCCGTGTTCCATCCTGGTGATCGTTTCTGACTCTCCACCAGGAACCTCCCACTTCACCTTCCCTGCAAGAAGGTGAGCCCACAGTTTGTGGGGCCGTTCAAGGTTGCCCGGAGGGTCAACAAGGTGACGTATAGGTTACAGCTTCCCGTTGACTAACGTATATCACCTTCATTTCATGTCTCCCTTCTCAGGCCGGTGGTTCCTGGTCCCCTGGCTGATGCTGTCAACCACGACACCCCTCTGCCCCCCCTGGACGTCGAGGGAGATCCCGCCCATGTCATCAGATCCCTACTGGACTCCAGACATCGTAGGGGTCGGCTCCAGTACCTGGTGGACTGGGAGGGGTACGGCCCAGAGGAGCGGTGTTGGGTTCTGGTGGAGGACATTCTGGACCCAAACAACATCTGTGATTTCCATCTTCGCCAGCCCACTCCTCGTCCTTGGGGCCGTCCCTCTGGCCAGCATCGTCCTGCGTCTGGAGCTGCGTGTTGGGGGGGGGTTATGTCATGTCTACTCCTCCCCTCTGGCATTCAACATCGCTGGTTTAGTAACCAACGGTCCTCGCATTCATCATTATGCGTACCTGCACTTTATAGGCACACCTGGACTCCATCACTTCCCTAATTACCTCCCCTATTTATGTCACTCCCTTCGTTCCATTCCCCAGGCAGTATTGACTATGTGTTTCATGTCTGTACTCTACTTGTGTATCTTGTATTGTTCCATTTATTATTAAACTCACCACCTGCACTTGCTTCCCGACTCCCAGCATCCACATTACAATATACAATATAGAAATGTCCTTGTTTTTGAAAGAAAAGCTAATTTTTTGTCCATTAAATTAACATCAAATAGATCAGAAATACATTGTAGACATTGTTAATGTTGTAAATGACTATTGTAGCTGTAAACTGCAGATTTTCTATGAAATATCTACATAGGCGTACAGAGGCCCATTATCAGCAACCATCACTCCTGAGTTCCAATGGCACGTTGTGTTAGCTAATCCAAGTTTATCATTTTCATTTTAAAAGGCTAATTGATCATTAGAAAACCCTTTTGCAATTATGTTAGCACAGCTGAAAACTGTTGTTCTGATTAAAGAAACAATAAAACTGGCCTTCTTTAGACTAGTTGAGTATCTGGAGCATCAGCATTTGTGGGTTAGATTACAGGCTCAAATTGGCCAGAAACAAAGAACCTTCTTCTGAAACTCGTCAGTCTATTCTTGTTCTGAGAATTGAAGGCTATTCCATGCGAGAAATTGCCAAGAAACTGAAGATCTCGTACAACGCTGTGTTCTACTCCCTTCACAGAACAGAGCAAACTGTCTCTAACCAGATTAGAAAGACGAGTGGGAGGCCTCGATGCGCAACTGAGCAAGAGGACAAGTACATTAGTGTCTAGTTTGAGAAACAGACACCTCACAAGTCCATTAAATAGTACCCGCAAAAGACCAGTCTCAACGTCAACAGTGAAGAGGCGACTCCGGGATGCTGGCCTTCTAAACAGCATGGCAAAGAAAAAGACTGGCCAATAAAAAGAAAAGATTAAGATTGGCAAAAGAACCCAGACACTGGACAAATATTTGGCTTTTTCTTTGGAACTCTGCCTAGAAGGCCAGCATCCCGGAGGCGCCTCTTCACCCCCACCTACAGGGGTCCTAAAATTCAAATAGCTAACTAATCCATGGTATGATCATCGAGTGGCGCAGTGGTCTAAGACACTGCATCTCAGTGCTAGATGCTTCACTACAGACACCCTGGTTCGAATCCAGGCTGTATCACAACCGGCCGTGATTGGGAGTCCCATAGGGCAATGCGCAATTGGCCCAGCGTTGTCTGGGATTGGCCGTCAATTAAATAATGAGGTTAATCTAGGCTAAAACAAAATATGGGAGCAAATACATTGAAGCAGCATATCAAATTAGGATAATGTTGTTGGTTACTCTGGCCAGTATAAGAATATTTACCAGGGCATATTATTTAATTCTAAATCAGATTATTTCACATGGAGATGTAGGCCCAAAAGCTAGCTACAAAGCCTAGCTAGCTTGCAGTGTTTAGCCAACTTGCAAGGGGAGACAAGACAAGAGACTCAAGACAACATTTTTACTACATTGTGAGGAGCTAGTAACATAAGCATTTCGCTGCACCCGCTATAACATCTGCTAAACTGTGTACGTGACCAATAATTTTTTCTACGGCTGGCCATGCTTTCCACCTGGCTACCCCTACCCTGGTCAACAGCCCTGCACCCCCCACAGCAACTCGCCCTAGCCTCCCTCATTTCTCCTTCTCCCAAAACAAGTTAGCTGATGTTCTGAAAGAGCTGCAAAATCTTGCAACCCCAATTACTAGCCTGTTCAACCTCTCTTTCGTGTCGTCTGAGATTCCCAAAGATTGGAAAGCAGCTGCGGTCATCCCCCTCTTCAAAGGGGGAGACACTCTTGACCCAAACTGCTACAGACCTATATCTATCCTACCCTGCCTTTCTAAGGTCTTCAAAAGCCAAGTTAACAAACAGATTACCGACCAATTTGAATCCCACGGTACCTTCTCCGCTATGCAATCTGGTTTCAGAGCTGGTCATGGGTGCACCTCGGCAACGCTCAAGGTCCTAAACGATATCATAACCACCATCGATAAGAGACAATACTGTGCAGCCGTATTCATTGACCTGGCCAAGGCTTTCAACTCTGTCAATCACCACATCCTTATCGGCAGACGCAACAGCCTTGGTTTCTCAAATGATTGCCTCGCCTGGTTCACCAACTACTTCTCCGATAGAGTTCAGTGTGTCAAATCGGAGGGCCTGTTGTCCGGGCCTCTGGCAGTCTCTATGGGGGTGCCACAGGGTTCAATTCTCAACTTGCCTACCTGGTTAAAGAAAGGTGAAATAAATAAAAATGACCTTTGATTGATTTAACCCCCTAAAGTGTAATGTCTTTTACAATATATGTATTTTGACTTTGATTTCCACATTGCCAAACTGACTTTCAGAAGCTAAGGGTGAAATCTCTTGAAATTAGTATTACATCATAAAATTATATCCTGTCCCATTCCAACATTTTCACTTTAGTCAGGGCTATTACTCACACTCAGTTAGTATGACTAACAGCACATGATTAAATCAAACTGTTTATCATATGCATTGCAATTCACAATTTCATTCAAACAATGTACTTGTGATCAAGTCTTTCACATTCTGTATCATGATCTGTGCTGTGACCATAGAATTGGGAATAGAATACTAGAATGGACATGAAAGGTCTTATAAAAGGTCAACCATTTTGGTCAGGGAGTTGGTCAACTGTAGTCAGTGTGCTGTTATAACTATTCCACTTACACTAGCCAGCCAGTTTAAGTGGAATGGTTAAATTTTTTGTTTTATTATCTGCCAACATTCCATTCACACAATGCAGTCAATCCACAGCCATATACTGGCTGAAATCAGTTGATGATAAGACTTAAACAAGTGGTAAATGCAACAAGTACTGACATAATATCATATAATAACACACAGCCTTCTAAGAAAACAAACATTGAGACCTTGATGGTCTATTTACATATATTTAAGAGGCTATTTATACAGAAAAGGTGTATAAAACCTATATATACTGTATTTATAATTATATGACAATATTGAAGGTTAACAATAACTCTGTTACACAATTTCTGATATATTACATGCCTTACTTCTATCCTTACTTCTATTTTTGTCGCACTGCTTTGCTTTATCTTGGCTAGGTCACAGTTGCAAATGAGATCTTGCTCTCAACTGGCCTACCTGGTTAAATAAAGGTGAAATAAAAATGTATTAAATACAAATTTGTCACGCCTAATTCTAAATACAGTAACAGTTCCAAGCAACAAAACAAACTGCATACAGAATATCCTAAACTAACATGTTCTTTACCTTGTAAATGTCCGGTCTTCAAGTAGATGTGTGTATGGTGAGAAAGTGTTGTTTGTCATGTATAGCTTTTCGAATCAAGTTGAGCAGTGACTCAATCAGGAAGTAACAAGAGGTCTAATTGTAGGATCTCATACAATTGTAGGACCTCATACATAGATAGCGGTTATAGCGCCTGAATGCATCGACTAAAACATGCAAATTAAGATGATAAAGTGTCAAATGTTACAGTGAGTAATTAACAGATAACAAGCAAAGAACATGCTGAAGACAAATGCTGAAGCAGTGTTATTCTATTCCTGAGTGTACCTGACCCTTCGAAAGCTTTCAATATCAAAACCCCTATGGGTGTCCTATTTTCATTGTTTAGTGGCTACTGTATGTGTTGCATGTAGTAGCCTACACAGGATGTCTTCATTATTCTATGTGTTCTTGGGGAATGAGAGAGTACACTCTATGGAGAGAACAGTAGAGAATCAGACCAAAGGCCTTGTGTAGGTCTACACCCCTTGCTCCCTCTCATGGTCTGTCTATGTAACATATCTGATTTTTTCATATTCACTTCCCCACTTCCTGTATATTCACTTCCCAACAAGTATAACTGTATAGCCATTCATATCAGGTTCATTCTGATTCACCTAAGCCATAGATAAAAACAAAAGCCTTGTAAAAGCCATAACACAAGCCACAACACAAATAAGAATGTACTATATTCTTTAGCCATAAGAACAATAAAGCTAACAAATAAGCAGTCAGCTGCTGTGCTACACTGGGTTAAAATGTAAATATTTTACTGGAGCCTTTTGACAGACTGAGTACAATGGCCTCTAAGCCAGCTGACTTCATCATGCGTCCTGTTGTGTTCAAATGTTACCATAGACTGCATCGTCTCCACCATCACATTCGTATATGACGCAATCCTCTTCAGCCTACAGGAAACCAGATCAGAGAGATCATCATCATCAACAACACCTCTATTGTTATCTTAATCCTTCGTATTTAGAGCAAAGTTCTTCTCAGATCTCTACAGCAGCTGTTAACATATGTAGTAGACTTACAGTCAAGATGTGAATTACGGGGGAGCCAGGGGGGGCTCAGCTCCCCTGAATGAAACATTAGCTCCCCTAAATGCAACAAAAGTCCAACTTTGAGGGGGTCTCTAATAAATGCTAATTTAACCATTCTCCTATTTGTTTGAAATGTAGTGATAAGTATGTTTTACGGTGGTAAATATGGAAATAAAAGCTTCCAAATGAAACAAACATCCCCACCTCTCTGTCTGCTACTATAGGCACTACCACCCAGTAGTGCTACATTTTGGCTTAAGCTGAGATTTTCCTTTGTTTTTCTTAATTTTCACAATGTCTTTGCCATGTGTCCTTGATAAAAATAGCCGTTATTCCAATGCATTAGGTTTATCCGTTGATTTATCATTGTTTGCTTTTGTCAGTCAGCTGTTTACAGCACTCATTGCTTTGTTTTTCAGGTGTGCACTGGTTTATTATTATAATTTTTTTGTATATATGTTTTTATATATTTTTCATATTTATTTTTTATTAAACCGTAACATACAAAACATAATCAGAAGAGCCAGAGGGATTCCACAAAGAAATAAGAGAAGAGAAGATTAGAATAATACAAATCCACATTATATCAATTGAAATACAGTCATTTTTTTACATTTTGTTTTGTGTATGTTTGAATGACTAAATAGTTTTCCAATCAGTTAAAAAAAAATCTGAAAAGGGCCTTTTTCTTCATAAATTTTGATTTGTGTATAGATGCGCGCTGGTACTGGTGTTCTATGTGCCATCTGTGGACAGAAGTAGTATACCATTTATTTATCTTTATTATTTTCTATCAATATTGTTTTGTTTCCTGGATCAGCTGATGATGGCTGACAATATCACTAGACAACTAGCCTACAGTTAGACACCAATGCGCATCAAATCCATCCAACAAGTAGGCTATACTTTAATGGCAGTAGGCCTATAAGGTGACTCAGTTAGAAGAGGTTAACGTTCGGTTAGAAGCATTCGATTTTGCAATGGCATAGGACAAACATTATTTTGGATTTGTGTGCCTTTAAAGTGTTTTCACGGCGAAACATAATGAAATGTTATGAAGGTATAGTTTAACTTACAGTGCATTTTCCGAGATCTCCAAGATCCATGATTCGCACAGGGTTTAAGTTCAATGTTCTAATTCAAACTGTCAATCTCCCTCGGCCTGGGGCTCCATGCAAGACCTCACCTCGTGGAGTTGCAATGATCATGAGAACGGTGAGGAATCAGCCCAGAACTACACGGGAGGATCTTGTCAATGATCTCGCAGCTGGGGCCATAGTCACCAAGAAAACAATTGGTAACACACTACGCCGTGAAGGACTGAAATCCTGCAGCGCCCGCAAGGTCCCCCTGCTCAAGAAAGCACATATACATGCCCGTCTGAAGTTTGCCAATGAACATCTGAATGATTCAGAGGACAACTGGGTGAAAGTGTTGTGGTCAGATGAGACCAAAATGGAGCTCTTTGACATCAACTCAACTCGCCGTGTTTGGAGGAGGAATGCTGCTTATGACCCCAAGAACACCATCCTTACCATCAAACATGGAGGTGGAAACATTATGCTTTGGGGGTGTTTTTCTGCTAAGGGGACAGGACAACTTCACCATATCAAAGGGACGATTGTCGGGGCCATGTACCATCAAATCTTGGGTGAGAACCTCCTTCCCTCAGCCAGGCTATTGGAAATGGGTCGTGGATGGGTATTCCAGCATGACAATGACCCAAAACACACGGCCAAGGCAACAAAAGAGTGACTCAAGAAGAAGCACATTCAGGTCCTGGAGTGGCCTAGCCAGTCTCCAGACCTTAATCCCATAGAAAATCTGTGGAGGGAGCTGAAGGTTCGAGTTGCCAAACGTCAGCCTCGAAACCTTAATGACTTGGAGAAGATCTGCAAAGAGGAATGGGACAAAGTCCTTCCTGAGATGTGTGAAAACCTGGTGGCCAACTACAAGAAACGTCTGACCTCTGTGATTGCCAACAAGGGTTTTGCCACCAAGTACTAAGTCATGTTTTGCAGAGGGGGTCAAATACTTATTTCCCTCATTAAAATGCAAATCAATTTATAACATTTTTCACAATGCGTTTTTTTCTGGATTTTTTTGTTGTTATTCTGTCTCTCACCGTTCAAATAAACCTACCATTAAAATTATAGACTGATAATTCCTTTGTCACTGCGCAAACGTACAAAATCAGCAGGGGATCAAATACTTTTTTCCCTCACTGTAGTAGCCTAAACCTATCGATGTTACATTGAGCTGGGTGAATGGAATATGAATGACAGTCACCCAATATGCTGTAATAGAAATAAGACCATGCTTTAAAAAAAAAAATAAAACAATCATCCTTCCCCATCTTAAACGGCACTGTCCGCAACTGATGTTAGGGTGACCATCTCGTTTTTCAATTAATGTAGGCCTTATCAATGGCAATCGCTGAATGTCATTGGCATAACTTTTTGGTGTTTTGTAAGAGATGTATATTTCCATTAATCAAATGGGGCGATTAGAGACTACAGTTTGGATGCTATAATTATTTTGGAGTAAACCAACATGCAGAGGTAGCTTACTTTTTGAAGTGATTTGTTTGACAGTCAGATTAAAATATAATTGTTTGTTTTCATGCCACATTGAAAGGTAATACATGTTTACTGTTTAAATTACGTCTTTATTTTTTATTGAAAAAATGTGTGCACGGGCAAGCGAGTGCACTCAATAGAGACCCCCTGAATGTCATGGTGTAATTCACACTCAGGCTACAGTACATACAGTACCTCCATGTTGCAATATAGCTGATCGTTGGTGTAGTAGTTTCCGTGGATTGCACTGCTGGTGCCTTTCTGCTCTTTCCTGTGGATAGAGTTAAGGCCACTCTCAGATTCATTCTGTTCATTTGATAAGACACAGCAAGATTGAATGTAGGCTAATGGGCTTTAGCAACTCAGCAAGGATTGTAGGTTAAGATGACAGACAGAACAGCCTGTAGAAAAATACCTTAATGGTGAGGGATCTGAGGAAGCACACTTGGCTGCATCCATGTCCTGCTTACTGGTTACTGGTTGGTCACTATGACTTCTTCCACTGATGAGAAAAATGGCAAGTTATCAAAACAGAACAAAACAGCTATACAAAAAAATCTACTTAACTCCTTCCAAAAATAAGTAAAATAGTAACTTACCCCTTCCTGTTCAGTAGGCAAGCTGACATGGGAATTAGTATTACTACAGCCACAAATGCAGCAATACCAATTGAAACGTACAGCATCAACATCTTATCTGTCCAAAAACAAATAAATATGATGTATTAAATGTACCCATACTATTCCTTATGAAATAAATAATTATTTGTTTAATTAATTAATTAATGGTACACTTCACTCCACGGTTTTGCTTACCATTTGTGGGCACAGTGAAGGACAAGGTGATATTGCCCTGTGTGTTGCTGGCATGGCAGTGGACGGTCTCTGAGAAGCCTAGTGCCCTCTGTAGGGTCACCATGGTAACTGACCCATGCATCTCCACCCGGGTACTGGGCAGGTGTCCTGCTGGAAGAGACCACTCCACAGTGCTGGGGGGCTCCGAATCCACAATGCACAGACATGTTACCATAGAGATGTCTGAAGTGCAGGCAGAGCCCACTTTGATCTCAGGGGGGTCTGGGATGAGAATGATAAACAGTTTGGTTTTAACTGAACATGTAGTGCTACATCCTGAAGAGTATTGTCTTAATATTATATACACAGAAAGAATATGCCCCTTAGTGACAACATGTGGATGAATCAACTAACTCTGGATCTACTTACACTCTACGTTGAGCTTTAGTGGGCTGGAGGGGACTTGTCCTTCTGTATTGATGGCAGTGCAGTAGAGGGCTTCAGTGAGTCTGGTCACATTCTCCAGTGTGAGTGTTGGTCCTGTGGTGGTCAGAGGCTCTCTGCTGTTGTTCCAGCGGTAGCTGTGGGCAGCAGGGTTACTGTCACAGGAGCATCTCAGCTCTACAGAGTCTCCCTCCTTCACACTGGACACTCCCTCAACCTTCACATCCACTGGGGCATCTATGATTAACATCATTAGTAAGAATTCTATTACTATGTAATAAACATCTTAGGACAGATTCAGTGGATCAACTACATGATTTCAATCTATTTTAATTTCCAAGGGGAAGTATGGACAAAGTTTTATATTCACAGAAATATTCTGTTTTCACAGAAGTGAAAGTGAAAATCTTCAAAACAGTGTTGTTAACACACAGGTGTGGTCCACTTACATTTGACATTTATCGTGTTGGAGCTGCTCACTGTCTTCCCTCCCCTGTACGCTGCTGTGCAGACCAGAGGCTGGTTGTTATCAGTGATGCTGGATCTAAAGGTCAGGGTTGATGTCTCTTCCCACTGGCCGTTGGTCTGCTGCTGTGATTGGATGCTGTGGGTTCCAGAGTGGCTCCAGGTGATGAGAGGGGGATCAGATGGGCAGGAGTGAGACACAGAGCAGGAGGCAGATACCTCCTCCTCCACCTTCACCTCCTCCCTCACTGACAGAGAGGGGAGGTCTGGATAGCCTGAAATCAACAAAGAGATGACAACAGTTATAGCACTTATTCTTGAGACTGTCTTTTTTTGTACCATTACAATTATAATCAACAAGAAGCTATAGCTAATATGATAACTTTGGGGTAAATAGGATACTGTAATTAATACATTTCAAATTCTCCTTGTCAATTTTCCCCTGAGAACTTACTGCTCACTGCAATGGAGACTCTGTGATCTTTGTATGAAGCCTTGTTATATTCTTTGATTTCAATCCTGAAAGTAAAAGGTCCTTTGTCACTGGGATGGAGGGGGTCGATTCTGAGAGAACAGTTCTTCTGCCGGAGGTCTCCTACCAGCTTTGTACGACCCCTGTAGTCTGCGATTGTGCTGGAGCTGTCTGGGTGGTAGATAATCTCATACGTGTCTTTGAACCAGATGCCAATGAATTCAGAGGGCTTTATCTTTGGTTCTGGATAGTTGAATGAGCAGGGAATCACGATGCATGAGCCCTGCAGGCCGGAGACTGAACTGGGCACCTCAGCAGTCCATGACGAGGCATCAACTCCCATCACTCAAATAGCAAGAGGGGAAATGTTAGTCAGAGGTGTTGGACACATGTCAAGGAATGTGAATATAAGAATGGAATGCAGCGAGCTAGTTTAGCCTACTCAAACATCTGGCTCAAACAGAAAGGGATACCATGTTAGCTAGCTGGCTATGGCTATCCAATGCTGGAACTCTTCCAAGTCAAGGTAAGCTTTTGGTTTTATTAATTTATTGCCACCAGGGCCCGCCTGTGTAACTGATTAACTGCTTGCTGCTAACTGTACACTCTACTCCACACTGTACTCTGATGTGTTGTCCACAGTCGAAGGGAAAATGTGAGAGGAGTAGAGCGCGTAGATGGATGTGAGAAGGAATTATACATACAACGAGCTGTTTGTATGTTGCTGCTATGAACGTGAACTGTGTTTGCGTGTGATCAGGTGTCTATTCATTGCGCCGGTTCTGTTGACGGGATTAACATACCTGAATTGGTCGAATAGAAGCTCGTTGCAACTGTTGGACTAATGATTATACTCCAGATCAGCTAAATCCAGGCAAGATTGTGGTAGGTGGTATTGACTGAGTCACTGTCTGTCACCTTGATTACTCAAAATTCTGTCAACCTGTGCACCTACTTTGTCAATGTTCATTCATAGGCTAGGTTGTAGCAACCTCATAATGGGTACAGGGAAAATTTTAGCATCATGTAGTAGCCTCAACCTATCGATGTTACATTGAGCTGGGTGATTAGACTATGAATGACAGTCATCCAGTATGCTGTAATAGAAATAAGGCCATGTTCATAAACGGCACCGACTGCCACTGCTCTAATCACATTGTTTTGTATTTTCTTGTCAGCAAATTAGTAAATAAATAAATACAATATGTTTTACTGTATACAGAATCTATATTTGTAGCCTACCTCCAAACCAAATGCAATGAATAAGAAAACGCCATGGTAATTTTTCAATCCCCATCACCTCCTCTCAGTGCTGGACCTGAAGGAATAAGGAACATTTTATTATCACTAGTAAGTTAACATTGGATATGATACTTGTAATGTCTAAAATCCAAATCACTTACTTGCGTAGTTTGTCAATTCTTGCTCGTTCTTGTCAGATACACTAACATGTAAAGGAAATACACTTCCCATTTCACATCTAAAAATTTTTTTTCCATCAGTAGTTCCCATATTTCGTCTCAGACTGATGGTGAGGCGAGTTAACTATTCCCTTGAGGGTTAACTGGCCTCCGCTCAGTACCCTGCCCTGAACATGAGACACTGTCACTAGCCGGCTACCACCCAGAACTGCTGCCCTATGTAAATATAGTCATTGAACAATGGTCACTTTAATTAATAGTGTTTACATGTTGTTTTACCCACTTTACATGTAAACATGTAAAAAAAAGAAACGTCCCCTTTTCAGGACCCTGTCTTTCAAAGATAAATCGTAAAAATCCAAATAACCTCACAGATCGTCATTATAAAGGGTTTAAACTGCTTGTTCAATGAACCATAAACAATTAATAAACGTGCACCTGTGGAACAGTCTTTAAAACAGTATCAGCTTACAGACAGTAGGCAATTAAGGTCACAGTTATGAAAACTTAGGACACTAAATAGGCCTAAGGGCACTAACATGTAAAGGAAATACACTGGTCCCTGTCTCCAGTCCCACATCTCGTCATCCTGCTACTCTGCCCTGGATTCCCCACTCTACTGCTCCCTTGGATGTCCCTGCTTACCCTGTCCCAACCCCTCTCGCTCCAGCCTCAGCCTCCGCACCTGGTTTCCTGCAACCCACCCGAGCTTCCCCTGGCCTGCACTCCATCTTCCCTCTGTGTTTCAATAAATACCTTGGATACTTCATCCCAGTCTCCTCGAGTCTGATCTTGGGTTCCCCTGTTCCACTCCGCGTAACATATTCCACTTAAACTAGCCAGCCAGTTGAAGTGGAAGGGTTCCAACATTTTTTTATTAACTCCCCAATATGCCAACATTCCATTCAAACAATGCAGTCAATCCACAGCCATATACTGGCTGAAATCAGTTGATGATAAGACTTAAACAAATTTTAAATGCAATAAGTACTGACATTATATCGTATAATAGCACACAGCTTTCTAAGAAAACAAACATTGAGACCTTGATGGTCTATTTACATATATTTAGAGGCTAATTATGCAGAAAATGTGCATAGAAACGATATATACTGTATTTATAAGCATATGACAATATTGAAGTTACCAACAATTTCTGATATATTACATGCCTTACTTTTATTTTCCTGCAAAAGTGAAAGTGGAAATGCCTCTACTGCTACTCATTCCAATTAGATTGGTTTGGATTTCTACCTGACCATGACTGCCATTTTCATACGTTCTGGAACCGAGGGTTTATGACATAGCCCCTCTAGTAATTTAATAGGATCTCTATGGCTGTGACTAGGTAGAAATATTTTACTAATCTATCCCTTAATATTGGTAAAGATCATTAGTCACACCCAATTCTAAATACAGTAACAGTTCCAAGCAAAAAAACTGCATACAGAATAAACTAACACAATTATTAAAATTGTCTTTACCTTGTAACAATGTCTGGTCTTCAATTAGATACAGTGGGGAAAAAAAGTATTTAGTCAGCCACCAATTGTGCAAGTTCTCTCACTTAAAAAGATGAGAGGCCTGTAATTTTCATCATAGGTACACTTCAACTATGACAGACAAAATGAGGAAAGAAAATCCAGAAAATCACATTGTAGGATTTTTTATGAATTTATTTGCAAATTATGGTAGAAAATAAGTATTTGGTCAATAACAAAAGTTTATCTCAATACTTTGTTATATACCCTTTGTTGGCAATGACAGAGGTCAAACGTTTTCTGTAAGTCTTCACAAGGTTTTCACACACTGTTGCTGGTATTTTGTCCCATTCCTCCATGCAGATCTCCTCTAGAGCAGTGATGTTTTGGGGCTGTCGCTGGGCAACACGGACTTTCAAAGATTTTCTATGGGGTTGAGATCTGGAGACTGGCTAGGCCACTCCAGGACCTTGAAATGCTTCTTACGAAGCCACTCCTTCGTTGCCCAGGCGGTGTGTTTGGGATCATTGTCATGCTGAAAGACCCAGCCACGTTTCATCTTCAATGCCCTTGCTGATGGAAGGAGGTTTTCACTCAAAATCTCACGATACATGGCCCCATTCATTCTTTCCTTTACACGGATCAGTCGTCCTGGTCCCTTTGCAGAAAAACAGCCCCAAAGCATGATGTTTCCACCCCCATGCTTCACAGTAGGTATGGTGTTCTTTGGATGCAACTCAGCATTCTTTGTCCTCCAAACACGACGAGTTGAGTTTTTACCAAAATGTTCTATTTTGGTTTCATCTGACATTCTCCCAATCCTCATCTGGATCATCCAAATGCTCTCTAGCAAACTTTAGACGGGCCTGAACATGTACTGGCTTAAGCAGGGGACACGTCTGGCACTGCAGGATTTGAGTCCCTGGCGGCGTAGTGTGTTACTGATGGTAGGCTTTGTTACTTTGGTCCCAGCTCTCTGCAGGTCATTCACTAGGTCCCCGTGTGGTTCTGGGATTTTTGCTCACCGTTCTTGTGATCATTTTGACCCCACGGGTGAGATCTTGCGTGGAGACCCAGATCGAGGAAGATTATCAGTGGTCTTGTATGTCTTCCATTTCCTAATAATTGCTCCCACAGTTGATTTCTTCAAACCAAGCTGCTTACCTATTGCAGATTCAGTCTTCCCAACCTGGTGCAGGTCTACAATTTTGTTTCTGGTGTCCTTTGACAGCTCTTTGGTCTTGGCCATAGTGGAGTTTGGAGTGTGACTGTTTGAGGTTGTGGACAGGTGTCTTTATACTGATAACAAGTTCAAACAGGTGCCATTAATACAGGTAATGAGTGGAGGACAGAGGAGCCTCTTAAAGAAGAAGTTACAGGTCTGTGAGAGCCAGAAATCTTGCTTGTTTGTATGTGACCAAATACTTATTTTCCACCATAATTTGCAAATAAATTCATTAAAAATCCTACAATGTGATTTTCTGGATTTTTTTTCCTCATTTTGTCTGTCATAGTTGAAGTGTACCTATGATGAAAATTACAGGCCTCTCTCATCTTTTTAAGTGAGAGAACTTGCACAATTGGTGGCTGACTAAATACTTTTTTTCCCCACTGTATGTGTGTGGTGAGAAAGTGTTTCAACATAGAGCGACGCTCCCTCACTTGTCATGTAGGGCTTTTCGAATCAAGTTGAGCAATGACTCAATCAGGAAGTAACGAGATCTAATTGTAGGACCTCGTACATAAATTATAGCGGTTATAGCGCCTGAATGCATCGACTAAAACATGCAAATTAAGATGACAAAGTGTCAAATGCAACAGTGAGTAATTAACAGATTAAAGGAAAGAATGTGCTAAACACAAATGCTGTAACACTTTATTGTATTCCTGAGTGTATCCTGCCCCTTTGATGCTTTCTCTATCAAACCCCTATGGGTGTCCTATTTTCATCTTTCAGTGGCTATGTGTTGCATGTATTAGTCTACACAGGATGGCATATGGTCAAGAAGAAAGCCTGACTTCCATGTGCAGAGTGGAGTTGTTCGGGAAATTCCAATATAAAAAAAATGTATGTAAAAAAGTATTTTAATATAGCAAAATTAACATTTAAATAGAGTAAAAACAAGTGTATAGTAAGTTCTCAGAAATGAGACTACAGCTTTAGTTCATTTAGTTCACAAGTTTTTCCCAATATTCTAAGAGTCAGAGGTATTCTTCCAGTTTTCACTTTAGTGTGTGCTGCCCTACCAAGCAAAAAGGCAATAACTGCTCATAGCGTGGAACTGAAAAAAATTGCTTTTATTTACCTTGGTTTCACAGTAACCTACAGCAGTTACTGCTAATATGACCCCCATTTTCTCCAAAACACAATAAAATAGTGGCAGGATACTTGTCCACATGATGAAGCATGTATTTAATATAGCAAAAATGACATTAACACATTTTTGACCAAATTAGCAGTTACTGCCTTTTTGCTTTGTAGGGCAGTATAGCTGTCCATGGTAAACAGAAGTCAATGGTTATTTCCTGGGTGACTCAGGAGTTCTGGTCTTCCACAAAGGCTGGGTTACACATCTCTCCCCTGTTCAGACAGAATCTGCTAGTCTGAGGGCATGGAATGGGCAGGTGGACGTAACGGATGCAGCTGCTCCTAGCGAGATGCTCCAGCTTGTTCCCGGCACAGCCATGCTTGGGGATCGCCAACAAATCCTCTTCCTGTTTGGCGAGGAAGTCCTCCAGCTTGGCCTTGTCCTCCTTGCGGCTGCCCCAGGACAGCTTCCCAAGAGGGTGGGACATGTGGCCGCTGGATACTCTGTTTCCCATGGGACAGGAGGAGGTTACTGAAGACAGGAAGAGGGGTAGTCTGTGGATCACAAAACACATGAGATATGGAAGTTAAACACACTGTAATCAGTGTCATGTGAGGAAAAAGGACACATACTGGTGCTAGTTGTTAAACCCACTTACAAATGCTGCCTGCCAACGATTATATGAATGTGTTGAGGGTAAAAGTAATTAAAACATAATTGAGCCATAAAAATGTCTTACCAGAGATGAATTTGGAAGTGTCTTGCCTCTGGTTATGCCTCTGCGGTCAGCAACTGATGGAGAAGTGGGTGACTTACTCTGTTTATGGAAGAGGCCCTGTAGGCCTTAGAGAGGTGTGAATGGGCCTAGTCGCCATCAAACAAAAGGTTTCACTCAAATCCATTTAGACAAGATGAATGTATCAATCAGAGGATATCTGATTAGTTGAAACAATACCACTTCGCTTCATCATTGCTGATGAATGCATTTGGCTCTCAATCAATTTGAGATTGGTGAAAAGAATGGAGAAAAGCACAGGCATTTCAAAATATGTAACTTATAAACTTGCAAATATTGTAAAATGTAGTGGAAAAATTAGAGAAGGTAATATACTCGCAACTGGCAAGTGGCTGGCATGGGGCCCAGCATGATGACTCAATCACGATTTAAGACATTGTTTGGATGGCTGACAGTTTGTGGACTATCACAGGGGTCAAACAAACCTTATCTTTGGCATTCTCAAGGATTGGATGTTCCCACAGAAGTCCTGGTAGCACGGACACTGTCGGAAATCGACAAAATGAATGTTACTGTGTGAATTGAATTGTCATGTTTGGATAGTTTCAAGAGTTCATAAAGAGCTGTGCATGTTGATATGTTTTATTGTACTTTATAAACTGGGTGGTTCGAGCCCTGAATGCAGATTGGCCAAAGACGTTGTACATCAGACTGTATACCACGGGTATGACAAAACTTTTATTTTTACTGCTCTAATTGCGTTGGTAACCAGTTTATAATTGTAATAAGGCACCTTGGGAGTTTGTGGTATTTTGCCAATATACCACGCTGAGGGCTGTATCCAGGCACCATGCATAAAAACAGCCCTTAGTCGTGGTATATTGGGCATATACTACACCCCCTCTGGTTTTATTGCTTAAGTAAGTGCTATTGATGTATTTTTACAGGGAAACTGTGTTATTTTGTTCGTCGGATGGCAGATACGTAGTTCATAGAGGAGTGGTACAGTGGTGTGCTCCTATCATTTCAATTGAGTTGATTAGAATCTTGGCGTGTTGATCCTGTCTTTTGTTTTTACTAGCAAGGTGCCAAGAAATGTTAATTCCTCCAGAGACGCACAGGGCATTTATTCACGTAATATTGGAGTCCGATTGATGAATGTAGTTTATTATTATATCCAAAATAATTCTACATAATGGCTGGATGATTTCTACACCTAACATTGGTGCATTGGATTTGTTCACATTTTAGTCCTCTAGTCCTCTTGCTCATCATTCATATTTCACATAAACATATGATGTAATACCTTCCACAAACCAACAGGAGGAGACATGGTGATTTACAGAGGCCACCACGACCTGAGAATAGGAAGACAAGTGGATACAGCAGCTCATTGGTGACTAGTACTTCTGCTTGACTTTTATATTATTTGAGTACTTGAAGTTTATTCATGAAGTTAATTTATGACAAAAGATCTGTGTTTTTCCCCACACAGCAGACCAATGTGAAGCAGAGTGTCCCAGTAAGAAAATAAACCGATAGAAAATGTATGAAAAATAACTCAGTAGTAGTTTGGGAGATTCAGGATCAAACATTACAGACTATATTAAAATAGAATGAAACACTGATATTTTTTTCATTTGATCACTGTTGTTGAACATTTACACATGTTCATATTTCTGATCTGGAGGGTCCTTTACTTTACAATCGTTGTATTCTCCATCTCAAGTACATACAGTATATCTCAATATGGACTGTTTTGACAAATTACAGTATACTGTATCTGTCGGTACATTCAAGGGGACCACAGAAGCACTGTGCTGACCTGAGTGTCAGTTACACATAAGTGGATTACAGTTGAAAGGGGCAACACAAAAAACAATAATATACTGTATATACGCTATTATAACTGTATAGCCATTCATATCAGGTTCATTCTGAATCACCGAAGCCATAGATAAAAACCAACGTCTCGTAAAAGCCGTAATACTTAAGGCTTAACCCAAAGAAGAATGTACCATTTTCTTTAGCTTTTAGAACCATAAAGCTACTTAAAGCTAACAAATATAAACAGTCAGCTGTTCTGCTACATTGGGTTAAAATGTTAATAATTTACTGGAACCTTTAACAGACTGAGTACCATGGCATCTGAGTCCACCAGAGCTGTTGCCAGATAATTGAATGTTAATTTCTCTACCACAAGCCGCCTTTAAGCCGCAGACCACATGTAACCAAGCCAACCCAGGACCTCCACATCCGAATTCTTCACCTGCAGGATTGTCTGAGACAAGCCACCCAGACAGCTGATGGAAGTATTTATTTCCAATGTTCCCTCTAAGCTGCGTGCGAGTAGCCCCGAGACTGCCGCTCAGAAATCTTAGCCCACAGAGAGAGAAGCATCACTCACCTTTCTAGAGCAGTGGTCACCAACCGGTTGATCGCGATCAACTGGTCGATATCCAAGGCATTCCTAGTTGACATTTCTGTAAAAATACCAACGATAAAGCCTTGTGTTCCTATTTATTTTTATTTGTCTCAAATCAAATCAAAGTTTATTTGTCATGTGCGCCCGAATCAGCTGCCCTGCATGCCAGGTAGGCGAGCTGTTGCCATTTTTAACTATTTCATTTGTCTGAAGGCACAAACTCTGCCTTCCTGGCGGGCCCAGATGATGGTGTCTGCAGTAAAGTAGCAGGCATTAAAGACAGCTAAATTAAAGTTGATACTGTGAGATTTAAAAACGTTTACAACCATGACTAGAGAGAGACTGTGTCACGACTTCAGCCGAAGTTGGTCCCTCTCCTTGCTCGGGTGGCTTTCGGCGGTCGACGTCACCGGGCCTTCTAGCCGCCACCGATCCATTATTCATTTTCTGTTGGTTTTGTTTTCCTTTTTCACACACCTGGTTTACATTCCCATGATTACATGTTCCTTATTTAACCCTTTGTTCCCCTCATGTTTTTGTGCGTGATTGTTTGTGTCACTTTGTTTTCGAGTGGTTGGTTTTCCCCACTCATGTATTTTGGAATTTTGAGTAAAGCTATTGAACACTCATATTCGTTGTCCTGCGCCTGACTCTGCCTTACCGGCATCACGGAGAACCTTGACAGAATCATGCACCACTCATGGAGTCAGCAGGATCACCCTGCTCTCCTCTGCCAGTCGAGGAGCGCCTTCAGCAGCATGCGACAATGTTGCAGAGTCTCGGCACAGCCATGGATCGCGTGCTGCAGAGTATGGCGCGATGGGAGAGAGGAGGATTTTCAGCGTCTCTACCATCATCACAACCTCTCACTCCACAACCCACACAACTGTCCACTCCTCCTTCACCTGGTCCCAGTGGGATTCTGCTCGTGCTCCCGAGGGAGTATGATGGGACGGCTGCCGGGTGCCAGGGGTTTCTACTCCAGCTGGAGCTCTACCTGGCGACCGTTCACCAGGCTCCTTCGGGACGCGAGAAGCGTGTCCGCCCTCGTCTCCTGTCTATCCGGGAAATCCCTGGAGTGGGCCAACGCCGTATGGGGAGAGGAAGGAGCGGCGTTGGACCACTACGAGGAGTTCACCCGCCGTTTCCGGGCAGTATTCGACCATCCACCTGAGGGTAGAGCGGCGGGTGAACGCTTGTTCCACCTCAGACAGGGGACGAGGAGCGCACAGGACTTTGCGCTGGAGTTCCGAACCCTGGCCGCCGGCGTGGGATGGAATGACAGGGCCCTGATCGACCATTACAGATGTAGTCTGCACAAGGACGTCCGGCGGGAGCTGGCATGCAGAGAACCTTGACAGACTGTCAACGAACACAGCAAAGAGATGCTGTTTTTATAAGTTAGTTTAAGTTCTTACTCAGCACTGTCAACACTTGGTATTCAACACTTTTTTATAAGCCATAAGTGCATTCTTCCTACCCATACAAAAAAAAAGATTGCAGTTTTGAACTGCAGTGAGTGCATTACCTGTAGTCAATTGTGGTATTTTGGACACAGTAATTGCAGCATACTGCAGTGTCCTGCAGTTATACAGGGCTCTGACTGCAATATTTATTTCATACGGGTATTTTCACTCAGCGCCACAACAAGCACTGCAGCAGTAATGAACGTGTAGGAGGAAAGTGTATCTATAGGCTTGCGTTGTTGTTATTATTAACGGCTTGCGTCTTTTTGAGTATTGCGGAATATTTCACCTTCTCTCTTCATAGGATGAAACTCGAGTTCGCCATCAGCTGGAAGATGGTGTCCCTCTTTGTTCAGTGTCAGTGGAGGAAAGGGATAGCGGAGAAGGACCCTCAGTCTGCTGCTCTCTCCCTCGGCTGAGACTGACCACCAGATGCAGGCACGATCAGCACAGTAAAATAAAAAGCAAATTATTTAAATGTATGCTCACTCAGCTGTGCTTCTAAATTAATATAATAACTGCTCTATTACCGGTGTGATCACATAGCCTAACTCAAATTTTGAAATATAATTAAACAAAATGTCCCAAACAACAATGCATTGGCAGGGCAATTCAAGAAAGCCAATATGCAGTGATAATATATTAGGCCTATAGCTTACTGCAAAAATCTCACTGCTACAGCACTGTTTTAATTGGTTAATGTTGCATAGGCTTCCATTTAAGTCATGTTAAAAAATACATCTGAGCGGTGGATCTCGGCTTGCATTTTGACAAAGTGATCTTGGTATGGTGAGAAAAGGTTGGTGTCCACTGTTCTAGAGTTTTCCCTGTTAACACTATCAACGTTTCCCTTTACTGTGTCAATTGTGATCGAATTAACGCAATATTAGCCACTTTCAATGCAACGTACCGAAACAAAACAAACTATGCAACAGATGTTGTTGTAGGCAGAACGCATTGCAGTAGGATTCTATTGTATTGACAGCCCATATTCTATAGTCTACACAGACCGTACTCTAAACAAACTGGTGTTGCATAATCATTCAGAGCTGCAGTAGGACTATATGCAAATAGACCATTGCCATATATGGATCAGTGCCATTTACTTTGAACTGGACTGTGTTCCTAGCATTAGCGGTCATGAGTAGATGAGTAGATGAGAGTTGCATGTAGCCACGTGTGCACATTTTGTTCACATCCTTTGCTAGTTGGTGTTACTAGCCCAGTTATAGATAATTTGTAGTCAGCAGTAGAGGAGTGACTGCTTCCTACATACATTTCTAGACATCTTAGAAAAATGTATTAGGTAAAGAGCTTTTTTGTTTGTGTTGTATTTTGACACAGGCTTAAATAAGCTAAGTAACCAATGGACAGATGGTAGCATAATGGTATGGGAATAATAATGCATTTTATTTTGTAAAGTGGTTTCCTGCATCAAACACAACATTTTCAGTCACCTCCTTCTCTGAAGGACAAGTGGATAAACCGGTTCATGTTTTGTTTTTTTACGTCTCATGGAATGTAGCACATTGAACACCACACATGGATGCTACTGTAGGCTGAATGATAGAACAGCTATTTCCATGTCAAAATGTTATAGGATGCATTTTCTCCACTGTTTTTGATGGTAAGCCACTTTGGTAGGCCTATATTATGATCAAATAGCCACAGTAGCCTGTGCTTGAAATGAGTGGTATTGTAAAGCTCTACAGTGAATGGGTAGGAAGAATACACTTGAATGGCCTTCCAACGGGTAATTACAAGTTAAATCAGCCATGACTCCCCTTGTGACAAGAATAATGGAAGCTTGTTGTGTGCAACAGGGAGGGGCAATTAAATGCAAGATTCACAAATAGTTTAAAATGTTGTTAAACATTTGTAGCCTGTCTATCTACTGGTAACAGGGTTGACGTATTATGCTAGACCCGCTCAGTTTTTCACCACAAAACACCAAAAAATTGCCAAAAGAGTATAACCAGCTCACCTCCTTTTACACTATAATTTAAAAAGGAATAGTTCATCCATATTAAAACGAGAGTTCAGTTCATGTAACAGACAAAGGAATCCCTTTTCACATAAGTAATCTTCAGAAATAACAAAATAACTAGGGCTTTACAATGATGGTGAAATCTGAGTATTTTTGGGGTTACTGGGTTCAAATTATAGGGGGTGCATGGAGGGACAGGAATTTTGGCATTTTTGTAGTAATTTAAATGCATGTTAGTGTTTTTGGTTCGTGTCAAGTACAATAAAAATGTATTTTGACTAAATATATTGTAGAGGTGGAAGCCTGTTAGAAGACATTGAGGCTTTTAGGTCTCCCATGAGACGGAATGTCATGCCAGTTAATGGGTTAGGTTGTGTTCTGTAATTAAAGGTCTTAAAACCTCTTAGGGATCGGTGGGACGCTAGCGGTCCACCTACGACAACATCCAGTGAAATTACAGAGCGGCAAATTCAAATTACATTAATTCATCAAAATACAAGTGTTATACATCATTCAAAAGCTTAGAATCGTGGTAATTGAACCGCGTTGTCAGATATACAATAGGTTCTATGGCAAAAGCAGAACATTCGATTGTCTGAGGACAGTGCCCCCCTTCCAACACATTATTCAAACCAGCACAGGCGTTACAAAATAAAAATAACGATAAAATAAATCACTTACCTTTGAATATCTTCCTCTGTTTACAATCCCAAGGGTCCCAGCTACACAAAGAATGGTCGTTTTGTTCGATAAAGTCCTTCTTTATATCCCAAAAAGTCAGTTTAGTTGGCGCCATTGAGTTCTGTAATCCACTCGTTCAACATGCAGACAAAGGAATCCAAAAAGTTACCGGTAAAAAAAAAGGTTTGTCCAAACAAATCAAACGATGTTTGTAATTAATCCTCAGATCCTCAAGTTGTCTAATATCTAAATAAACAATATTTCAGATGGAGAATAGTATGTTCAATAGGGAAGAGAAATATGAGCGCACCTAATACACGTGTGCCAAAACACTAGTGTCCTAATCATGAGCCACCTGGATAAACTACAATTTCTTGTTCGTTTTTCAAAAAACAAGCCTGAAACCATGTCTAAAGACTGTTGACATCTAGTGGAAGCCATAGGAACTGCAATCTGGGAGCTATTGTCATGTTGTCATAGGGACTCATTGGAAAGACCTGTGATCTAAAAAAAAAAAAAGAATTCCCGGATCGATTTTCCTCTGGTTTTCGTCTGCCATATCAGTTCTGTTATACTCACAGACATTATTTTAACAGTTGTAGAAACTTCAGAGTTTTCTAGCCAATGCTACCAATTATATGCATATCCTAGCTTCTGGGCCTGAGTAACAGGCAGTTTACTTTGGGCATGTCAGACTCTCCGTACTTCCGAACACCGCCCCCTAGCCTTAAGAGGTTTTAATGAGACTGACATAAGTGTATGTGATACCAAAGAGCCTGAATCACCCAAGCCATAGATACATTTTTTTTTAAAGACTTGTAAAAGCCACAACCCAAATAAGAATGTACCATTTTCTTTAGCCTTTAGAACCATAGAGCTACATAAAGCTAACAAATATAAGCAGTCAGCTGTTCTGCTACATTGGGTTAACATTTTTACTGGAACCTTTGACAGACTGAGTATCATGGCCTCTGAGCCAGCTGACTCCCACATGGTCCCTGTTGTGTTCACACCTTAGCATAGACTGCATCGTCTCCACCAACACACTCGAATGGGTCGCCATCCTCTTCAGCCTACAGGAAACCAGATCAGCGACATCATCAACACCTCTATTGTTTTTTTATATAATTTGTATTAAAAGCAAACTTTTCTCAGATCTCTACAGCAGCTGTAAATGTCTGCAGTAGAACTACAGTACATAACTCCATGTTGCCATATAGGTGATTGTTGGTGTAGTAGTTTGTGTGGATTTCACTGCTGTTGTCTTTCTGCTTTTTCCTGTGGATAGAGTTAGGGCCACTCTCAGATGCATTCCCGTCATTTGATAAGACACAACAAGAGTGAATGTAGGCTAATGGGCTTTAACAACTCAGGAGGATGTAATGCAGCAATACCAATTGAAACGTACAGCATCAACGTCTTATCTGTCCAAAAACAAATAAATATGATTTATTAACGTACCCATAATATCCTTTATGATGTTAATATAGTATATAATACTTCATTTATGATACACTTCCCCCACTGTTTACCTTACCGTTTGTGGACACCGTGAAGGACAAAGGTGGCATTGCCCTGTGTGTTGCTGGCATGGCAGTGGATGGTCTCTGAGAAGCCTAGTGCCCTCCGTAGGGTCACCATAGTAATTGACCCATGCCTCTCCACCTGGGTGTTGGGCAGGGGTCCGTCTGGAAGAGACAACTCCACGGTGCCGGGGGGTTACCATGGAGATGTCTGAAGTGCAGGCAGAGTCCACTTTGATCTCAGGGGGGTCTGGGATGAGAATGATAAACAGTTTGGTTTTAACTGAACATGTAGTGCTACATCCTGAAGAGTATTGTCTTCATATTATATACACAGAAAGAATATGCCCCTTAGTGACAGAATCGTGTCGTCTACTTACACTCTACATTGAGCTTCAGTGGGCTGGAGTGGCCTTGTCCCTCTGTGTTGATTGCAGTGTAGTAGAGGGCTTCAGTGAGTCTGGTCACTCTCTCCAGTGTGAGTGTTGGTCCTGTGGTGGGCAGAGGCCCTCTGCTGTTGTTCCAGCGGTAGCTGTGGGCAGCAGGGTTACTGTCACAGGAGCATCTCAGCTCTACAGAGTCTCCCTCCTTCACACTGGACACTCCCTCAACCTTCACATCCACTGGGGCATCTATGAATAACAACATTAGTAAGAATGATATTACTATGTAATAAACATCTTAGGACAGATTCAGTGGATCAACCACATGCTAAATCAATTTCAATTTGAAAAGGGAATTATGCCAAATCCAGACTCTGGACAAAGTTCATATTTCCTTTTCAAATAAGTTACATTTAATTTCTTGTTTCACTTTTGTCATATGCACAGAAGCATTCTGTTTTCACAGGTTAAATGAAAGTGTAAATCTTCCAGTGTTATTAACACACAGGTGCGGTCCACTTACATTTCACATTGATAGTTTTGGACCTTTTCACTGTCTTCCCTCCCCTGTATCCTGCAGTGCAGACCAGAGACTGGTTGTGATGCTGGTGGTAAAGTTCAGGGATGATGTCACCTTCCACTGGCCGTTGGTCAGCTGCTGTGATTGGACACTGGGTGTTCCGGAGTGGCTCCAGGTGAGGAGAGGGGAATCAGATGGGCAGGAGTGACACACAGAGCAGGACGGAGATACCTTTACCTCCTCCCTCACTGACAGAGAGGGGGGATCTGGAGAGCCTGAAATCAGCAAAGACAAAATAACAGTTATTGCATTTTTTTTTAGGTGTGCAACCACCAATTCTTGGGTCTGTCCTTTCAGCACTATAATTTAAATCAACAAGAAGCTATAGCTATCATTAGGGTAAATAACAGGATACTATAATACAACAATTGAAATTATCCTTGTAAATGTTTCCTGGAGAACTTACTGCTCACTGCATTGGAGACTGTGTCATGTATGTAGGAATACTTGTTATGGTCTTCTATTTCAACCCTGAAATGAAAGGCTCCTTGCGATGGCGGGGGTCGATTCTGAGTGAGCAGTTCTTCTGCTGGAGGTCTCCTACCAGCTCTGTACGACCCCTGAAGTCTGATGACGTTGGAGCTGTCTGGGTGGTATATAGTATCATAGGTGTCTTTGAACCGGACGCCAGTGAATTCAGAGTGCTTTATCTTTGGTTCTGGGTAGTTGAATGAGCAGGGAATCACGATGCATGAGCCCTGCAGGCCGGAGACTGAACTGGGCACCTCAGCAGTCCATGACGAGGTATCAACTCCCTTCACTCAAATAGCAAGAGGGGAAATGTTAGTCAGAGGTGTTGGACACATGTCAAGGAATGTGAGTAAAATCAATATAATCCCTGATCTTCCTTGGGATGGTCAAAAGGGTTGATTTGAAGAAATCAAGATGCCATTTTATTGTTAATTGTGTTCTATTAATATTTGAAAGGGGGAGATGCCTTACTAGCCCCTCAATTATTTTTAATCTCACTTCTCTTTTTAACTCATCACAATGTTTTGTATTTTGTTATGTGCAATTGAATAAATAAATACAATATTTTTTACTGTATACATCTACATTTGTATCCTACCTCCAAGCCATGTTAATGTTTCATTCTGCATCCCCTCCTCTTTGTGCAGGACCTGAGGGAATAAGAATTATTTTATTATCACTAGAATATTAGCATTTCATATAGCACATTTAATGTCTAAAAGCCAAATCACTTACTTGCATAGTTGAATCTTTCTTTCTCTTGTCAGATAACCACTCTCCTTCAGAGACAAAGGGCATTGACATATAAAGGAAATATTACCATCCTGCTCACACTATCCATTTCACATTAACGCGATGTCTTTATTTTTCTTTATTCAGGACTTCCCATATTTTGTTTGACTGATGGTGGGGTGGTTTAACTAGTACTTTGAGGGTTAACCCCCTAAAGTGTAATGTCTTTGAGAATATTTATTTTGACTGTTTTCCACATTGCCAAACTCAAAGGTTTTCAGAAGCTAAGGGTGAAATCTCTTGAAATAAGTATAACATCTTATAAAATTGTTACTGTACCATTCCGCCATGTTAACTATAGTCAGGGCTATTACTCAAACTCAGTTAGTAGCACTAAAACCACATGATTAAATCAAACGTTTTGTCATATGCATTGCAATTCACAACTTCCTTCAAACAATGTACTTGTTTGTATTTCACATTTTGTATAATGATCTGTGCTGTGATCATTATAGATATGATGATAGTTCTGTCTATTATAGGGATTGGATGAAGCTCAGTGTTAAATTCAAATCTCGCTATCACCATAACGAAGACAATATGACACCAATCTCTATTAAAATTCACAAATCGAAGGTACACAACACACCTCTCAACAACAAAAAAGCTGTTTGAGAAGGCTGTTTGAGAAGGTTTGAATCCTAAGCAACCTGCCTACACATAGTTTGAAGTACAATAGACCCTTTTTCAGTACACGACACACTGACGTCACGCACAGATGTGCGCGACTCTTGGCGGCAGTAAGAAAGCCATCGCCATCTGTGCCCATTCAACATAGCCTAGATTTTTATTACTTCTAAACAAAATAAAGTTTTGTGGTTCTCATACACTTACATTGATGTTTTGATTCTTGCTTGAACATTCATTGTGATCTTTGTACAATAACTATTTTGGATGCAGCAGTTGTTAGTTAGAATGCTAACACTCATTGATATTGTCTGTAGCAAAAGTTAGCCAAAGAGTAATTTTACTGGTTGAAGTTGAAGCGTTTTTTAAGTGTAATGCAGTTGATTTGCGATGATGACAAAACATGAACATTATATTAAGCAGGACATTCATACGAGCCTTTCATTCCAATTAGACTGGTTTGGATTTCTCCCTGACAACAATGGCTGCCATTTTCACACCGTTCTGTAACTTTGAGGGTTTATTACATAGCCCCTCTAGTAATTTAATAGGATCTCTATGGCTGTGACTAGGTAGACATATTTCACTATCTGTCCTTTGATATTGATAAAGGTCATTTGTCACTCCAAATTCTAAATACAGTAAAAGTTCCAAGAAAAAATGCTGCATATATCCTATTTGTTTATTTTATTTTATATTTAATTTAACTAGACAGTTAAGAACAAATTCTTATTTACAATGACGGCCTACCAAAAGGCAACAGGCCTCCTGCGGGGATGGGATTCAAAATAAAAATAAATTAAATAAAAATATAGGACAAAACACATCACGACAAGAGACAACACAACACTACACTACATAAAGAGAGACCTAAGACGACAACATAGCATGGCAGCAACAAATGACAACACAGCATGGTAGCAACACAGCATGACAGCAGCACAACATGGTAGCACAAAACAGGGTGCAAACATTGTTGGACACAGACAACAGCACAGTGTACAATGACATTCTAGACGAATCTGTGCTTCCAACTTTGTGGCAACAGTTTTGGGAAGGCCCTTGCCTGTTTTAGCATGACAATGCCCCCATGCACAAAGCGAGGTCCATAGAGAAATGGTTTGTTGAGATTGGTGTGGAAGACTTTGACTGGCCAGCACAGAGCCCTGACCTCAACCCCATAGAACAACTTTGGGAGGAATTGGAACGCTGACTATGAGCTAAGCCTAATCGCCCAACATGGGTGCTGACCTTACTAATGCTCTTGTGGCTGAATGGAAGCAAGTCCATGCAATAATGTTCCAAAATCTAGAGGAAAGCTTTCTCAGAAGAGTGGAGGTTGTTATAGCAGCAAAAGTGGGGACCAACTTCATATTAATGCCAATGATTTTGGAATGAGATATTGGACTCGTAGGTGTCCACATACTTTTGGTAATGTACTGTATGTTTGTTAACTGCACATGTGACATAACTCCACCTTTCCTATTCATAATATAATTAATTAACAAAGATAATTTCTTTGTAAAAAAAAAAGTACTTTGTTTATCAATTAGTATATTTGAATTTAACCATATTATTTGTTGTAATATTTGTTCTGTCTTTTCTGGAGGATGAAACTGGAATTGCAACCAGCTTTGTATGGCTCGTTTTAGAAAGGGCAATATTTTTTAAAAAGGTTCCATTTTCAAGTAAGTGAAAGTGAAAGGTTGTAATTTGGATAAAGGGAAAAATGCAATGTTTTAACAAGGGGTGATGCATTCTTACTAATCTACTGGAGAACCAGTTCTGGTTTAAGTATAACTTTTGTATGATGCATTAATATTGAATAATTTTAGCCCCCCAAACTCATATTCATTATATAAATAACAAACAGCTGCAGTCGGTTTTAGAATGGGTGGCAAGTAATAAGCTAGTACTGTCACGCCCTGATCTGTTTCACCTGTCCTTGTGCTTGTCTCCACCCCCCTACAGGTGTTGCCCATCCCCACTTATCCCCTGGGTATTTATACCTGTGTTTTCTTTCTGTCTGTGCCAGTTTGTTTTGTTTGTCAAGCCAAACAGCGGTTTGTTTATCAGCGCCTGCAGTCATCCCGAGTCGCGCTTTTCTTGCCCTCCTGGTTTTTGACCATTGCCTGTCCTGACTCTGAGCCCGCCTGCCTGACCACTCTGCCTGACCCTGCCTGCCGTCCTGTACCTTGGCCCCACTACTCTGGATTATCGATCCCTGCCTGCCTTGACCTGTCATTTGCGTGACCCTGGTTGTTACAATAAACATTGTTACTTCAACACAGTCTGCACTTAGGTCTTACCTGAAACCCGATAACTACTAAATATTTCAAAAACTTAAAGCATTGTATTTGGGACAAACCATTCACTAAACCTTAACTAAATCTTGAAATGAATATTGTGGATTTTTTTTAAATGTATTTATTCATTGCCTCATTGGAGGGTGAAGGAAGTTGTAGAATAGTCAGCTCATCTATTCAGTAATTCATATACTTTGTCGTTTTTAATTTACAGAATTCATCTTGTTCATCAATTAGGCATTGCAAATACATTAACACTGTACACATCCAGCGACATATTTAATTTCAAGCATATTTCTGACATGTTAAAATGGGATTCAATAGCCTTTATGTTGTACAGGACGTTAAAATAATGTGAAAGCTAACAATGCCAATGATTTGAAGCAATGTACAACACTTGCTTAGATTGGCAGATACCTCGCCAAACATCCATGCCTCACTGACTCACAGGGCCTTGAAGAGAGAAGAGGATGAGTGTGGGTGTGTGTAGGAATTATGGGATGGATGTAGGTGTGGGTGTGTTTTATTTACGAGAGTTGTCCCTAAAATGAAATGGCTATAGAGCATTCCACAGGTGGCTGCAGAATTACGCTAGTGGAGGTGGAGCGGTTGAGTTAATCCTACACAATGTGAAGCCCCAAGGGAGCGTCTAATGAAAGGGGCTATTCAATAAAATCCATGATTAATACACACAACAGGTAGATAGTGGATACTAGGGCTGGGGAGTGGGGAGATGGGAGGTGTGGACAATGACAGGGAGGCTCCTGTTACGATGGAACAAAATAAATAGAACAAGGCAATGCCCAGAAGAGGAGAGGGGAGGGGAAAGGAAAGGAGGGGAGGTGTCTCTCAGTGGAACAGGGCCATAGAGACCATGGATGTCACCAGGAGCAGGAGGCTCAGTCCGATGCTCTGGGCGTTGTTACATAGGTTTCCCTCGCAGCACTTCATGTCCATGCCTATGGCGGACCCCAGTGCTCCTGACACGTCTCCCACACAGATGCTCTTGGAGGCACATCCCTTCATTGTCATCTTCTCGCCACCTGTGTTCACTAGCAGCACACATAAGACAATGTTACTGATAATCTCAAGACTCAATGCTTCAAAGGCCAGTCAACTCCTGATAAGTGCACATTTGATAAAACTTTCAGCCCATTCTGTTATGGAATACGCCAGGAGGTGCCAATTCTGTAGGTACCAGATTACATTTGGAACTGTGAAATGTGAAGCTATACTGTCCACTAGGGGCAAAGTGATTGCCTACTACCATCTAGTAGGCTTGCTAGGGTGTTGTCATTGGGTATGGGGTGCTTAACCTGCAGACTCTGACTCCGAGGGTAATGTGTTCAATTCCAGTGCTAGGGACTCAGTTGTTTTTTAAGCCTCTCCCAAACCTTAACCACTTGGAATTAAGTGTTTAAGCCACAGAATCTGGCTCAGAGGGTCGCATGTTCAATCCCAGTGCTAGGAACTTGTTTTTTGTTTCAAGGCTTTCCCAAACCTTAACCCTTAACTTAATACATCAGAATGAATCTATAAAGTTTAACCCTAGCTCTAAACTTAACCATTGGGAATGAATGCCTAAACATACATGTTAGTTTCACTTTTAAGGAGATTTACTGACAGCTAAGATACATCACCACATGGCGTAATTAAAACTTCAGGCCATAGCGTAATTCTGTTGCTGCAGTTAGGCCACGGGTTGGAGGTTTATTAGGAGATTGGGAAACTTTTCAGTGCAGTGCAGTAAACAAAAAAGACTGTACATTAAGTTTTTACTTGCTCAGGGTAACTGCATGCTATCAGAGACCAGGACTATATAATCACACAGAATATCAAGCATTCCTCATCAGAGTAGGCCTATTATCATACATATGTGATGTGCAGACTCCACCACGTGGTCTCAGAGCATTTCGTATTATTCTGTACGTAAATCCGAGAACTCAAGTTAGTATGATATGTTACCTTTCGTATGGTATGTATTCATTTGTGGATGTCCCTCATCCATTTTGTATAATATTTTACAAATTGCAATTCGTACAATATGTTATGAATTTTCAAAATGTGCAATATGTTACAAATTCCAATTTGTAACATATGTGGCTAGTTGGCTAATCTTAGCTAGCACTAGGGGTTAGGGTTATCTAAAAAGGTTAAGGTTAGGGGAAGAATTAGTTAACATGCTAAGTAGTTGCTAAGTACCTAAAATGCTAAAGTTGTCAGTGATGAGATACAAACATGCAACCTTTGGGTAGCTAGATGTTCGCATTATATGCCCACCCATCCACTCCGACCAACCACCCTCACGTTTTGCCTTAACATTCTATCTGATGTAATTATACCAAACATAACATATTATCCTAATTTGGGTGTCCCGGATTTACGTTTACTATGTTATGTCTAGTCTATGAGACCAGTCTAAGAGACTAAAGAAAGAGGCTTTAGGAATGTAAAGAATGTGCCGATAACCGTGCGCCATTAATCTGACACACACTACCTGTTGTTGAGATGCAGCGGTCCTCGTCTCCCACACAGTTTAGGTCGCTCGTGCAGTCCGTTCCGGTACAGGTGAAGCACTTCTTGCCATTAGGAGTGGTTTTAGTAGATTCTACAGGATAGGTGATTGCACTTTTCACTTATAACAGCCTATTTCAATTATTCCTCTGTTGAAAACACTTGGCAGCCGTTAAATCATTTCGATAAATAAATCGTTTGGTTGTATTTCATTTTTAGGTAGACAAGAATTGAGTTAAAGTCTAATTCATAAACTCAAAATTTCCTTATAGAACTATCAATTAAAACAATCAATTTCAATTCAACCTTTCAACATGCTATCAAATAGAATGTTTTAATAGTACCATTTACTGACGCTAACAGACAATGCAATCTCAATGAGAAAGTTACCAGGGATGCTTTGGGAGTTGCAGAGGTCTGTACTGCAGCATGTGCTTGCGATCATAGTGCGCATCATTCCGAAGTTTAGTGATGCAGTGAGACACTGCGCAGGCACCGAGCAAAACTTCATGTTCACATCGGATAATTTTGTACCACCTGGAAATGGAAAGATGTCGAGACAAGAAAATAAAATACAGGTAAAAAAAAAATATATATATATATATTTGTTTTATCATTAGGCTAAAACTTGTGAGTTAAATTAACCTGCCATTAATTTACCCATATAGTATGTAGTCCGCATGTTCCCACATTGGGTTGGACAGTCAGTCTCCTTGTCTGTGCATGTTCCCGATTGTCCTGGTGTGCACTCAAAGCACTTGAGAGAATATGCTGAGAAGGTGAAAAATGACAGCATTCCGTTCATAAATTATCCGGGATATAATAGGTAAATTGATCAATGCTGTTGAAGTTAGATGTATTGCATCTTCATTATAGTTCTAAACTGTTGGCTATAGGCTAAACTGAAATTGCAAAAACGTATAATAATTGCTGAATTTGATGTTCAAAGCAGTGATAAGTAATAAGTAATAAAAAAAGATATGGGCTATAGCATCTTCGGAGAGAGAGAGAGAGAGAGAGAGAAAGAGAGAGACATTTAAAATAAATGATCATCAAAATGCATGTTTACCGTAGGCTATAGCCCAAATTGTCTTCTTACCTTTGGGGAGTAGCACGCTCACGAGGATGGGTACAATAAAGTACATTTTGACTTGGAGCTGAAGGAGGTGAAATGATATAGTGTGTGTCGAGTTACAGCATTTATCTGTTATCATTTAGAGGTGTGGTATGTTTGTCGAGAAGCATCCACACTCACTCACAGAGCTGTCGAAATCCAATGTGTTCAATAATTGAGCTTTGAATACAGTGTTCTGTTGCCATTTGTAGAATGTGGCAATTTTTTTAATTTTCACATTTAGTTTTCTGTGTTTTTACAGCCTGGAATTAAAATTCATTCCTTTTTACTTTTTTTTGACTGCTCAGTGCTCTGCAAAAACCTTCACAATTTAAAAATAAAGGTAAAAAAATATAATTTTATTTTTGGATAGGCCTCTCAAAGTCAATCAAGTTGTTTGCAGATCATTGCAGTCCAAAAAATGACAGCCCCATTGTGAATATGATTTTATTCCTTTTTATTTATGCTGTTGTGTTTACTGTTATTAAATCTGTCTTTTGTCATTGGCAACGAGAAAACACTGATTTAATAACAGCAAATAAAACAAGTTAAATTATAGTCACAATGGCGCTATAAGGGACTCAGGAGTTTCCACTGTCTTGTCTGGGTAAGAAACAGTTATCTTTCAATAAGAAAGTGTGGTTTTGGACTTGTGTTTTGTGTTATAGTCCTACTGTTATAGTCCTGCTCTGTCTTTTGTCATTGGCAACGAGAAAACACTGATATAATAACAGCAAATAAAACAAGTTAAATTATAGTCACAATGGCGCTATAAGGGACTCAGGAGTTTCCACTGTCTTGTCTGGGTAAGAAACAGTTATCTTTCAATAAGAAAGTGTGGTAGAGAGGCTAGCACTGGAGTAAAATCAGAAAGATAAGTAGGAGCAAGCCCATGTAATGCTTTGTAGGTTAGCAGTAAAACCTTGAAATCAGCCCTTGCCTTGACAGGAAGCCAGTGTAGAGAGGCTAGCACTGGAGTAATATGATCAAATCTTTTGGTTCTAGTCAAGATTCTAGCTGCCGTATTTAGCACTAACTGAAGTTTATTTAGTGCTTTATCCGGGTAGCCGTAAAGTAGAGCATTGCAGTAGTCTAACCTAGAAGTGACAAAAGCAAGGATACATTTTTCTGCAAAAAAGCGGGCAATAGTGCTGTTTGTCCATTTTAATCTAACATAACTCAAGACATTTCATGAATGTAAATTGTTTCAGAAAACTAGGTGTATGTCACGCATCACTACTTCGCAGGAGAGGCATTTGAAGTAAAAAAAATATTATAATAATCAAAATGCAGTTTTTGGCACAAATGCCTTCTGGAACATTTCATGTGCCTTAAAAACAAACATGTATGCCATCTGTATATACAGGTTAAATTACGGGCGTAGTTGGTTTGGCCACGGGAAAAGACAGGAACCTTCCCACTAGCCATGATTGGCTGAGATAATGGATGGGCTGGACATGCCAAGAGATGAGTTCGGATTGGTCTAAAGCGAAAGAGAACACAGAAGGCTGTTGTATAAAACACCTGTCTGGATTACATCTTCAAACTAAGGGAAACCATGGCATCTGTGACAGAGAGGGAGAAGCGTTCATCCATGTATACGGGTAAGAGAGTCTAACTAGCTACATTTTCAGATATTATATGTTTCTAATTTTGTCAGAAAGTTGTTTTCATTGCAAGTTAGAGTACTCTTAGCTAGCTAGCTAACATTAGCTGGCTGGCTTACTAGCTAGCGTTATGTGCATGATCTGTGTAGTAATGTTATTCGTATCTCAAAGTTGGCATTATGAGTTGGCATTATGGTTAATTGTTTAGCTAGCTAGCTACATGTCTAAACAACAGACTCCACTATGCAAGTAACCATTTCACTGTACCGTTTACACCTTCTAACAAGCTAGAAACTAAGCAAAGCATTGTTTAGAAAGTTGCTTTTAGTTGCCTGGTTTGCTAGATTGACATATACTGAATTCATTTTTAAACTGATGGGTTTATTCGTGTTAAAATGCACCAGTTATTCTATTTTAGGCTGCTGATGTCATGCAGCCTGTTGTTTTTGTTATTATACTTTAATTACAACAACAAGTTTGATGTCGGACCACAATAGAATGTTCATGATGTCTCTGTGATAACTGTATACAGATCTTGATCTTGAAATCTTTGGTTGTGGACTACCGTACTCACTGTTTGGTGCAGTATTTCTCAATGAAAATGAGTGGAGAAATTTAGAGGGTTACTCAATTAAGTGTTGTGTTGGCTTTGCCCCAAATGTAACACTTTGTATTTTGGCCTTTTTGCAGTATTAAGTGCCTTGCTGCAAACAGGATGCATGCTTTGGAATGGGTTTATCAGCACTGGCTTTCACTCTGTCATACAGGCCAGTGTGAAGTGACTGCAATATTGTTGATTCATCCAAATCCAGTTTAGCGTTTTTTGTCATGAATCTTGTTCTGGAGACAGCTCTGCAGAGTGGTCACTAGCTGGCATAGCCACAAAGTCGTTACCTTAACCACATGTACATATTACCTCGACTAACCTGTACCCCCGACATTGACTCGGTACAGGTGCCCCCTGTATATATAGTCTCGTTATTGTTATTTCTATTGTTTTACTTTTTTTTAACCTTAGTTTATTTAGGAAATATTTTCTTAACTCTTATTTTTCTTAAAACTGTATTGTTGGCTAAGGGCTTGTAAGTAAGCATTTCACAGTAAGGTCTACACCTGTTGAATTCGACGCATGTGACAAATAACATTTGATTTTATTGATTTGACTACTAACTACTACTAAATTAAGACCAACAAGCAAGTTATTTACAATATAAGCAATTTTGACATAATACAGACTTGAATTGTATGAATATGCTGCGCATGAGACTGATGGATTTGTTTACTGTGTTCTACTGTTTTCTTAGTTATTTGCTTCTTGATGCACAGTTGACAGAGGATGAGAGAGACATTTGGACAGGAGTTAATGTTGACCTGATGAGCAATGAGGAGGATGGCCTGCAAAACTGCAAACCAGTGTGGCTTCATCAAGAAATACAGAGCTGCTCGGAGAGGGACCATAGCTACTTGGCGAGCCACACCACACGGATCATGTCTGGGGACTTTTCGTCAAGGCAACATAGATCCCATGGGCCCCTCAACACTATAGCAACACTTTAACCCTAATTGAGATTTGCTGGATGACTCCTGTCATCTCTCCCCCCCTTAACCGATGTATGCAAGTAAGAACCACATTTGTAATTCAAAGATGAATGAAAGTATTTTCAAAAGAATCAAGCATAGTACTGGCAGGAGTCATCCAGCTTGGCCCAGGTCGCTTCCATGGGGGTTACTTTAGTTTCAGGCCCTGCTTAGACTAAATCAAATCACATTTTTATTTGTCACATTCGCCGAATACAACAGGTGTAGATCTTACTTTGAAATGCTTACTTAAAAGCCCTTAACCAACAAAGCAGTTCAAGAAAGTTAAGAAAATATTTACTAAATAATATTTACTAATAAATAAACAAAAGTAAGAACATGTAGGTAGGGGTAAAGTGACTATGCATAGATAATAAACAGCGGGTAGCAGCAGTGTAAAAACAAATGGGGGGTCAATGTAAATAATCCGGGAGGCCATTTGATTCATTGTTCAGCAGTCTTATGGCTTGGGGGTAGAAGCTATTAAGGAGCCTTTTGGACCTAGACGTGGCGCTCCGATACCACTTGCCGTGCGGTAGCAAAGAGAACAGTCTATGACTTTGGTGACAGGAGTCTTTAACAATTTTTGGGGTCTTCCTCTGACACCGCCTAGTATATAGGTCCTGGATGGCAGGAAGCTTGGCCCCAGTGATGTACTGGGCATACCCTCTGTAGCACCCTCTGTAGCACCGTGTTCGGATGCCATACCAAAATCAAATCAAATAAAATGTTATTGGTCACATACACATGGTTAGCAGATGTTAATGCGAGTGTAGTGAAATGCTTGTGCTTCTAGTTCCGACAGTGCAGTAATATTGTTGAAGAAAAGGCAACATTTTTACATCCGTTCTCAGAACGTTTAAGGACCAATTGGAAACAAAAAATGTACATTCCCACAACTTCCAAGGAACCAAATGTGCTAGCTGGGAAGTGCCTGGCCGCAAACAGGATGCATGTTTTAGAATGGGTTTTTCAGTACATGCTTTCATTGTTTTCACTCCGTCTTACAGGCCAGTGTGAAGCAACTGCGGAGTTGCTGATCCATCCCAACACAGGTTAGTGTTTTTTGTCATGAGTCTTGTTCTGGAGGCAGCTCTGCATAGTCACTTGCTGGCACCCTAACCTTAACCCTAACCACACTACTAACCCTAATGTCTAACCCTAACCTTAAATTAAGACCAAAAAGCACATTTTGGTTTTCATGAATTTTTACAATATAGCCAATTTTGCAGCTGGCACATGTTGCAGAAATCGCTCAGTTCTGCCTCAAGGAGAAGACTCATGATATGATATAATATACAGTATATACCTGCTTCTCCAACCTCAGCCATAGTAGCTGTGACAAAATGAGCATCTGTGTTTAATTACATCTTTTTAGATGATATTATACCAGAAAGCAAAATAATGGGTTTCAGAAGGAAATGATCAGGGCTGGATACATCCCAAAACAATTCTTGAATGTCAATCTTATGGAGGAAGTCAGGAAGGCTGTTGAGAATGCAAGAGTAGCAGCAAGCAAAGTAACATGAAATGAGGGGCTTCCTAATAAGGCACTAGTTTCCTAATTTACTTCCAGTTCTATTGTCAAAATGGTATCCCCATAATCACTGCTTTTGGTATACGCACCCACAATTTCCTCTCCCTCTACAGTGTATACGTTCTCTTTAGCCTACTTTGAGTGCTGACATCTTGTCTTTGTCTGGTGGCCAGGTGTGTGTTATTATTTTGTGTACCTCCAAATAACTCCTATTCAGTTACTCACAACAAGTAAGTTCTCAACATTTCTGCCTCATATTGACCCAATCATAGCCACTTCCTTTGTCTCCATGCATCAGACCTGCTGTTTACAGTATCTCTCGCTCTGGTTTGGGGTCTACCCATCTATGCCAACCTACATCTGGTTCTTGTAACTGTTTTTGTCCATGGTCTGCATACCCATCTCCCTGAGCATGAATATGCCCATGTATGGACACCAAGCCCCCTATTGGGTGTTTGTCTTGTGCCTAGAGGCTGACAGCTGTTCATCATCCAGACAGGAAACACAGTAGCAAGTCTAGTGATGACTGCACAAGGAAATATGTCCAACAGACCAACCGGGACATTGAAAATAATGTAAATTGATATTTAAAAGTATTTAAAGGTCCAATGCAGCCATTTTTATCTCAATATCAAATAATTTCTGTATTGTTAAATAAATGTGTATTTATTTAAAAATGTTATTTCACCTTTATTTAACCAGGTAGGTTCTCATTTACAACTGTGACCTGGCCAAGATAAAGCAAAGCAGTGCGACAAAAAACAACAACACAGAGTTACACATGGGATAAACATACGTACAGTCAATAACACAATAGAAAATCTGTATACAGTTTGTGCAAATGAAGTAAGGAGGTAAGGCAATAAATAGGCCATAGTGGCGAAGTAATTACAATTTAGCAAATGAACACTGGAGTGATATATGTGCAGATGACAATGTGCAAGTATAAATACTGGTGTGCAAAAGAGCAGAAAAAAAACAAAAAACATATATGGGGATGAGGTAGGTAGTTGGTTGGATGGGCTATTTACAGATGGGCTGTGTACAGCTTCAGCGATTGGAAAGCTGTCTCCAACGTCAGTGATTCTTTTTTTTGCAATTCGTTCCAGTCATTGGCAGCAGAGAACTGAAGGAAAGGTGGCCAAAGGTGGTGTTGGCTTTGGGGATGACCAGTGAAATATACCTGCTGGAACGCGTGCTACGGGTGGGTGTTGCTATGGTGACCAGTGAGCTGATATAAGGCGGAGCTTTACCTAGCGAAGACTTATAGATGACCTGGAGCCAGTGGTGCTGACCTGGAGCCAGCATACAGGTCGCAATGGTGGGTAGTATATGGGGCTTTGGTGACAAAACGGATGGCACTGTGATAGACTGCATCCAGTTTGCTGAGTAGAGTGTTGGAGGCTATTTTGTAAATTACATCACCGAAGTCAAACATCAGCAGGATAGTCAGTTTTACGAGGGTATGTTTGGCAGCATGAGTGAACGAGGCTTTGTTGTGAAATAGGAAGCCAATTCTAGATTTAAACTTGGATTGGAGATGCTTAATATGAGTCTGGAAGGAGAGTTTACAGTCTAGCCAGACACCTAGGCATTTATAGTTGTCCAAATATTCTAAGTCAGAACCGTCCAGAGTAAAAAATAGCTTCTTAACAAAGATCAATCAATCTTTCTTATTGGTCTATTAACTATTTTACCACCTTTTGATGTCACCAGGCAGGCCAAAACTCAATCCCACCAAAGCAGGCTGAAATTTCAGGCAGTCTTTTCAAACATTTTCACAGTATTGTTTCAACCTCATAGTGTGGAAATATAATTAAAACACAGAAAAATAAATCACGCTTCGACTGCCCTGGGCCTTTAACATCTGCATCTGACTCAGGTTTGTTAGACGTAAAATAGTAATCTCTCCACTGTAGTAGCTGATGTGTGATGAGCTCCACAGTCCCCCTCACATACAATGCAATATGCACTGAGTGTACAAAACATTAAGAACACATTTCTAATATTGTACAAAACATAAAAAACACCTTCCTAATATTGAGTTGTGCCCCCTTTTTCCATCAGAACTGCCTCAATTCGTCTGGGAATGGAGTCTACAAGGTGTCAAAAGCTCAAAAGAGTTCCACAAGAATGCTGGCCCATGTTGACTCCAATGTGTCCCACAGTTGTGTCAAGTTGACTGGATGTTCTTTGGGTGGTGGACCATTCTTGATACACACGGGAAACTGTTGTGTGTGAAAAACCCAGCAGGGTTGCAGTACTTCACACACTCAAACCGGTGCACCTTGCACCTAAAACCATATCCCGTTCAAAGGGCACTTAAATATTTTGTCTTGCCCATTCACCCTTTGAATGGCACATATACACAATGTATGTCTCAATTGTCTCAAGACTTAAACCTGTTAAGGATCCACCCCTTTTTTTCAAATTTTCACCTAAAATGACATACCCAAATCTAACTGCCTGTAGCTCAGGACCAGAAGCAAGGATATGCATATTCTTGATACCATTTGAAAGGAAATGTTAAATTAAAGTAGGAGAATATAACACATTAGATCTGGTAAAAGATAATACAAAGAAAAAAACATTTGTTTGTTTTTGTATTTTTTTTGTACCATCATCTTTAAAATGCAAGAGAAAGGCCATAATGTATTATTCCAGCCCAGGAACAATTTTGGCCACTAGATGGCAGCAGTGTATGTGCAGTTTTTGACTGATCCAGTGAACCATTGTATTTCTGTTCAAAATGTTGTATCAAAACTGCCCAAATGTGCCTACTTGGTTTATTAATACATTTTCAACTTCATAGCTGTGCACTCTCCTCAAACAATAGCAAGTATTCTTTCACTGTAATAGCTACTGTAAATTGGACAGTGCAGTTAGATTAACAAGAATTTAAGCTTTCTGCCAGTATCAGATATGTCTATGTCCTGGGAAATGTTCTTGTTACTTACAACCTCATGCTAATCACATTAGCTTATGTTAGCTCAACCGTCCTGCGGGAGACCCACCGATCCCAAAAATCCTTCTTTAACCTGTCTCCTCCACTTCATCTACACTGATTGAAGTGTATTTAGCAAGTGACATCAATAAGGGATCATAGCTTTCACCATAGCTTTCATGGAAAGAGCTGGTGTTCCTAATGTTTTGTACACTCAGTGTATATAATATATGTCATTTAGCAGATGCTTTTATTCAAAGCGACTAACAGTTATGCATGCATACATCAATGTCAAATATTTATTTAATCAAACCCATTATCCTGCTGTTGCAAGCGCCATGCTCTACCAACAGAGGACCAAAATGCTTCAAGCACCTGGTGGAAAAGTGCTATATAAATCCAATCCACTGTTGTTGTTATTATTAACTACCTGTTAGGGCACATCAGGACTTTGTTGTTCCATGTTCTGATTGGGAGCTATTCCATGAGAGGATGCACCTGACAATCTTAATCCTCTCCCTTCACTTCAGTTAGCATAAACCAAGCCCTGTTTCAGAAGTACCAACGTGCGATGCCCACTTATTTATTTTAATTATAAGTCTGCACATGGCATATTCTGCTCCCAAGTGCTTCAATTTGACCTGCACCTGGTTTAAGATGCTCCTCCCAAACGTTAAGGACCTTCTTTCTCTATTCATATAATTTATTGTTTGAAGCAGGGTGTGCCTATCGCTCACACTGACTTCTTCTATTGGTAAATGACGCATGATTCAATCCCTGCTGACTAACGTGTGCTGGTCTTGTAAGTGCCCTTTATACTTTTCAATAAATTACACTAAAAGTGTGGTCTCCATGTTCCTAAGACTTATAGCGAAAAATCTTGAACTGGTCTCAAATATATCTGTTCTGACACAAACCTGTCTTCTCGTATAGGGGAAGATTTCTGCAATTTCACAATAAATTGAGTTTTCCCTTCTGTTCTCAATCCAACAAGGATCATGGAGGTTTAGAATACTCTAATAATATTTCTCCCAGATATGTTATGAGCACTCAGCAAATCTGACCACCCATGTAATCAAGTAACAATAATGTTATTTTTCTGTACAAAAAGTAAATTGAATTTAAACACTTAACCCTAGTAGTTCCTGTAAGTCACTCTGTATAAGAATGTCAGCTAAATGACAAAAATGTCAATGTAATTTGTCCAATAGAACAGAATTGAACAGACTGATACAATGTTTTTCCTATGATTGCAACAATGTCATTGGAGTGTCTGTTCATAGCATACACCAAATATGCACAGTATTGCATCCTAATGAGTGATGAGGAGACAAAGAAACGGGACAGAAAACCAAGTAACACAATTGCGTACAACACTTTGCCCTTGAACTGAAGGTAATATGTAAAAGATTTACAAATTATTTACAATTGATTTGGTTGGTGATATTAGTTTGGTGATAAGAGTTTGTCACACTCCTGTTTTTACTTTCATTTCCTCTGCAAATGAGTTGTTAAGTTTCTATTCCTTCAGTTACATTTTCAGTCAAAACGTCAAACCTCATGATAGGCGGTACTTTTTGAATTGATAAACCCTGAACACTTTCCTTTCTTCATTGCGTGGTCTATAACCCACATGTTTTTAACTTCCATTGTGTGGTCTATAACCCACATGTTTTTAAGATTCTGTTTCTCTCAGTTATGTTTTGTGTCATGAGCCTGTTTCACAACTTCTCGCAACAAATAGTGGGCTTTGTCTGTGTTGCTCCTATTTGTTATTTTTTAAATCCGGGAAAACAATCTGGATCCCATTCAGAGCAACACACCACCCATGCCTGAGGGCGTTTTACAGTTTTTTCCTCCTGTAATAGACACCTTAGGGAAATTGGCTGCTCTGTGGTTGCGTGAGAATGGAAGGCATTTTCAAAGCCCATTACCCTGGCAGTGCTAACTTCACCTTTTTAACCATTCATAATCATTCCAAGTTCATTAACCTACATTTTTTACTACCCTGTCATTATTACAGCGGATGTAAATTTACCAAAAAGGCAGATAGACTTGGGATCTTGTTTTTGAATAGAAATTGATACAATAAATCAAATGTTATTGGTCACATACACATGATTAGCAGATGTTAATGTGAGTGTAGCGAAATACTTGTGCTTCTAGTTCCGACAGTGCAGTAATATCAAACAAGTAATCTAACAATTCCACAACAACTACCTACTGTAATACACACAAATATAAGTAAAGGGATATATACATATAAATGTATGGATGAGCGATGACCGAGCGGCATAGGCAAGATGCAATAGATGGTATAAAATACAGTATATACATATGAGATGAGTAATGCAAGATATGTAAACATTATTAAAGTGCCATTATTAAAGTGACAAGTGATCCATTTATTAAGTAGCCAATGATTTAAAGTCTGTATGTAGGCAGCAGCCTCTCTGTGTTAGTGATGGCTGTTTAACAGTCTGATGGCCTTGAGATAGATGAGATAGATGTTAACAATACTGTTATTAAGAAGGTTAAAAATAACCACTGAAATGATTGGGGTCGTATGTCCATAGCCACAAGAAGTAGGGGAAAAGTAGTGCACTGTGCCTTTAGTAGTCCTGTATTAGCGGACCGAAATCACCGTCTGCAGCGTGGGCAAAACTTTCTTTTTCCAGGACTTCCAGAAAATTCTAATTAAAAGGTACACCAAATTGAAATGGATGGCTTTAGATAAATGTACCCACACCCCTATTGAACGTAAACTCCATGAGCAACTCTGATGGCCAGCAAGTGGGAGGGTTTTCAGCTGTTTAATTACATTTATTCAGTACACGCAAGGGAACCATACCTGCAAATCTCGTTATGCATAAAGTAAGTCTGAATACCAACTACTGAGAAGTGCGTAGGAAAGGTGTACATTTCCTAAATCTGAATCAGCCCTAAATTACCACAAATGTTTTGAAACTATTTTGGTAAATATAATTTGGTTGATATTGTTGTGAATGCAGATACACTGTACCCCTCTTATGTCCCGACCTAGTTGGTGATTGGCAATAGTGTTGGCGAATCACCAGTCAGCACCACATTCAAGTTCTGTGTAACTGTCATTATGGGGCAGTTGACTTGATGTGTGGCCCCTGCATTGAGCCCAGATTGTTATGTGCTGGAGCTAGTCAGTCCTGTGTGGTTTGTGTACAATAAACATCAGGGAAAGAAGGTTGGTTGCGGTTCTTCTACCCACATCATCTGTACAGTGAGTTATTAGTTAACTACTGTGGATTCATAGGACTATCCAGGGTAAAGTTAGCTGATTTGGTGATTGAGCAGTTTTTAACGTTAGCTCACACTCAGTGAAGATCTCAAAACACGACACTGGTGTCAGAAGTGTTTGTATGTTTTTGGGTGTTCTCACTGATCTTGTCATTGCTAGCTAGCTTGTTACCTAGATTCAGTTGTTCGCTAGCTACGGGGTATCCCCTCAGAGGCCCTCCCTGTGAGCTGCTCAAGCCCTGAACATGTTGCAATGGCAACCCAAGGGCAGCTAGCACATTGAGAACAAGGCCTTTTTTGCATTATTGTGAAATTCAAATATATATACTTTTAGCACGTATAGCATTTCATTACTTAGGGCGCACAGATTAGTGTCACCTCGTCAGTCATTATGTGTTACATCTGTGCTCGTTGCCATCTCATTAGTAGGAAGGTGTTTCACCTGTGTTGGCTCAGGTGCCTCTTTAGGAGTGGCTGGCCCAGTGCTCCAGTTGAGTTTAAGAGAGCCACGCGTCACGTCAGCTGAGGTGCGATTTCAAGCTCAACCTATATAAGTTTGAAAGAAGCTTGCTTTTCGGTTTCCCCTGTTTTGTTTTGCTCCATATTCTTTCAGTGGCCACACATGTGCCTTTCTGTCACGAGAACTTTGCTATCTCAATGGTTGAACTCAACTACTACTCAAAGCTTTGTCGATTTCCTGAAGGTTGTAAGTCTTCAGTTTAAAAGAAGTAGACAAAATCTCAATCTGCAATAGATCAGTCCTTTATTCAGAGAGCGCTCTGCTCCCCTAGTGCAAAACCAGTCTTTTTATACATACACAAGTTTTTATCTTAGGATACTCCTTTCTAAGACATTCCTTACCCTAACCCCACGTCCACACATCTCTTATCTGCTCAGACAGGCTGTATTTTTCCACTATACTGACCCATAGTTTTATGGTTTCCTGCAAGCCTATCTCCTCCCTGGGTGGGGGAAGTCTGTTTTCACAGTTGCACTCTACTTGACAAAAATATCACAACACCCTTTTTAAAATTCTAACTAAGACAAACATCTTATGATTCTAACACATTTCACACAGTTTCGGTGTGGAATACTTTTAGTCATTACTTTAAACATACAAATTCTTCTATCACTTTCAGAACCCCTTTCTGTTTTGTTGTCAGTGATTTCCTTTGTTAGTTCCATTTGTTGTGAATTACATTGAGTTTTCCTTGTGGGAACGTGGCAATATATATTTTAACATTGTCATAAAGAGCACATGTTCAACTTCATAAAAACACATTTTCCCATCAATAAGTTAAATTATTTAAAAAATACTACAGTAAGTGCCAATTAAAGTAACAGGGTTGACTGTAACAGCGTTGATTTCATTCTAAATTAGCCATGAATCCCCTTGTGACAGGGGAAATGAAAGTTTCTATGCAACAGGGAGGGGCAGTTTTTGTTTTTGCTAAAACCCGTCTAGTCTGTCTATGGGTAACAAGGTTGACATGTTATGCTCGACCCACTCAGTTTTCCACCACAAAACACCAGAAAATTGCCAAAAAGAAGAACCAGCTCACCTGCTTTTACACTATGATTTGACTATTAGATGTGTGTGCCACTTTCTGTTTTTAGAGCTTACAATGTTTATTTAGAGAAAAAAAAAAACATGAATTTCCTTTTTTTAAATGATATTTCCACGCTATGAGGTTGAAAATTAGGAAATTGCCCTTTTAGTGTAAGAACCTTTTTTTGGGGGGGGAAACACCTGGATTTTCAGCCTGTTTAGGTGGGATGGAGTTTTTGGCCCACAGCATGACATCAGAATCTGATCTGGTTATTCTGACCAATTCCAGTCTTTTATTTGCAAATGTATCCTCCTACTATGAAGGGGTAAGTGGAGTAGGCTCTAGTCTGGACGATCCTATCCACCAATCAGGGCTATGTATGTAAATATATACCGTTTGTATCAGCACCCACATGATCAGACTGAGCATGGAAATAAATTATTTAAAAAAATGAAATTCATTAAATGGAAAAGACTGCATGGGGGTGCTCATATTTCTCCATATTTAAATGAGTACAGTTTGGTTGAATTTAAAATGAGGGACAAAAGTAAATGTATCACTAATTACAATAAATAAATAATCTTCAGAAATTGCTTTGTCAAAGGAACAAAATAACTAGGGCTTTACAATGATAACTTAAATTCTATATTGGTGCACAATTTCTACTTAAAGTTTGTGGAACGACACATACATTATACCAATCAAGGTGCTGGTAATATGTGCATACAATTTACAGTACACTAATTCACAAGCTAATTACATGGAAGGTAATAACAAGAACAAATAATTTTAATTACAATTTTTTTTTTTTTATAACAGGTTCAGTATGCTTAGTGTGACTGGTTGTACGCACACATACACGTGCCCTCTCTCCGTCTCACCCATGGTCTCAGTAGTTGATTAGGAACACGAAGCACCAGGTAGGAGAGAGAGAGAGAGAGGGCACGCTAATGTGTGTCCAACTGGTCTTTGTTCTTATTACCTTTTGTGTTAAATGTGCACATTGTTATTAAATTAAATATTTGACATTTATCATAGTGTCATAGTACATAATCAACTCCATTACCAGTTTTGCAAAACAAATGATAGCAGTCTAATTATGGATGCATTATTTCCTTGAATGCAAAATAGCTTGCAGAACAGGAATGTTTGGAGGGCGAATATGCAGATTGAAAGTTAGGACAATCAATAAGTAGGTTTTCAACCAAATAAAGGTTAGTTAGCAAGTATAATTTGGGAAATATTGGTGTAATGTTCCAATATTGCTTGAAGTCTTGACATAATATTCTTGAAAGTGTACCTTACAGTAATATGCATAACTGGTTTTCAAATGTGTTTAAAAGATTAACCCTGAGCTGTGTGTGTGTGTGTGTGTGTGTGTGTGTGTGTGTGTGTGTGTCAGTTAAAAAACCTGCCTCTGTAGAAGGCCATGGACAACAAAGACTACTGTATGTTTGGCCCAACATCAGTGAGAATGGTGATGATGTAGTAAGACATATTGCAGAAGCACTGGAGAATGAGAACTTGGCAGGCAAGATTCAAAAGTACTTAGAGGAGTTGAGTCATGTGCAGGTGAATATTGCAGTCACGGGGGAGTCTGGCTCTGGTAAATACATCTTTATCAATGTGGTCAGATGCCTGAGGGATGAAGGAGGGTCTGCTGACACTGGTGCAACTCAGACCACACCGAAAGAAACACCTTACCCACAATATCCAAAGGTCAAAATGTGGGATCTCCCAGGTGTAGGCACTCAACATTTCAAAACCAGAGGATTACCTTTAGCAAGTTGGATTTGAGCACTATGATTTTTGTATCATAATTTCATCAGAGCGTTTCAGAGTCAATGATGTTACACTGGCAAAGGAGATGCAGACAACGAAGAAGAAGTTCTACTTTATGCGTGTCAGGCCTCAGGGTTAGGACTAGAATGAAAACTTGAACCGTCAAAAAGATGAACCCAAATGCAGAAATCCAGATGACAGTCCTGGGGAATGTCTTCAAATCTTTTATTCAATTATAAAGGGGCATCCAAACATTCCTAGGATGTTACCAAAAAATAAACTCCAAAAACCTTCCCAAAAAAGGTATAACAAAAGGTTCCAAAGTGAGAAAACAAAAAGGTCCAAAGATACTCCAAAAGGAATTAGAAAAAGATTCAAAGAACTGTGAGAACTCCAAAAATGTCAAATAACAAAAGTAAATAAAACAAAACAAAAAGAACCCTACCAGGTACACGGAGTAGAATAAGGACACTCCAACGGCAACACAGCATGGGAATGACCTAGACACGGTCATGGCATAGAAACACTCAGCAAAGAACTCAGGAGAAGGGTAACTTAAATACACAAACAAGGAACAAAGCACAGGTGACAACAATAAGACCTAATGACAGAGACTGAAAACTAACCAAAGACTCAATGGGGACCTCTAGTGGCCAAACAAATCTAAGACCCTGACAGTGCGCTCTAAGATCGATGACACCATAGATGCAGAAAGAAAAAGGAAGAAGAATTTCAACCAGGATGAGAGACTTGAAAAAGTCTTGAGTATGCACTGCAAATTTACATTTACATTGTATGTGACAAGAAAACATATTTAAAAAAATGTAGAAGGAAAATGGTAATTTCATATTGCAAAGCAACATTCTGGAGTCTGTATAGCCAATTATTACTATAATTTTAAAAATCATGTTCATTATCTCCAGCACAATACCAATGTCTGCCTATCTAAAAACCGTGAAACACACAGTTACGGTTGAAAACATGTTTTGTGGTGGGGTAATGTTCCCAGGACCTTTTCTTCGTATCTTTTGGTGTACAGTATGTGGAAAATTGCTGTTTGTACATACAGTACAGAACACAGAGTGAACAAAACATTAGTAACATCTTCCTAATGTTGAGTTGCACCCCCTCTTTTGCCTTCAGAACAGCCTCACTTTGTCGGGCATGGACTACAAAGTGTCGACAGCGTTCCACAGATATGCTGGCCCATGTTGACTCCAATGCTTCCCACAGTTGTGTCAAACCCAGCAGTGTTGCAGTTCTTCACACACTCAAAATGGTGCACCTGGCACCTACTACCGTACCCCCGTTCAAAGACACTTAAATATTTTGTCTTGCCCATTCACCCTTTGAATGCCACATGCACACAATCCATGTCTCAATTGTCTCAAGGCTTAAAAATCATTCTTTAGCCTGTCTCCTCCCCTTCATCTACACTGATTTGAAGTGGATTTAACAAGTGACATCAATAAGAGATCATAACTTTCACCTAGCTAGATTCACCTGGTCAGTCTATGTCAGAGAAAGAGCAGATGTTCCTTACACTCAGTGTATGTAGACACTGGTGTGGTGCTGGTGTAGAATAAAGCCTAATGTTTAAAAGTAGCTCTTTAAAGCCAAAGAAAAATATATTTTTAGGGGTGATGTCATTATGTCCAGCTGTTTTCATCGAAAAAAAACCAGAGGAAGAAAGAGGCTCTCCAAGCCAACGTATGGCGATCAGCTCTTGTATCTGGCTGTGTGGCAGCAATACAGTACCAATTTCAGGTCTCTCCTTTAGTGTAGATATAACCATCTTGGTAAGGAGATCAGAATGTACTATCAGGCTTTTGGTCTTGATAATGAGTCTCTGCAGAGCCTTGCTGATGAACAAATGTGCCGGTGAAAGAGCTGAAAGCAGTCCTCAAGTCCCCTCTGAACAAGGAGATAAGACAAGACGCAACAAAATTCTGACCAAGGCACCTGGGTCAACATCGATGGTGGTTGAGTACTTCTTGAGTACCATTCCAGTCTCGGGCTCCATGGCTTCAGGAGGTATTTCATATGGCACCACCTACTACATGCTGAAGAGCTGTCTGAATGAGCTGGCTGAAGATGCACAAAATTTAAGGCTTTGAAGGTCGATGAGAGAGATAATGTCAAATAGACTTTTGATTGTGTTTATCAAGATCGAGGGATGTTTTTTTTCATAAGTGCCATTTTATTATTCAAGGAAAATATATATTGCCCAAAAATATACATGAAATACTATGCTCCTTTTGCATATCCATACCAATTTAATCTCTATAACCTACTACATGAAATCTATTATTATTCTATCACCACCATGAGTCAGATGATTGCATAATCCCAAAATATGTTTTGCTTCTGGATTTGAAAAGAATCCTAGTTAAGATTTACCTGCCTGAAATGTATAGGTTGTGGTATACAAAGGATTTCATACTCTTTCAGAATGTTCTTACAATATTCTTATGTTACTACATCAGAGGAAGGGAGAAATAACAGAGTATATCTGTTTAATGTTAATGATTACATCATATTTTTATAAATTCTTGTCTAGTTGCTGAAGTGTCTCGTCCTGAATCTCAACTCCATCTTTACATAATAAACAATCAGAACATTTCAGGTGAACAGGTAACAAATACTTTAGACAATCAAATATTTTGAAATTAAAATGAAGCACCGCTGTATGCTTCAACTAAATATTACTTTCACCTTTTGCATCATGCTAGTCAGAATGAATCTTTCAAAGTCAGTCATTTTCTGTACTATCTGATTCTTCTAACACTTAGCAGGGTTATTTACTGTCACATTGACTCCTGAATCAGCTGTCCCTTTTTCTCCCTGTTACAAAGCCAGAGACACCAAATTTGAACTGTCTGTAGTTCCATGAGATGAGATGGACCTCTCCTCAACATCAAGCACCTCATATCACCACTGACTGAACCTGTGAGCACAATAGTACTGGCACTGTCCATCTCCAGACCCACCTCTCTCTCGTTTTCTTCTCTCATGTAGGACAAGGACATCCATTTCCTCCAGTATATTCATAACAACAGGTAGACAGTGCTGCTAGGTCTGTAGATGGCTGTATTCAGACAGGGCTGAGGACTTCTTTATCCCGTCACAGATGTGAGCTGCATTGTGAAACCTGTCACAGCATAACAGTGGCCAGGATTTGGCTGCGGAGCTTGGAGACCAGAGAGGAGAAGGTGGGGTGTCCTCTGTAGCCCGGGAGGAGAGAAGAGAAGGGCGGCCCCGGACCCTAGAACAAAACACCAAGACACTGATTACCCATGTCTGTATCACAAAGGACTGAGATAGGAGAACATCCACAAAGATAGACAGACGTGTGTGAAAACTAAGACATGGTATTTGCTATGACCTGCTTTGGTTAGCACGTCCTACCCCATATTCTCCAGGTAGTTGCGGTCCAGTCCAGGGAAAATATTACAGTCCAGCATGGACAAAGTACCTGCATATAGAAACCAAAACATGATCAGTCAATACATGCCAACTAAACCCATGTCTGCACAAGTTATGGGGCTTTTTAATGACATTTGCCACTGCTTTGCACTTCTCACCCTTCAAAAAGATGCACGTGCAGAAATCATAATATAGAAACAACACAATAGTTTTGTGTTTAAATATGTGAATGTTGTGATTAGCCTGTTGGTGCATCCTCTCCAGTCTCACCTTTGTATTTCAGGTGGGAGTGGGCCGTCTGTCACGACTTCAACTGAAGTCGGTTCCCCTCCTCATTCGGGCGGCATTCGGTGGTCGACGTCACCGGTCTTATAATCACCACCGATCTACTTTTCATTTTCCATTTGTCTTGTCTTGTTTTTCACACACCTGGTTTGCATTCCCCATCATTATCTGTTGTGTATTTAACCCTCTGTTTTCCCCCATGTCCTTGTGTGTGATTGTTTATTGTGAAGCCGTTTCTTTCCGTCTGGTGCATTTATTATATGCCTCGCCTGTTTTGCGGTTTGGCATGTTTGTTTGCATTTACGCGTTTAGTGTTTTGCATGTTTATTTGCTTGAGTAAAGTTTTTTTGCTCACTCAGTACTGTTCTCCTGCGCCTGACTTTATGCACTAGCTACACAAGAGCCTGACACCGTCAGCTTGTCCACTGCCATGTGCATTTTCTTCAGGTTTCTGGGACAGAACTCATCACGACTAGATTTGTTCTGCAGGAACACAAGACAACACAACAATACATTAGTGAGTGTTCAGTGCACTGAGCTGGAACTGTGTGTGTGTGTCACCTACTGTATGTGCAGGGTTGGGGAGTAACTGATTACATGTAATCAGTGACATGTAATCTAATTTAAAAAAACTAACTAATTAGTTACGTTAACAGCAAACATTTTGTAATCAAAATATATACTTTTGAATAACAAGATCATTTTTAAATTCAAAAGGAATCCAATAAATGATGTTAGTGAAAAATGTAATTTGGACACTTTCTATTCTAAATGACATTTCATTCGAGGATGTGATGGCTTCAACATCTCTGCTTCCTTGAGTATGGATGGCGGACTCCAGGGGCCGGAGTGATGTCACTCTTCCTCCATCCCAAGCAAACATAGCTGATTAAACTGATTGCATTCTAAACTAAAGATCATGATTAGATCATTTTTGGAGTCAGTTGTGTTAGCTGGGGCTGAGTCAAAAGTGTGACACCAATCAGGCTCCCGAGGACTGGAGTTTTCCATCCCATCCCTGGTCTGGAGGAACCAGGACAGAGACAATGTCATCATCACCACAGAGACCTTGCATACAACCTGGATTTGAATATTCACACAGCACAACAACCACTACAACGACAACATGAATATGATATCAGATTATTCACACTGTTGTAATATCTGACATCCTCAGTGTTCTTATCTTTCAACTCCAGTTTAAAGTTATTAATTAACTGCTAAAATTGGAAGCAAGGGTCTACAAAAAAAATTCAAACATTTGCACTCACAAAAAACATTATCCTCTAATAATAATCATACCCAACTTGATTTGTTAACCCTATCAAAAGCCTCAGTGAATCAGTGCTAATGGACTCTTTTTTTCCAGACGGGTGGGGTGGTTACTTGTTGAGGTTGATGTCAATGAACCAGTCTTGAATCCCAATGACCACGCCGCACACTGTGAACAGGAAGGCAGTGATCTGAAGAGACTGATTCAAAAAGAGCAGAGGCGAAAGAGTTAGTTATAACACCTTGAACAGTAGAACTTACAAACCGACTTCAACATACAGTATGGAAACACATTATGCAAACAGAAGATTTTTTAAGACTCAATCATAAGACTGGATCAGATTAGACAGGAAGTAGCTCTCCTTTAGAGCCTCTGTTGCACTGTGACCCCTGCTGGCCCCTCACTGACCTGCATCTCCACGTAGGTGACACCGTACCCAAACCGACCGCACGCATGTGCCATCGTGCGTAAATAGATATTGTCCCCCCACACCAAACGCGATCACGTCACACAGGTTAAAATATCAATACAAACTCTGAACCAATTATATTAATTTGTGGACAGGTTGAAAAGTATTAAACATGTATGGCAATTTAGCTACCTAGCTTGCAGTTGTAATTTGTCCTATTTAACTAGCTTGCTGTTGCTAGCTAATTTGTCCTGGGATATAAACGTTGAGTTGTTATTTTACCTGAAATGCACAAGGTCCTCTACTCCGACAATTAATCCACACACAAAACAATCAACCATATAATTTCTAGTCATCTCTCTTCCTTCCAGGCTTTTTCTTCTTTGGACTTTATATGGGGATTGGCATCTAACTTTCATAGTTACCACGACGACCGACCAAACTCAGTTCATCTTTCATTCACCCACGTGGGTATAACTAATGACGAGATGACACGTGGGTATCTGCTTCTATAAACCAATGAGGAGATGGGAGAGGCAGGACTTGCACCACGTTCAGCGTCACAAATAGAACTGACTTCTATTTTAGCGCTTAGCAACACAGGCACTCATTGGTGCTCGAGAGCAGTGTGGGTGCAATCATTTAATAACATGTATGTTTAAATGTATTTTGCAACGCTCACGCTCGAGCACACAACGCAAGCGGTGTGGTCAACATCTTAACAGCGTCTTAACAGCTAATGCTTGATTCTGACCTGTGTATACAAGCACATTACTCTTTGCTGGGATGATATAGTAGTCAATACCAATACAGCTATTTTCAGCATTGCAATCCACCACTGGAAATCCACCACTGGATTTCAGAGCTCAAAGTGCAAGGTATTCTAAGCCAGGTTGCAGTAGCATAACACACTTCTTTGCTTGAGAAACGTATCCCAGTGCTGGACACTCTAGCATCAGGTGGGGTCACCATCACCGCCTGCTACTACCTGCTGACCTCTACCCTCAATGACCTGAGTGAAGATGCAGAGATACTGATGCGGAAAGTAGTTGGAACATCTGTCACTGAGTAGACCGAGAGCATAAGAAGCTTACAAATAATAATGAATAGAATGAGCGTTCTCATTCAAGTCAATGATGGCACAATGGGGTGGGCATGGCGGCCATTGAGTGTCCCCAAAGATTTGTTTAAACTAACCCAAAGTAATCATGCTATTTGTATGTGGCTGCAATGAAAGTGAACTGTGTTTGTGTGTGATCAGGGTTGTACTCATTCCGCCGATTCTGTTGAAAAACGTTTCTTAAACCTAAGCAAACGAAATGGGGATAAACATACCTGAATTTGTCCAATAGAAACTCATGTTTACAACTGTTGGACTAGTGATTACACCCTAGATCAGCTAGATGCAGGCAAGAGTGTGCAAGGCGGTATTGAACGTGTCACTGTCTGTCACCTTGAATACTCACAACCTGTGTGCACTTACGTTTTAAACTTTAATTCATAGGCTGTAGCAACCTCGTGATGGGAAAGGGAACATTTGAGAATCATGTCGTAGCCTAAACCTATCGATGTTACATTGAGATGGGTTAATAGAATATGAATGACAGTCAACCAATATGCTGTCATAGCAATAAGGCTAAGCTCATAAAAATAATAAGTGTCCTACCTCATCTTAAACGGCACCGACCGCCACTGATGTGCATGCATGATTGTAAGTAATTTTGGATAAAAGTGTCTAGTAAATGGAATATACACTGTGTGCACAAACATTAAGGACACCTTCCTAATATTGAGTTACATCTGCCCATTTTGCCCTCAGAACAGCCTCAATTTGTCGGGGCCTGTACTCTAGAAGGTGTCGAAAGCATTCCACAGGGATGCTGGCCGATGTTGACTCCAATGCTTCCAAAATTGTGTTGGCTGGAGGTCCATTGGGTGGTGGACCATTCATGAAACACACGGGAAACTGTTGAGCGTGAAAAATGCAGCAGCTTTGCAGTTCTTGACACAAACCGGTGCGCCTGGCACCTACTACAATACGCCGTTCAAAGGCATTTAAATATTGTGTTCATTCACCTTCTGAATGGCACACATACACAATCCTTGTCTCAAATGGCAAAAATATTTCTTTAACCTGTCTCCTCCCCTTCATCTACACTGATTGAAGTGGATTTAACAAGTGACATCAACAAGGGATCATAGCTTTAACCTGGATTCACCTGGTCAGTCTATGTCATGGAAAGAACAGGTGTCCTTTGTATACTCAGTGTATGCAGCACCTTCGGTAATATGTGCATACTGTATACAGTACTCACCAGATTTACAAACTAAGATTATGTAACCTGTTATTTTTTAGAGAATAATAAAATACTTCTTAAACAACTTATTCTTGTTTGTTCTTGTTATAATTGGCTTATATTACCTTTTATGCCTCACACTCCCTGTCTTTGCATACAGCAATCAGAGCTTGAGGTAAATAAAAGGTTGGTTTCCAAACAAATAACCAAGTAATCATGGAAGGCTAGTAAGCAAGTCTATTGTGGGATCAGGGTTGGGTAGGTTATGTTCTAAATGTAATCTGTTACTAGTTATCTGTCAAAAATTGTAATCAGTAACGTCATTTTTGGATTACCCAAACTCAGTAACGTAATCGGATTACATTCGGTTACTTTTAGATTACTTTCCCCTTAAGAGGCATTAGAAGAAGACAATAATGGATGTTACCAATTGAACGACATCTATTGCAGGATAAATCAATGTTACATTTTACATTGCTGGCCATATATGGATGTTAAATTTAACTTTATGGGTTGGTTATGTAGGCTTCTTCTAACCCATCACTTTCTACTACATATAATAATACAATTAAATGATAACTTTACATTATAAAATGAAGTCTATCAGAATTCCAGTCATTCCAATAAATGTTATACCCTTTGATCTTCAACAATTTTTTATTTTACCTTACCTTTATTTAACTAGGCAAGTCAGTTAAGAACAAATTCCTATTTACAATGACAGCCTAGGAACAGTGGGTTAACTGCCTTACTCAGGGGTAGAACTGTCACGATCGTCAATGACCGGACCAAGGCGCAGCGTGCATAGAGTTCCACATTCTTTTAATTTACGGTGAAACGTCAAAACAAGAAGGAAACAACTGATTGTAAACAAGCATCGCACGCACACAGTCACTAACAGAAAACAATAGCCCACAAACGCAGGTGGAAAAAGGAACAACTTAAGTATGATCCCCAATTAGAGGTAACGACAATCAGCTGCCTCTAATTGGGAACCATACAAAACCAAAACCTAGAAATACAAAAAATAGAACAAATAATCCCCCTAGTCACATCCTGACCAAAACCACCATAGAGAACCCAGAGGGCTATCTATGGCCAGGACATGACAAGAACGACAGATGTTTACCTTGTCAGCTCAGGGAGTCGATCTCAGCAACCTTTCGGTTACTGACCCAACGCTCTAACCACTAGGCTACCTGCCGCCCCCGAGCTGACAGAATAGGACTTGGAAATATGGAAGTATAGATTAGCCAAATTGTTTTACCTGAGCATGACCCCAAAACGAAGGATTTTTTAGCCAGCCCTACTCTGATGTTTATGATTTTGTTGTCATGGAGGGCTGATTGGGCTCATTGATTCGAGTTGAAAGATAAAGGCTGCCCTCATGGAATGCTTTGAGCACTACTGAAGAAAAAAAATCCCCACTTATATTCCATAGGCTTGGATCCGCACTGCGCAGCTGTTGCAAGAGCGCATTTTTCACTGCCTGTCCACTGTTTTCAAAAACAATGATTGATAGGCAGATTTAACTTCTTGAATTCAACCATTAGTAGGTTAAAATACACATTTAGATTTGTGAACAACCATCCACAACAACCACAATCTCTAAGGCGCCAATAGCTAAATGAGAGAGCAGCAATGTGATTCACATCAATGTGCTATGTAGATATCAATAATAAGTGATATCCGTATCGCCGTAGACTAAACCACTGCTGTCATCCTTACCTCCAAGAATTTATTCAAGTTGAATAATCTTTGGATTCCGACAACAGTCGCATCATTGGAAGACCTAGCTTGGACTGTAGCCTACAAAAGTCTATTCCTGCTATTTTCCCGCGATCCATCATACACATTTGGTGTGTCATCATAGTTGTCTCTGACTTGTGGTCAGACTCACTCAGGTGGAACAAACTTAACCTTTCAGAGTCAATTATGTTAACCTAGCCAAGAAGATCCAGAAAATGAAGAAGAGGTTCTACTTTGTACCCTCTAAGCTCGATGGCACCATAGACACAGAAAAAAAGGAAGAAGAATTTCAACCACTTGATGAATCAGACAGAACTGTGTTGAAGGTTTGTCAACAGGTTGATTGAGTATATATTGCAAATTTACGTTACTGCCAAACAAACAGTGGGGGAATTGGACATTTCTGATTTCAAAGCCAAAATCTGGAATCTGCATACTTCACAATAGTTTTTTACATATTCATTATCTCTAGCACCATACCAGGGGCATGTTTTTTGGAATGTTCAGAAATAATTATGTTATGTAGAACAAACATGCCTCTCTGACACAAAATCATGTGGACTCTATTCATGGCATTGCTATAATTACAACATTGGCAACAATTGTTTTTTCTCCTCTTAGGACTTTGAGTATCATGGTGTGGAGTCTCTTCAGGTCTTCCTCATCTCCAGCTACAGTACCTCTCTATGATTTCCCCAAACTAGGGGAGATGATTGAGAAGGAACTTCCTGATCACAAGAGGAATGTCCTGTTGTTAGCCATTCCTAACATGAGCTTGAAAATCAACCAGAGGAAGAAAGAGGCTCTCCAAGCCAACATATGGAGATCAGCTCTTGTATCTGGCTGTGTGGCAGCAATACCAATTCCAGGTCTGTCCTTTAGTGTAGACATAACCATCTTGGTAAGGGAGATCAGAATGTACTATAAGTCTTTCGGTCTTGATAATGAGTCTCTGCAGAGCCTTGCTGATAGAACAAATGTGCCAGTGGAGGAGCTGAAAGCAGTCCTCAAGTCCCCTCTGAACAAGGAGGTAAGCCAAGACACGTTCATAAGAATTCTGACCAAGGCAGCTGGGTCAACATTGATGGTGGCTGAGTATTTCTTGAGTACCATTCCAGTCTTGGGCTCTATGGCTGCAGGAGGTATGTCATATGGCACCACCTACTACATTCTGAAGAGCTGTCTGAATGAGTTGGCTGAAGATGCACAAAATGTACTGATTAAGGCATTGAAGGTGAGTGAAAAATGTAAATTGTCAAACTGTGTTTTGCATTGTGTTCATCACAATCGATGGAAGTTGTTTCACAACTCATTTTTTTTCTTCTTACAAGGAAAATATATATTTCCCTAAAATATACATCAAATACTATGCTTCCTTTTGTTCATTCATACTAAATCTCTATAAAACCTACTGCATGTAATCTATTACTTCAGTTTTGAAGGATTCTATCACCAAGGTGATTATTTGTAGACTATCATAATAAACTATTTCCTGCTTTGGATTTGAAAATAATCATAGTTCCTATTGACTGATATGTAAAGATTAAAGATTGTGGTTTTACAAAACAATATGTTATTCTTTCAGAATGTGGGGTAAATATATATGGGGGGTAAATATATATATCCATACAAACTCAGCAAAAAAAGAAACGTCCTCTCACAGTCAACTGCTTTTATTTTCTGAAAACTTAACATGTGTAAATATTTGTATGAACAAGATTCAACAACTGAGACTTAAACTGAACGGGGTGGTTTCCCAGACACTGATTAAGACTAATCATAGACTAAATTGGAGATTTAAGCTGGACTAACTGAAATAGAATTTCTCAGACATGGTTTAAAATAGTCTCAGACTTTCCCTAGTCCTGAATTACAAAGTCTGATTTCCAGAAGTCTGATTAGAACTAGTCTAGATTTAAGTAAAGGCTCAAACTAAACCTGGCCAGAGGCAGGTTTAACTTCAGATTAATTGATGTTGGCCTCCAGATTGACTTTAGCAATAGAGGAAAATGGATTACCTGGACTATTTTAATGATGATGAAAGAGCTCCATTTAGACCAGACAGAAGGGTGGTTATGGACAGGAGCAACCCACTGAATGATTTTGATGAAATCAACTTTCGTGACCGTTTTTCTGCATGTACAAAGCAACTGCAGCAGACATAATTAGTCTGCTTGAGACAAGGCTTTCATCTGATTCTTTTAGGGGAATGCCTATCCCTCCTTCGCTACAAGTACTGATCACCTTAAGGTTTTTGGCATGTGGAACCTTCCATCGTGAAACGGGCGATTTGTGTGGCGTAAGTGAACCAACTGTGTGCAAAATAGTCCACAAAGTGTGCAAAGCTATATGTGAACTGAAGGACGACTACATCAAGTTTCCTGATGCTGCTGGCCAAGCCAACTACAAGGTGGAGTTCTTTGAATATGGAAACTTCCCTGGAGTCATTGGCTGTATTGATGGATGTCATATTCCAATAAAGTGTCCCTCTACTGCAGATTCTGAGGAGTACAGAAATCGTAAAAACTGGTTCTTAATAAATGTACAAAGTGTGTGCACTCCCACTATGCAGTTCTCCAACATTGTTGCACGTTGGAAAGGTGCAACTCATGACTCAAGAATTTTCCAGAACTCCTGTCTGTACGCTCAGTTTGAAGGTGGTCAACATAGTGGAATCATACTTGGTGACAGTGGGTATGCACAGACCAACTTCTTGTTCACTCCTTACCTTCATGCAGTCACACCTGAGCAGCAGCGGTACAACCAAGCTCATATCCGTACCAGAGGTACAGTGGAGCGCATGTTTGGTGTATGGAAGAGTCGTTTCCAGTGTCTCAGAAACACATTGCGCTTTGAACCAAGAAGATGCTGTATTGTCATAATTGCAACAGCAGTGCTTCACAATTACCTCAAACAGCATGGCTGCCCAGATCCTCAAATGGAACATAGGGATGAACCAGATCTTCCCATGGTTGAGCCAGACAATGACAGGTATGGACTGGCATGCAGAGATGCTTTTGCTTGGCGGCACTTCTCACAATAAAGTTACCTCAGATGATTGAAGACAACAATTGCCACAGATTGATGATGAACAAAAGTTTAATTTCACAAATTGAGATATTGGGACCCTGAACTGGTGCTGGTTTCAGTAGAACATTGGTACTGCTGCTGCTTCATGTTTCTCTCTTCCTCCCTCATGGCTAACTCAACATTAAGTATTTTCATCTTCATTTCATGTTCATCTTGTAAATACTTTAATTTGAGCTCATGGAATTCCATGGCCAGTTTCTCGTGCATGGTCAGCCTCTTGGTCCTTCTCATCTGGCCAGAATTAGTGACACCATCTTCCCTCCAGGCTGCTGCAGCTGTAGTGGGCTGACTTTCATCCTGTCTCAGGACCTCCAAGCTCTGGTGATCATCTGAAAAGTATTATATTGCAGCATTAGTGAACAATATGTATTCAGAAGTTCAGTTCATGAAATATTTAAGGTTATATGACTGCAAGAAATGACTGACAACAATACATATTCTCTGCAGTTTACGGATGGCACATATTGAATTAATGTGGCCTACCAAATGAGGATTGGAACGGGGCCCCATCTGAACTGTCCAAATGATCATCATCAGGTATACCTTCCAGGGGCTGCTGGCTATCAATGATCAAGTCAACAAGTGTCCTAGGTCATCGGTCTCCGGTCTTTCTGGGGGTCCACCACCAGTCTTGAAACGCTCCCTACGTGCAACAGCATTTGTCTTCTTTAAGTTTATTTTCATGTTTTTCCACAGGATCTTAGAAAGATGAGAAAAAATAAAAATTCTGTATGATGCTGTTTGTAATGTACTTGGATCAAAATGAAGCAACATTTCAAAGTGACTGACATGTAAAAGTAGACCAACAATAATACAGTAGCTTACCTGAAGTTGTTGAAGTGTCCTGTTGCTTACTTTTTCATTCGAGTTAAATTCATTGCAAATTGAAGTCCAAGCATTCTTTTTCTTGTTTTCTGTTGCTGAATCATGCTGTTTGTTCTCAATAATTGGGTGGTTTAACACAATTTGCTTCAAAAGGGTCCTTTCAAAGTCACTGAAATTCTTTGAACGTTGTCTTTTACCTTTGTCCATTGTTTGGTTGGGTGATTTACTCCAGTTCCACACACACAATGTTAATGTTTCTTAAGGGTCCAGCCCTGGTTTTTGAAGCAACCTCAGGTCTGCACCAAGTGCACAACATTACTCTAATCGGGCTTCACAGAGAGTAGCTAGTTAGTCTTTATTAACCTTAGTCTGCAACTCCCTAGTCGGGTACTACTTAATCTCAAATAAAGCAATGTCTCGGAAAGCCATTTCTTCAGTCCGTATTAATTTAAGTAGAATTAGCCTAGTCCTCATTTATTTTAAACTCTGTCTGGGAAACCGCCCGAACAAGTTCCACAGACATGTGACTAACATACATGGTATAATGTGTCCCTGAACAAAGGGGGGGTCAAAATCAAAAGAAACAGTCAGTATCTGGTGTGGCCACCAGCTGCATTAAGTACTGCAGTGCATCTCCTCCTCATGGACTGCACCATATTTTCCAGTTCTTGTTGTGAGATGTTACCCCACTCTTCCACCAACTTCCGAACACTGCCCCCTAGCCCAAAGAGGTTTTTAAGTAGTTGTTACCTGTTCAGGCAAGTAATATTGATTAAGTCTTAACTAGGATTCTTTTCAAATCCAGAAGCAAAAGATATTGATTGATTATGCAATAGTCTCAAAACATCTGATTTGACTGTCATGTTGGTGATAGAACCCTTAAAAAAATAAATAGATGTCAAGCAGTACAGTAGGTTATTGAGATTAAGTTTGTATGAATATGCAAAACAAAAGCATAGTATTATATGTATAGTTTCCTTGTGTTATGATAAAACATCCCTTGGTTGTGATAAACACAATCAAAACACTCTCTTTGACATTATCTCACTCATACACCTTCAGAGCCTTCTTCAGTACATTTTGTGCATCTTCAGCCAGCTCATTCAGACAGCTCTTCAGCAGCTGTGGAGCCCAAGATTGGAATGTTACTCAAGAAGTACTCAACCACCATCAATATTGACCCAGCTGCCTTGGTCAGCATTTTGATGACAGTGTCTTGGCTTATGTCCTTGTTCAGAGGGGACTTGATGAATTCTTTCAACTCCTCCACTGGTACATTTGCTCTGTTGGAAAAGTGTTCAAGGGACTGATCATCAAGACCTGATAGTACATTCTGATCTCCTTTACCAAAATGCCTACATTTACAGCAATAGAGAAACCTAGAATTGTTATTGCTGCCACACAGCCTGAAACAAGAGCTGATCTCCATATGTTGGCTTGGAAAGCCTCTTTCTTCTTGTTGTTAATTTTCAGGGTTATGTTGGGAATCGCGAACAGGAATCAGGAAGTTCCTCCTCCATCGTCTCCTCCATTTTGGGGAAATCATAGAGACCAAATTCCAAACTGGAGATGATGAAGACCTGAGTAGACCCCAGACCATGATCACAAAGCCTTAAGAGGAGCAAAACAAATAATGTCAAGTACAACCACTATTCACTATTCTACTGTACATCAACATATTTTTATAGAAGTAATGTGTCAAACCTTTCATGCAGTTTTGTCAGATTTTTTTTAAAGTGTCTGATTGTGGTTAAAATCTTTCTTCCTTTGCTCTGCAAATATGCTGGCATCGATCTTAGAGTGCATGAAGTAGAACCTCTTCTTCATTTTCTGGCTCTCCTTGGACAGTGTAACATTTTCTTTGAAACGCTCTGATGAAATGATAAAATCATAGCGCTCAAATCCAACTTGTTGAAGGTACTCATCTGGCTTGAAATTAGGGGTGCCAATACCAGGGAGATCCCACACTTGGAGATTTTGAGTGTTTTTGGTGTGGGTAAGTCGTTGCTTCCATGGTGGTCTCCACCACTTCAGTTGGAGCAGAGCATTCCTCTTCATCCCCTAGTTCCCTGAGCACATTGATGAAGGTGGATATACTAGAGCCTGTCTCCCCCGTGATGACAATATTCAGCTGCACGTTATCAGTATTTAGCAAATTCACTTGAATTTTGCCTGCAGCTGAGGTCAAGCTCTCAATCTCCAGTGATTCTTCAATCTGTCTTACTGCTTTAACTTCATCGTTTCTTCCTAGGTTTTGGTCTTTCTAGGGAGTTTTTCCTAGCCACCGTGCTTTTACACCTGCATTGCTTGCTGTTTGGGGTTTTAGGCTGGGTTTTTGTTGGGTTTCAGCACTCTGTGACATCAGCTGATGTAATAAATTAATTTTATTTGATTTGATGATCCTCACTGATATCGCAAAGGTAGTCTGTTCTCCATGGAAATCTATAATGATACCAAAAAAAATCTTCTTTCAGCCTAATACATTTTTTAAAGGTCTTGAATGTTTAAAAAAAGTGTAATCTTTCAAACACAAAACTTTAAAACCGGTAATGTGTATTACTGTAAGGTACACTTTCAAGAACATTATGTCAAGACTTCAAGCAATATCATAACATTAGACTAATACGTCCCACTTTTCATGATTTTTTGGTTTGAAACGTACCTTTTTATTGTCCTCAATAAATTGCTGTATGTGAAGATATGGCAGGGCGTGTGATGTTTTATGACTTTAACGACCGGTCGCCAACTTTCTCTCTCTGGCCTGGCAGTATTAAACAAAGGAATCTGATGTGTGTAGAGATAATCTGCCACCAAATCTCCAACATCTAAAAGTGGATAATGAAACAATATTTCTAACATAAAGAATGTGGGAAATGGTTGGTGGGGATCCAAACAATAATCATGTCAAAAGTGTATAGTTTTGGGATGTCATTAAAGATGGTATAACAAGATAACGGTAACTCTACAAATGTATATGTCCCAGTTATCAGATTTACATCTAAATGTTGTAAAACTTATATGATTAAATATGAAACTATTTGTGAAAAGATAGCAACATGATTTTAGCCTTCTAAATGAGATAATTGTTGACATATAAAGTTTTACCCAGTCAGCAACCATGCACACGTGAGCACAGACATTATGCCAACAGGATGGAACGCCCCTTTTTCCAGAGTGCATAAAAGGACTGCTAACAAAATTTACATTAGACCATTGAAATGGTTGCAATTTATATATAGACCAGCGTGACCGACAGCGTGAGCTGAATATCACGAAAATGTTAGAAACTCTCAACATCCCTAGACTACATCGGAACATTCAGTCTGCAGCTGTTTATGTACATTAGTCTAGTAAACTCTAACAAACACTCAAAGACATGAAGCCTACAACTACAAAGGACATTGTGACTTCTGATGGACAAACCAGAGACTTCTGTAGAATGACTCAGGGCCGGGTGACTTCAACAGAGAGAGATGACAAAGAAATACAAGCATACAGTGAGGGGAAAAAGTATTTGATCCCCTGCTGATTTTGTACGTTTGCCCACTGACAAATAAATGATCAGTCTATAATTTTAATGGTAGATTTATTTGAACAGTGAGAGACAGAATAACAACAAAAAAATCCAGAAAAACGCATGTGAAAAATGTTATAAATTGATTTTCATTTTAATGAGGGAAATAAGTATTTGACCCTCTCTCAATCAGAAAGATTTCTGGCTCCCAGGTGTCTTTTATACAGGTAACGAGCTGAGATTAGGAGCACACTCTTAAAGGGAGTGCTCCTAATCTCAGCTTGTTACCTGTATAAAAGACACCTGTCCACAGAAGCAATCAATCAGATTCCAAACTCTCCATGGCCAAGACCAAAGAGCTCTCCAAGGATGTCAGGGACAAGATTGTAGACCTACACAAGGCTGGAATGGGCTACAAGACCATCACCAAGCAGCTTGGTGAGAAGGTGACAACAGTTGGCGCCATTATTCACAAATGGAAGAAACACAAAAGAACTGTCAATCTCCCTCGGCCTGGGGCTCCATGCAAGATCTCACCTCGTGGAGTTGCAATGATCATGAGAACGGTGAGGAATCAGCCCAGAACTACACGGGAGGATCTTGTCAATGATCTCAAGGCAGCTGGGACCATAGTCACCAAGAAAACAATTGGTAACACACTACGCTGTGAAGGACTGAAATCCTACAGCGCCCGCAAGGTCCCCCTGCTCAAGAAAGCACAAATACATGCCCGTCTGAAGTTTGCCAATGAACATCTGAATGATTCAGAGGACAACTGGGTGAAAGTGTTGTGGTCAGATGAGACCAAAATGGAGCTCTTTGGCATCAACTCAACTCACTGTGTTTGGAGGAGGAGGAATGCTGCCTATGACCCCAAGAACACCATCCCCACCGTCAAACATGGAGGTGGAAACATTATGCTTTGGGGGTGTTTTTCTGCTAAGGGGACAAGACAACTTCACCGCATCAAAGGGAAGATGGACGGGGCCATGTACCGTCAAATCTTGGGTGAGAACCTCCTTCCCTCAGCCAGGGCATTGAAAATGGGTCGTGGATGGGTATTTCAGCATGACAATGACCCAAAACACACGGTCAAGGCAACAAAGGAGTGGCTCAAGAAGAAGCACATTCAGGTCATGGAGTGGCCTAGCCAGTCTCCAGACTTTAATCCCATAGAAAATCTGTGGACGGAGCTGAAGGTTCGAGTTGCCAAACGCCAGTCTCGAAACCTTAATGACTTGGAGAAGATCTGCAAAGAGGAGTGGGACAAAATCCCTCCTGAGATGTGTGCAAACCTGGTGGCCAACTACAAGAAACGTCTGACCTCTGTGATTGCCAACAAGGGTTTTGCCACCAAGTACTAAGTAATGTTTTGCAGAGGGGTCAAATACTTATTTCCCTCATTAAAATGCAATTCAATTTTAAAAATTTTCACATGCGCTTTTCTGGATATTTTTGTTGTTATTCTGTCTCTCAACGTTCAAATAAACCTACCATTAAAATTATAGACTGATCATTTCTTTGTCAGTGGGCAAACATACAAAATCAGCAGGGGATCAAATACTTTTTTCCCTCACAGTAAATATATACATGGCAATTATTTTCGAATGAGCAGTCGTTAATGTGTAAAGTATTCACATTCCCATGAGCATAGTTTTCCAACTATATGTACCATGAGTCCCTTTTCTGTCTCTCCCGCTCTTTCTTTCCCCACCCCTTTCCATTGTGTAACAAGCTGTTATATCGGGTTAGTCCACTAGGGACTTTTCATTGCATTATGTTTGTACTCAATTCAACCTATACTATGTGTATGTTTATGTGTTTCTGTGTAAATAAATAATAATTAAGCTAATTTGTGTATCGCTGAATCATCGTTTAGACTAGGGTTTGTGCCGATTTACGAGGTCAACAATGTCAGAATGAGACTGACATGAGGTAATAATAATTAATGGATGACTGGTATGATAATGATATATTCTGATATTCTTGAGTTCATTCTGGAAACGGTAACTCTTTAAACAAACTTTTTCTGTGGTGCCCCCAAGTTACTAATGAGTTCATTGTTATATGATTAATTTAATCACGTAATAATTAAACAGAGTTAGTTGATTTTATAAAATAGACGTCATCACGTTAATGATAGTCATGCCACGACACTATATAAGGTCTCACAGTTGACAGTGCATGTCAGAGCAAAAACCAGGGATGTTTTGGGGGATGTTTTTCAGTGGCAGGGACTGGGAGACGAGTCAGGATCAATGCAAAGATGAACGGAGCAAAGTACAGAGAGATCCTTGATGAAGGCTTAGGCCACATTCCATTCATGCGAGGGAGATTGTTCCGGTTTGACTGGAAGGTACCAGGGAGAGATTGTCATATAGACTAAGGGGGTGTATCTTCGCTTTAAAGTTGTTGGTATTCTTTAGTCTCAGGGCTCTCAACGAATCATCTTATTGTGGTTTATCGACCAGCCATCGTTATTGTAGAGCACTCACATCATTCACTTGTGTGTGTGTGTATGTGTGTGTGGTATGACATGCTTTCCTTATTAATAAGTGAATAAAGATTTAGTTTAAGTATAACTCTGACTTGTGTGATAAGTTTGTCCTCATTTAATAATAAAGAAATTAACCACAACATTTGGCGACGGGGTTGGGACGTGAATCTTCACTTGGTGACTGCTCCTGAAGATCTGGGTAAACTGTGAACAGGGGATCATACATAGGGATCCCAGGGAAAACCACACTCATTATTGAGCAGCTGGACCCACCTAAGATCTGAGAGGAAGCGAGCCGAGTGGATACCACTTATGTGTGCATTAACGATTACTAGAGATTTGATAAAGTAATAATTGGAACAATATTCATATACTAACTTGTGCACCCAGACGTTAGACGTACGTCAGGGTTTGGAAAAATAAATACATTTTTTATGAGTTGGTCCCTTTCATGGATAATTTGATGAAGATGAGGTTTAAACATTATTAAACTGTCTACAATGTCTGGGCATTAGTCTCAGAAAAAGGTATTGGTATCTATCCACTTTTGGTTAAAATATGAGAAATTGACCCTAACTATAAAATGCTTATGGGATTCTCTCCGTCTGGGTACTACATTTAAAATAAAACTGCCCATAAGGCCTGAAAATGAGTTTCTCTCCTCACAGTATGAGAGGAGTTGCTATATTTCTCGAATAAACCTTTTTTCCCATACAGTTAGAGAGAATTAAGGTGGAATCTCAACGTAATTTATAACGTAGTTTAAAGCCTAATTTTCTTTTTTTTCTTTTTGAAGGTTCTAGATTTGTTAAACAACGGGCTTATATTTTTACTAAATCAATGCAACAGGTAAAAATTATAACATTACTGGAAAGGGTCACAATCTAGGGTGATTCAGCTATTACCAATGTCGTTGGACATTGGTCCAGTAACAACACCAGGATAATTTGACATGGGAGGAGCCGATTTTGGGGTTGGACAATCCTTGTGAGAATTACAGACAATGGGTAATAAATAAAAAATACTCCTTGCAAACTCAGAGAACCTTGGGTGTTTTAATCTTGTGAGAGAATTTATGTTGTCTTATTCTTAAATATATTTATAGAATGAACGAAAGGGAGGACGTATACAGGAGTGAATTTTTAGACTCGGTGGCGAGATACATGTTGCCGTGTCTCAGGGTAGCGCATGCTAAATTAAGGGCACAGAAACGTTGGGGTAGATTAAAACGATTAATGATTGGAGGGAGGACAGTGGACTTATCATTATCATGTTTTGTTTATAATTAACACATTTGGGTTGCTGATTCAGATGTAGTATAGTGGATATCGATGAAATGTACACTTTCTCTTCCGGGAGAATGGGGGTTTCATTATCTTTCTTTGGAATGTTTCCCGAGGCTATGGTCTTGAGAGAGCAATTAGTGAAATCCTGCAGTGTTGTTGGTATAAAGGTATTTGGATTTGGCGGTAAAGGGAACTAGCAAATTATATAAGGCCTGGACATTTTTGTTTGTTTTTACCATATGGTTTACTACACACACCAGCACGCACACACAACTTACTGGTTATGAATATGGGTTAGTGCCGAGGTACCTTAAAGGGGCATGCACACACATGGACTTTTCTGTAGTTTTTATTTTCTGAGTTTAATTGAACACTTGAATTCTTTTGATAAGAAATGTACTGGACACTTACTGGAAACCTGGGATACGAAATGTATGAAATGTTTGACTGTTTTTCATTAATTAGTCTAATATAGTAATAAACACTTCTTTGAAGGGTTTGTATGACCTCTGACCTCTGTCCTGACTTTCCAGTGTGGTTGATCACCCTCACTGGAAAGACATTTGGACAATGAATTCAAGGTAATTTGTAATACTGATTTGAAGGTCATTTATAATATTGATTATTATAGAGATGTTGAGGAAGGAGTAGATTCAGTTGTAAGTGAACAATAATTTAAGTTTCTGCCAATATCAGATATGTCTATGTCCTGGGAAATGTTCTTGTTACTTACTAAGTTAGCTCAACCGTCCCGCAGGGGACCCACTGATCCTGTAGGTCCCATAATTACCAACATCTGATTCAGTATAAACAAGCACAAGCAGTTATAAAGAGGATCATTAGGCCAGCTAAGAGGGAGTATTGGTGTCGGTTCTGTGGGAACATAGGCAGGACCACTCCTGTGGGAGAGGTATGGGGGATGATTAAGAGGATGAGAGGGGACAGAAGAGATTGGGATCTCCCTGTGATGAAAAGTGGGGAGATTGTTGCAGTGAGAGATATGGAGAAGGCAGAGATGTTAGCCCAGGCATTTGTGAAGGTGCACAGCTCAATTAATCTGACAGAAGAGGGGCAGCGTGTTGTATGGAAGGAATCTGGAGAGGGTGGGAGTGTTTAGATTCCTGGGGGTCTGGTTTGATACACAAATGACATGGGGGGAGCATAGAGAGAGTAATTGTCAATGGTAAGAAAATACTGAATGTGATGCATTGCTTGTCAGGAATGGAGTGGGAGAAAATTGAATATTGAATATATTGCACTATTAAGGTCATCACTGGATTCTGGAAGTATAGCATATGGATCAGCAGCTCAGACATCTTTAGAAAAGTGAGATGTTATCCAGGCCCAAGCCATAAGAATATGTTGTGGAGCACTTAGGACCTCTCCGGTGGCAGCGATACAGGTAGAGTTGGGAGAGATACCATTAAAGTTAAGAAGACAACAGCTAGCCATAACATATTGGGTAAATCTACAAGGACATAAGGTTACACATCCTACAAAAAAGATGCTCCTAGAGTGCTGGGAACATGAACAACATCTGAATAGAAGCTTTGGGTGGATAGGCAATTGCATGGTGAGAGAGATGGGGTTGTTTGGGAAGGAGTTTAGCTCCCCTGGTTATTCCTGCTATCCCACCTTGGTTTCTCCCTCAACCAGTGATAGATCTGGGGTTGCTTGAGAGGGTAAGAGATGTTGAGGAAGGAGTAGATTCAGTTGTAAGTGAACATTTAAGAACACAATACCATTCTTTCTTGAATATATTCACAGATGGATCTAAGGACCCCAAAACAGGGAGGACAGTAGCAGTTTTTGTGTTCTTGAGTTTAAGGTGGCAGTGACAAAAAGACCAATGAATAATTTATCTGTTTACAGAATGGAGTTGTTGGCCATACTATTGGCTGCAGAGTGGGTGTAGGAGGTGAGGCCAGACAAGGTATGCAGCTGCTTTGACTCCTCTCCAGCACTGATGAGCTTAAATTTATGTGTGTTTCAGAGCGGACAGGATCTATTGAATGAGGTTTTACAGTGTTTGTATAGATTGAAAAAGATGGGTGTATTTGTGATGTTCCTCTGGGTACCAGCTCATGTGGTAGTAGAGGAGAATGAGGAAGTGGATATTATTGCCAAGCAGGCTGTTAAACATCCTAATGTTGAGATGGAATTGTCTGTCAGTGAAGCAGAAGCCAATGGATTAATAAGAACAGTGGTTAAAAATAAGTGTCAAAAGTTGTGGAACAGGGAGAGGTAAGGGAAGACACCTGTATAAGATCCAGGAAAAGGTGTGGGCAGGGAGGTCCTCAGGCCGAGAGAGAAGGGAGGAAAGTGTAGTCACAAGGCTGAGACTGGGACACAAGGCTAAATAGTACATTGGTGGTGGGGAAACATCCGACTGGGAGGTGTGATCATTGTCAGGAGGAGATGGAGACAGTTGAACATGTTCTATTTCAGTGCCAGAAATATGTGAGAGAAAGGAAGTGATTGGGACACGAGGCTAAATAGTACATTGCTTAGTTAGCAAGTCTTCATTTGGAATGTATTAGTGTAATGTTACGATATTGTGTGAAGTCTTGAGATATTTTTTTTACGTTTATCTTACAGTAATGTACATGCCTGGCGCCTCATTTATTAATATTGCGTAGAAACTATTCTAAAAATGACTTACAAATGGAATTTTGTTTGTACGCATAGGAAAGGTGTGATTAATCAAACAACTGTAAAAGCACCCAATGCACGCCTGTAGGAGATAACCGTTGTTATACAACGGATGATTTAATCCTGAATGCTGATTGGTTATTCCACAAGTTACCACCTGCTAAATCTATGATGTTAAAATCTCTATTTACTCTGTTCCATCTGACTGTGCAATCCACTGTCTCATCAGCTCAGCCAGGCACTTTTTAAACTTGATCTCCACTATAAAAGCATCTAGACATTTCTTCACTATAAAAGCATCTAGACATTATCTAACATTTCTTTTAGACTAACATTTCGTTTTCAACAGCGGAGATTTGCATAAACCTTGGTGTCTGTCTCTCCGACAATAGCAACATTGTTTCAATATTCAAATTCAATCTCCTTATTCCACAAGTTACCACCTGCTAAATCTATGATGTTAAAATCTCTATTTACTCTGTTCCATCTGACTGTGCAATCCACTGTCTCATCAGCTCAGCCAGGCACTTTTTAAACTTGATCTCCACTATAAAAAGCATCTAGACATTTCTTCACTATAAAAAGCATCTAGACATTATCTAACATTTCTTTTAGACTAACATTTCGTTTTCAACAGCGGAGATTTGCATAAACCTTGGTGTCTGTCTCTCCGACAATAGCAACATTGTTTCAATATTCAAATTCAATCTCCTGCTGTCCCATAGTAATGAACGAGTCGGGAGGAGACAGAAATGCAGGCAACGTTTCTCAGCCAGTCGAAATCATGAATCCGTTGACATAATTTTAATGAATATATACAAAGAAATGACAATTGAAAAAGGGTCAAACGAAACGAAGTGCAGCTAGTTTGCAGTCTTTCCAGCTTCAGTTTGAAGTGATTGTGTTAGCTGTGTTGTTGGCTAGCTCCTCTGAAAAACAGTGTCCTGACGAGAGAACACATGTTCTATGCCAGGCGAAATTGTGCTTCATTAGGTCATAGTTATGGATGTGTCTAAATAATGTAATTAGAAAACAGCTATTGCAAATGCAGCTGCTTTTCTGTTATTCTGGCTGCACTTCTTGATGTTACTGTAAGTTAGCCGTAATTGGCTAACTAGCAAGCAAGGGATAAGAACATGGAATATCTTGGTAACCCATTGTATAAAAGCTACAATGCCCTCGAAGCCAGTGTTTGGAGGATATATTGGCACAGTTCCCATGCCAATATATCCTCCAAACACCAGCTTCTTGGGCATTTTGTTATTTAACTAGGCAAGTCAGTTAAGAATAAATTCTTATTTACAATGATGGCCTAGAAACAGTGGGTTAACTCCCTTTTTCTGGGACAGAATGACAGATTTTAACCTTGTCAGCTCAGGGATTGCGATCTAGCAACCTTTCGGATACCAGTACAACACTCTAACCACTAGGCTACCTGCCGCCCTATAATCCCATAAATAAATACCAATTGTTCTCAGCCTCAGTGCTCGTGCACAACATTGTCCATTTGAATTTAGAAACCTTCCTTATTAACCATATGGTCAACATCATCCCTTTAAAGCCTTTGGGGAATATACAACACCATACCATGAAATACTATGGCACAACCAATAAAAGCTAAGAGAAAACATTTCTGAGACAGAAAGAGGTGCTAGTGTCAGTTTTATTTGGCTAGCTAAGTTGTGGCTTGACCAGTAAAAATAAAAGCTTAACTGCAAAGACAAGACCATTAGGACAATTCAAGTTGCTTTAGCATGGCAAATATAATTCAAATGAGTAGGCATCACTCACCAATAAGCCAACCATCCTCAACAGCTCCCTTTAGGCCAACCTGGTCTCAGAGCATTTCATGGCTCCATTTATAATGAATTGTTACGTTTCATATGTTATTACTTTGTGGATGTCCATTCCCAATTTCGCATGATATGTTACAAATTATAATTCGTATTATTTTCAGAATTTGCAAAACGTGCAATATGTTAAGATTTTCCAAATGCTCTAAAATGTTAAAGTTGTCCGTGATGAGAGTAACCATTAGTGTTATGTAACCGTACCAAACATAACATATCATGAAGTGTCTCAGAATTACATACAGAATAATACGAAATGCTCTGCCATTAGGTTGTGTAGGCGTATAGGACAACATTGCTGTTCTACAGGATGAACTAGTAGTGCATTCCACCTGGCCACCTTGCCATCACATTCAGCAGCGTCTTTTGCCCATCCCATCACCTGTACATTAAGGGTGGAAGCATTTTCTGTTCACATAGTTGAACTCATTTTGGGATTGTCCTTAATGGCGGTGTGGGTGTCATCTACTGCTCTGTTCGTGTTTGGGAACCCGTTGATGTCAACCAAACTCCTCTTGACTTCAACCTGTTGTGTGATGGTGTATGGAAATGGTATGTTACTTTTCGCTTTGATGATGATTGCGTCCAAAACAATGGCTCATCGAGGGCTGTGAGATGCCGATGGGCAATCTCCCCGCTGAACAGTGCCCATTGCCAAGAATACGAGGGTGGAAGCACTTGGATGTGCACCGGGAATGGCATGATTTTGCCTTTCTAAAGTAAGTCTTAAATCATCAAAACATCCTATAAGATTGGTTTTGGGAAATATATCTGTTGAGCCAATCTGTACTTTCTGCAGAAAAAGTCCCACTTGTCTTTAAAAAGGTGCTCTCTATGAAATGCAGTGCATATCATCAAACAGAGCTAGATCAGCCAGCCATCTTTCATTCGATTTCCCATTTCACATTCACACATACTTCTAATTTAACAAATTACTGTATTTTATAAGGATTATTGTAACAAATGCACTGATGTGGTCAAATTATATAGAGTGTCAAGATGTGTTGCATGTATTCACAATGGAAATACAATGAAATCTATTTTTTTAAATTGTATAATTACTCTCACAATTTCAACATATTTCCCCCATTCTACTCTTGTGAAGCAGTTCCTTTATTCCACCACTTGCTATTGTGCACACATGGTCATGGCTGTGCATACATTTACACACACTCTCAAGCAAATGTTCATGTTTATAAATCTCACACTTCGCGTGGAAATGTTTGGTTTACGCAGATTTGTGACTGCGCATGATTGATAAGTGAGGACCCAGGTTTTAAAATGTTGTGTTAAAGAATAGCCCATAATTTCCTTGATTATTGTGAATCATTCGATACCAATTCAAAAATGAAAATAAAGAACAACTTGTGTAAGCAAGATCAAAGCAACACATTTGCAATATGTCATTTTTAATACAATGAATAATCTTTGTGTGTTGTGAGCTATTAGTTAGTGTGAAATATTTTGACACTTTTTTAAATACTTTCTTTGAAATAGATTGCCATGGCTGACGATTATTGTGAAATCGGTGAAAATGAAATTAAAGCAGCAAGACATGTTGAAGAAGCACTAGAGAGTGAGAGCTTGACCTCAGCTGCAGGCAAGATGTGAAAAGCCTTACCCACCCCCAAAACATCCAAATGTACAAATCTGGGATCTTCCTGGTATCGGCACCCCAAATTTCCAAACTGAGACTTATTTTCAACAAGTTGGATTTGAGCGCTATGATTTCTTCATCATAATCTCGTCAGACCGTTTCAGAGTCAATGATGTGAACCAGGCCATGAAGATCCAGGAAATGAAGATGTTCTACTTTGTACGCTCTAAGATCGATTGCACCATAGACGCAGAAAAAAAAGGAAAAAGAGCTTTAACCAGGAAGAGACATTTGAAAAAATCAGACAGAACTGTGTTGAAGGTTTGACAACACTTTGCTTGAGTATATACTGCAAATGTATGTTACTGCCAAACAAACAGTATGGGAATTGGGCATTTCATATTTCAAAGCCATAATCTGTAATCTGTGTACTTAACAATTATTTAAACACATTGATTATTTCCAGGGGCATGTTTTTTGGAATGTTCAGAAATAAATATTTCATGCAGAAACAAACATGCCTCTCCAACATGTGAACAAGGAATAATGTGGGCTCATTCATGGCATTTCTATAATTGCAACGTTCAGCAACATTTGGCAATTGAACGTGGCCCAGTGTTCACACATATCAAAATATATTTTTTCTATGTTCTGTAGTAAAAAAGGAAGTGATTTTCAAAAACTCCAATGAATTTCCAGAGGCAAGGCCTTTTCTTATTTTTGGGATAACGTAACAGAAAAGCACAGTTACACATATGTAAGCACTGGTATGATTCCCAGCTGTGTGCTTGTCCAATTGTAACCATTTCAGTCACTGTAGTAGTCTAACTTGACGTTTTTGTTGTCTCCTCTTGGGACTTCAAAATCATGGTCTGGGTTCTCCTCAGGTCTTCCTCATCAAAAGAGGCATGTTCTGCTGTTAGCCATTCCCAACATGAGCCTGAAAATCAACCAGAGGAATAAAGAGGCTCTCCAAGCCAACATATGGAGATCAGCTCTTGTATCTGGCTGTGTGGCAGCAATACCAATTCCAGGTCTCTCCTTTAGTGTAGACATAACCATCTTGGTAAGGGAGATCAGAATATGTCAAACTGTTTTGCATTGTGTTTATCACAGAGGGATTTTTTTTATAACTGGCTTTTTCTCTATAATTATTATTTTTACAAGGAAAATATATATTCCCAAAGATTATACATCAAATACCATGCATTCTTTTGCCCATATTAATGGGATCTCTATAAAAACCTACTGCATGTAATCTATTACTTCTGTTTTGAGTAATTCTATCACCATCTTGACAGTGAAACGTGATTTTTCTGCTTTAGATTTGAAAATCATAATTCCTATTGCCTGATATATAAAGATGTGGTTTTACAAAACAAATGTAAATTATTCCAAATGTATTTACAGAAGGCAGAAATCAGAGTACTGTTCACATGTTTTAATGACAACATTAAATACATTATTGTCAAGTTTCAGAAGTGTCTCATCATTCATCTCAGCTCCATCTTTACATAATTAACAATCATAACATTTTAGATGAACAGGTAACAACTACTTAAGACAATCACATATTTTGAAATGGAAATGAGTGCTATTAGACTGTTTCCCAGAAAAATGCTTTTTTTCTTGCAACCCCTCTGAATAGCCTAGGTGGCATCTAATTGTAGATTAAAGGACTTGGTAACCCCAAGACATGACAAAGTTCTGTAATTCTCCAACTGTGGCCCTTGGACTTTTCTTTACCTCCAGAACCATCTTCTTCACTGTGCGTGGGGACAAGATAAACTTGCGTTTCACTGTTCCAGTGGTTTTAAACTTCTTAATTATTGCCTTAATGTGGTACGTGGTATATTCGTTTTTTTAGCTTTTCTTATGTACTCGTTGCCTGATTTATGAAGGTCAACAACCATTTGTCTCTTTCAGTTTGTCTTTCCCCATGGGGATGATCATGGGCGTCATGCACCCTTTATTTTAAAGGGGGCACAAAGTACGTGTGGATGGAGGAGTTGTGGTTTGAAGTTGGAGAATGTAGCATTTTTAAAACAACTGAAACTGTTTTTTCCAGCAATCTATAGCCCTAATCATTATGCCTAATTGTGTAAAAAAAAGAATACAAATGTGTATAGGTTATCTAAGCATACCTCTTCACCTGTTCAATTTGAATGAGGGTGCCGTTCTGACTGTTGTAAATTACACATCTCAATATACTACACTAACATGCTTATAGGATATTATATCCAAAGTATAACAGTACATGGGCTCATACAACACATCATCAATACAGGCACATACACTACAAGTATGTGGACACCTGCTCGTTGAACATCTCATTCCAAAATCATGGGCATTAATCTGGAGTTTGTCCCCCTTTACTTCTATACCAGCCTCCACTCTTCTGGGAAGGCTGTACAATAGATGTTGGAACATTGCTGTGGGGACATGCTTCTATTTATCCATGAGCATTAGTGAGGTCAGGCACTTATGTTGGGCGATTAGGTCTGGCTCGCAGTCGGCGTTCCAATTCATCCCAAAGGTGTTCGATGGGGTTGAGGTCAGGGCTCTGTGCATGCCAGTCAAGTTCTTCACACACCTATCTCGACAAACCATTTCTGTATGTACCTTGCTTTATGCATGGTGGCATTGTCATGCTGAAACAGGAAAGGGCCTTCCCCAAACTGTTGCCACAAACTTGGAAGCACGGAATTGTCTAGAATGTCATTGTATGTTGTAGCGTTAATATTTCCTTTCACTGGAACCAAGGGGCCTAGACCGAACCATGAAAAACAGCACCAGACCATTTTTCTTCCTCCATCAAACTTTACAGTTGGCGCTAGGCAATTGGGCAGGTAGCATTCTCCTGGCATCCGCCACACCCAGAGTCGTCCGCCGCCGGACTGCCAGATAAGAAGCGTGATTCATCACTCCAGAGAACGGGTTTCCACTGCTCAAGAGTCCAATGGCGGCGAGCTTTACACCACTCCAGCCAATGCTTGGCATTTCGCATAGTGATCTTAGGCTTGTGTGTGGCTGCTTGGCCATAAAATCCATTTCGTGAAGCTCCCGATGAACAGTTATTGTGCTGACTTTGCTTCCAGAGGCAGCCTGGAACTCGGTAGAGAGTGTTGCAACCGAGGACTGATGATTTTTAACCCACTATGCAAAATAGCACTCGCCGGTCCCGTTCTGTGCTTCCAACTTTGTGTGGCCTACCACTTTGCGGCGAGGCGTTGTTGCTCCTAGACGTTTCCACTTCACAATAACAGCACTTGCAGTTGACCGGAGCAGCTCTAGCAGGGCAGAAATTTGACAAACTGACTTCTTGGAAAGGTGGCATCCTATGATGGCGCAGCATTGTTAGTCACAGTGCTCTTCGTTACGGGATATTCTACTGCCAATGTTTGTCTATGGAGATTGCATTGCTGTGTGCTCGATTTTATACACCAGTCCAGCAACGGGTGTGATTGAAACAGCCGAAACCACTAATTTGAAGGGGTGTCCACATACTTTCGACAATGTAGTGTATCATGGCATAATCATTAATACACAAATATAATTATATTATCATAAGGTGACAGATTATATTTAAGCCAAGTATGGGAGGGGCGGTCAAATCGAGATGTTATAAATAAAAAAGTATCCCATCCCCAAAGCACACACGACCCTCCCCTCATACTCTCCTCACAGAATTAACTAAAAATAATTTTTACGACCACAAATAACTGATGTGAACCACTGTTTAAAAAACATGGATATCGACTTTGCCACTTCAGAATGTTTTTGTGGCAAAATCGATGCCACACAGAGCTATGGGTCCATATGGGCCAAAAGGTTGATCGCTCGACAACCCCCATGGACAAGCTAACTCTTCCTGCCTGTTTCATTAGACCTACACTACGATCAGAGCTGGTTTCAGACAGTGATCAGTTAGGTGGAAATCAGATTTAACACTTGTATGCTATGTTTATGATTATATAAAATATATGCAAAACATTTTACACCATACTTTAAAGCATACTGACTTCAGGAGCTTCAACATCATGGTTTGATTTGCGTTTCCAATACCACAATCTGCAGTGTGGATTTTGGAATTATATTTTGGACGAACGTGCCCAGGTAGCTTACAGGAGACTTTTGAAGTAGCCTAATCATATTAAAACAGTTTCACTTGTGTTTATGCCTCAAATAAAACTTTTCTAAAAGTTAAATGACAAATATTTAGGCTATATTGAAGCATTCGGTTCTAGGTGCGTGAGGAATAGCTGAGCGGATTGGAGAGGAGGCAGAGCTCTTTAAGCTTTCTGCTGGGAGCATATGTGACCACATTATGATAAGACAACTTGGGAGAATGATGATCTGCAACAGACAGCACATCTCAGTATCAGAACTTAAAATACAGCCAGACTGGCCTGCTAATTCTGCCTTTCTAGACCTTATTAACTGTCGAGAGTAGACCCACAACTGATCCTAATGGAATTAAATATTTTAATTAATGGGATTTTGCGCTGTTATTCAAATTACATTTTGTACTCACTTAAAAAAATACAATAATGCAATTATTCATTGCAATGTGGTGTTGGTATGATTGCTAGTTCGCATATTGCAGGTCTGGACAAACGATCTACCTACCACTATTGTCACTATGAAAGTTAGAGGGCAGGATAGACTGGTAGACTATATTGACCTGTGGTATAGTTAGCGTGTCGAAAATCGTAGTGCATAAGGGAAGTATTAAAACACATTTATATAGGGGACGCCATGCAAGCAGATGAGATTTGGCTTGGATGGAAGAAATTATATAGTAAAACCTGCAAAAGGGAAAATGTAAACCAGGGGAAAAACACACTCGCCTCTTGTGTTCAATAATACAAAAAATCTATTGTATTTGGAATAAATAATATACTTTTTTTTGGAGTATACAACATGGCTCCGTATTTGTATTATTTATGTTAGTCTTTTTTGCTCATCTGTATCAAGGGTGCTGATCATTTTGGAGGAGAATGCGTGAGGGAGGAAGAGGACTGGCCACCCCTCAGAGCCCGGTTCCTCTATGTTTCTTTCTAGTTTCCTGCCTTCTACATCTACATTGCTTGCGGTTTGGGGTTTTAGGCTGGGTTTCTGTAGATGTAAAAAGGGCTTTCTTTAAAAACATGATCTGATTTGTGTGAGGTTGTACTCTAGAGGCAGTTGCTGTCGTTGTTGATCGTGATAGCGAACCATTCATGTAAGCTTGCGAGATCAGGCTGGTTCCCGCGGCTACCAGTTTGATGCTGTGCTTCTCAGGGTGGAAGAGCTTGGTCTGGCCAATCACAGCTGTAAGCAACGTGCAATTTTTAGAGATTGTATTCACTGATGGAGATTGCAACACTTGATACGCGAAATAACTATTGTCTAAGGCCTAGTGTGAAGCGACTTTACATTTATCATATAGTATTATAGTGCAGAATCAACAGTATCACAAGTTTTGATTTCAAAGGTCAAAGCAAAACAATGTACAGCAGTCTAATTATGGCTGCATTATTTTCTTGAGTGCAATATATACTGGATTGTTCACCATAGAGAAGAAGTAGTGAAGTGGGAAGGGCGTTTGTGTGAGATAAGAAAAGTCAGAATGAATATAAAAGTTAAGAGATGCATAAAAGGGTTTAAGTAGTAGAATAAAGTAGATTTTTGTTCTTTCTTAACTTCTTAGGAAGCGATGGGGCGCTAGCAGGTGAAATGGGACACTACCAGGTGAAATGCAAGGCGCCAAATTCAAAATCCAAAAGTTGAATTATTAAACATGCATCAATATACAGTGGGGCAAAAAAGTATTTAGTCAGCCACCAATTGTGCAAGTTCTCTCACTTAAAAAGATGAGAGAGGCCTGTAATTTTCATCATTGGTACACTTCAACTATGACAGACAAAATGAGGAAAAAAAATCCAGAAAATCACATTGTAGGATTTTTAATGAATTTATTTGCAAATTATGGTGGAAAATAAGTATTTGGTCACATACAAACAAGCAAGATTTCTGGCTCTCACAGACCTGTAACTTCTTCTTTAAGAGGCTCCTCTGTCCTCCACTCGTTACCTGTATTAATGGCACCTGTTTGAACTTGTTATCAGTATAAAAGACACCTGTCCACAACCTCAAACAGTCACACTCCAAACTCCACTATGGCCAAGACCAAAGAGCTGTCAAAGGACACCAGAAACAAAATTGTAGACCTGCACCAGGTTGGGAAGACTGAATCTGCAATAGGTAAGCAGCTTGGTTTGAAGAAATCAACTGTGGGAGCAATTATTAGGAAATGGAAGACATACAAGACCACTGATAATCTTCCTCGATCTGGGTCTCCACGCAAGATCTCACCCGTGGGGTCAAAATGATCACAAGAACGGTGAGCAAAAATCCCAGAACCACACGGGGGACCTAGTGAATGACCTGCAGAGAGCTGGGACCAAAGTAACAAAGCCTACCATCAGTAACACACTACGCCGCCAGGGACTCAAATCCTGCAGTGCCAGGCGTGTCCCCCTGCTTAAGCCAGTACATGTTCAGGCCCGTCTGAAGTTTGCTAGAGAGCATTTGGATAATCCAGATGAGGATTTGGAGAATGTCATATGGTCAGATGAAACCAAAATAGAACTTTTTGGTAAAAACTCAACTCGTCGTGTTTGGAGGACAAAGAATGCTGAGTTGCATCCAAATAACACCATACCTACTGTGAAGCATGGGGGTGGAAACATCATGCTTTGGGGCTGTTTTTCTGCAAAGGGACCAGGACTGACTGATCCGTGTAAAGGAAAGAATGAATGGGGCCATGTATCGTGAGATTTTGAGTGAAAACCTCCTTCCATCAGCAAGGGCATTGAAGATGAAACGTGACTGGGTCTTTCAGCATGACAATGATCCCAAACACACCACCCGGGCAACAAAGGAGTGGCTTCGTAAGAAGCATTTCAAGGTCCTGGAGTGGCCTAGCCAGTCTCCAGATCTCAACCCCATAGAAAATCTTTGGAGGGAGTTGAAAGTCCGTGTTGCCCAAAACATCACTGCTCTAGAGGAGATCTGCATGGAGGAATGGGACAAAATACCAGCAACAGTGTGTGAAAACCTTGTGAAGACTTACAGAAAACGTTTGACCTCTGTCATTGCCAACAAAGGGTATATAACAAAGTATTAAGATAAACTTTTGTTATTGACCAAATACTTATTTTCCACCATAATTTGCAAATAAATTCATTACAAATCCTACAATGTGATTTTCTGGATTTCTTTTTCTCATTTCGTCTGTCATAGTTGAAGTGTACATATGATGAAAATTACAGGCCTCTCTCATCTTTTTAAGTTGGAGAACTTGCACAATTGGTGGCTGACTAAATACTTTTTTGCCCCACTGTACAAGTGCTTCATAGTCATCAAAAGCTCTGCTTCTTGGCAATATCACAGCATTGTCAGATTTCAAAAAGGTTTTACGGCGAAAGCACCACATTTGATTGTTTGAGGGTAGCACCTAACATATTTCCATTACCATAATCTCATAAGCCTCCACGGTTCACAGAAAACACATTTCCCAAATTCCTTGGGGATTTGCCTGCCATATCCGTTCTGTTTTACTCACAGACAAAATGTTAACACTTTTAGAAACTTCAGAGTGTTTCCTATCCAATGGTACTAACTATGTGCATATCCTATTTTCTGGGCCTGAATGGGAGGCATTTTACTTTGGGCACGCCAGGGTCTCCAAAACGGTCACTTCGTGCGCTGCTCCCTAAGAAGTTAATGGCCACAGCCAAATAGGGTGGATGGTAAGCAACCTTGTGTTGCCTTGTCTTAGGGTTGGGGTGAAGGGTACAGTTTGGGTTTGGATACAAACCCAGCTGATAGGTTAAATAATTGTTCCATTTTATAATAAGTATTAAACTTGGTACACTAATACTAGATACCTTAATGAACATTTTAAAGATTGGAGGCAGTCTGGGAAGCCTGTCAGTCAATCAGGACATCCATTTTAATAAAATGCCTGCCAACCAGATTTCCTGATATCAGAAAATAGGGTAAAATCATTAAATATTATGAATATTTCCAAGCACAAAAATAAAATGGCCCAATAATTCCATATACAGTGCATTCTAAAACTATTCAGACCTTTTGACCTTTTCCAACATTTTTACATTACAGCCTTATTCGAAAATTGATTCAATTGTTTTTTTCCCCTCAATCTACACACAATAACCCAGAATGACAAAGCAAAAATAGGTTTTAGAAATGTTTGCAAATGTAAAAAAAGAATTAAATCTTAAATATCACATTTACATAAGTATTCCCTTTACTCAGTACTTTGTTGAAGCGCCTTTGGCAGCGATTACGTCCTTGAGTCTTCTTTGGTATGATTCTACAAGCTTGGCCCACCTGTATTTGGGGAGTTTCTCCCATTCTTCTCTGGAGATCCTCCTCTCAAGCTCTGTCAGGTTGGATTGGGAGCATCGCTGCACAGCTATTTTCAGGTCTCTCCAGAGATGTCCAATCGGGTACGGGCTCTGGCTGGGCCACTTAAGAACATTCAGAGACTTGTCCCGAAGCAACTCCTGCATTGGCTTGGCTGTGTGCTGCCGTGGTTAATTTCTGTATTATCAAATGAGGAGAGACAAACTTATCACACAAGTCAGAGTTACACTTAAACTAAATCTTTATTCACTTATTAATAAGGAAAGCATGTCACACCACACACACACAAGTGAATGATTTGAGTGCTCTACAATAACGATGGCTGGTCGACGATCCACACTTAGATGATTCGTTGAGAGCCCTGAGACTAAAGAATACAAACACATTTTTATAGCAAAGATTCTTAACCTGTTAGGGCTAGGGGGCAGTGTTTGGAGAGTCTGGCGTGCCCAAAGTAAAATGCCTGTTACTCAGGCCCAGAAACTAGGATATGCACATAATTAGTAGTATTGGATAGAAAACACTGAAATTTCTGAAACTGTTATGATAATGTCTGTGAGTATAACAGAACTGATTTGGCAGGCAAACCCCCGAGAAAAATACATCTGTAAAATGGGATTTTGTGATGTGACATTTTTCCTTTTGACATGCTATTCAATACAGAGGGATTTAGCTCCCAGATTGCAGTTCCTATGGCTTCCACTAGATGTTAACAGTCTTTAGACATGGTTTCAGGCTTGTTTTTTGAGTAATAGCTGTTTTTCCTGGTAGACCATGAAGTGGACTGTACTGTTTGAGGCGCCTTTTCTATTGAGTAGGCTATGTTTTGTCTGAAATATTATTGTTTATTTACATATTAGGGTACCTGAGGATTGATTAGGGCCTCTGGGGTTTAATGCTGACAGTAGATTTACGATGGCTTAGGCCACATTCCATTCATGTGAGGGAGATTGCTCCGGTTTGACTGGAAGGTACCAGGGAGAGATGGCGCGGGTATGGATAATTATGAGATTAAGTTTGTTTTGGGGGCCAGACCCTGGTTTCCACACAATGAGAACAGTCTTTACAGCAGATACTGTCTGCTGGGACTTATTAATTTCATTCATACGAAGTCTAACCTTGTGACCATTCCACACATCTGTTGTTTGTCATATAGACTAACTTTATAGGGATCGGTGGGGAGCTATTGTCCCACCTACGACAACATCCGGTGAAATGCAGAGCGCTAAATTCAAATGACAAAAATAGTAGTATTAAACATTCATGAAAATACAGGTGTTGCACACCATTATTTAGCTTAGAATCTTGGTAATCTAACAGCATTGTCAGATTTCAAAAATGCTTTACGGCGAAAGCATAGCATTTGATTGTCTGCGGACAGCGCCCTGCATACTTCCTCAATTATCATAATTTCATAACCAGCACAGGAGTCACAAATCTAAAAAATAGTGATAAAATAAATTGCTTACCTTTGAAGATCTTCATCTGATGGCAATCCCAAGGGCCCCAACTACACAATAAAAGGTCCGTTTGTTCGATAAAGTCCCTCTTTATACAGTGCGGGAAAAAAAGTATTTGAACCCCTGCTGATTTTGTACGTTTGCCCACTGACAAAGAAATGATCAGTCTATAATTTTAATGGTAGGTTTATTTGAACAGTGAGAGACAGAATAACAACCAAGAAATCCAGAAAAACACGTGAAAAATGTTATAAATTGATTTGCATTTTAATGAGGGAAATAATCCTAGTTTCTGGGCCTGAGTACAAGGCATTTTACTTTGGGCACGCCAGACTCTCCGAACCTCCGAACACTGACCCGGGCCCCGAACAGGTTAAAGCACACCACTGGCATAGGTTGACCCGCAGTCCCCACTGTTATATCTGCGCAGGCGGGTTTAGGGTCATGAAGGATTGTGTGGATGAAGGCAGAATGAATAAAGAGAAAATACCTTAAAAATTTATAATTATTTTGCAATTTATGTGTATAGGCTACATTGAGGTTTTTCTTTCATTCTTTTAGGCTATCTGGTATTAGTGCGTAAGAGTAAGATTTGATCCTAACTGTATGTGTGCCAAATATGTTTTTGGGATCGGGCAGAAAAAGTTAAAGTCGTTCCACAGAGGCAAAAAGGACATGTCTGTCACGTGTGCTCCCTATCCGGCCTCTAGGTCTCCAGGCTGCTCGTTATGGAGCACACCTGTCACCATCGTTACGTGCACCTGCACGTCATCAGACTCACTTGGACTTCATCACCTTCCTGATTACCTTCCCTATATATGTCACATTGGTTCCTTCCCCAGGCTTATTGTTTCTGTTCCAATGTCATGTCTGTGCGTTGTTTGTGTTTCTTGTTTTGTATTATGTTGCGTTTTATTAAAACACTCACTCCATGAACTTGCTTCCCGACTCTCAGCGCACATCGTTACAATGTCGGAGTTTAATTCAAAAAAGAAAAGCTGGGAAATGGAGAGTTGAAAATAAAGAGAATGGAGTAATATTTTGGAAAGATTTGGTGAAGTGGTAAAAGAGGATGATAGCAGTGCTGGTGCTGTTATTTATGTGTAGTGATTGTGAGGTGCTATGCAAATCCGACAGTCACAAGACGGGGATTTTAAATAGCCCTGTGGCAAGTCAACGGAATTGTAGCCTACTGTTCAGATGGGTTCAATGGAAACTGAAATCTGGGCACGGACTGTAGATCTATAACCTTTCACATAGCTTTAAAACTGGAGAACCACGGTTTGGAGCTGTGTAAATCCTGTCTAAACCTTTCTGCCACACAGACTCAACTCGAACCACAGATAAACAAAACACCATAGACTAATATACAAAATATTAAAGCTGTTGTGCAATATGTCTTACTGCACAACTTACTGGCGCCGGAGAAGAAGGCTGACGTTTTACGTGTCCCCAACCCGATTGTGATTTTTTGTTTGTTTATTTATTTAGTTGTTTGAAACATATATTTTTTACTTATTTTGTACATAATGTTGCCGCTACCGTCTCTTATGACAGAAAATAACATCTGGACATCAGTACTGCGATTATTCACCACGGACTGGTAGAATCCTTTTTTTCCTTCAACGGGTCTGACGAGCACGACGCGAATGATATACTGCTTTCTCGGGAACAGGCCCAGATCCCCATGATTTGCGTGAAGAGGAGGGAAAAAGAGAAAAAGGGGCCAGAGGGTGGGCTGCCTTCTGAGAATTTGTAGGCGATCAAATAAACCTCCACTTCCTTCCATTCTGCTAGCATATGTGCAATATTTGGATTAAAAAATGGATGACCTACGCAGAAGATTAAACTACCAACGGGACATTCAAAACTGTAATATCTATTGCATCACGGAGTCGTGGCTGAATGACGACACTATCAACATACAGCTGGCTGGTTATACTCTGTACTGGCAGGATAGAACAGCGGCGTCTGGTAAGACAAGGGGCGGCAGCTGGTGCACGATATCTAAGGAAGTCTCGAGCAGCTCGCCTGAGGTAGAGTATCTCATGATAAGATGTAGACCACACTATCTACCTAGAGAGTTTATCTGTATTTTTCGTAGCAGTTTACATACCACAACAGACTGAGGCTGGCACTAAGACAGCATTGAATGAGCTGCATTCCGCCATAAGCAAACAAGAAAACGCTCACCCAGAGTCGGCGCTCCTAGTAGCCGGGGGCTTTAATGCAGGAAACTTAAAACCGTTTTACCAAATTGCTATCAGCATGGTAAATGTGCAACCAGGGGGAAAAAACTCTGGACCACCTTTACTCCACACACAGAGACGCACGCAAAGCTCTCGCTCGCCCTACATTTGGCAAGTCTAACCATAATTCAATCCTCCTGATTCCTGCTTACAAGCAAAAATTAAAGCAGGAAGCACCAGTGACTAGATCAATAAAAAAAATGAAGCAGATGCTAAGCTACTGGACTGTTTTGCTAGCACAGACTGGAATATGTTACCGGGATTCATCCGATGGCATTGAGGAGTACACCACATCAGTCAATGGCTTCATCAATAAGCACATTGATGACGTCGTCCCCACAGTGACCATACCCCAACTAGAAGCCATGGATTACAGGCAACATCCGCACTGAGCTAAAGACTAGAGCTGCCGCTTTCAAGGAGCGGGACTCTAACCCGGAAGCTTATAAGAAATCCCGCTATGCCCTCCGACGAACCATCAAACATGCAAAGCGTCAATACAGGATTAAGATCGAATCGTACTACACCGGCTCTGATGCTCGTCGGATGTGGCAGGTCTTGCAAACCATTACAGACAGGGAAGGGAAGTACAGCTGAGAGCTGCCCAGTGACACAAGCCTACCAGACGGGCTAAACTACTTCTATTCTCGCTTTGAGTCAAATAACACTGAAACATGCATGAGAGCACCAGCTGTTCCATAAGACTGTGTGATCACGCTCTCCGCAGCCGATGTGAGTAAGACCTTTGAACAGGTCAACATTCACAAGGCCAGGGGCCAGACGGATTACCAGGATGTGTGCTGCGAGGATGCGCTGACCAACTTGCAAGTGTCTTCACTGACATTTTCAACCTCTCCCTGTCCGTAATAATAGTCTGTAATACCAACATGTTTTAAGCAGACCACCATAGTGCCTTTGCCCAAAAACACTAAGATAACCTGCCTAAATGAACCGTAGCACTCACGTCTGTAGCCATGAAGTGCTTTGAAAGGCTGGCCATGGCTCACATCAACTCCATTATCCCAGAAACCCTAGACCCACCCTAGTCCCACAATTTGCATACCGCCCCAACAGATCCACAGATGATGCAATCTCTATTGCACTCCACACTGTCCTTTCCCACCTGGACAAAAGGAACACCTATGTGAGAATGCTATTCATTGACTGCAGCCCAGCGTTCAACACCATAGTGCCCTCAAAGCTCATCAATACGCTAAGGACCCTGGGACTAAACACCTCCCTCTGCAACTGCATCCTGGACTTCCTGACGGGCCGCCCCCAGGTGGTAAGGGTATTTATTAACACATCCGCCACGCTGATCCTCAACACAGGGACCCCTCATGGGTGCGTGCACAATCCCCTCCTGTACTCCCTGTTCACCCACGACTGCACGGCCAGGCTCGACTCCAACACCCTAATTTTGTTTGCCGATGACACAACAGTGGTAGGCCAGATCACCGACAATGACGAGACAGCCTTTAGGGAGGAGGTCAGAGACCTGGCCGTGTGGTGCGAGGACAACTCTTCCTCAATGTAATCAAGACAAAGGAGATCATTGTGGACTACAGGAAAAAGAGGAACGATCATGCCCCCATTCTCACGACAGGGCTGCAGTGGAGCAAGTTGAGAGCTTCAAGTTCCTTGGTGTCCACATCAACCAACAAACTAACATGGTCCAAGCACAACAAGACAGTCATGAAGAGGGCACAACAAAACCTATTCCCCCTCAGGAGACTGAAAAGATTTGGCATGGGTCCTCAGATCCTCAAAAGGTTCTACAGTTAGTGAACCTACATGGCATGTTGTTTTGGATCTCAAGGACATAGTGGAGCTTGTCGTATCTCCTGTCCATTCTAATTATTCGATTTCATATCTTGAGTGATAAATCAGTGAACATCACCAGAGAAACCAAGAGCTTTTTCCAAACAACCGTCGTCTCCCTAAACATCATTATTTGAAGCATTACCCTGTTATGATTCACCTCTTTGGGCCTCTTGTCCATAAATGGACAATGAGATTTGAAGCGAAACATAGTCTCTTTAAACAGATTGCTCGCCATACCAACTGTTTTAAAAACATACCTCTTACACTTGTCATAAATCATCAGCTGCCTCTGACTTGCACTCTTCTGACCATAGGACACCTTTGGTGGCAACTAGTGTCTCATCAGTACCAATTTATGTTTTGCAAAGTGACATTGCAATTGCTATTAAGCAAAGATTACCAGATGAGACTGATGTCCATATTACAAACAGTGTGTCATACAATGATATGAAATACAACAAAGGAATGACTGTTGTCCGTGGGCTATTATTTGGTCTGCCCGAGTTTGCTGAAATTCTGCGGATTTGTATTTTGCAACGAAAGATACATTTTACTGTGAAAAAGTTCTCCACTTGGTATAGAGAACACTTTAGAGCTTTTGAACTTGACACGTCACATGTGAGAGAGGTGATCGACTTCGGGGAACTACTTGATGACTACCCGTTAGCCGCCTATTCAGTGGGAGGCCTGCATCTGGTTACTCTGAAGAGACACTAACTTACAGGGAAAACAAGAGCAATGTTTCAAATTATGTTTTCCCCACATCACATGGCACAGTAAGTCGTAAAATCATGCTTCGTAGTTGGGATGCAACTTATTATTTTAATTATCAATTCATGTTTTGAATTTTTTTTTACTAATCAGTCGTTAACTTAAATGTAAGACAATAGTGAAAAATGCAATATTCCATTTGTCCAATCACAATTTCATAGAACCCAAGGTGACGTGTTTACGTTTCACTTGTTAGTGGTAGGAAACGTGTAATTTTGTGGAAAATAAAGGTTAAATCAGAATACCTGTAAAGCAAAGTAGTACATATCACATAAGATCCTAGTTCAGATTTTTTTTCTATCAGCACTAAATGGAATCTACTGTAAATGATTTACTATAAAAACAAAGTATCAAACAGATGTACATTAGACCATGTATACACACACGCCCACACATATATACTCTGAGTTTTTGTGAAATATTCAACCTGTGTTTTTGTATTTTTTATTGTTTAGGTCGACACAATGACCCAGCCCATAAGACTGAGGATCATCCTTGGTGAAGATGATGCCAGAAAGCTACTTCTGCCAACAGAGATACCGAACTCCATAGAGGAATTGTGCCAGACAATAAAGACGAGTTTTGGATTGCAATAAGATTTTCGGCTTTAATATCAAGATGCTGATTTTGGAAATGAGTTCATAAACCTGTCTGTGATCTCCGAAATAAATGACAAAGCAACTATAAAGGTGGTCAACTTGCTAAGTTATTAAGCAAATGATGCAATGACACGTCAACTTCTAGCAGTCCAAGACCCAACAGATTCCATATCAATCGCCTCGGTTGACACGGATAATACAGCCCGCTTCATCTTCAGGGTCATCACCATCTACAAGGCACTGGGTTTGGCCAAGTGTCTTCACAGTCCCTTTTTTCAGCTTTGAGGCTGAACTGCAACTTAAAAGGCCAATGCTGAGTGCAGAGCTAGTGAAACTCATTTGAGCCCCTCACCGAAACTGAAATCTGAAACTTTGGAACAACTGGCAGAAGAAATTACCCAACTAACAATGGATGATGTTACAGAAGCCATTGTGAAAAAGCATCCTTGTCTGAGGGAGCAGGGACCAAACTAAGAGGCCTGGGATGTGCTGAGGTGACGTTCTTTATCAAGACCCAAGACAAATGTCTGCCAACATTGAATGTGAAAAAGCCCAGATGGGCAGAAGTCAATTACTGTCCGCAGTATCCAAAAGGAGAAACCACTGAGTCTGGAAAAGGAGATAATTGCACCGCTTTCATAGATTAAGAAGATAGAAAATGACCATATAGTGACAGTGAAAATGGAGAATACTTTCTCATATAGAAGGCAAGAAGTTCTTCAAGGACAGCCCTTGGTTGAAGACTTCAAAAACAGATGGCCAGCTCACTGAGAAAGAGGTGCATGTCCTATATGTGCTCAGGTTTTACTGTTATACTTAGGATGTAATATCCTATGGGCATGTTAGTTTAGTATATTGAGATGTGTGATTTACAACAGTCAGAACGGTACCCATATTAAAATTGAACAAGTAAAGAGGTATGCTTAGATAACCTACACACATTTTTATTCATTTTCTTACACAATTAGGCATAATGATTAGGGATATAGATTGCTGGAAAAAGCAGTTTCACTTGTTTTAAAAATGCTACATTCTCCAACTTCAAACCACAACTCCTCCATCCACACGTACTTTGTGCTCCCTTTAAAAAATAAGGGTGCATGACACCCATGATCAACCCCATGGGGAAAGACAAACGGAAAGAGACAAATTGTTGTTGTTGACCTTCATAAATCAGGCAACGAGTACAAAAGAAACGCTACAAAAACGAATATACCGCGTACCACATTAAGGCAATAATTAAGAAGTTTAAAACCACTGGAACAGTGAAACCGCAAGTTTATCTTGTCCCCACGCACAGTGAAGAAGATGGTTCTGGAGGTAAAGAAAAGTCCAAGGGCCACAGTTGGAGAATTACAGAACTTTGTCACATCTTGGGGTCATCAAGTCCTTTAATCTACAATTAGATGCCACCTAGGCTATTCAGAGGGGTTGCAAGAAAAAAAAGCATTTTTCTGGGAAACAGTCTAATAGCACTCATTTCCATTTCAAAATATGTGATTGTCTTAAGTAGTTGTTACCTGTTCATCTAAAATGTTATGATTGTTAATTATGTAAAGATGGAGCTGAGATGAATGATGAGACACTTCTGAAACTTGACAATAATGTATTTAATGTTGTCATTAAAACATGTGAACAGTACTCTGATTTCTGCCTTCTGTAAATACATTTGGAATAATTTACATTTGTTTTGTAAAACCACATCTTTATATATCAGGCAATAGGAATTATGATTTTCATGTCCAAAGCAGAAAAATCACATTTCACTGTCAAGATGGTGATGGAATTCTTCAAGTCAGATGTAATAGATTACATGCAGTAGGTTTTATAGAGATCACATTAATATGAATGAGAAAAAGGAAGCATAGTACTGTATTTGATGTATATTTCTTGGGAATATATATTTTCCTTGTAAAAATAATAATTATAAAGAAAAATCCCTCTGTGATAAACACAATGCAAAACAGTTTGACATTTCACATTTCTCACTCATCGACCTTCAGTGCCTTCATCAGTACATTTCGTGCATCTTCAGCCAGCTCATTCAGACAGCTCTTCAGCATGTAGTAGGTGGTGCCATATGAAATGCCCCCTGCAGCTGTAGAGCCCAAGACTGGAATGTTACTCAAGAAGTACCCAATCACCATCAATGTTCCTCCAGCTGCCTTGGTCAGCAATTTGATGACCGTGTCTTGGGTTATCTCCATGTTCAGAGGGGACTTGAGGACTGCTTTCAGCTCTTCCACCGGCACATTTGTTCTATCAGCAAGGCTCTGCAGAGACTCATTATCGAGACCAAAAGCCTTATAGTACATTCTGATCTCCCTTACCAAGATGGTTATGTCTACACTAAAGGACAGACCTGGAATTGGTATTGCTGCCACACAGCCAGATACAAGAGCTGATCTCCATATGTTGGCTTGGAGAGCCTCTTTCTTCCTCTGGTTGATTTTCAGGCTCATGTTGGGAATGGCTAACAACAGGACATTCCTCTTGTGATCAGGAAGTTCCTTCTCAATCGTCTCCATCAGTTTGGGGAAATCATAGAGTTGTAACTCAAAACTAGAGATGAGGAAGACTTGAGGAGACCCCAGGCCATGATTTTATAGTCCTAAGAGGAGAAAAAAAAAGTAAAGTAAGACTACTACAGTGACTTAAAAACGGTTTCAATTGGACAGTCAAACAGATGAGCATCATACCAGCACTTACGTACGTGAAACTGCGCCTTTCTATGTTCCGTAATCCCAAAAATAAGAAAAGGTCGTAAATGCCTTGCCCCTCGAAACTCATTTGAGTTTTTTTTAAATATATATTTTTTCTCACTACAGAACATAGAAAAAAAGTATTTTGATATGTGTGAACACTGAGCCACGTTCAATTGCCAAATGTTGCTGAACGTTGCAATTATAGAAATACCATGAATAGACCCCACATGATTCCTTGTTCTACATGTCGGAGAGGCATGTTTGTTTCTACATGACATTCATTTCTGAACATTCATGGAGATTAATGTGTTTAAATAATTGTTAAGTACACAGATTCCAGATTATGGCTTTGAAATATGAAATGCCCAATTCCCATACTGTTTGTTTGGCAGTAACATACATTTGCAGTATATATTCAAGCAATGTGTTGTCAAACCTTCAACACAGTTCTGTCTGATTTTTTCAAATGTGTCTTTCTGGTTAAAGCTCTTCCTCCTTTTTTTTCTGCGTCTATGGTGCAATCGATCTTAGAGCGTACAAAGTAGAACATCTTCTTCATTTCCTGGATCTTCATGGCCAGGTTCACATCATTGACTCTGAAACGGTCTGACGAGACTATGATGAAGAAATCATAGCGCTCAAATCCAACTTGTTGAAAATAAGTCTCAGGTTGGAAATTTGGGGTGCCGATACCAGGAAGATCCCAGATTTGTACATTTGGATGTTTTGGGTGTGGGTAAGGCTTTTCCTTCAGAGTGGTCTCCACACACCAGTTGGGGCCGAGCATTCCTCTTCATCCCCTAGGCCCCTGAGCACATTGATGAAGGTGGATTTACCAGAGCCAGATTCCCCTGAGCTAGCAATATTCAGCTGCACATCAGTCATCTTCTTCAAATACTCTTGAAGGTCAAGCTCTCACTCTCTAGTGCTTCTTCAACATGTCTTGCTGCTTTAATTTCATCTTCACCGATTTCACAATAATCGTCAGCAATGGCAATCTATTCCTAGAAAGTATTTAAAAAAAGTGTCAAAATATTTCACACTAACTAATATCTCACAACACACAAAGATTATTCTCTGTATTAAAAATGACATATTGCAAATGTGTTGCTTTGATCCTGCTTACACAAGTTGTTCTTCATTTTCATTTTTGAAATGGTATCGAATGATTCACAATAATCAAGGAATTTATGGGCTATTCTTTAACACATTTGAAAACCTGGGGCCTCACCTCAATCATGCGCAGTCACAAATCTGTGCGTAAACCAAACATCATTTTGTAACAAATACGCAGAGGCAGAGTTAGAATCCATGTGCGGAGGTTTATTAAGGGCAGATTCCTGGAACATATACGATAAGGCAGGCAGAGGGTCAAAACCAGAGAAGCAGTCAGATCTGTCGTCGTACAAAGGGGTAATCCAAAAGGCAGAGGTCAGTAGACAGGCAAGAGATCTTAACAGAAACATCAGTCCAACAGGTAATCAAAAAGGCAGGGTAACTGGCAATACTTCGCCCAGAGCATAGGTAAGGTTTCAGGTTAACTAACAGTCACACAGGAAATGAGTGCAGAGGAAGCCAAAGGGAGTGGAGCACAGTCAATACTCAGGCGATGGCTCCCTCTGCTGGTTTGGCATTACACATTTCCATGCAAATTGTGAGATTTATAAACGTGAACATTTGCTTGAGAGTGTGTGTAAATGTATGCACTGCAATAACCATGTGTATGCAATACCAAGTGGTGGGATAAAGGAACTGCTTCTCAAGCGTAGAATGGGGGAAATATGTTGAAATTGTGAGAGTAATTATACAATAAAAAAAAAACATTTTTATTGTATTTCCATTGTGAATACATGCAACACATCTTGACACGCTATATAATTTGACCACATCAGTGCATTTGTTACAATAATCCTTATAAAGTACAGTAATTTGTTAAATTAGAAGTATGTGTGAATGTGAAATGGGAAATCGAATGGAAGATGGCTGGCTGATCTAGCTCTGTTTGATGATATGCACTGCATTTCATAGAGAGCACCTTTTTAAAGACAAGTGGGACTTTTTCTGCAGAAAGTACAGATTGGCTCAACAGATATATTTCCCAAAACCAATCTTATAGGATGTTTTGATGATTTAAGACCTGCTGAATGTGATGGCAAGGTGGCCAGGTGGAATGCACTACTAGTTCATCCTGTAGAACAGCAATGTTGTCCTATACGCCGACACAACCTAATGTCAGAGCATTTCGTATTATTCTGTATGTAAATCTGAGACACTTCATGATATGTTATGTTTGGTACGGTTACATAACACAAATGGTTACTCTCATCAGGGACAACTTAAACATTTTAGAGCATTTGGAAAATCTTAACATATTGTAAAATAATAAGAATTGTAATTTGTAACATATCAGGCGAAATGGGAAATGGACATCCACCAAGTAATACATACCATATGAAACGTAACAATTCGTTATAAATGGAGCCATGAAATGCTCTGAGACCAGGTTGGCCAACAGGGAGCTGTTGAGGATGGTTGGCTTATTGGTGAGTGATGCCTACTCATTTGAATTATATTTGCCATTGCTAAAACAACTTGAATTGTCCTAATGGTCTTCTCTTTGCAGTTATGTTTTTATTTTTACCTGTTAAGCCACATCTGAGCTAGCCAAATAAAACTGACACTAGCACCTCTTTCTTTCTCAGAAATGTTTTCTCTTTTATTTGTTGTGCCATAGTATTTCATGGTATGGCGTTGTATATTCCCCACAGGCTTTAAAGGGATGATTATGACCATATGGTTAATAAGGAAGGTTTCTAAATTCAAGTAGACAATGTTGTGCCTGTGCACTGAGGCTGAGAACAATCGGCATTTGTTTAAGGGGTGGCAGGTAGCCTAGTGGTTAGAGCTTTGTACTGGCAACCGAAAGGTTGCTAGATCAAATCCCTGAGCTGACAAGGTAGAAATCTGTCCTTCTGCCCCTGAACAAGGCAGTTAACCAACTGTTCATATGCCGTCATTGTAATAAGAATTTGTTCTTAACTGACTTGCCTAATTAAGTAACAAAATGCCCAAGAAGCTGGTGTTTGGAGGATATATTGTCACGGGTGTTGTTAGGCAAGTCGATAGCTGGGAACTGTGCCAATATATCCTCCAAACACTGGCTTCGAGGGCATTATAGCTTTCATACAATGGGTTACCAAGATATTCCATCTTCTTATCCCTTGCTTGCTAGCTAACAACAGCTAACTTACAGTCACATCAAGAAGTGCAGCCAGAATAACAGCAAAGCAGCTGAATTTGCATAAGCTGTTTTCTAATGACATTTATTTCGACACATCCATAACTATGATCTAATGAGGTGCAATTTCGCCAGGCATAGAAAATGTGCTTTCTCGTCAGGACACTGTTTTTCAGAGGAGCTAGCCAACAACACAGCTAACACAATCACTTCAAACTGAAGCTGGAAAGACTGCAAACTAGCTGCACTTCGTTTCGTTTGACCCTTTTTCAATTGTCATTCCCTTGTATATATCTATAAAAATGATGCCAACTGATTCATGATTTTTTTTTTTGACTGGCTGGAAAATGTGCCTGCCTTTCTGTCTCCTCCCGACTTGTTCATTACTATTTGACAGCAGGAGATTGAATTTGAATATTGAAACAATGTTGCTATTGTCGAAGAGACAGACAACAAGGTTTATGCAAATCTCCGCTGTTGAAAACTAAATGTTAGTCTAAAAGAAATGTGAGATAATGTCTAGATGCTTTTTTATAGTGGAGATCATGTTTAAAAAGTGCCTGGCTGAGCTGATGAGACAGTGGACTGCGCAGTCAGATTTTAACATGATAGATTTAGTAGGTGGTAACTTGTGGAATAACCAATCAGCATTAGACCCACCCGTTGTATAACAATGATTATCTCCTACCGGTGTGCATACGGTGCTTTGATTTGATAAATCAAACTTTTACTATGCATTCAAACTAAAGTCCATTTGTAAGTCATTTTTAGAATAGTTTCCACGCAATATTAATAAATGAGGCCCCAGGCATGTACATTGCTGTAAGATGAACTTGAAAAAATATCTCAAGACTTCACGCAATATCGTAACGTTACACAAATACATCCCAAATTAAGACTTGCTTACTAACCTTCCAAGGTTATTTGGTTGGAAACCTAACTTTTTATTGACCTCAACTTCAAGCTCTTCCCGCTGTATGGAAAGACAGGGAGCACATTCAACCTGCATACATTCCGGTTCTTAGACTGGCTGACTCACAACCCATGTGACTACACAACTAGCTGTGACTCACTGGTCTGGTATCCCGGGCTGCGGTCCAAAGACTTAAGACACACCCTCGTCCACTTACCCTCGCCTTATGCCCTTGGAGGAATCCCCGTCTCCATCTTGGAGGGCGTTCCAAATGATTAGCCAAGCAAGTGTAACCCTCTCACCAGACTCGAATTTGACTTTCACAATATTAGCTTACGTAGAGTATCTCAACAGCATGGGATGCTAGGTGAGAAGGACATCTCCAATAAGAATTCCTATTGTAAACTATCTAGGGTTATGACAATAGGGTATTAACTTCAGATGAAATAGGATAATAGCTTCACCTGAAAATCTTCACCCTCTCTCTCAACAGGAGATGTGACTTGTGAACCTACATGTACAGGCCAGGGACCCAACTCTCCAGGTATCCCAACAACACTTGGCACAGCTATTTCGTTAAGGTTATTTGATATCTCTACCAAAACATACTGCTTTTTATCAGCTGAATAAAAACAACGACCATGCAGTCTAATTTTACCAAAAGCCTTAACATAAGTCAGTGTTTTCAGCAGAACCACATCAGACACATCCTCTGTCACATTGCTAAGGACAAATGCACGATTAATAGCTAGTTGTTTCTCTGTACACCAGGTAACAATCTCTTCAGCATCCATGTTGTAAGTCTATGCCTATACATCAATGTTAGAAAGAAAACCAAAGTTTCAATTAATAATGTTCAAATGGTGAGTCAGTGTAGAACCTTAGTATAAATGTCAGCAGTGAAAACAGTGAACAAAAAAAAATCTACACCAGAGTCATTTTTGAAAATATCCATCAACAATAACAAAGATCCCGGACGAGCCCCCAAAAATGTAACCCTCTCACCAGACTCGAATTTGACTCTCACAATATTAGCTTACGTAGAGTATCTCAACAGCATGAGATGCTAGGTGAGAAGGACATCTCCAATAAGAATTCCTATTGTAAACTATCTAGGGTTATGACAATAGGGTATTAACTTCAGATTAAATTATTATAGGTTTCTGTTATTGTTTTAGGATAATCTATCCCATGCATTCAATTAGATTAAAACGCTAAATGACTCCACCAAGACAACATAAATAAGGTTCAAATGTGTATTGTTACCTTTTTCTTATCACAACATCAAAATAAATAAAAATAATAAACCCCAAATGAGTCGTGCACAACCCATGTCCAAATTATTTTAACCTTGCTTAATTGACCCGTTGGCGCGCGTTGGAGCTCAAAAAAAAGAATTTCGACACACATAAAGTCCAGAAGCACCTCACGTTGTGGTTACTCACGAATGTAGATATTTCTCCAGCGAAGTATGACAGTTCCATGCAGGTTTTCCTCACATGCTCCACAGCAACCGACATCCCATGGGCACATGAACTCTCCAAGCCCTCCCAAGAAGTTCTCTCCTGGTGTCTCACGATGCTAGGCTAACCTCAAGGCTGTCGACCTCCACAACGAGACGGTAGCTTCAGTCTTCACTGAGTCCTCTCAACAAAAAAATACAACAACTCTCCTATAAAATAAAATTGGTATTTCCATTCATATATTAATAGGTAGGTATCTTGTTCTATACTTTTTTGTTGTTGTCTTCTCTTATAATTCCTCTTCACCAACGGTCATAATCTCAGCATCTATCCTTTCTCCACCAACGGTCCTCTCCTCCTCCAGGCCTCCCGTTAACCAGGTCAACTCTCCCATTGGCCACAACTTAACAAGTGACCTTATTGGTCAAAACAACAATTTGAAAGTAAACCAACTTATGCACTTATACTTTAAATAAATATTTCTTCAAAATAAATGCATTAACAATATTACAATTAAGAATCAATTTAAATCACCTGTTAAAATGTAATACTAATTAATTATAACAAATAACTCAATACTGGGTTTTAACAAGGGTATTACACAAGGAAAGTTTGCAACGTACAGTAAGCCTCGTTTTTAGTCGGCTTTGCGAGTGTACAATTATGTTCACTCCGGGGCCTGAAACTCCCCATAATTCAATTTGCGACTATTGTACATCTGCTATGTGTCACGATTATCTCTTGGGACAGACCAATGCGCAGCGAAGTATCCAGAATACATTTTTATTAACAAACGTGACTTGAGTGAACAAAACAGGGAACGATGAACATGACGTGGAAACAAACGCTAAATCCTAAACTGGACACTGGGACATAAACCTAAACACGATGGCATGAACCTAAACACGATAATCATCCCAACAAGCAATACACACCATAGAACAAAAGAAACCCTACACCAAGACAAAACTAAACACTCCAGCCTGAACACTCAGGCCTGGACGTTACACTATGAAATGTCAGCAAAAAAATTAAAAACAGCATCAATGGAGAAGTCAACATACAAGTGTAAGTAAAAATGAATAAAAATAAGTTAGAAATTGTGCTACTAATGCACATTACGGCACAAACACGTATCGTAAAAAGTAAATATCTTTTGGAAATTGTAGAAATCAAACATTTTCCTTCTTCAGAAGATCTAGGTAGGCAGGCTAAGGTTAGTTAGCTAATTAATTTGCTAGCCATCGTACAGTAGGCCTATATTAATAATTATATATTTAATATAAGTAGACATGCACTCATAATTGACTGTAGCGCACATAAAGCACCCACAAGCAACTGGTGGCTGAAAACACAAACATCGCAGGATGAATGAGTGACAAATTTCCAGCCAAGGTCGGTCCATTTAAAAATCATTCCTTCCTCCCTCACCCCTTGCCCTGCAAGTGTACAGTATACTCGTCAGACGTCATGATGCGTCATCAGAAGTGTCCACTTAATTTGAGGGCTGAGGGGATAGGGTGTGTCTTTTAAGCAGCTTCTTCTTTTTCTGTGGATTTTTAATGGTGGTTGGCAACCAACTTTAAGGTGCATTACTGCCAACAGTTGGACTGGAGTGTGGACCAGAGACAATGAACGTCTAAATCCTACGCAATAATCTCGTCTCCTTCAGGAAACAAAATGTCACGACTTCTGCCGAAGTTGGTCCCTCTCCTTGTTCGGGCGGCGTTCGGCGGTCAACGTCACCGGTTTTCTAGCCGCCACCGATCCATCTTTCATTTTCTGTTGGTTTTGTCTTCATTTTTTACACACCTGGTTTCCATTCCCATAATTACATGTTCCTTATTTAAACCTCTGTTTCCCCCATGTTTTTGTGCGTGATTATTCGCTGTAATCTTGGTCCGTTGTTTCGTGTGATTGTATATCACTACGTGTATTGTTATTATTATTTGAGTAAAGTTTATGAATATTTATCTTTGTTGTCCTGCGCCTGACTCCGCTGTACCTGCATCACCGAGACCCATTACACAAAATACATAATGAAATACTACATCCCCTGAAGATTTCCCCAGCAGTTCACTTAATCCTGGCTCATCAACCCCATTACTCCTCAAATCTAATAACAATCGCTTCCTTTCTCTCACATATTTCTGGCACTGAAATAGAACATGTTCAACTGTCTCCATCTCCTCCTGACAATGATCACACCTCCCAGTCGGATGTTTCCCCACCACTTTCAATGTACTATTTAGCCTTGTGTCCCAGTCTCAGCCTTGTGACTACACTTTCCTCCCTTCTCTCTCGGCCTGAGGACCTCCCTGCCCACACCTTTTCCTGGATCTTATACAGGTGTCTTCCCTCTTACCTCTCCCTGTTCCACAACTTTTGACACTTATTTTTAACCACTGTTCTTATTAATCCATTGGCTTCTGCTTCACTGACAGACAATTCCATCTCAACATTAGGATGTTTAACAGCCTGCTTGGCAATAATATCCACTTCCTCATTCTCCTCTACTACCACATGAGCTGGTACCCAGAGGAACATCACAAATACACCCATCTTTTTCAATCTATACAAACACTGTAAAACCTCATTCAATAGATCCTTTCCGCTCTGAGACACACATGAATTTAAGCTCATCAGTGCTGCAGAGGAGTCCCGAGAAGATGCCTACCTTGTCTGGTCTCACCTCCTACATCCACTTTGCAGCCAATAGTATGGCCAACAACTCCATTGTGTAAACAGATAAATGATCCGTTGGTCTTTTTGTAACTGCCACCTTAAACTCAGGAACACTAAAAGCTGCTACTGCACTCCCTGTTTTGGTGTCTTTAGATCCATCTGTGAATATATTCAAGAAAGCATATTATTGTGTTCTTAAATTTTCACTTACAACTGAATCTACTCCTTCCTCAACATCTCTTACCCTCTCAAGCAACCCCAGGTCTATCACTGGTTGAGGGAATAACCAGTGATAGGGGAGAGGGGGGAGCTAAACTCCCTCCCAAACAACCCCATCTCTCTCACCATGCAATTGCCTATCCACCCAACGCTTTTATTCAGATTTTGTTCATGTTCCCAGCACTCTACGAGCACATTTTTTTGTAGGATGTGTAACCTTATGTCCTTGTAGATTTACCCAATATGTTATGGCTAGCTATAACATATTATGGCATCTCTCCCAACTCTACCTGTATCGCTGCAGGTCCTAAGTGCTCCACAACATATTCTTAGGGCTTGGGCCTGGATAACATCTCGCTTTTCTAAAGATGTCTGAGCTGCTGATCCATATGCTATACTTCCAGAATCCAGTGATGACCTTAACAGTGCAATATATTCAATTTTCAACACCATTCTATCTGCCCCCCCACTCCATTCCTGACAAGCAACGCATCACATTCAATATTTTCTTACCTTTGACAACTACTCTCTCTATGCTCCGCCCATGTCATTTGTGTATCAAACCAGACCCCCAGGAATCTAAACACTCCCACCCTCTTCAGATTCCTTCCATACAACACGCTGCCCCTCTTCTGTCAGATTAATTGAGCTGTGCACCTTCACAAATGCCTGGGCTAACATCTCTGCCTTCTCCATATCTCTCACTGCAACAATCTCCCCACTTTTCAGCACAGGGAGATTCCAATCTCTTCTGTCCCCACTCATCCTCTTAATCATCCCCCATACCTCTCCCACAGGAGTGGTCCTGCATATGTTTCCACAGAACCGACGCCAATACTCCCTCTTAGCTGTCCTAATGATCCTCCTTATAACTGCTTGTGCTTGTTTATACTGAATCAGATGCTGGTAATTATGGGACCTTTTTAACATTCTGAAAGCGCTGTTCCTACTCTTCACTGCTTCTCTACACTCCACCAGGGGACTGCTTTACTCGTTCTCTGCTCTGTACCCATAGGAATCACCTGCCTTGCTGCCCCTACTATTGTTCCTCTTATTCCGTCATTGACTGTTTCTATATCTGAATTAAGATCTACCTGAGACAGCTGCTGTTCACTCAACCCATCTCCTATCTTGACCTTCTACCTTCCCAAGAGACGGCAAGTCTGGAGAACTGGTTGGGGAAGACCGGGAGAGATGTGTTGGCCTCAGTCCTATATAGCTCCAAAATCATCTGAATCATTGTGGATGAAGTCCACATTTAATTTTTAAAATTTTTCACCTTTATTTAACCAGGTAGGCAAATTGAGAACAAGTTCTCATTTACAACTGCGACCCGGCCAAGATAAAGCAAAGCAGTTTGACACATACAACAACACAGAGTTACACATAGAGTAAAACAAACATAGTCAATAATACAGTAGAAAAACAAATCTATATACAATGTGTGCAAATGAGGTAAGATAAGGAAGGTACGGCAATAAATACAGTGAGGGAAAAAAGTATTTGATCCCCCCTGCTGATTTTGTACGTTTGCCCACTGACAAAGAAATGATCAGTCTATAATTTTAATGGTAGGTTTATTTGAACAGTGAGAGACAGAATAACAACAAAAAAAATCCAGAAAAATGCATGTGAAAAATGTTATCAATGGAATTGCATTTTAATGAGGGAAATAAGTATTTGACCCCTCTGCAAAACATGACTTAGTACTTGGTGGAAAAACCCTTGTTGGCAATCACAGAGGTCAGACGTTTCTTGCAGTTGGCCACCAGGTTAGCACACATCTCAGGAGGGATTTTGTCCCACTCCTCTGTGCAGATCTTCTCCAAGTCATTAAGGTTTCGAGGCTGTTGTTTAGCAACTCGAACCTTCAGCTCCCTCCACAGATTTTCTACGGGATTAGGGTCTGGAGACTGGCTAGGCCACTCCAGGACCTTAATGTGCTTCTTCTTGAGCCACTCCTTTGTTGCCTTGGCCGTGTGTTTTGGGTCATTGTCATGCTGGAATACACACCCACGACCCATTTTCAATGCCCTGGCTGAGGGAAGGAGGTTCTCACCCAAGATTTGACAGTACATGGCCCCATCCATCGTCCCTTTGATGCGGTGAAGTTGTCCTGTCCCCTTAGCAGAAAAACACCCCCAAAGCATAATGTTTCCACCTCCATGTTTGACGGTGGGCATGGTGTTCTTGGGGTCATAGGCAGCATTCCTCCTCCTCCAAACACGGCGAGTTGAGTTGAGTGACCACAACACTTTCACCCAGATGTCCTCTGAATCATTCAGATGTTCATTGGCAAACTTCAGACGAGCATGTATATGTGCTTTCTTGAGCAGGGGGACCTTGCGGGCACTGCAAGATTTCAGTCCTTCACGGCGTAGTGTGTTACCAATTGTTTTCTTGGTGACTATGGTCTCAGCTGCCTTGAGATCATCGACACGATCCTCCCGTGTAGTTCTGGGCTGATTCCTCACCGTTCTCATGATCATTGCAACTCCACGAGGTGAGATCTTGCATGAAGCCCCAGGCCGAGGGAGATTGACATTTCTTTTGTGTCTCTTCCATTTGCGAATAATCGCACTAACTGTTGTCACCTTCTCACCAAGCTGCTTGGCGATGGTCTTGTAGCCCATTCCAGCCTTGTGTAGGTCTACAATCTTGTCCCTGACATCCTTGGAGAGCTCTTTGGTCTTGGCCATGGTGGAGAGTTTGGAATCTGATTGATTGATTGCTTCTGTGGACAGGTGTCTTTTATACAGGTATCAAACTGAGATTAGGAGCACTCCCTTTACGAGTGTGCTCCTAATCTCAGCTCGTTACCTGTATAAAAGACAACTGGGAGCCAGAAATCTTTCTGATTGAGAGGGGGTCAAATACTTATTTCCCTCATTAAAATGCAATTCCATTTTTTAAATTTTTCACATGCGTTTTTCTGGATTTTCTTTTTGTTATTCTGTCTCTCACTGTTCAAATAAACCTACCATTAAAATTATAGACTGATCATTTCTTTGTCAGTGTGCAAACGTACAAAATCAGCAGGGGATCAAATACTTTTTTCCCTCACTGTAGGCCATGGTGGCAAAGTAATTACAATATAGCATTTAAACACTGGAATGGTAGATGTGCAGTAGATGAATGTGCAATGTAGAAAACTGGGGTGCAAAGGAGAAAGATAAATAAATAAATACGGTAGGGGATGAGGTAGTTGGTTGGGCTATTTACAGATGGGCTATATACAGGTGCAGGTGTCTGTGAGCTGCTCTGACAGCTGGTGCTTAAAGCTGGTGAGGGAGATAAGTGTCTCCAGTTTCAGAGATTTTTGTAGTTCGTTCCAGTCATTGGCAGCAGAGAACTGGAAGGAAAGTCGGCCAAAGGAGGAATTGGCTTTGGGGGTGACCAGTGAGATATACCTGCTGGAGCGCGTGCTACGGGTGGGTGCTGCTATGGTGACCAGCGAGCTGAGATAAGGTGGGGCTTTACCTAGCAGGGACTTGTAGATGACCTGGAGCCAGTGGGTTTGGCGACGAGTGTGAAGCGAAGGCCAGCCAACGAGAGCGTACAGGTCGCAATGGTGGGTGGTATATGGGGCTTTGGTGACAAAACGGATGGCACTGTGATAGACTGCATCCATTTTGTTGAGTAGACTATTGGAGGCTATTTTGTAAATGACATCACTGAAGTCGAGGATCGGTATGAAATAGGAAGCCAATTCTAGATTTAATTTTGTATTGGAGATGTTTGATGTGAGTCTGGAAGGAGAGTTTACAGTCTAACCAGACACCTAGGTATTTGTAGTTGTCCACATAATCTAAGACAGAATCGTCCAGAGTAGTGATGCTGGACGGGCGGGCAGGTGTGAGCAGCGATCGGTTGAAGAGCATGCATTTAGTTTTACTTGCGTTTAACTTCTTTGGGAGCAGCGCACGAGGTGACCGTTTTGGAGAGCCTGGCGTGCCCAAAGAAAAATGCCTCCCATTCAGGCCCAGAAAATAGGATATACACATAGTTAGTACCATTGGATAGGAAACACTCTGAATTTTCTAAAAGTGTTAACATTTCGTCTGTGAGTAAAACAGAACGGATATGGCAGGCGAAACCCTGAGGAATTTCTGTCCTGGAAAAAGTGGTTTTGACACTTTGCCTCATTTGGAACCCCTCCCTTATGAAAATGCCCTTATAAGGGCATATGAATGCAGTACCTATCGCTTCCTCTGGATGTCAACAGTCTCGAGAAAGTGTTCGGATTATTCTAAGCTGCTTTTAGAGCAGAGAAGAAGACGAATAAGGAAGTGTCTACACAGAGGTCTGTAGTAGCAAATGCGCGCTCCCGGCTGGCTCGTTCTTTGTTTTTTTCCTTTCCTATTGCCCAGTTTATATTCCAGTTGAAATATTATGCTATTTATACATAAAAGCGTTCCTAAGGATACATTTAAAACTACGTTTGATTGTTCTTGGACAAGTTTATAGGTATAAGTTGAACGAGTTCTCTTCACGTTTCAATGGACGATTGAGGGCTGTAGTTTCTCATTATAACGCGCCAACCAAACAGAGATTTATGGATATAATACATTACTTTTTCTAACAAAAGAACCATGGATTGTCTTCGTTGGACACTTGGGAAGCCCTCAACAGAAGTTCTTCAAAAGGTAATTGATTTGTTTTTGCTGTGAAATGTGTTTTCTGTGAACCGTGGAGGCTAATGAAATGATGGTAAAAATATGTTAGGTGTTACCCTCAAACAATCAAATGTGGTGCTTTCGCCGTAAAGCCTTTTTGAAATCTGACAATGCTGTGATATTGCCAAGAAGCAGAGCTTTTGATGACTATGAAACACTTGTATATTGATGCATGTTTAATAATTCAACTTTTGGATTTTGAATTTGGCGCCTTGCATTTCATCGGGTAGTGTCGGGAGTGGCCCACCACTCCGTAAGAAGTTAAGAGCAGTTGGAGGCCACGTAAGGAGAGTTGTATGGCATTGAAGTTCGTCTGGAGGGTAGTTAACACAGTGTCCAAAGAAGGGCCAGAAGTATACAGAATGGTGTCGTCTGCGTAGAGGTGGATCAGAGACTCACCAGCAGCAAGAGCGACATCATTGATGTATACAGAGAAGAGAGTCGGCCCAAGAGTTGAACCCTGTGGCACCCCCATAAAGACTGCCAGAGGCCCGGACAACAGGCCCTCCGATTTGACACACTGAACTCTATCGGAGAAGTAGTTGGTGAACCTGGCGAGGCAATCATTTGAGAAACCAAGGCTGTTGAGTCTGCCGATAAGGATGTGGTGATTGACAGAGTCGAAAGCCTTGGCCAGATCAATGAATACGGCTGCACATTAATGTCTCTTATTGATGGCGGTTATGATATCGTTTAGGACCAGATTGCATATGGAGAAGGTACGGTGGGATTCGAAATGATTGGTAATCTGTTTGTTAACTTGGTTTTCAAAGACCTTAGAGAGTCAGGGTAGGATAGATATAGGTCTGTAGCAGTTTGGGTCTAGAGTGTCTCCCCCTTTGAAGAGGGGGATGACCGCAGCTGCTTTCCAGTCTTTGGGAATCTCAGACGACACGAAAGAGAGGTTGAACAGGCTAGTAATAGGGGTTGTAGAAAAGGCCCATGGAGTTGGTGGAAGAATCCTTTAATTCATGGCCACTTGCTCAGCTGGGCCAGGGGCGCTTTAATTAGGTCAGGTGGAAATGTCCGACAGATCTCCATTCATTAACAGGAGGAATTCGCCACCCCCCGATCTCGCTGCTTTCTTTTCCATAACTCCGTCTAATCCAGAAGTTCTGTGCGTCCATGAGTCCACGTAAGTCCACCAAATCTGTTACCTTTCATCTGAACTATCTGTTGCGATCGGGAGAGCGGGCCATCAGTTATTGTTTATAGTTATTACCGCGGAGCGCGGCTTGGAGCACACGCTTCAAACCTGTTGTATAATGTAAATGATCGATGATCACAGCCCTACAGATCAGCACAGGCCAATTATGCCATTGATATATGGTTAATACGTAATGAAATTACATGTACATATGAAGACAAACTTGAAAGTGTGAAATATGAAACGTAATTGTTTGCTGAACTCATCAACTCTGATATCAAACTGATGGGGATTATAGATTGAATAACAGATCACTGATTTAACTATTTGTATTATTCTCCTCATGATTATGATAAATAGTTACAAGCTAAATGACTTCCTATTGACTTCTCATTTGAACTGAATTGCTGAATTACCTAATTATGTTAATAATGAATGATTGTTATGATTTGATCTTTGATTATGAATTTGATTGGATACATATTATTCTGTTTCCTTTGTTATGCAGCACAAACTACCCAGTAAATATACCACGTTATGGTTAAAGGAATTCTTGCCTCAGTCTCATCCATTCCTCTGTCACCTGACCCATGAACACCTGTTCACCTTCACTGTCAGTCATCCTACCTGTCCAGCTACCTACATAGATTCCAGTAATCTTTCAGGGGTTGCAACATATTCGGCAGATAATTTTAAAAAGAAAGGGTCCAGGTTGATTTGTAGGGGTCCAGATTTTGCAGCTCTTTCAGAACATCAGCTAACTGGATTTGGGAGAAGGAGAAATGGGGGAGGCTTGGGCGAGTTGCATAGGGGGGTGCAGTGCTGTTTACCGGGGTAGGGGTAGCCAGGTGGAAAACAAGGCCAGCCATAGAAAAATGCTTATTGAAATTCTCAATTATTGTGGATTTATCGGTGGTGACAGCGTTTCCTATCCTCAGTGCAGTAGGCAACAGGGAGGAGGTGCTCTTATTCTCCATGGACTTTACAGTGCCCCAGAACTTTTTAGAGTTTGTGTTACAGGAAGCAAATTTCTGCTTGAAAAAGCTAGCCTTGGCTTTCCTAACTGCCTGTGTATATTGGTTCCTGACTTCCCTGAAAAGTTGCATATCACGGGGGCTGTTCGATGCTAATGCAGAACGCCACAGGATGTTTTTTGCTGGTCAAGGGCAGTCAGGTCTGGAGAGAACCAAGAGCTATATCTGTTCCTGGTTCTACATTTTTTGAATGGGGCATGCTTATTTAAGATGGTGAGGAAGGCACTTTTAAAGAATAACCAGGCATCCTCTACTGACGGGATGAGGTCAATATCCTTCCAGGAAATGGGGCCAGGTCGATTAGAAAGGCCTGCTCGCTGAAGTGTTTTAGGGAACATTTGACAGTAATGAGGGGAGGTCGTTTGACAGCAGACCCATTACGGATGCAGGCAATGAGGCAGTGATCGCTGAGATCTTGGTTGAAAACAGCAGAGGTGTATTTGGAGGGCAAGTTAGTTAGGATGACATCTATGAGGGTGCCCGTGTTTACGGCTTTGGGGTTGTACCTAGTAGGTTCATTGATGATTTGTGTGAGGTTGAGGGCATCAAGCTTAGATTGTAGGATGGCCGGGGTGTTAAGCATGTCCCAGTTTATGTCACCTAGCAGCACGAGCTCTGAAGATAGATGGGGGGCAATCAGTTGGATAAGGTATATTGAGCAGGGCTAGAGGCTCTACAGTGAAGTAAGCCAATAAACACTAACCAAAACAGAAATGGACAAGGCATATTGACATTGAGGAGAGGCATGCTTAGCCGAGTGATCATAAAGGTCCAGTGAGTAGTGAAGCTGGTTGGGGACACGGCGATTCAGACAGCTAGCCGGGCCCGGCTAACAGGCTAGCAGAAGACGGAGGAAGTCTGTTGACCTACATATGGTATATACAATGACCTAGAACTGTACTTCAATGGTATAGAATGGCACTGCAATCGATACATGTAATTTTAGAACGGAAATTATAGTGATGAAACACCAGTGATTGATTGATTGAAAGTTTTGTATTTGTACAAAAGTAATTAGTAAGAAGTGTTTGTTTGCATGAAATGTTTGCATGACAGGCCTGTAAGACAGAGTAGCCTAAATAAAGTGATAGAACTGCATCATAAATGAGTGGGTGACAGGCAGCATAAGGGGTGAAAGAGGCACTACAGAATGCACTTTTACTGAATTAAACTATGGGAACCGCACACATAACATTTTCTTATGCAAGAACTACTAGCATAGTAATCAAATGTGCTTCAATATCTTTATATTGTTACCAATGATCCATGTATTCTGAATGAGGATGGGAATTAAGAATGTATAACCTACTTGTTATCACAGTCAGTCAGACTCTAACAACAGTATCTTTCTGTAGGGGTCAGGGCTCAAAATTAAAACCTGCCTTTAGGGAGTTTCAGCCAGCTTGGAGAACTGCGTTTATTGGTGAAAGAAGATGAGATTACTATATATGAGCATATGATGTTCAAATGTGGTATCAGGCAACATTATTTGAGTGACAAAGGGAGTTAAACATGAGGAGCCATGTTGAGAAGACATCACTTACACTATAGATTATAGCCCATGTTGACTGACTACTAGGGGCCATCGCCACTCATAGATAGTGTCTCAAAGTAAAATACAACGTAATAAAAAAAGGTGTTACTTTTGTGTAATTTCCCAATGCCAACAAATTATACTGTTGGTAAAGGATGTATTCCTAGTGCCAGCATGACCCAGTGACATACAGTGAGCTACAAAAATATTGGGAATATTGACACATGTTTTGTTGTTGTTTTGGCTCTGTACTCCAGCACTTGGAAATGATACAATGACAACCAGATTAAAGTGCAGGCTGTCAGCTTTAATTCGTGGATATTTGTTATCCATATCGGGATAAAGTGGTTAAAAATATAGTTTTTGGTCCCAAATTCTTAGCACACAATGAATACATCAGGCTTGTGCACAGCTATTTTCAGGTCTCTCCAGAGATGTTAGATCGGGTTCAAGTCCAGGCTCTGGCTGGGCCACTCAAAGACATTCACTGCATTGTCTTGGCTGCGTTATTATGTCATTGTCCTGTTGGAAGGTGAACCTTCGCCCTGGTCTAAGGTCCTGAGCGCTTGGAGTAGGTTTTTATCAAGGATCTCTGTACTTTTCTCCGTTCATCTTTGTCTTGACCCTGACTAGTCTCCCAGTCCCTGCTGGTGAAAAACATCCCCACAGCATGATGCTGCCACCACCATGCTTCACCGTAGGGATTGTGTAAGGTTTCCTCCAGACGTGACGCTTGGCATTCAGGCCAAAGTGTTCAATCTTGGTTTCATCAGACCAGAGAATCTTGTTTTTCATGGTCTGAGAGTCTTTAGGTGCCTTTTGGCAAACTTCAAGCGGGCTGTCATGTGCCTTTTACTAAGGAGTGGCTTCCGTCTGGCCACTCTACCATAAAGGCCTGATTGGTGGAGTGCTGCAGAGGTGGTTGTCCTTCTGGAAGGTTCTCCCATCTCCACAGAGGAACTCTAGAGCTCTGTCAGAGTGACCATCGGGTTATTGGTCACCTCCCTGACCAAAGCCCTTCTCCCCCGATTGCTCAGTTTGGCCGGGTGGAAGAGTCTTGGAGGTTCCAGATTTCTTCCACTAAAGAATGATGGAGGCCACTGTGTTCTTGGGAACCTTCAATGCTTCAGAAACGTTTTGATACCCTTCCCCTGATCTGTGCCTCGACACAATCCTTGCCTAGTTAACATTTAAAAGATCCTGTTTCAGAGCTCTACGGACAATTCCTTCAACCTCATGACCTGGTTTTTGCTCCTCATATAGACAGGTGTGTACCTTTCCAAATCATGTCCAATCAATATATAAGACTTGTCATAAGACTCGAAATTGAGCTCAGGTGCATCCTGTTTCTAATGATAATCCTTGAGATGTTTCTAGAACATTTGGAGTCCACCTGTGGTAAATTCATTACCACAGGTGGACTCCAAATGTTCTAGAAACATCTCAAGGATTATCATTAGAAACAGGATGCACCTGAGCCCAATTTCGAGTCTTATAACAAAGGGTCTGAATACTTAAGGTATTTGTTTTTTGTTTTTTTATAAATGTGTGAGCATTTCTAAAAAGCCGTATTTGTTTTGTTATTTTGGGGTATTGTGTGTATATTGCATATAATATAAATAATCTATTTTAGAACAAGGCTGTAAAGGAACAAAATGTGGAAAAAGTCAAGGGGTCTGAATACTTTCAGAAGTGGTATCATGCAACATTTGAGTGACAAAGCCATGTTGAGAAGGCATCACTTAGACTATAGATTACAGCCCATGTTGACTTACTACTTTACTGGGGCCATCGCCACTCATAGATAGTGTCTTCAAACTATTTAGCTATTTAGCAGTCATATGGCTTGGGGGTAGAAGCTGTTAAAGGTCCTGTCGGTTGCAGACTTGGTGCATCGGTACTGCTTGCCGTGCAGTAGCAAAGAGAACGGTCTATGACTTGGATGGCTGGAGTCTGAGGATTTTTAGGGCCTTCCTCTGACCGCCTGGTATTGAGGTCCTGGATGGCAAGGAGCTCGGCCCCAGTGATGTACTGGGCCGTACACACTACCCTTTGAAAGTCTTGAGGTCGGATGCCAAGCAGTTGCCATAACAAATGGTGATGCAGCCAGTCAAGATGCTCTCATTGGTGCAGCTGTAAAACTTTTTGAAGATCTGAGGTCCCATGCCAAATCTTTTTGGCATGGGACCTCAGAAGAGGCATTGTCGTGCCCTTTTCACGACTATGTTGGTGTGTGTGGACCATGATAGATCCTTAGTGATGTGGACACTGAGGAACTTGAAGCTCTTGACCCGCTCCACTACAGCCCCGTCGATGTGAATGCGGGCGTGCTCGGCCTTCCGTTTCCTGTAGTCCACGGTCAGCTCCTTTGTCTTGCTGACATTGAGGGAGAGGTTGTTGTCCTGGCACCACACTCCCAGGTCTCTGACCTCCTCCCTATACGCTGTCACATCGTCATCGGTGATCAGGCCTACCACCGTCATGTCGTCGGCAAACCTATTAATGAATGTGTGGGAGTCGTGTGTTGCCGCGCAGTCGTCGGTGAACAGGGAATACAGGAGGGGACTAAACATGCATCCCTGAGGGGCCTCCGTGTTGAGGGTCATCGTGGCGGATGTATTGTCAATTTGAAAGTAACCAGATAATGCTAGATAAATCCTACACATGCATTGAAATAAAAGGCATACATCAAATAATTACTTAGGCCAACAATTGACAAGGACGCATTAAGACAAACAAACTCAACCAAGGAATGAAGAAAAATCTACACATTAAGGCCCCGCCCATGATTCAACACTGCTGAATGGACAATGTCTCTGTACAGGTAGGCATAATGGAGCTCCTTGGGGTGTGGCTGAAAGGACAGCATCTCTGTCTAGTAGCCAGCTAGAATTAGGCTATTCAGTTTGTGGGCAATTAGACATTTTCTGGGTGCAGTTGAGTAGCCTACAATGCTTATAGGAAATCATAACTGGCCCAGAAATCTTTAGAAATTGTAGTATCAATTGTAAATCAAATCAAATTGTATTGGTCACATGTTTAGCAGATGTTTTTGCGGGTGAAGCGAAATGCTTGTGTTTCTAGCTCCAACAGTGCAGTAATATCTAACAAAGTAATATCTAAAAAAAAATATATAAAAAAAAAAACTATTCACACAAATCTAAAGTAAAATAATGGAATTTAGAAATTTATAAATATTTGGACGAGCAATGTCGGAGCGGCGTAGACTAAAATACAGTAGAATAGAATAGAATACAGTATATACATATGAGATAAGTAATGCAAAAATATGTAAATATTATTCAAGTGACTAGTGTTCCATTATTAAAGTGATCAGTGATTTCAAGTCTATGTATATAGGGCAGCAGCCTCTAAGGTGTAGTGATGGCTATTTAACAGTCTGATGGCCTTGAGATAGAAGATGTTTTTCAGTCTCTCGGTCCCAGCTTTGATGCACCTGTACTGACCTCGCCTTCTGGATGATAGCGGGTTGAACAGGCAGTGGCTCGGGTGGTTGTTGTCCTTGATGATCTTTTTGGCATTCTTGTGACATCGGGTGCTGTAGGTGTCCTGGAGGGCAGGTAGTTTGCCCCCCATGATGCGGTGGGCAGACCGCACCACCCTCTGGAGAGCCCTGCGTTTGCGGGCGGTGCAGTTGCTGTACCAGGCGGTGATACAGCCCGACAGGATGCTCTCAATTGTGCATCTATAAAATTTTGGGAGGGTTTTAGGTGCCAGGCCAAATATCTTCAGCCTCCTGTACTGTTGCGCCTTCTTCACCACACTGTCTGTGTGGGTGGACCATTTCAGTTTGTCAGTGATGTGTTCGCCGAAGAACTTGCAGCTTCTCCACTGCGGTCCTGTCAATGTGGATAGGGTGGGTGCTCCCCCTGCTGTTTCCTGAAGTCCACAATCAGCTCCTTTGTTTTGTTGACATTGAGTGAGAGGTTATTTTCCTGGCACTACACTCCCATGGCCCTCACCTCCTCCCTGTACGCTGTCTCGTCATTATTGGTAATCAGGCCTACTACTGTTGTGTCGTCTGCAAACTTGATGATTGAGTTGGAGGCGTGCGTGGCCACACAGTCATGTGTGAACAGGGAGTACAGAAGCGGGCTGAGCACGCACCCTTGTGGGGCCCGTGTTGAGTGGATGTGTTGTTTCCTACCTTCACCACCTGGGGTGGGGGCGGCCCGTCAGGAAGCACTGGACCCAGTTGCACAGGGCGGAAGGTAATATGGGGTTGAATGCTGAGCTATAGTCAATGAACAACATTCTTACATAGGTATTCCTCTTGTCCAGATGGGATAAAGCAGTGTGCAGTGTGATGGCGATTGCATCGTCTGTGGACCTATTGGGGCGGTAAGCAAATTTAAGTGGGTCTAGGGAGTCAGGTAAGGTAGAGGTGATATGATCCTTGACTAGTCTCTCAAAGCACTTCATGATGACAGAAGTGAGTGCTACGGGGAAATAGTCATTTAGTTACCTTTGCTTTCTTGGGTACAGGAACAATAGTGGACATCTTGAAGCATGTGGGGACAGCTGACTGGGATAGGGAGAAATTGAATATGTCTGTAAACACTCCAGCCAGCTGGTCTGCGCATGCTCTGAGGACGCTGCTAGGGATGCTGTCTGGGCCCGCAGCCTTGCGAGGGTTAACACACTTAAATGTCTTACTCACGTCAGCCACGGAGAAGGAGAGCCCACAGTCATTGGTAGTAACTTGTCCGGAAGCAAGATGTCTAGGGTCCACAATGTGGCTGGTTTTCCCTTTGTAGTCCGTGATTGTCTGTAGACCCTGCCACATACGTCTTGTGTCAGAGCAGTTGAATTGCGACTCCACTTTGTCTCTGTACTGATGTTTTGAATGTTTGATTGCCTTACGGAGGGAATAGCTACACTGTTTGTATTTGGCCATATTCCCGGTCACCTTGCCATGGTTAAATGTGGTGGTTTGCACTTTCAGTTTTGCGCAAATCTTAAAGCATGGATTCTGATTGGTCAGACCAGCATTGAATAGTCTGTCGCACGGGTACTTCCTGATTGAGTTTCTGCCTATAGGAAGGGAGGAGCAAAATGGAGTAGTGATCAGATTTCCCAAAGAGAGGGCGGGGAAGGGCGTTTAAGCATTTCAAAAACCTGAGTAGTAGTGGTCCAATGTTTTCTCAATGCTTTCCCCAAACTGCTGCCATAAGGTTCAAAGCACAGAATTGTCTAGAATGTCATTGTATGCTGTAGCGTTAAGATTTCCGTTCACTGGAACTAAAGGGCCTAGCCCGAACCATGAAAAACAGCCCCAGACCATTATTTCTCCTCCACCAAACTTTACAGTTGGCACCCAGGCACTATGCTCTACTGAACACAGCCTGGGTACACACACGCACACACACCTTACAATGACAGACAGGTGAGCGACTAGCCAGTTTATCCCAATCCTTTGGTGTGTATGTGTGTGTTTGTGTGAATGTATGGACAATGGAGGTGAGATATATATAAAACCACTTCTAACACTATTTCCCATCTTTATCACCTTACATATGTGCCATTACCCATCTATCTAGCTATTTGTAGCTAGTTGAACATAGCTAGCTAGCTAACGTTAGCTAACCTAGCTAGCTACCTGATAGTTTAGGGAACAGAACTCATGAGCATCACATTCAAATTAGCTTTTTTATTTAATAAAAAATATATTATTTTTGCAAACTGACTAAGTAGATATCTATTTAGCTATTGCTCTAGACCCATTTCTGATGATCCATTGATCTCATCCATTAGTTAGCCCGCTAGCTAGCAAGTCTAATTGAGGCTACTTTATGGAGCTTCCTCTCGTACTTGTCTACAACAACTCCATTTAGATTAAACAGCCTACCTGATCATTGTAGCCTATTCCTAGACGACTTTATTCTGTAATTGTAATTCCATTTGCCAATGATTAGAAATCTCTCACTAGACTTGCTACACATGGAGCCTCTGACAGTAGTGCTGCTTTGATTGACCAACAACAAGCTAAACGCATAAAAAGTGTATAGGCTACCTGAACATCTTTTTTTATGATGGGGCGCACTCCTAAAAAGTGTTATTTTATGAAAAAATCTAATGTTATGGTCTATTTTTGAATATTGCAATGTCACAGACAATTTAATAACAATTTAGGAAAAGTTGTTTCATGAAAATAGGCCTATTTTATTTTCCTAAAAAAATGAATACACTTAAGTTATTGTACTAACATTTATTTGAAAATTAAAATAACTGTTCACATATCTAAAAGATAAGAACAAAGAGGAACAAGTTGTTTAAGATAAGTATTTTATTATTCTCAACTAAAACCAACAGGTTCAATAACCTTGTCTTGTAAATCTGGTAACGTACTGTATGCAGACATTACCGGTACCTTGATTAGTATAATATTTACCAGACACTTTTATCCAAAGCAACTTACAATCATGTGTGCATAGCATAGGTTTGTAATGTGCCTGAAAAAATCTGTACTACCGATTTACATGTATTTAACCCTTTCTTAAATTCTGCATGAAGTCTAGTAACTTAATATACTGTGAGTCTACTCAGTGACAGACGTTCCAAGTGCTTTACCTATCACTCTCTCTGCGTCTTCACTCAAGTCATTGAGGGCAGATATCAGCAGGTAGTAGCAGACAGTGAAGGTGACCCCACCTGATGCTACAGTACCTAGCACTGGGATACGTTTCTCAAGCAAAGAAGTGAATGTCTGCTGTGCTGCTGCAACCTGGCTTAGAATACCTTGCACTTTGAGCTCTGAAATCTCTCTTCCAATGGTTGAGTGCACCTCCCCAAAGAGCACCTAAAGGGGGTGTCAGGGTGACAGAAAAATAATTATCAGAGAAGTGATTATGGATAGCAAAAACAAATCTACCTTTTGGAGAGAAATGTTTTAAAGTGATCAGTTATTATTGATCATGGTTAATATTGTTGCTGATATTAAAGTACACTGGCTCCTTTACCTGATAAGTCTTTCCTGTCAGTGCAGCTAACTGATGTAAGGAATCTGCATCCAGACCAAAGTTCTGCTGGTAAGATATCAGTGTGTTCAACAACAGAGACACAACATCATGGCCAGTGTCTCCTGTTACAGCTGTAAGACATGCCTCTATGGCTCTCTTCCACACAGTCCCAGCCAGAGCTGTCTTCTTACTCTCTATAATGGCAGATGAGAGATTAGGCAGCGACATGAGAAAAACATGGCGTTTGTGGCCCTCAAGCTCCTTCTCAATGGTGGTCTGCAAAATATGGAAGTCAAAGCTCTGTGGTTGAAAGCAGGACAGTAAGAACACTTTGGCCTGCTCTACCCCAGCCTTCTTCAGATTCACCTCACAATCAGCTCTTATCTGACTCAGAATATCAGCTTCAGTGAGACCCTTGCCGCTCCTGCGCCTGAATGAAGCCTCTAGGTCACTGTCCACTTTGTTCCGAACAAAATAGAGCCTTTTCCCAGCCTGTCTTATGGCGCTGGCCAGCTGGATGTGGTAATCCCTGAACCTCTCAGCCCCTACAATGATGAAAAAGTCATACTGCAGGAAACCAACTTGCTCTAGGTAGGTCTCAGGTTTGAAAGCGGGTGTCCCGATCCCGGGCAGGTCCCATAGAGTGATAGTGGGTACAATGGGGTGAGTGTAGGCCACAGCCTCGCTGGTGGTTTCAGTGACACCTGTCTGTGCTGCCCCTGCACTGTCATCGGCAACACCGCGGAACACATTAACAAAAGAGGACTTTCCAGAGCCAGATTCCCCAGTGACTGCGATGTTGAGTGTGACAGAGCCAAGCTGTTTCAGCATGCCCTGTACCTGCGATACAACCTCTGTCACAACACGGGACTGGAGGACACTGCTCATCTCCTCTATCTCTGCTTCACTGATGGTCAACAGTCTGGACATTGTAGAAAAGTTTAGATTGGGATATTGTGAAAATACTTTGAGTTTTTGATACAAGCCTGTAATGTGAACAATATCATTGTGTCAAAAGTCAGGGAAAATTAACAATAAGACCGTTTCTAAATGACAATTACAAGCACTGTGTCTGACAATGAAACATACTTATGGCATTTTTTGAGGACATGGCAATGACTGAACATACCGGTCTAGTTGGCAAACAGTAATGTTATAATTTCATTACGTAACAATTAAGAGTTCTGAATTTCTCTTGAACAGGATTGACATAAAATACAATGAGTTTTTAAATGTACTATCAATTTTATGTTTAAAATGTGTTTTCAGACTTACCTCACTACCTCCAGATAGCAGATACTAGAGAAAACAATGAAGCTCAAAAGTGAAACTATTTGCTGCTGGTCTTCATTGCCACGTGTACAATAATCCATGCCCCTGAAGGAGTATTGTGTTACTACAATGTGTCATGTTAGGGCCAGGATTTTTTCTGGTCAGGCCTTGTTGCCAGGGGAAAACTATTGGACCTAGTTATGACTAGGTTTTACTGGTCAGGTCACATTGAAGGTTTATTTTAGACAGGGTGTACCTGATCCTACATCAGCACTCCTACTCTGAGACGCTTTATGAATATGGGCCCAAGTCACATAGCAAAACTCCTGATTTTACATGACATATCTAAGTCATGTTGTGGTGGCATAGATTCTCCTAGGGAACGACACACACTTGAAAAGGGAAAAGTATTTCTCCCTGATTTATAACTTATTTGATGGTTGTCTTATTATCCTAAAATAGCTTTCTTTCTTTAAAAATATTTTTGTGAGCTAATGTTAGCTAATGCTGAATCACCTCAGCACCTAACCTTAACCTGGCTAGCACTGTGAATTTAGCTAACTAATAACTCACTGTACAGCGGATGTGGAGGTCGTGGGTGGAAAAACCACAACAAACCTTTCCATTATGTTTATTGTACTCAAACAACACACATTTTGAGGGCAGTGAAAATGAAAAAATGCAAATACAGAAGAGGAAAAAATTATAACAATCTGCACAAAAATGCTAAATAGGCCTGGCTGTGCCTCTGCAGCACGGGATCTTGTTCTCACTGTGCTAGCTGCTGTTGGGTTGCCATAGCAATGAGTTCAGGTCTTAAGCAGCTTGCAGGGAGTGAGATGGGAGGGGACAGGGAGTGAGATGGGAGGGGACAGGGGAGATCCCGTAGCTAGCTAGCAGAGCCCCACCTGTTTTGACCCCCACCTGTTTAGAATGTTATTTTGGCATTATTACGTGTCACATATCAGTTTGCAAACAATGTAAAAAAAACTGATTCAAGTTAATAAAGCCGCATACAAACATGGTCACTTTTTTTCTTTGTTGAGTATGGCAGCTCCAAAATGCAGGTGTTTCAGCCTAGCTAGGGCTTTCTGAAGTGGTGGAGCAGCCAGCGGAAAATATGGAGCGTAGGGGTTAGTGATGTTCTCTAGTTGCGCCGTGATTGGCTCAGTGTTCTGTCACTCAAATCCTTTTCAAACCTTGTCATAGGAAGAGAAATTATAGATAAAACATATCTGTGGTCATCGGCCAATGGACATAAACATTACACAACAAGTTGGAAATTGAACATTCAACACTGAGTGGTTTGGAAGGAATCAGTGGTTAACCGCAAGCTTTGCAAAGCATTCACTAGCCTGCTATTCAGTGGAGAGGGTGTGTGGTCCAAGTTTGGGTTTAAGGGTGTCTTTTCCAAGCTTAAAAGGATAAACATTCACATGCCATGGGCCAAAAAAGGTTGAATACATTGGTTGAATACATTGACCTCTGCCGCGTTCAAAACAACTGGAAACTCGGAACTGGGAAATCTCTGACCTCAGTGAGTTTAGGACAACTGGGAAAAACAAGCTCCAACTTGGAAAATACGTTTTGAACGGTCATCCAACTCGGGAATTCCAACTCAGGCCTCTTTCTAGAGCTCCGACCTGAAGATCACTGATGTCATGATTCAGCCTTGTTTTCTTCCCCCAGAGAATGCCAGACTTTGATGACAAAGTTTAATGTAAAGATTTGTCCACAAGAAGGACCACCGCGCCACCTTCTTGTTCAAGTGAGCACAGCACAACAAGGTGAGTCCAAAAATGTATTGTATTCTACTGCGTAAATTATGTAATATGCCAGGGAGATATATATAATGTAGCTAAGAAAGTAATACTAAGGTGTATGTTGTGTTGTAAGCTGTTAGTAGCCCATGTACCTCACCCTAAAAATGTGGTGCCTTTCCCCCTCATATCTTAGCCTACTGTTCTGACTTGGTGGTGCACATGTAGCCTATAGCCCGTTTTAGAGAAATGTAATCATTGAATATTGTAAGAGCTTGTCTGCTTGTCTGTTGTTGTCTGCTTATATGCCCCATTTATTTATCTTACGGTTATGACTTGGTGTACAGGGAGAATACTGTAAGAACGGCCCATATTCTGAATTCTGTCACTGTACATTTCAAAAGTGCTGAACAAATACTTATATTGACTACATTCGCCCTAGCTCGCTCATTAATGTATTATTCAAAATGAAGGATTGTTGTATCTTCTTGTCTAAGAAATACTTAAGAAAACACCTGTTCTTTAAAATATAAGTTAATCTTTATTTAAGTTAACCGGAGCAGTACAAGCATCATGCATTGAGCTGGGATCTCCCGCACGCCCACTCCTCCGCTAGGGCTTCGTGTCCCCTAAGTGGTCACATGGCCTCCGATACAATATGCCACATCCCCCTTATCAGGATATGCCTTTTCCCTTATTAGATAAAACAATAACAATTACTATAACAATAACAATTCTCTATAAATCCTGGTTACACTTATTTGCACAGTAAACACAGCATATCAATAACACATTCATTCTTCCTCATTTAGCCTATGAGGTGTTTTAACTTCACTACATGACCGCCTCATTTCAACAGGCTGCCCTGGGCTTGACGTGGTCTGACCTGTAATGCCACTTTCTTGCCTGTCTGTTTGCTCACACTCAGGTACAGTACATGTAACAAGTGTCACCTATTTCTCCTGTATGTAACTCCCTCAGATGTTATTACATAATATGACATGGTTGCCGCCACTGTTTTCACCACATGGGCCTCAACGCTCAATGTTTTACCATCATTCATTTTCACCCTAACATCTGGACACCCTAACAGCGTCCAAGGCGCACTGAGCACCTTGGACGCCTTGTCAAAGTACATTTTCTGTTCACTCTTTTCTCTCTGTTTGTTAAGAATGACCTTGTTATCCTTCTCTGTTTCGAGCAGTATTCGCAACATGGTTTTGAGTTTCCTGTTGAACAGCTCTGCAGGACACAGACCATGTTTTAGTGGAGTAGCCGTGTAGTTTAGCAAAGCTAGATACGGATCTGTCTTTGAGTCGAGAGCTTTCCTAAGCAGTAGTTTCACTGTTTTGACACCGTTCTCTTCTAACCCATTAGACTGTGGGTACAGTGGGCTGGATGTGACATACTTGAACACTTACAGTTGAGCAAAATCACTGAAAGCTGAACTGTGAGGCGTTGTCCGTACAGACTACCTCTGCGACCCCATGACGAGCAAAGAATGACTTAATGTGAGTTATCATCTGACTAGCAGTAGTGTCCTTCAGCAAACCCATCTCTGGGTAATGAGAGTAATAGTCCATCAGTAGAACATAGTTCTTGCCCTGAAGAGAAAATAGATCTATTCCTACTTTGCCCATGGTCTCAATGTCTCTTTTTCCTCAACCCACATTGGATCTTTGCTGTTTTTATCTGTATTTCTGGCATGTTTCACAGGCTCTGACTGTCTGCTCTATATCAGCATTGTCCATCCGTAGATGGCCCTCGTGTATTTTGATCAACATGTTTTTCTGCAACACACTTGGTATGACAATTCTTGAACCCTTAAACAGAATTCCATCAAGTACAGATATCTCATCCCTGTATTGACCGTATAGGTATTGTATAGCTTGTACAGACCACCTGCATGTTATGGCTTGAGTCACCTTTTGCAAGCACTAATTTTCTGCAGTAGCACGTGAAATAACTGTCCACATTTCATCTGAGACTGGGCAACTCTTTCTGATAAGGTTTTCACGTATCTTTCTGATAAGGTTTTCACGTATCGTCCAGAGCTTTTGAGCTGTCAAAAGCTCTGGACAATGTGTCTGCTACTAACAATTCTTCCCCTGGCCTGTACTTGAGTTGCAAGTCATATTTCTGAAGTTTTAGAAACAGTTTCTGTCCCCTTGGTCATATGTATGTTAGACACTTCTTTGCAATAGTAACCAAATGTTTATGATCAATTTCGGCCCACACTGTAAAAATAGATACCATAGATAAACACATGGAATTTCTCACATGCATATGACAGTGCCAATTCCTCTTTCTCAATCTGAGCATAGTTACACTCAGAAGTTGACAGAGGCCTTGAGTCATATGTGTCTGGGTGCCATCTAGTGCCATACTGCTGTAACAACACTGCACCTAAACCTGCTTTAGAGGCATCTGCTGAGATTTTGGTTTTGTGCTTTTCATCATAGAACCTCAGTACTGGAGCATGCATGATTAATGCCTTGAGCTCCTCAAACTCTTTCTGGTGATTACTGTTCCAACACCACTCTGTAGTTTTACACAGTAGACTTCTCATCTGACTCGTGTGAGTTGCCAGATCGGGTACCAATTTGCCCACGTAATTAACCATACCTAAGAACCTTTGTACACCGTCTTGATCAGTAGGTGGTGGCATGTTCTTGATGGCTGTCACTTTGCTCTGGTCTATCTGAACACCTTCACATATTAGTTTTTCACCCAAGAAAGGTTATTTCTGTCTTTCTGAATTCACATTTGTCTGTGTTTAGCTTTAGCCCAATAGCTGTGGCTAGATCAAGTGCTGATTTCAACCTTGTGTTGTGTTCTTCAAGAGTCTGACCCGATTTTAGCATCAATTTACATTTTTGTGCCTGGCACACTCAAATATCTGTTGGACTTTCCTATGAAAGACCTCTGGTGCTGAAGTGAGACAAAACGGGAGCCTTTTAAATGAGTACTACCAAAAGGAGTATTGAAAGCACAAAGCCTTGTAGTCTCCATGTCTACACTGATCTGCCAAAACCCTGAGGAGGCTTCTAGCTTTGAGAAGTATTTAGCCCCTGCTATGTCCCCGAATATCTCCCCTCTGGTAGGCAGCTGAAAGTATTACCTTTTTTGATATACTTGTTTAGCAATTTTGGATCCATACACAGTCTGAGCGAGCCATCTTTTTTCTCAACAATTACCAGTGGTGGAAAAAGTACCCAATAGTCATACTTGAGTAAAAGTAAAGATACCTTAGTAGAAAATGACTCAAGTAAAAGTGAAAGTCACCCAGTAAAACACTACTTGAGTAAGTCTAAAAGTATTTGGTTTTAAATATACTTAAGTATCAAAAGTAAATGTAATTGCTAAAATATCCTTAAGTATCAAAAGTATAGGTATGAATCATTTCAAATTCCTTCAATTAAGCAAACCAGACAGAACAATTGCCTTGTTTTTTTTAATTTATGGATAGTCAGGGGCACACTCCAACACTCAGATATAATTAGCAAATTAATTATTTGTGTTTAGTGAGTCTGCCAGATCAGATGCAGTAGGGATGACCAGGGATGTCTTGATAAGTGCGTGAATTGGACCATTTTCTGTCCTGCTAAGCATTCAAAAGTACTTTTGGGTATCAGGGAAATGTATGGATTAAAAATCACATTATTTTATTTAGGGATGTAGTAATGTAAATGTAAAAGTTGTCAAAAAAAAGAAATAGTATAGTACAGATACCCCAAAAACGACCTAAGTAGTACTTTAAAGTATTTTTACTTAAGTACTTTACACCTGACTATTACTAGTGAGTGGACCCATTCAGTAGGCTCTTCTACTTTGTCTAGGATATCTAAGGACTCTAGCCTCAGTAGCTCTGCTTTTAGCTTGTCTCTTAGTGATAATGGTAACTTTCTAGGTTCATAGATCATTGGTCTATTTGGCTGCTCTAACTCCATTTTGTGCTGCACCTTGAGTTCACCTATTCCCTGAAAAACATCAGCATATGCATCCTCAACTTTAGCCATTTCACAATTTCCTGTATGAACCATTAAGTTAGATCCATTAAGTTACATGACTTTAACCCAAAGACAGGTGTTTTTTCTATTCTTTACTATGACAAACGGAACCTTGTGAAATTCATCATCTTCCTCCTGCACCAATGTGCATGTTCCTAGTGGCAATTGCTTCACCACTGTACGCTTTCAGTCTTATCCTTTGTTTTGTGTTCACCACTGGTTTTACCTGTAACTGTAACAATTCAGTCTCTGGAATGATGTTGACCTGTTCCATTAGTCTTGTAGGTAGCAGTCCAGTCATCGTCTCGTCCTGCAAGTGTGACTGTTTCCACAAAGAGGTCACCCAAAGACCCCTCGTCACTGCTATTGTCCTGGTCCTCGTTGACAGTGTACTGTATTTTGTTGTCTCTGCTGCCTGCATTTGAGTGCGAAGTGGTTCTTCATGTAAAAGTCCTCGTCTCTCACCCCCATGATCCCGTATCAGCAATCTGCAATTTGACTGAAATTACACGACTGACATAACAGTTTCAAGTCCATAATAAATTCCTCAACAGTCTATTTCATTCTGACATCTACTGTTGAAAACATACCTCTCAAATATCTTGTTTCTTCTGGGAGTACAAAGACTGACATTTGGCTAATACCAGTTCATAATCTGCTTGATTGAACCGCTTCCATTGCTCTTCAACGTTGCTGTTATATTTCAGTTCTGTTGGAGACTTTAGCTGCTCCATGGCGTTAGCTAGCTAGCACTGCAAAACGACTAGCTACATGCACTGCACGCTCCGTTAGCTCCGGCGTGGTTATTTTTTACGTGAGTCTCGTTAGCCCAATGGCTAGTTAGCTAACTTTAACTAAAGTTATTTGACATGAAGTCTATTGACGCCGTTCAGCATTTTCGACCAAAACTCAATGATGGATTAGTCAAAGGCGAGTTCTGTCACTCCTGGTACCATGTTGTATCTTCTTGACTAATAAATACTAAACAACTGTTATATAAAAGATAAGTTCTTCTTTATTCATGTTGCCTGGGAGATCTGAGCTCAATGCATGATGCTTGTACGGGCTCGTACAAGCATCGTGCATTGAGCTGGGATCTCCCGCTCTCCCACTCCTCTGCGCGTCCCCTAAGTGTTCATGTGGCCTCCGATACAATATGCCACACAGATTGCCTCTTATCCGCTCATCGTTCCCTTATGCCATAGTTTGTATATCTCAATTGTCAGTAGAAACCACATTTGCAAGTCAGCCATATCAGCTATGTTTTTTAAAAAGGCAGTAAATGGGGCTGAATTAACTGTTTTGCTGCCAGACAAGGCTCTGCTGACAGCCAGGTGTAGCAGTTGTAAGGATTTACTCCATGGTGCTGAACAGAAAGCTCTGCTGTTGGGACAGCTTTATGTAGGCCCTAACAGTTTGTGAGTAATTAATGTATTGTTTAGTGTTGTGTTGTGTAGTGGCTTTGCTGGCATGCAACAACAACAACAAAACATGTGTTTGACCAACCAAAATGTACATGCTAAAATCGCCACTGCAACTGTTTTGTTTTGAGATCTTCACTGAGTGTGAGCTAATGTTAGCTAATAATCAATCACCTCAGGAGCCAACCTTAATCTTGCTAGCAATGTGAATCTAGCTAACTAATAACTCACTGTACAGCTGATGTGGAGGACGTGAGTGGAAGGAACACAACAAACCTTTCTGTGATGCTTATTGCATACAAACAACACACTTTTAAGTGCTGACTAGCTCCAGCACAGAACATTCTGGGTTCTATGCAGGGGCCATACTATACATCAAGGCAACTGCCCCGAAGTGAGTTACACACAGGGTTGCCAGGTCAAGCCAAAATGTATAGCCCAATGAACACTCAAAACCCGCCATAACTGTATTGTGCCAATTAAGAAGTGCAAATCAATCCCAGAACAACAGCAAATGACCTTGTGAAGATGCTGGAGGAAACAGGCACAAAAGTATCTATATCCACAGTAAAACATGTCCTATATTGACATAACCTGAAAGGCCGCTCAGCAAGGAAAAAGACACTGCTCCAAAACCGCCATAAAAAATCCAGACTACGGTTTGCAACTGCACATGGGGACAAAGATCGTACTTTTTGGAGAAAAGTCCTCTGGTCTGATGAAACAAAAACAGAACTGTTTGGCCATAATGACCACCCTTATGTTTGGAGGAAAAAGGGGGAGGCTTGCAAGCCGAAGAACACCATCCCAACCGTGAAGCACAGGGGTGGCAGCCTCATGTTGTGGGGGTGCTTTGCTGCAGGAGGGACTGGTGCACTTCACAAAATAGATGGCATCATGAGGAATTGAAAATTATGTGGATATATTGAAGCAACATCTCAAGACATCAGTCAGGAAGTTAAATCTTGGTCGCAAATGGGTCTTCCAAATGGACAATAACCCCAAGCATACTTCCAAAGTTGTGGCAAAATGGCTTAAGGTCAACAAAGTCAAGTTATTGGAGTGGCCATCACAAAGCCCTGACCTCAATCCCATAGACAATTTGTGGGCAGAACTGAAAAAGCGTGTGCGAGCAAGGAGGCCTACAAACCTGAGTCAGTTACAACAGCTCTGTCAGGAAGAATGGGCCAAAATTAACCAAACTTATTGTGGGAATCCTTGACCCAAGTTAAACAATTTAAGGGCAATGCTAACAAATACTAATTGAGTGTATGTAAACTTCTGACCCACTGGGAATGTGATGAAAGAAATTAAATAAATAATTAAATTAAATAATTCTCTCTACTATTATTCTGACATTTCACATTCTTAAAATAACATGGTGATCCTAACTGACCTAAGACAGGGAATTTTTACTAGGATTAAATGTCAGGAATTGTGAAAAACTGAGTTTAACTTGTTAGGGATACAATCCCGTGAACGGGATCAATTTTGACAACATCCAGTGAAATGCAGAGCGCCAAATTCAAATTACAAAAATACTCATTTTAAACATTAGTGAAAATACAAGTGTTGCACACTGTTCAAAAGCTTAGAATCTCACAGCGTTGTCAGATTTCAAAAAGGCTTTACGGCGATAGCATAACATTTGATTGTCTGAGGACAGCGCCCCGCATATTTTCTGCATTAGCATAAGAACATAACCAGCACAGGTGTCACAAAACTCATAAAATGAGATAAAATAAATTGCTTACATTTGAAGATCTTCTTCTGATGGCAATCTGAAGGGCCCAAGCAAGACAATAAATGTTCCTTTTGTTTGGAAAAAGTCCCTCTTTATATCCATAAAGCTCAGTTTGGTTGGCGAGTTTTGTTCAGAAAATCCACCGTCCACTCGTCCATTATGTAAGACATACAAAGCATTAAAAATATACCTATAAACTTTGTCCAAACAAATCAAACAACGTTTCTAATCGATCCTTATGTACACTAATATGTATATTAACAATAATATTTCAAACGGATAATATCCTGGACGATAGAAAAGGAAAAAACCAGAGGCGCGCGCTCACGGTCCCGCACGTAAAACAGAAAAGTAACTTCCTCACTCCCCTTGCCAATTCTTGTCTTACTCCTCAATTGTTCTATAGAAACGCATGAAACCTTGTCTAAAGACTGTTGACATCTAGTGGAAGCCATAGGTACTGCAACCTGGGAGCTGGATTTCAGTATTTCCTATAGCAAGTCAATGGCAAAACAGGCACCTCACAGAATCACATTTTTCCGGATGGATTTTCCTCTGGTTTTCGCCTGCCAAATCAGTTCTGTTATACTCACAGACATTATTTTAACAGTTTTAGAGTGTTTTCTATACAATACTACTAATTATGTGCATATCCTATTTTCTGAGCCTGAGTACCAGGCATTTTACTTTGGGAACGCCATACTCTCCGAACACTGACCCGGGCCCCGAACAGGTTAAATGTATTTGGCTAAGGAGTATGTAAACTTCCGACTGTACCTAGATCATGGCATGATTGCAGTAGAGATCTGTGGGGGCTCATAAATTATGATCATGGTGAGAGTAGAAGAGGTAGTGGTGGCATTTCAGACACTATGGTAAACTGTCAGGAAACCTGTTTTGTTAGGTTGGATATTATTCCTAACTCATTCATTTTTTTCCCAATTTCTAACAACCGGCGAACATTTGACAGATTACATGCAGGAGTTATTCTCACGGCAGTCGCTGTAGGGACAGTAACTGAAGGAGCAGTACTAGTAGCAAAGGATGCAATAATGACAGCATGGAATTGGACTACTGCGCAAATGAGGGGTATTGTGAGACTATAGTCATGGGCCATGTTGGTAGTAGCAAGAGCATTGTTGGAATAGCAGGTTATGAGGACTCATGCAACATGGATTGGTAACTGGGAGACCGATGGAAGAACAGGGGAGGCTGTTATTCAAATGTCACAAATTAGTGATCTTGCCATAGGAGGAGAGTTTATGTTGTCAGGAAATGACCCATGTGTTGCAGTGTGTATATCCTCAGGTGAATGCAAGATAACCAAGGGCACGGGCTGAATTCTGGAGATTGAGTGTACATCAAAAGACACCAGGCGGGGGTGTTGGGACAGCGTTGGTTTAGGCCACACACACTACTCCTTAAAGCACCTGCAGAGGTAAAGATCATCATGTCTCTCCTTGGGGGGTGCATAGTTCTCACGTGAAGTGAGGTCCAGCTGCATAATGGGTGAGCTTGAAGACACCATGATAGAGGAAGCGGAGAGAGAGAGAGAGACTAGATTCCACTGTGAGGTATACAGATGAGTTGGTTCTGGGAGCTACTTTAAACATCATAATTGGGTTGGGGTTAGCTGCTTTATTTGTTAATGCATCATATGATACAGGATAGATGTTGGGGTAATGGTACTCTGAACAACATGTTGAAGGCATTGATGTGAAAGTGTATACAGTGCTGAGTTACCTCAAGAGGATGTAACGTTGATTCGGGATACGCACTTGCATATCAGGTGAAATGGAGGAGATGGGGAACGAAGTGAAAATGACATGACTTGGGAACACCTCTTGGATCCTGTAGTCTGACGGGGAACACTGGGCGAAAGCATGAGGATGTTTTTTTTTTGCTTTCATTTTTGCCAACCTCAGCAGAAAAGTATCCTGAAGACATAGTCACGCTAAGAGAGAGTGGGAATTGTCATGTTTTCAAACTTTGGGTTGTCATGCATATATAGTTAGTCATAGCTTATGACATTGTTAATACTGTTATGTTGGAATTGTCCCAATTGTTAATACTGTTATGTTTGTGTCTTTTTGTTGCTTTCCAATGTTGGAATTGTCCCAATTGTTAATACTGTTATGTTTGTGTCTTTTTGTTGCTTTCCAAGTCTTGTGCTATTTCTCCACTTTCAAGGAGAAAGTGGAGAAACAAAAAGCGTTCCAGCTGACATGGAACAAGACAGCAGATTCAGCTGGAATGGCATTTTGTTGTGTGATGAGAGATAGAAATAAAATTGTGTATGATGTGATCATAGAGCAGAGGCCATAAGTCTAATTTCCAAGTTTATATAAATTGAACATTAGGACGCTATTGTTCAAGAGGAGGGACTGTTGGATTCGGGCTAAACTTTGAACATTGAGATATTAAATACATGATAGATCAGAAGCATAGAATATAAGGAGTGAAAAAGATTGGGTTTTATGTCAGAAGTTAATGATTTTCTGTGGAAAGACAGATGGCTTTGGAATGTGTTGGGTGGAAATCTTGGAAACTAACAATGTCAATGAGGGATAGAGGGTAATGTATAACGTTTGCATTGTCAGGATATGTTATTGTTAGCCATCAAGGATACTCTGGGAGGAGGAGACACAGTCTTGTATCAATAAACATGACAGCCTTGAGTTAGGGAGGAGTGAGCACTTTGGGGTAGAGTTCAGGTTAGATGAAGTGAGGAAGAAAAGATATCACTAAGGTTCTGTCTAGCAACAGAGATGCATTGGATGTTCCGTTGTGGAGGAGACACAACCTAGGAGAAAGGGTTAAAAATCAGTGCCTGTGTGAAATGTTTATTTTTGTCTGAATTACAGCTGTAACGACCCTTTGGGAATAATTAAACTTGGTTAAGTTTCTCTAGTGTCCGTGAGTTATTTACTCTGAAAAATAAGAACCTAACACTATTCTCCTTTTTCTTGTCCTCCCAGTTTTGAACCTTGCCTGTTTCTGGACTCTGTACCCGCCTGCCTAACCATTCTGCCTGCCTTGACCACGAGCCTGTCTGCTACTCTGTACCTCCTGGACTCTGATCTGGTTTTGACCTTTTTGCCTGTCCACGACCATTCTCTTGCCTACCCCTTTGGATTATTAAACATTGTAAGACTCCAACCATCTGCATCTGGGTCTCGCCTTGTGCCTTAATACTTTTGGTTATTTGAAAATGAAATCATCTCCAAAATATTGTTATTTTTTAAACAAACCTTAGAAAGTTGGTTGCAATTTCAGTTTAATCCACCTGAAAAGACAAAACAAATAATCCAACAAATATTGTGGTTAAACTCAAATATACTAATTGATAAAAAACTTTATTTTTTGATAATATTTTTAAAAAAGATCAAAGGTTTGTCAATGATATCATAAATAGGACTGGTGAAGTTATGTCACACATGCAGCTAACACAGACATATGGAAATGTCTGCTCTACCCAAAATTACAGCATTACCACAAAAATGGAAGAGGCAAGTAGAAGGGGGAAAAAGTAAGGAACTTGTCTCTCGGCCCTGCATTAAAGGCCATAAATTGTTAAAGAAAATTGTGATAAATAAAAACATATACCAATTTAATTTAAGGACCAAAAAATTGACAGCTGTGCCATATCAACTGCAAAATAGTTGGGAAGAGATTTTCAAAAAATGAAACGGCCCCTTTTCAGGACCCTGTCTTTCAAAGATAATTTGTAAAAATCCAAATAACTTCACACTTCATTGTATAGGGTTTAAACACTGTTTCAATGAACCATAAACAATTAATGATGGCATTAAATAAATGAAGGGGTGGATCAGCTTTAATATTATGGATAGATTGTTTCTTCCAACAATGTAATTGTCAGCATCATTTCCAATCCCCCATATATTCTTTGGGTAAATATATATATCCGTATAAACTCAGCAAAAAAAGAAACGTCCTCTCACTGTCAACTGCGTTTATTTTCAAATATTTGTATGAACATAACAAGATTCAACAACTGAGACATAAACTGAACAAGTTCCACAGACATGTGACTAACAGAAATTGAATAATGTGTCCCTGAACAAAGGGGGTCAAAATCAAAAGAAACAGTCAGTATCTGGTGTGGCCACCAGCTGCATTAAGTACTGCATTGCATCTCCTCCTCATGGACTGCACCATATTTTCCAGTTCTTGCTGTGAGATGTTACCCCACACTTCCACCAAGGCACCTGCAAGTTCCTGGACATTTCTGGGGGGAATGGGCAGCCCTCACCCTCCGATCCAACAGGTCCCAGACGTGCTCAATGGGATTGAGATCCGGGCTCTTCGCTGGCCATGGCAGAACACTGACGCTCTGATGGTGGGATTGTGCGTTCCTGGTGTAACTCGGGCAGTTGTTGTTGCCATTCTGTACTTGTCCTGCAGGTGTGATGTTCGGATGTACCGATCCTGTGCAGGTGTTGTTACACGTGGTCTGCCACTGCGAGGACGATCAGCTGTCCGTCTTGTCTCCCTGTAGCGCTGTCTTAGGCGTCTCACAGTATGCACATTGCAATTTATTGCCCTGGCCACATCTGCAGTCCTCATGCCTCCTTGCAGCATGCCTAAGGCACGTTCACACAGATGAGCAGGGACCCTGGGAATCTTTCTATTGGTGTTTTTCAGAGTCAGTAGAAAGGCCTCTTTAGTGTCCTAAGTTTTCATAACTGTGACCTTAATTGCCTACCATCTGTAAGCTGTTAGTGTCTACGACCGTTCCACAGGTACATGTTCAAGGATCGGCATCCCGGTACATAGAAGGGTCTTATATCGGCTGAAAGCTTAACTTCTTGTTAACTTCTTAGGGAGCGGCTCCCGAGGTGACGGTTTTGGAGAGTCTGGCGTGCCCAAAGTAAAATGCCTCCCACTCAAGCCCAGAAAATAGGATATGCACATAATTAGTACTATTGGATAGGAAATACTCTGAAGTCTCTAAGAGTGTTAAAATATTGTCTGTGAGTATAACAGAACGGATATAGCAGGCGAAAACCCGAGGAATTTCTGTCCTGGAAAAAGTGTATTTGACACATTGCCTCATTTTGAACCCCTCCCTATTGAAAATGACCATATATGGGAGTAATATTGCAGTACCTATTGCTTCCACTGGATGTCAACAGTCTCTAGACAGTGTTTGATGATTTTTAGTTGCTCTGGATGGTAATAGAAGAAGAATTTCGAAGTGGTCATCGGATGTAAACAGAAGAGGTTGCGCGTTCACGGGCTTGCGCGCGCTGTGGTTTTTTACTTTCCTATCGCCCAGTTTATAATCCGGTTGAAATATTATAGTAAATATACATAAAAGTGTTCCTAAGGATACATTATAAATGATGTTTGATTGTTCTTGGACAAGTGTATAGGCATAGGTTGAACGCGTTCTCTTCACGGTTCAATGGGCGAGTGGACGCTGTATTTTATTAACATAATGCGCCAACCAAACTGAGATTTATGGAAATAATAAATGACTTTTTCTAACAAAAGAACCATTGGATGTCTTCGTTGGACACTTGGGAAGCCCTCAGCAGAAGTTCTTCAAAAGGTAAGGGATTTGTTTTCGCTGTGAAATGTGTTTTGTGTGAACCACGATGGTTTATGAATTCATGCTAATGGAAAATATTGGAGGTGCTACCCTCAAACAATCAAATGTAGTGCTTTCGCCGTAACGCCTTTTTGAAATCTGACAACGCTGTGATATTGCCAAGAAGCAGAGCTTTTGATGACTATGCAACACTTGTGTATTGATGAATGTTTAATAATTCAACTTTGGGATTTTGAATTTGGTGCCTTGCATTTCACCGGGTAGTATTTTAACAGTTTTAGAAACTTCAAAGTCTTTTCTATCCAATACAACAAATGATATGCATATCCTAGCTTCTGGGCATGAGTAACTGGCAGTTTACTTTGGGCACGCCAGACTCTTCGAACTTCCGAACACTGCTCCCTAGCCCAAAGAGGTTTTTAAGTAGTTGTTACCTGTTCAGGCAAGTAATATTGATTCACTTCTTAGTGAGCGGTGGGGCGCTAGCGACACTACCAGGTGAAATGCATGGCGCCAAATTCAAAATCCAAAAGTTGAATTATTAAACATGCACCAATATACAAGTGTTTCATAGTCATCAAAAGCTCTGCTTCTTGGCAATATCACAGCATTGTCAGATTTCAAAAAGGCTTTACGGCGAAAGCACCACATTTGATTGTTTGAGGGTAGCACCTAACATATTTTTCCATTACCATGAATTCATAAGCTATCACGGTTCACACATAACACATTTCACAGCGAAAAATCAATTACCTTTTGAAGAACTTCTGCTGAGGGCTTCCCAAGTGTCCAACGAAGACAATCCATGGTTCTTTTGTTAGAAAAAGTAATGTATTATATCCATAAATCTCAGTTTGGTTGGCGCGTTATAATCAGAAAATAGAGCGTTGACTCCTCCATTGAAACGTGAAGAGAACTCGTTCAACTAATACCTATAAACTTTTCCAAGAACAATCAAACATCATTGTAAATGTATCCTTAGGAACACTTTTATGTATAAATAGCATAATATTTCAACCAGAATATAAACTGGGCGATAAGAAAGGAAAAAAACACAGAGCCTGCCTGCCGGGAGCGAGCGTTTACTTTTAAGGACATCTATGGGGACACTTCCTGATTCCTCTTCTTCTCTGCTCTAAAAGCATCTACTAGGATTCTTTTCAAATCCAGAAGCAAAAGATATTGATTGATTATGCAATAGTCTCAAAACATCCGATTTGACTGTCATGGTGGTGATAGAATCCTTTAAAAAAAATAGATGTCAAGCAGTACAGTAGGTTATTGAGATTAAATTCATATGAATATGCAAAACAAAAGCATAGTATTATGTGTATAGTTTCCTTGTGTTATGATAAAACATCCCTTGGTTGTGATAAACACAATCAAAACACTCTCTTTGACATTATCTCACTCATACACCTTCAGAGCCTTCTTCAGTACATTTTGTTCATCTTCAGCCAGACAGCTCTTCAGCAGCTGTGGAGCCCAAGACTGGAATGTTACTCAAGAAGTACTCAACCACCATCAACGTTGACCCAGCTGCCTTGGTCAGCATTTTGAGGACAGTGTCTTGGCTTATGTCCTTGTTCAGAGGGGACTTGATGAATTCTTTCAGCTCCTCCACTGGTACATTTGTTCTGATATCTCAAAGGTAGCCTGTTCTGAATCTATAATAATAAAAATAAAAAAATATTTCAGCCTAACTAAATAAACATACATACACAACGGGAGATTGTATTGCATGACAAATTAAATGTGGCACATGTGGCGTTCTTTATTTTCAGGTCTTGAATGTTTAAAAATAAATGTATGTATTACGCTAGGGCTTAATCTTTCAAACACAAAACTTTAATACCGGTAATGTGTATTACTGTAAAGTACACTTTCAAGAATATTATGTCAAGACATCAAGCAATATCATAACATTAGACTAATACGTCCCAAATTATACTTGCTAACTAACTTTTCATGATTTTTTGGTTTGAAACGTACCTTTTTATTGTCCTCAAGCTCTGATTGCTGTATGCAAAGATATGGCACGGCGTGTGATGTTTTATGACTTTAACGACCGGTCGTAAACTTTCTCTCTCTGGCCTGGCAGTATTAAACAAAGTAATCTGATGTGTGTAGAGAGAGAATCTGCCACCAAATCTCCAACATCCAAAAGTGGATAATGAAAGAATATTTCTAACATAAAGAATATGGGAAATGGTTGGTGGGGATCGAAACAGTAATCATGTCAAAAGTGTATTGTTTTGGGATGTCATTAAAGATGGTATAACAAGATAACGGTAACTCTACACATGTATATGTCCCAGTTATCAGATTTACATCTAAATGTTGTAAAACTTATATGATTAAATATGAAACTATTTGTGAAAAGATAGCAACATGATTTTAGCCTTCTAAATGAGATAATTGTTGTCATATAAAGTATTACCCAGTCAGTAACCATGCACATGTGAGCACAGACATTATGCCAACAGGATGGAACGCCCCTTTTTCCAGAGTGCATAAAAGGACTGCTAACGAAATTTACATTTACAATTTACATTGCATTATGTTAGTAATCAATTCAACCTATACTGTGTGTATGTTTATGTATTTCTGTGTGATTATTTAGTTAGTTTGTAAATACACAAATTGGCTTTATTATTTTTTTATCACTGAATCATCATTTAGACTAGGGCTTGTGCAGATTTACGAGGTCAACAATGTCAGAATGAGACTGATATGAGGTAATAATAATTAATGGATGACTGGTATGATAATGATATATTCTGATATTCTTAAGTTAATTCGGGAAACGGTAACTCATTAATTAAAAAACTTTTTCTGTGGTGCGCCCAAGTTACTAATGAGTTCATTGTTACATGATTAATTTAATCACGTAATAATTAAACAGAGTTAGTTGATTTTATAAAATAGACGTCATCACGTTAATGATAGTCATGCCACGACACTATATAAGGTCTCACAGTTGACAGTGTATGTCAGAGCAAAAACCAAGCCATGAGGTCGAAGGAATTGTCCGCAGATCTCAGAGACAGGATTGTGTTAAGGCACAGATCTGGGGAAGGGTACCCAAAAATCTCTGCAGCACTGAAGGTCCCCAAGAACACAGTGGCCTCCATCATTCTTAAATGGAAGAAGTTTGCAACCACCACGACTCTTCCTAAAGCTGGCCGCCCAGCAAAACTGAGCAATCGGGGAGAAGGACCTTGGTCAGGGATGGTTTTCTGGATGTTTTTCAGCGGCAGGGACTGGGAGACGAGTCAGGATCAAGGCAAAGATGAACGGAGCAAAGTACAGAGAGATCCTTGATGAAAACCTGCTCCAGAGTGCTCAGGACCTCAGACTGGGATGAAGGTTCACCTTCTAACAGGACAATGACCCTAAGCACTGTGACCCTGTGACCCCCTGTGACCCACAACGACCCTAAGCACTGTGAGAGCGAAAATACAAGATTATGTTATAATACTGTTATTGCATCAAATGGTTGTTTTATGGAGTAGAATGGGGTTTTAGAACACTCTCATCTGTGCATGGTCTTCTGAATTGGGCCTCTGGGGCTTAATGCTGACAGTAGATTTACGATGGCTTAGGCCACATTCCATTCATGTGAGGGAGATTGCTCCGGTTTGACTGGAAGGTACCAGGGAGAGATTGTCATATATTTTTGCTATAAAAAGCTGTTTGTATTCTTTAGTCTCAGGGCTCTCAACGAATCATCTAATTGTGGTTCGTCGACCAGACATCGTTATTGTAGAGCACTCACATCATTCACTTGTGTGTGTGTGTGGTGTGACATGCTTTCCTTATTAATAAGTGAATAAAGATTTAGTTTAAGTATAACTCTGACTTGTGTGATAAGTTTGTCTCTCCTCATTTGATAATACAGAAATTAACTACGATAGCACACAGCCAAGACAATGCAGGAGTTGCTTCGGGACAAGTCTCTGAATGTTCTTAAGTGGCCCAGCCAGAGCCCGTACCCGATCGGACATCTCTGGAGAGACTTGAAAATAGCTGTGCAGCAATGCTTTCCATCCAACCTGACAGAGCTTGAGAGGATCTCCAGAGAAGAATGGGAGAAACTCCCCAAATACAGGTGTGCCAAGCTTGTAGAATCATACCCATGAAGACTCAAGGACATAATCGCTGCCAAAGGTGCTTCAACAAAGTACTGAGTAAAGGGTCTGAATACTTATGTAAATGTGATATTTAAGTTGTATTTACATTTCTAAAAACCTATTTTTGCATTGTCATTCTGGGTTATTGTGTGTAGATTGAGGGAAAAAATCGATTGAATCAATTTACGAATAAGGCTGTAACGTAACAAAATGTGGAAAAAGTCAAGCGCGTCTGAATAGTTTCCGAATGCACTGTATTTGGAATTATTGGGCCATTTTATTTTAGTGCTTGGAATTATTCATAATATTTAATGATTTTATCCTATTTTCTGATAACAGGAAATCTGCTGGCTACACTGATTGACTGACAGGCTTCCCAGACTGCCTCCAATCTTTAAAGTGTTCATTAAGGTATCTAGTATTAGTGTACAAAGTGTAATACTTATTATAAAATCGAACAATTATTTAACCTATCAGCTGGGTTTGTATCCAAACCCAAACTGTACCCTTTACCCCAACCCTAAGACAAGGCAACACAAGGGTGCTTACCATCCACCCTATTTGGCTGTGGACATTAAGAAATAAATAAAATCGACTTATTTTATCTTTTACTTTAATCTATTACTTAAACCCTTTTATGCATCTCTTAACTTTTATCTTCATACTGACTTTTCTTATCTCACACAAACATCCTTCCCACTTCACTACTTCTTCTCTATGGTGAACAATCCAGTATATATTGCACTCAAGAAAATAATGCAGCCATAATTAGACTGCTGTACATTGTGTTGCTTTGACCTTTGATATCAAAACTTGTGATGCTGTTGATTCTGTACTATAATACTATATGATACATGTAAAAAGCTTCACACTAGGCCTTAGTCAACAGTTATTTTGCGTATCAAGTATTGCAATCTCCATCAGTGAATACAATCTCTAAAAATTGCACGTTGCTTACAGCTGTGATTGGCCAGACCAAGCTCCTCCACCCTGAGAAGCACAGCATCAAACTGGTAGCCGCGCGAGCCAGCCTGATCTCACAAGCTTACATGAATGGTTCGCTATCATGGAATCATCAACAACGACAGCAACTGCCTCTAGAGTACAACCTCACTCAAATCAGATCATGTTTTTAAAGAAAGCCCTTTTTACATCTACAGAAACCCAGCCTAAATCACCAAAAAGCAAGCAATGTAGATGTAGATAGGCAGGAACCTAGAAAGAAACATTATGATAATATAATTATAATTGTGTATTAATAATTATGCCATGATACACTACATTGTCGAAAGTATGTGGATACCCCTTCAAATTAGTGGTTTCGGCTGTTTCAATCACACCCGTTGCTGGACAGGTGTATAAAATCGAGCACACAGCAATGCAATCTCCATAGACAAACATTGGCAGTAGAATGGCCCGTACTGAAGAGCACAGTGACTAACAACGCTGCACCATCATAGGATGCCACCTTTCCAAGAAGTCAGTTTGTCACATTTCTGCCCTGCTAGAGCTGCTCCGGTCAACTGCAAGTGCTGTTATTGTGAAGTGGAAACGTCTAGGAGCAACAACGCTTCAGCCGCGAAGTGGTAGGTCACACAAAGTTGGAAGCACAGAACGGGACCGGCGAGTGCTATTTTGCATAGTGCGTTAATATCATCCGTCCTCGGTTGCAACACTGCCTCTGGTTCCAAGCTGCCTCTGGAAGAAAAGTCAGCACAATAACTGTTCGTCGGGAGCTTCACGAAATGGATTTCATGGCCGAGCAGCCACACACAAGCCTAAGATCACTATGTGAAATGCCAAGCGTTGGCTGGAGTGGTGTAAAGCTCGCCGCCATTGGACTCTGGAGCAGTGGAAACCCGTTCTCTGGAATGATGAATCACGCTTCTTATCTAGCAGTCTGACGGACGACTCTGGGTTTGGCGGATGCCAGGAGAATGCTACCTGCCCGAATGCATAGCGCCAACTGTAAAGTTTGATGGAGGAGAAATAATGGTCTGGTACTGTTTTTCATGGTTCGGTCTAGGCCCCTTGGTTCCAGTGAAAGGAAATATTAACGCTACAGCATACAATGACATTCTAGACAATTCTGTGCTTCCAACTTTGTGGCAACAGTTTGGGGAAGGCCCTTTCCTGTTTCAGGACAATGCCACCATGCACAAAGCAAGGTACATACAGAAATGGTTTGTCGAGATAGGCGTATGAAGAACTTGACTGGCATGCACAGAACCCTGACCTCAACCCCATCGAACACCTTTGGGATGAATTGGAACCCCTACTGTGAGCCAGACCTAATTGCCCAACATCAGTTCCCGATCTCACTAATGCTCGTGGATAAATAGAAGCACGTCCCCACAGCAATGTTCCAACATCTATTGTACAACCTTCCCAGAAGATTGGAGGCTGTTATAGAAGTAAAGGGGTACAAACTCCAGATTAATGCCCATGATTTTGGAATGAGATGTTCAACGAGCAGGTGTCCACATACTTGTAGTGTATGTGCCTGTATTGATGATGTGTTGTATGAGCCCATGTACTGTTATACTTTGGATATAATATCCTATAAGCATGTTAGTGTAGTATATTGAGATGTGTGATTTACAACAGTCAGAACGGCACCCTCATTAAAATTGAACAGGTAAAGAGGTATGCTAAGATAACCTATACAAATTAGGCATAATGATTAGGGCCATAGACTGCTGGAAAAAGCAGTTTCAGTTGTTTTAAAAATGCTACATTCTCCAACTTCAAACCACAACGCCTCCATCCACACGTACTTTGTGCTCCCTTTAAAATAAAGGGTGCATGACGCCCCTGATCATCCCCATGGGGAAAGACAAACGGAAAGAGACAAATGGCTGTTGACCTTCATAAATCAGACAACGAGTACAAAAGAAAGCTAAAAAACAAATATACCACGTACCACATTAAGGCAATAATTAAGAAGTTTGGAGGCAAAGAAAAGTTCAAGGGCCACAGTTGGAGAATTACAGAACTTTGTCATATCTTGGGGTTACCAAGTCCTTTAATCTACAATTAGACGCCACCTAGGCTATTCAGAGGGGTTGCCAGAAAAAAGCCCTTTTCTGGGAGACAGTCTAATAGCACTCATTTTCATTTCAAAATATGTGATTGTCTTAAGTTGTTGTTACCTGTTCATCTAAAATGTTATGATTGTTAATTATGTAAAGATGGAGCTGAGATGAATGATGAGACACTTCTGAAACTTGACAATAATGTATTTAATGTTGTCATTAAAAAATATGAACAGTACTCTGATTTCTGCATTCTGTAAGTACATTTGGAAAAATGTACATTTGTTTTGTAAAACCACATCTTTACATATCAGGCAATAGGAATTATGATTTCAAATCTAAAGCAGAAAAATCACGTTTCACTGTCAAGATTGTGATAGAATTACTCAAAACAGAAGTAATAGATTACATGAAGTAGGTTTTATAGAGATCACATTAATATGAATGAGAAAAAGAAAGCATAGTACTGTATTTGATGTATAATTCTTGGGAATATATATTTTCCTTGTGAAAAGAATAATTATAGAGAAAAAGCCAGTTATAAAAAAAATCCCTCTGTGATAAACACAATGCAAAACAGTTTGACATTTCACATTTCTCACTCATCGACCTTCAGTGCCTTCATCAGTACATTTCGTGCATCTTCAGCCAGCTCATTCAGACAGCTCTTCAGCATGTAGTAGGTGGTGCCATATGAAATGCCCCCTGCAGCTGTAGAGCCCAAGACTGGAATGTTACTCAAGAAGTACCCAATCACCATCAGGGTTCCTCCAGCTGCCTTGGTCAGCAATTTGATGACCGTGTCTTGGGTTATCTCCATGTTCAGAGGGGACTTGAGGACTGCTTTCAGCTCTTCCACCGGCACGTTTGTTCTATCAGCAAGGCTCTGCAGAGACTCATTATCAAGACCAAAAGCCTTATAGTACATTCTGATCTCCCTTACCAAGATGGTTATGTCTACACTAAAGGAGAGACCTGGAATTGGTATTGCTGCCACACAGCCAGATACAAGAGCTGATCTCCATATGTTGGCTTGGAGAGCCTCTTTCTTCCTCTCGTTGATTTTCAGGCTCATGTTGGGAATGGCTAACAGCAGGACATGCCTCTTTTGATCAGGAAGTTCCTTCTCAATCGTCTCCATCAGTTTGGGGAAATCATAGAGTTGTAACTCAAAACTGGAGATGAGGAAGACCTGAGGAGAACCCAGACCATGATTTTGAAGTCCTAAGAGGAGACAAAAAACAAAAACGTCAAGTTAGACTACTACAGTGACTTAAAAACGGTTAAAATTGGACAATCACACAGATAAGCATCATACCAGTGCTTACATACGTGAAACTGCGCTTTTCTATGTTCCGTAATCCCAAAAATAAGAAAAGGTCCTAAATGCATTTCCTATGGAAATCACTTCTTTTTTTTACTACAGAACATAGAAAAAATATATTTTGATATGTGTGAACACTGGGCCACGTTCAATTGCCAAATGTTGCTGAACATTGCAATTATATAAATGCCATGAATGAGCCCACATGATTCTTTGTTCTACATGTTGGAGAGGCATGTTTGTTTTTACATGACATATTTATTTTTGAACATTCCAAAAAACATGCCCCTGGAGATAATGAATGTGTTTAAATAATTGTTAAGTACACAGATTCCAGATTATGGCTTTGAAATATGAAATGCCCAATTCCCATACTGTTTGTTTGGCAGTAACATACATTTGCAGTATATTTAAGCAATGTGTTGTCAAACCTTCAACACAGTTCTGTCTGATTTTTTCAAATGTGTCTTCCTGGTTAAAGCTCTTCTTCCTTTTTTTTCTGCGTCTATGGTGCAATCGATCTTAGAGCGTACAAAGTAGAACATCTTCTTCATTTCCTGGATCTTCATGGCCAGGTTCACATCATTGACTCTGAAACGGTCTGACGAGACTATGATGAAGAAATCATAGCGCTCAAATCCAACTTGTTGAAAATAAGTCTCAGGTTGGAAATTTGGGGTGCCGATACCAGGAAGATCCCAGATTTGTACATTTGGATGTTTTGGGTGTGGGTAAGGCTTTTCCTTCAGAGTGGTCTCCACCACACCAGTTGGGGCCGAGCATTCCTCTTCATCCCCTAGGCCCCTGAGCACATTGATGAAGGTGGATTTACCAGAGCCAGATTCCCCTGAGATAGCAATATTCAGCTGCACATCAGTCATCGTCTTCAAATACTCTTGAATCTTGCCTGCAGCTGAGGTCAAGCTCTCACTCTCTAGTGCTTCTTCAATATGTCTTGCTGCTTTAATTTCATCTTCACCGATTTCACAATAATCGTCAGCCATGGCGATCTATTTCAAAGAAAGTATTTAAAAAAGTGTCAAAATATTTCACACTAACTAATAGCTCACAACACACAAAGATTATTCAAAATGACATATTGCAAATGTGTTGGTTTGATCTTGCTTACACAAGCTGCTCTTTATTTTCATTTTTGAAGTGGTATCGAATGATTCACATTAATCAAGGAATTTATGAGCTATTATTTAACACAATATTTGAAAACCTGGTGCCTCACTTATCAATCATGCGCAGTCACAAATCTGTGCATAAACCAAACATAATTTCCACGCAAAGTGTGAGATTTATAAACATGAACATTTGCTTGAGAGTGTACTTTCTGCAGAAAGTACAGATTGGTTTTGGGAAAGATATCTGTTGAGCCAATCTTCTAGGATGTTTTGAGGATTTAAGACCTACTTTAGAAAGGCAAAAACATGCCATTCCGGTGCACATCCAAGTGCTTCCACTCTCGTATTCTTGACAATGGGCACCGTTCAGCGGGGGATTTCACATGGGCATCTCACAGCCCTCGATGAGCCATTGTTTTGGATGCAATCATCATCAAAACGAAAAGTAACATACCATTTCCATACACCATCACACAACAGGTTGAAGCCAAGAGGAGTTGACATCAACAGGTTCCCAAATACGAACAGAGCAGTAGACGGCACCCACGCCGCCATAAAAGCACGAACAGAAAATGCTTCCACTCTTAATGTGCAGGTGATGGGATGGGCAAAAGGCACTGCTGAATGTGATGGCAAGGTGGCCAGGTGGAATGCACTAGTAGTTCATCCTGTAGAACAGCAATGTTGTCCTACACGCCTACACAACCTAATGTCAGAGCATTTCGTATTATACTGTATGTATATCTGAGACACTTCATGATATGTTATGTTTGGTACGGTTACATAACACAAATGGTTACTCTCATCACGGACAACTTTAACATTTTAGAGCATTTGGAAAAAACATATTGCACGTTTTGCAAATTCGTAAAATAATACAAATTATAATTTGTAACATATCATGCGAAATGGGGAATGGACATCCACACTGTAATACATACCATATGAATCGTAACAATTCATTATAAATGGAGCCATGAAATGATGAGACCAGGTTGGCCTACAGGGAGCTGTTGTGGATGGTTGGCTTATTGGTGAGTGATGCCTACTCATTTGAATTATATTTGCCATTGCTAAAGCAACTTGAATTGTCCTAATGGTCTTGTCTTTGCAGTTAAGCTTTTATTTTTACTGGTGAAGCTACAACTGAGCTAGCCAAATAAAATGGCAGTTAACCCACTGTTCCTAGGCCGTCATTGTAAATAAAAATTTGTTCTTAACTGACTTGCCTAGTTAAATAACAAAATGCCCAAGAAGCTGGTGTTTGGAGGATATATTGTCACGGGTGTTGTTAGGCAAAGTCGATGGCTGGGAACTGTGCCAATATATCCTCCAAACACTGGCTTTGAGGGCATTGTAGCTTTTATACAATGGGTTACCAAGATATTCCATGTTCTTATCCCTTGCTTGCTAGCTAGCCAATTACGGCTAACTTACAGTCACATCAAGAAGTGCAGCCAGAATAACAGCTTCATTTGCATAAACTGTTTTCTAATTACATTATTTCGACACATCCATAACTATGACCTAATGAGGCTCAATTTCGCCTGGCATAGAAAATGTGTTCTCTCGTCAGGACACTGTTTTTCAGAGGAGCTAGCCAACAACACAGCTAACACAATCACTTCAAACTGAAGCTGGAAAGACTGCAAACTAGCTGCACTTCATTTAGTTTTTACCCTTTTCAATTTTAATTTCTTTGTATATATATATTCATAAAAATGATGTCAACGGAATCATGATTTCGATTGACTGAGAAACGTTGCCTGCATTTCTGTCTCCTCCCGACTCGTTCATTACTATGGGACAGCAGGAGATTGAATTTGAATATTGAAACAATGTTGCTATTGTCGGAGAGACAGACAGTAAGGTTTATGCAAATCTCCGCTGCTGAAAACTAAATGTTAGTCTAAAAGAAATGTGAGATAATGTCTAGATGCTTTTTATAGTGGAGATCAAGTTTAAAAAGTACCTGGCTGAGCTGATGAGACAGTGGATTGCTTAGTCAGATGGAACAGAGTAAATAGAGATTTGTAACATCATAGATTTAGCAGGTGGTAACTTGTGGAATAACCAATAAGCATTCAGGATTAAACCCATCTGTTGTATAACAATGGTTATGTCCTACCGGTGTGCTTTTACAGTTGTTTGATAAATCACACCTTTCCTATGCGTACGAACAAAATTCCATTTGTATGTCATTTTTAGAATAGTTTCTACGCAATATTAATAAATGAGGCCCCAGGCATGTACATTACTGTAAGATAAACGTAAAAAATATCTTAAGACTTCATACAATATCATAACATTACACTAATAAACCCCAAATTAAGACTTGCTTACTAACCTTCCAAGGTTATTTGGTTGGAAACCTAACTTTTTATTGACCTCAACTTCCAAGCTCTTCCCGCTGTATGGAAAGACAGGGAGCACATTCAACCTGCAAACATTCCGGTTCTTAGACTGGCTGACTCACAACCCATGTGACTACACAACTAGCTGTGACTCACTGGTCTGGTATCCCGGGCTGCGGTCCAAAGACTTAAGACACACCCTCGTCCACTTACCCTCGCCTTTGGAGGAATCCCCATCGCCATCTTGGAGGGCGGTCCAAATGATTAGACAAGCAAGGGAAGTTTCCAACGTACAGTAAGCCTCTCAGCCCTAGTTTTTAGTCGGCTTTGCGAGTGTACAATTATATTCACTCCGGGGCCTGAAACTCCACATAATTCTATTTGCGACTATTGTACATCCGCTATGAACGGTCAGCAAAAACTTAAAACAGCATCAATGGAGAAGTCAACATACAAGTGTAAGTAAAAATGAATGCAAATAAGTTAGAAATTGTGCTACTAAAGCACATTACGGCACAAACATATATCGTAAAAAGTAAATATCTTTTAGAAATTGTAGAAAACAAACATTTTCCTTCTTCAGAAGTTCCAGATAGGCAGGCTAAGGTTAGTTAGCTAATTAATTTGCTAGCTATCATACAGTAAGCATATATTAATAAGTATATATTTAATATAAGTAGACATGCACTCATAATTGACTGTAGTGCATATATAGCAGCCACAAGCTACTGGTGGCTGAAAACACAATCATCGCAGGATGAACGAGTGAATAATTTCCAGACAAGGTTGGTCCATTTAAAAATCATTCCTTCCTCCCCCACCCCTTGCCCTGCAAGTGTACAGTATACTCATCAGACGTCATGATACGTCATCAGAAGTGTCCACTTAATTTGAGGGGATAGGGTGTGTCTTTTAAGTGTTTGGACCGCAGACTTGTAAAAGGGAGGTTAGCAGCTTCTTCTTCTTCTTCTGTGGATTTTGGTTGGCAACCAACTTTAAGGTGCATTACTGCCACCAACTGGACTGGAGTGTGGACCAGAGACAATGAAGGTCTAAATCCTACGCAATAATCTCATCTCCTTCAGGAAACAAAATGTCACGACTTCTGCCGAAGTTGGTCCCTCTCCTTGTTCGGGCGGCGTTCGGCGGTCAACGTCACCGGTTTTCTAGCCGCCACCGATCCATCTTTCATTTTCTGTTGGTTTTGTCTTCATTTTTACACACCTGGTTTCCATTCCCATAATTACATGTTCCTTATTTAAACCTCTGTTTCCCCATGTTTTTGTGCGTGATTATTCGCTGTAATCTTGGTCCGTTGTTTCGTGTGATTGTATATCACTCGTGTATTGTTATTATTATTTGAGTAAAGTTTATGAATATTTATCTTTGTTGTCCTGCGCCTGACTCCGCTGTACCTGCATCACCGAGACCCATTACACAAAATACATAATGAAATACTACATCCCCTGAAGATTTCCCCAGCAGTTCACTTAATCCTGGATCTTCAACCCCATTACTCCTCAAATCTAATAACAATCGCTTCCTTTCTCTCACATATTTCTGGCACTGAAATAGAACATGTTCAACTGTCTCCATCTCCTCCTGACAATGATCACACTTCCCAGTCGGATGTTTCCCCACCACTTTCAATGTACTATTTAGCCTTGTGTCCCAGTCTCAGCCTTGTGACTACACTTTCCTCCCTTCTCTCTCGGCCTGAGGACCTCCCTGCCCACACCTTTTCCTGGATCTTATACAGGTGTCTTCCCTTACCTCTCCCTGTTCCACAACTTTTGACACTTATTTTTAACCACTGTTCTTATTAATCCATTGGCTTCTGCTTCACTGACAGACAATTCCATCTCAACATTAGGATGTTTAACAGCCTGCTTGGCAATAATATCCACTTCCTCATTCCCCTCTACTCCCACATGAGCTGGTACCCAGAGGAACATCACAAATACACCCATCTTTTTCAACCTATACAAACACTGTAAAACCTCATACAATAGATCCTGTCCACTCTGAGACACACATGAATTTAAGCTCATCAGTGCTGCAGAGGAGTCAGAGCAGATGCCTACCTTGTCTGGCCTCACCTCCTACACCCACTCTGCAGCCAATAGTATGGCCAACAACTCCATTGTGTAAAAAAGATAAATGATCCGTTGGTCTTTTTGTCACTGCCACCTTAAACTCAGGAACACAAAAACTGCTACTGTCCTCCCTGTTTTGGGGTCTTAGATCCATCTGTGAATATATTCAAGAAAGCATAGTATTGTGTTCTTAAATGTTCACTTACATCTGAATCTACTCCTTCCTCAATATCTCTTACCCTCTCAAGCAACCCTAGATCTATCACTGGTTGAGGGAGAAACCAAAGTGGGATAGCAAGAATAATCAGGGAAGCTAAACTCCCTCCCAAACAACCCCATCCCTCTCACCATGCAATTGCCTATCCACACAAAGCTTGTATTCAGATTTTGTTCATGTTCCCAGCACTCTAGGAGCACCTTTTTTGTAGGATGTGTAACCTTATGTCCTTGTAGATTAACCCAATATGTTATGGTTAGCTGTTGTCTTCTTAACTTTAATAGCATCTCTCCCAACTCTACCTGTATCGCTGCAGGTCTTAAGTGCTCCACAACATATTCTTAGGGCTTGGGCCTGGATAACATCTCGCTTTTTTAAAAATGTCTGAGCTGCTGTTCCATATGCTATACTTCCAGAATCCAGTGATGACCTTAACAGTGCAATATATTAAATGTTCAACGCCATTCTATCTGCCCCCCACTCCATTCCTGACAAGCAACGCATCACGTTCAATATTTTCTTACCTTTGACAACTACTCTCTCTATGCTCCGCCCATGTCATTTGTGTATCAAACCAGACCCCCAGGAATCTAAACACTCCCACCCTCTCCAGATTCCTTCCATACAACATGCTGCCCCTCTTCTGTCAGATTAATTGAGCTCTGCACCTTCACAAATGCCTGGGCTAACATCTCTGCCTTCTCCATATCTCTCACTGCAACAATCTCCCCACTTTTCATCACAGGGAGATCCCAATCTCTTCTGTCCCCTCTCATCCTTTTAATCATCCCCCATACCTCTCCCACAGGAGTGGTCCTGCCTATGTTTCCACAGAACCGACACCAATACTCCCTCTTGGCTGTCCTAATGATCCTCCTTATAACTGCTTGTGCTTGTTTATACTGAATCAGATGCTGGTAATTATGGGACCTTTTTAACATTCTGAAAGCACTGTTCCTACTCTTCACTGCTTCTCTACACTCCACCAGGGGACTGCTTTACTCCTTCTCCGCTCTGTACCCATAGGAATCACCTGCCTTGCTGCCCCTACTATTGTTCCTCTTATTCCATCATTGACTGTTTCTATGTCTGAATTAAGATCTACCTGAGACAGATGCTGTTCACTCAACTCCTGAAACTGACCCCACTCTGCTTTCCCAAATATCTCCTCAATCAATTTCCTACTGTTTCTTCCTCCCTCAATCCTACAGTACACATGACAGGATAGGGATCCCTACCCACCTTAGATTCCTCCAAAACCTCCCACCTACATCTGCCTGCCATTGAACTTGAGATCAAAGTAAGATCCAGAGCAGACTCATTTCCAATTACTGGGTCAATCCTGGTTCCCCGGCCGTCATTAAGACTCACAAGCCCTTTGTCATCCAGTAGTTCCTCCAACACTTGTTCGTTTACATCATTCCATAACCCTCCCCAGAGCGTACCATGAGCATTAAAATCCCCACACCACATTACCCATCTCCAATTTGATCTTCTACCTTCCCAAGAGCCAGCAAGTCTGGAGAACTTAAAGTGCAGACTCTCAGCTTTTGTGGATATTTTTTATCCATGTCGGGTGAACTGTTTAGAAATTGCAGCACTTTTTGGACATGGTCCCCTAAAACGGGGGACTAAAACTATTGGGACAAATTCACTTATGTGTATTAAAGTAGTCCAAAATTTTGTTTTTGGTCCCAGATTCTTAGCACACAATGAATACATCAGGCTTGTGCACAGCTATTTTCAGGTCTCTCTCCAGAGATGTTAGATCGGGTTCAAGTCCGAGCTCTGGCTGGGCCACTCAAAGACATTCACTGCGTTGTCTTGGATGTGTGATTAGGTCGTTGTCCTGTTGGAAGGTGAACCTTCGCCCAAGTCTGAGGTCCTGAGCGCTTGGAGCAGGTTTTTATCAAGGATCCCTGTACTTTGCTCCGTTCATCTTTGCCTCAACCCTGACTAGTCTCCCAGTCCCTGCTGGTGAAAAACATCCCCACAGCATGATGCTTCCACCACCATGCTTCACCGTAGGGATTGTGCAAGGTTTCCTCCAGATGCGACGCTTGGCATTCAGGCCAAAGTGTTCAATCTTGGTTTCACCAGAACAGAGAATCTTGTTTTTCATGGTCTGAGAGTCTTTAGGTGCCTTTTGGCAAACTGCAAGCGGGCTGTCATGTGCCTTTTACTGAGGAGTGACTTCCGTCTGGCCACTCTACCATAAAGGCCTGATTGGTGGTGCTGCAGAGGTGGTTGTCCTTCTGGAAGGTGCTCCCATCTCCCCAGAGGAACTTTAGAGCTCTGTCAGAGTGACCATCGGGCTATTGGTCACCTCCCTGACCAAAGCCTTTCTCCCCCGATTTCTCAGTTTGGCCAGGCGGAAGAGTCTTGGAGGTTCCAGATTTCTTCCATTAAAGAATGATGGAGGCCACTGTGTTCTTGGGAACCTTCAATGCTTCGGAAACGTTTTGATACCCTTCCCCTGATCTGTGCCTCGACACAATCCTTGCCTAGTTAAAGAACATTTAAAGATCCTGTTTCGGAGCTCTACGGACAATTCCTTCGACCTAATGACTTGGTATTTGCTCTGTCAACTGCGGGACCTTATATAGACAGGTGTGTACCTTTCCAAATCATGTCCAATCAATTGAATTTAGAGGAAAAAGAAACGCACACCTATTTAGGCGAGGTGCTGGCTAGCGGAGTGAAAACTTGAAAATAAAGAAGAGCCGCACACTCTAGGAGCTCAGATGCAAAAATGTAATGTCCAACGTTTCGACAGGCAAGCTGTCTTCATCAGGGTATAATCACAAACACTGCAGGGTGACTCGTTTATATAGTGTCAAAAGACACACACACAGGTGTCTGTAATCATGGCCAAGTTTGGCCTAATATCATTGGTTAATTCTGAAATATTAAAATGGCATACAAAGAACATACAAAAAACTAATGGATAGCATATGATCATATATTAGATTTAGGCTACATAAGCCTACAAACAATTAAAATGGCAAAGTCACAATAATCACAAGAATGGCTTCAGATCAAAATCTACGTTGAGACCGAAGGGAACAAGGGTCTTTAAATTAAAGATCAAGGCAGCCTCTCGTTTTAACAATAAATTATCGATGTTGTTTACCACAAGGACAAGTTATAAGATAAATAACTGCCTTAGTGGAGCACGTAATAACACCTTTGATTGGGATCTGTTTCCCTGTTTGGGGGTGTTTTGAAGGATCTACATTTATAAGTGCCAGCCATTATACTTGTAATTTCCATCCAGTAGGGGAGCAAATAGACGTTGTTCAGGAATATCTTGGGGTGGTAAATCAGAGTTTACCAATTGGTCTCTGAGATTTCTACCCCGCGAGAATACGACCAAGGGAGGGTCCGAAAACACATTACCGAGACTATCATCGGATTTTAGAATGTGCCAATGTTTGTGAACAATTCCCTTAATTTGTTCAGAGCACTTTGAATAGGGGGTAGTTAGAACGCAAGAATGCTTCTTTTTGCGAGACTGACCTTGAAAAAGGTAATGTCTCGTTTTGTTTTGAATTTTCTCAATGGCAATATTAATCTGATCATTTTTGTACCCCCTCTCCTTGAATTTTCTTTGCGTCTCAGCCATATTTCTGTCAAAATCTGATTGCTTCTTGCAAATTCTTTTGATTCGACAGAATTGGCTGTAGGGCAAACTATTTTTCAAGGAGAGTGGGTGACAACTGTCAGCCCTCAACCAACTGTTACGATCAGTAGGTTTCCTGTAAAGATCAGTGTATAGAACATTATTTTCACACGAGATCACAAGATCAAGAAAACTGATTTGACGTGTATCAGATTGCATAGTAAATCTCAAATGTTCAGAACAGGAGTTAAGAAAAGCATGAAACGCCTGGAGCTGTTTTGCATCACCCCTCCATAGAACAAAAATAGCATCAATATACCATTTCCAAATAATGATGTTAGGCAAGAAAACATTTTTGAGAGGATTGAAAATAGACTGTTTCTCCATGTAACCCACATACAAATTAGCATAGTTAGGAGCCATGGGGGATCCCATAGCAGTACCCTTCGTCTGAATAAAGAAATAATTTAGAAACATGTAGTTATGTGTGAGTACTATTTCAGCCAATGTTATAATGCAGGCACTGGAAGGTAGTTCAATAGGGTCCCGTTACAGCAGAAAATGTTCATTGTGTGGAATATTTGTGTATAATGACTCAACATCAAAAGTAACTAACAAGGTATTCTCAGGGAGAGGATCAAGAGATTCAATGATAGAGATCATACTGCTAGTGTCCTTTACAAAGGAGGGGAGCTGTCTAATAAAAAAAGTCAACAAAAGTCGATAGAGTGGCCGTTACTGCATAAATACCCGCTACAATAGGGCACCCTGGAGGTTTTGCAACATTCTTGTGTAATTTCGGAAAGGTATAGAAAGTGGCAATTTTAGGGTGTTGAATAGCTAAAAAGTCGTGTTCTTTTTTGGTTATCTGACCAGAATTTAAATACCCATCTAGAACAGTAAGGATAGTGTTCTGAAATTGGGAAGTAAGGTCACTTCTGAGTTGCTTATAAAAGGTGTTGTCAAGCAGTTGTCTTTGACCCTATATGTACATCTGTGCCTTTGAAGTGATCCGTGTGTATTTTATGGTCCCTGTAGATATTTTGAAGATATGCCTGTGTTTACATTAAAGATGTCAAGGTGATTGAAGTGACCTCTTTGAACTGGGGGGGAAGGTGTTTGAACATTTCAAAGAGGATGCCCCCCCACCACCACCCCCATGCTCGAGTGAGTGCTTATGCCCATACGCCCTGTAAAGCCAGTGTTTATATTAAAGCTGTCAAGGTGATTGAAGTGACCTCTTTGAACTGGGGAATGTGTTTTCTGAAACAGTAATTGTCCGGGGTATTAGGCAGCCGCACTATAAGTAGTTCTGGACACTACCCGCGTACTCAGAGATAAACCCCAGAACTATAGAAATTAAAAATGGATTTTGTGATCACCGACACACACGTGATGACCGTAACAACTGAAGCAGGACCTCGTAGAGAAAGGACTGCGTAGAGAAAGGACTGCGTAGAAAACAACAATATACGATGCGCCAAAAAAGCGTTTTCTAAATATGTATAGAACCCAAATACCTCCCGCAACTGAGCTGAAAGATCAAGTGTTGATGTCTAATGGACAACTGTGTGGTTATCTGTTTGATTACCCGGCCTGTAGTGTGAAGCTCTATACCATAGCCGAAGGAGAAGAATATACAGACCAGACTTTAGGAGTGGACTACAGGCTTGAAGACTGGCAAGAGTTTCGCAAGGTGGTGTGCCCCGAACTGAGAGTTATCACAAAGGATTATGCTTGTTCACGGGCTACGAGACCCATTGGGGAGTTGAGCAGGACTCCTCAGGAAGAACTTTCCACAAGGTGAAAATACAAAGAAAGAATACACTTCCGTATGGGTGCGTGCAGTTCTATATAGACAGCGAGAAAACCCGTAAAGGCAACAACCGTGATGCGGGACCGACTCGGGATTTTAAGTTGCATATGCGTATTCCGTTTAAAAGTTGGGATATGATGGAATTGAGAATGTTTGAGGCAGTGGATGCTCTTTTTGTACAGAGCCAACGCGACAGAGTATTGTTCAGCTAAGGAAGTGCATAATATATACAAATCCTAAGGATTATGATTCAAAGGAACCCCAAGAAGGTTCATCCACAGAAGGGTTATCCTCTGAAGAAGTACGCGGCTGTTCGTATAACCACGCCCCAATGCCATAGGAGTGGTTCAACAATACAAGGGGCGCCCCTAAGGCCTCTGGTTCTTCATTTCATCATATACCATGGATATTCACATCCCATATCAGGACTCCGATACACTATGGGTGCCAGACCCTGAGGACTCTATGCCTCACAGTCCTCCTCTCTCCGCCCCCCCGGCATCACCCTCGACACCTCTATCATGTCCCCAGCCTGAGGATGTGTTTGATGGGGCGGTCAGTACTATTTTTGTGGACACCATCAAGGCCTCTGTATCCGCACTTTTAGATGTGGTGATTGGAGAGTATATACGGGAAAATGCCAAGGTTGTGAGATCAATCACCCCAGCCAACGAAGACATCCGTGTCTATATGACCCACCCCGGTACTACTTCTTCAACCACTTTGAGGAGCTGGTGAAAAGACTGTGGTCCTGCCGCTTTATACCATCAATGGTCAGAGCCCTGGAGTCTATGGGTCTTGAGACGTCTATTCCCAGGGTTCACGGTGTAACCGAGGCTTTCCTACACGAACTGAAGGAGGTTACCTTCATCCATGAGAAACTCAAAGAAATCAGGACCGCCATGGTGGACAACAACAAATACAACGAAGCTATGGTGGCCGAAGTGGTGACTTTCTGTCTCAATAAACCCCAAGAGACAGAGTAACCGTATGTATTTTTTGATTTAGATATAAAGCAATGGGTAACCGTATGCATACGATGTTGGAGAGAATAAATACATTTTTTCTTTTGAGAGAATTTACAAATGTTATGCAACAAATTATTGAGAATAAAGTGAACAATGTATCGCTCTACACAGCCCGCAATACAGGGGTTAATGCCGGGCGTGTGCTAAAAATGGAACAAATCACAAGTCACGTAAGACATACGGGGGAGACTCTACAGTGGTCACAACTGGTAGCCCGTCTTGGGGATGATTTCGAAAAAATAGAAACAGCCTTGTCTAAGATTTTACTTTATTTGCTTGAACCCTCATTTAATTGTAACATGTATCATATTTGTTGTTTATATACAGTGGGGAAAAAAAGTATTTAGTCAGCCACCAATTGTGCAAGTTCTCTCACTTAAAAAGATGAGAGGCCTGTAATTTTCATCATAGGTACCCTTCAACTATGACAGACAAAATGAGGAAGAAAAATCCAGAAAATCACATTGTAGGATTTTTTATGAATTTATTTGCAAATTATGGTGGAAAATAAGTATTTGGTCAATAACAAAAGTTTATCTCAATACTTTGTTATATACCCTTTGTTGGCAATGACAATGAATGAAGTATTGAGATAAACTTTTGTTATTGACCAAATACTTATTTTCCACCATAATTTGCAAATAAATTCATAAACAATCCTACAATGTGATTTTCTGGATTTTTCTTCCTCATTTTGTCTGTCATAGTTGAAGTGTACCTATGATGAAAATTACAGGCCTCTCTCATCTTTTTAAGTGAGAGAACTTGCACAATTGGTGGCTGACTAAATACTTTTTTTCCCCACTATACTTATATAACGGATGTATTTGTCTTAAAAATTAACCCAGGGTCTTATGGGGGGAAGGAGAGGTTCCAGAGAGCTATAGCCGAAGAAACAGGTAGCAGGTTAGGCGATGCTCAAGTGAATGAATGGTTAGCAGAGCAGGATGCTTACACTCTGCGTAAACCTGTGCGAAAACAATTTCCACGAGATATAGTTTTTTCTACTCACACCCGGTCCCAGGTTCAGGTGGATCTGTGACATGCAGGCCCTTGATGATGGAAATGGATAAATGATGGAAATGGATACATGCTAACGGTTATATATATATATTTTCTCTAAAATGGCATTTGTAAGGGTCTTAAAAAATAAGAGTGGGGCAGAGGTGACTCGGGCCTTTGACTCTATCTTGAAGGAAGGAGGAGCACCCAAGAAAGTGCAGACGGACGGCAGTAAAGAATTTTTTAATAATGGTTTTCAGAAACTCATGAAGAAGCACAATATCGTACATTTTTCAACAGGTTCGGATTTGAAAGCTTCAGTTGTGGAGCTCTTTAACAGAACTCTGAAAGAACGAAGGTGGAAATACTTTACGGCTCACAACATGCACAGATATCTGGATTTAGTAAAGGGTTATAACCACAGCTACAGTGAGGGGAAAAAAGTATTTGATCCCCTGCTGATTTCGTACGTTTGCCCACTGACAAAGAAATGATCAGTCTATAATTTTAATGGTAGGTTTATTTGAACAGTGAGAGACAGAATAACAACAAAAAAAATCCAGAAAAGCGCATGTGAAAAATGTTATAAATTGATTTGCATTTTAAATGAGGGAAATAAGTATTTGACCCCTCTGCAAAACATGACTTAGTACTTGGTGCCAAAATCCTTGTTGGCAATCAAAGAGGTCAGACGTTTCTTGTAGTTGGCCACCAGGTTTGCACACATCTGAGGATTGATTATGTCCCACTCCTCTTTGCAGATCTTCTCCAAGTCATTAAGGTTTTGAGGCTGACGTTTGGCAACTCAAACCTTCAGCTCCCTCCACAGATTTTCTATGGGATTAAGGTCTGGAGACTGGCTAGGCCACTCCAGGACCTTAATGTGCTTCTTTTTGAGCCACTCCTTTGATGCCTTGGCCGTGTGTTTTGGGTCATTGTCATGCTGGAATACCCATCCACGACCCATTTTCAATGCCCTGGCTGAGGGAAGGAGGTTCTCACCCAAGATTTGACGGTCCATGTCCCCGTCCCTTTGATGCGGTGAAGTTGCTCCTGTCCCCTTAGCAGAAAAACACCCCCAAAGCATAATGTTTCCACCTCCATGTTTGACGGTGGGGATGGTGTTCTTAGGGTCATAGGCAGCATTCCTCCTCCTCCAAACACAGTGAGTTGAGTTGATGCCAAAGAGCTCCATTTTGGTCTCATCTGACCACAACACTTTCACCCAGTTGTCCTCTGAATCATTCAGATGTTCATTGGCAAACTTCAGACGGCATGTATATGTGCTTTCTTGAGCAGGGGGACCTTGCGGGTGATGCAGGATTTCAGTCCTTCACGGTGTAGTGTGTTACCAATTGTTTTCTTGGTGACTATGGTCCCAGCTGCCTTGAGATCATTGACAAGATCCTCCTGTGTAGTTCTGGGCTGATTCCTCACCATCATTGCAACTCCACGAGGTGAGATCTTGCATGGAGCCCCAGGCCGAGGGAGATTGACATATCTTTTGTGATTCTTCCATTTGCGAATAATCGCACCAACTGTTGTCACCTTCTCACCAAGCTGCTTGGCGATGATCTTGTAGCCCATTCCAGCCTTATGTAGGTCTACAACCTTGTCCCTGACATCCTTGGAGAGCTCTTTGGTCTTGGCCATGGTGGAGAGTTTGGAATCTGATTGATTGATTGCTTCTATGGACAGGTGTCTTTTATACAGGTAACAAGCTGAGATTAGGAGCACTCCCTTTAAGAGTGTGCTCCTAATCTCAGCTCGTTACCTGTATAAAAGACACCTGAAACCAGAAATCTTTCTGATTGAGAGGGGTCAAATACGTATTTCCCTCATTAAAATGCAAATCAATTTATAACATTTTTCACATGTTTTTCTGGATTTTTTGGTTGTTATTCTGTCTCTCACTGTTCAAATAAACCTACCATTAAAATGATAGACTGATAATTTATTTGTCAGTAGGCAAACATACAAAATCAGCAGGGGATCAAATACTTTTTTCCCTCACTATACCATAAAAGTATACGGATGAAGCCCTCCAAGGTCTCTTCTGAAAATTATTTTCAAGTCTTTAAAAATCTGTATGGTTTGTTCCCCCTTCGCCGTAAGAAAAAAATGGATTTTAAATTCACAGTGGGGGACTTGGTATGTATATCCAAGTTGAGGGGTGTTTTCGACAAAAAATATGAGCAAGGTTACAGCGATGAGCTGTTCACAGTTACCGAATGTCTACCACACATACCCCCTGTCTACAAGTTAAAAGATTATTATGGGGAGCTTATAGAGGGCTCCTTTTATGAGAAGGAACTCCAGAAGGTAAACCTGGGTAAAGACAAAGTCTTTCACGTGGAGGAGATTCTAGATCAAAAGAGAGAAAAGGGTAAAAAAATGGGTGTTGGTCCGTTGGAAAAACTGGCCGCAAAAGTTCAACAGTTGGGTATTAGAGGGCGATGTGGTGGAGGCCGCGGGGGTTAACTTAAACCCTCAGGCAGGATAAAAACATAATTCGAGTGTACACAGGAGTGCATCATGGAACACGCTGGATTTTACCTGACTCTCCCCAGTAATGCGTCTGCACATATATATATAGGAATAACCAAAGTTCAAATTATACAACCAATTTTCCAAAGCCTATAGAGTTATCAGAGGCCTGGGAAGTAGGTCTCAGCGAGATTACATACCCCCGCAGTTGGTATAATATCAAGGATAAGGACAGCGATTTTCATTGCAAGACGAATTCGGACCCCCCAAAGTTGATAAAGATGAAAAAAGGGTTCTATAAAACTGTAGAGAGGCTCGTCTCTGAGTTGAACAGCCTCCTAACCCTGAACAATATTGAAATACTATTGAACTACAACCCTATTCACAAACGGGTACAAATCTCAGGAGCTGCTGAGGGGGGTATAAAGACCTTTGGTAATTTAGCCTACATTTTGGGGATGAGCCCCAATAAATGGATGTACAGTGGGGCAAAAAAGTATTTAGTCAGCCACCAATTGTGCAAGTTCTCTCACTTAAAAAGATGAGAGAGGCCTGTAATTTTCATCATAGGTACACTTCAACTATGACAGACAAAATGAGGAAAAAAAATCCAGAAAATCACATTGTAGGATTTTTAATGAATTTATTTGCAAATTATGGTGGAAAATAAGTATTTGGTCACATACAAACAAGCAAGATTTCTGGCTCTCACAGACCTGTAACTTCTTCTTTAAGAGGCTCCTCTGTCCTCCACTCGTTACCTGTATTAATGGCACCTGTTTGAACTTGTTATCAGTATAAAAGACACCTGTCCACAACCTCAAACAGTCACACTCCAAACTCCACTATGGCCAAGACCAAAGAGCTGTCAAAGGACACCAGAAACAAAAAATTGTAGACCTGCACCAGGTTGGGAAGACTGAATCTGCAATAGGTAAGCAGCTTGGTTTGAAGAAATCAATTGTGGGAGCAATTATTAGGAAATGGAAGACATACAAGACCATTGATAATCTTCCTCGATCTGGGGCTCCATAAGATCTCACCCGTGGGGTCAAAATGATCACAAGAACGGTGAGCAAAAATCCCAGAACCACACGGGGACCTAGTGAATGACCTGCAGAGAGCTGGGACCAAAGTAACAAAGCCTACCATCAGTAACACACTACGCCGCCAGGGACTCAAATCCTGCAGTGCCAGACGTGTCCCCCTGCTTAAGCCAGTACATGTTCAGGCCCGTCTGAAGTTTGCTAGAGAGCATTTGGATGATCCAGATGAGGATTGGGGAGAATGTCATATGGTCAGATGAAACCAAAATAGAACTTTTTGGTAAAAACTCAACTCGTCGTGTTTGGAGGACAAAGAATGCTGAGTTGCATCCAAAGAACACCATACCTACTGTGAAGCATGGGGGTGGAAACATCACGCTTTGGGGCTGTTTTTCTGCAAAGGACCAGGGCGACTGATCCGTGTAAAGGAAAGAATGAATGGGGCCATGTATCGTGAGATTCTGAGTGAAAACCTCCTTCCATCAGCAAGGGCATTGAAGATGAAACGTGGCTGGGTCTTTCAGCATGACAATGATCCCAAACACACCGCCTGGGCAATCTAAGGAGTGGCTTCAGAAGAAGCATTTCAAGGTCCTGGAGTGGCCTAGCCAGTCTCCAGATCTCAACCCCATAGAAAATCTTTGGAGGAGTTGAAGGTCCGTGTTGCCCAGCGACAGCCCCCAAAACATCACTGCTCTAGAGAAGATCTGCATGGAGGAATGGGCCAAAATACCAGCAACAGTGTGTGAAAACCTTGTGAAGACTTACAGAAAACGTTTGACCTCTGTCATTGCCAACAAAGGGTATATAACAAAGTATTGAGATAAACTTTTGTTATTGACCAAATACTTATTTTCCACCATAATTTGCAAACAAATTAAAAATCCTACAATGTGATTTTCTGGATTTCTTTTTCTCATTTCGTCTGTCATAGTTGAAGTGTACCTATGATGAAAATTACAGGCCTCTCTCATCTTTTTAAGTTGGAGAACTTGCACAATTGGTGGCTGACTAAATACTTTTTTGCCCCACTGTATGTGAAAGATAAATTATTCCCATTCCCTGCGGATATACATGCAGGGTTTTACAACATATTTCTGTATACCGACATCATATCCTATCAAAGGGTAGGAGACAGTTATGTGCCTCTCCTGAGAATCGTTCATATAGATGGAAAGGATGGCGATGTAGTCACTGTTAACTATGACAAGCCACACTATGTACCTGTGAGCAAGAAATATATCGGAAACATTCTGGTTGAGCTTAAAACGGATCAAAACGAAAATATAGACTTTGCTTATGGTAAAACGATTGTAAAACTCCACTTCAAAACTTCTCTACATATCTAATATATCATTAGTATTATTTATATATATATAATTTTAGTATTTTTATAATATAAATAAATAAAAATGGCTATGGCACACAACCACCATATAAACCCTAACAGATACGTCTCATACTATGTCGATCAAATCAAATTAAATGTATTTATAAAGCCCTTCTTACATCAGCTGATGTCACAGAGTGCTGTACAGAAACCGAGCCTAAAACCCCAAACAGCAAGCAATGCAAGTGTAAAAGCACGGTGGCTAGGAAAAACTCCCTAGAAAGGCCAAAACCTAGGAAGAAACCTAGAGAGGAACCAGGCTGTGAGGGGTGGCCAGTCCTCTTCTGGCTGTGCTGGGTGCAGATTATAACAGAACATGGACAAGATTTTAAAAAGTTCATAAAACAGGCAGAACAGTTGAAACTGGAGAAGCAGCACGGCCAGGTGGACTCGGGACATCAAGGAGTCATCAGGCCAGGTAGGCCTTGAGGAATGGTCCTAATGCTCAGGTCCTCCGAGAGAGAGAGAAAAAAAAGAAAGAGAGAGAGATAAATTCACACAGGACACCAGATAAGAGAAGAAATACTCCAGATATAACCGACGGACCCTAGCCCCCGACACAAACTACTGCAGCATAAATACTGGGGGCTGAGACAGGAGGGGTCGGGAGACACTGTGGCCCTGTCCGACAATACCCCCGAACAGGGCCAAACAGGCAGGATATAACCCCACCCACTCTGCCGAAGCACAGCCCCCACACCACAAGAGGGATATATTCAACCACCAACTTACCATCCTGAGACAAGGCCGAGTATAACCCACAAGATCTCTGCCACGGCACCAGTAAGCCAGTGACTCAGCCCCTGTAATAGGGTTAGAGGCAGAGAATCCCAGTGGAGGGGAACCGGCCAGGCAAAGACAGCAAGTGGGTAATAGATTACCCGGTTATCATGGAGCCCCTACCATGTATGGTAACCTCTTTAGGATGGTTTTACCGTTCATGAAGAGAAGCCTCAGCATAGCCAAGCCACACTTAAAATCAGTGGCCAAAAATATAGTAAGTGAGGTGGTGGCCAATGCTATGACTAGACGGGCGTCATCAGATCCCGAGCATCAAGAAGGTGCTGTTGTCCCGAAGACTGAAAAAGAGACCTCCGGGTATGAGGCGGATGCCTGCCCTTAAAAAGCGGAGGTTAACCGTTAAAAGAAACACAGTAAGTCAAACACGACGTAAAGTGAGGAGGTCCGGACAAAAACTGCAAAAAGAATACTCAGAAGTATTTTCTAAAAAAGAACAAGCAACATGGCTCTTTTACACCGCATGTCCTCTGAAGCTATAAAGACAGAGCTCGATCTTTTCACTGCCCCTTAACACAATTTTCAATAGATCGGTCCTGTTATGTGGAGATAGCACCACTCTCTGCCATTACAGACAATGGACCTATAGAATTTCATCCCAGGCCAGGGTGACAACTACCTGGTCCTCAACAACACCTTATTACATTTACGTCTCAAAGTGACCAAAAGAGATGGTACTAATATTGATGCCAAAGTGAGTCTCATTAATTACCCCTTGGCGACCATCTTCTCCCAAGTGGATGTGACTTTTTGTGAACGCCTCATCACTCAAAGCAGCGCCACCTATCCTTATAGGGCTATCATGGAATGTTTACTAAACTACTCCGAAGACACTCTGAAGACACAATTCAGCGCCGGGCTGTTTAGCAAGGATACTGCCGGAGCAGGGATGGAATCAACAGACCCCACCACCGGTGAAAACAAAGGACTGGAGGCACGTGCTCGCTACTGTGCTGAATCTCGAGAGTTTCATCTGCTAGGGCCTATACACTCTGACATTTTCTTTCAAGAACGTTTACTCTAAAATTCGGTTGATTAAAGGCTAAAATTAACAAGGGCCAAGGATGAGTTTTGTCTGATATCTGCCCAAGACGGTACATTTTGTTTAAAAGTGTTGGGGGCTACGCTTTTTATTTAAAAAGTGTCTGTATCTCCGGCCGTTCGTCTGGGTCATTCACAGGCTTTGATGAAAGGAAATGCCCTTTACCCTCTCCAAAGAATTACCATGAAAACATTCAGCATACTGATGGGTAGAATATGTAGTCATGAAAACCTGTTTCTAGGCCCTTTACCCCGATACATCGTTTTAGGCCTGGTTGATCACGCCTCTAATACGGGAAGCTTACATAAAAAAAACTAAAATTTTCAGCGCAGAGTATGTAGCTCTCTGTCAGGACGGACGCCAGGTCCCTGCTAAGGCTTTCCAACCACAATTTATTAACAACATATCTGTGTGAGAATTTTACAATCTATTCCTGGCTAGAGGGAGGCATCTAAAAGATCTCTCTTTACCTATTGACAGAAATGATTTAGCAGAGGGTTACACATTGTATGCGTTCAATTTATCCCTGGATGATGACACCTCAGGAAATCTGTCTGTCGTGTCACAAGCTTATAGTTTGGTACACCCGAGAGTGGAATGTTGAGGATTGCTAGGGCTTTAAGAAACTGCCGCCACCCCGGGGGTCTTCTATCCTCGGCAATCTTGCGGGCTGCTGTGGTGCTTTTGAGCAAGTCCAGCATATGAGAACGCCTGACAACTGCCCCCTGAAAGATAAACTCTCCTTTGTCATTCCAAGTAGAGGTCCCGTTTGAGTCTTTCATTTTGTTCATAATGTATATAACATTTTTCCTGTTACGGGCAGGAAATGTTATGCATGACATGTCATCATGTCATGCATAACATTATCGGCAACAGGTATTTGATCTTCATCCGGTTGAAATATCGGGCTCTCTGTTTGTCATTCTCTAATGGTTCCGGTAGGGAGAGCGATAAATGGTTGGTCTCTCTCTCACCCTGTTTTACCAAGGTCAAATACCTTTGCAAGAGGTTTGTGTATTTTTGGACCTTATCATAGGGATTCAATCCTTTTCTGTTCAAAATATCCCTCATGGACGTATCCAAATCATTTTCCGCTGTTTGTCTGATATTTTCAGGACCCTGTGATTGCTGTTTAAGTCTATCCAACTCTTGTTGAGGCACCAAGTACCTTTTATTTGCCATCACACTTTGTGTTCACCCCCCACGTCGGGCCTCAATAAGGCTGGTGATGAAGGGCACGGCTATACTTAGTAATGGTAGAAACCCCGCAGACAGCTGTATGGCATGTCTTTTCTTTTGAAGACTGGCCCTTTTATTGGTCGAGGTCTTTTGTCTCTTTAAATTTCTTAATTGGGTCAGGGTGAGCGGAATGCGTCCTTTGAGAAGATTCAAAGCAATCTCACATAGGGATAATATGAGATCTGAAGAACAATGACCCAAGACGGTCTTCTGTTCTTAGGGATAGCTCCAACTAGAGCTCTCAAGAGTGGTAGGTTTCTTTTTAAACGCAGAGACATATTCTTTACTTTTTAGGAATGTAAACCGTCGGCCACTCCCATGGAAACAACCCCGTTCTGAGCCTCAGGTGTTCTGGGGTATTTGATTTTTAAATCCACGATTAAATAGGAAAATGGTGCTTTGGTAGCGTCCTCATAGCTTTCCATAAAGTATGATTTCCTTCCAGGGTACATCTGCTGTGCTAGTGTGTTAATCTGTAGCTTGTCTCTAGGGTTTTTGAACAAAACCATGTAATTGGCGTTCAAACTAATGGTACGGCTATTTTTACCTTGGTGAAACACATTTTGTACCAAGTAAAGCACTGACAGGTTTCGATGATGAGTATATTGAGTAAAAGCTTGTGCTATTTCAGGATGTTCGCTACCTGAAAATAGCATATCGTCCAAAACCAACAGATTGCTTTTATGAGGTAAAAGCTCATTATCAGACCAGGATGCGGGCATTCCTTCAATAAACTTGATTTTTATTTTCTTCAACAACTCATCATACAAAGGTTGATAACATGAATAACACCACACAATATTGTCAGGTTTCTGAGATAATACATGTTCAGAATTCTCTAAAATACTTTTTACAAAACAGGTTTTACCGCTATTTGAGGGGCCTGCGATTAAGGCCGAAAATGGTAGTTGCAACCTGGGGTCAAAACCTTCTACAGCAGCCATTATATCTTAAGGGTTAAGACACACGGGGCATGTAACATACGTCAGTAACCAAAGGACAACGTGGTCCCGTCAGGTACAAGCAATCTCTTGTCATAGACTACCTGGAATCTTTTAGTAAGTGGGGCATTCCGTAGATGGAACCCCTTTTTATCCATAAATCTTTTTGTAGCAGTTCAAAATTTCAAATTCACTGTTCCGATCGTTTATGAACCCCTCGACCAAGTGTGTGATTGATTCCAAGTTTACACGCGGGCATTTTCATAGTTTTGAGTCACGCCTTTGGCTTTCAACACCACATGATTGTCTTTAGTCCTAAAAGCATAGCTTTTGGGGCCACAGGATGCCTACTCGGTGATATTGTCCCCGTCTTCGAGTTCACTCGTTAAAACCACCCAGATAGTTGCTAAGAGGGGGGTTCCAGTCACCCGGTTTTCTTACATAGACCACAGAGTCTGTGTCATGGTAAAGAACCCTGCTCTGCAGCTGCTCCATGAGGGTGTACAGTTCAAGTCGAGCATATGCTGTGGTAAATGCTGCAATAAACACATTTACATTACCCGGGGGTAGAACCCACTTCTTGTTACGTCTCCATTGCACCAGGGCAATGTCTTGGCTCAAAGAATGAAAAATGTGAAATTTCATATTGGTCCGAAAAAACAAATTCCATAAATTCTTCTGGATCTTTAATGATCGAGGTCGTCAGCATAATGCTTCTTTGCGAAAGTTTGCCCCAAAGCGAGTTTAAATATAATTTCGATACATTTCTCTTGGTTTTGTTGACCTCTATTCTGTCAGAGTCAAGACGTGTACCTTCCTTGTCATAATAGTCCTGAATGTATTTGTCTTTGCTCTCTTGATCTGTGACCGATGCAGGATACCCTGAAGCCATTTGCTTGCATCTCAAGAAGGTCTTGATGTACTCTTTAAAAAGAGTGTCTGATTTCCTGTAAAGGTTCCACACTTCAAAGATTTTGGCCACACGATACCCCATCTCTATAGCCTTAGAGAATTCAACAGTGACCCATACACCGGTCAGGGCTCTTTCTTGATCTGAATGATCACAAGGCTTTTCCTGGTTGCAGGTGCAACACAGGGGAAAGTACAGTTTTCCTTGAGGCCCCTTGTAAGGCAGCACTGGCAGAAGCAAACCCCGGGGAGGGTAAACCGTTGCTTTTATCAGACCAAAATAGTTTTGCGGTAAGTCAAAGTCCCGGTGAATAATTTCAGGATGTCCCATAGGGTAACAAGAGGAACTCATTACATGAGGATAAAGGGATGTAAAATCTACATATCCTATTGTCTCATCGGGTTGCGCTACATACCGTAAATGTCAAAGCATTGATACGACCTCCATACAAGGCCTGTCGTGGTTCCAGGGGTTCGGGTGTGGCATAGGTGGAAAGGAAAGCTCGAACATGAGGATCAGACTTTTTGAGTTCTTGTTCGCCAAAAGCCATAGCCCTTTCTAAAAGCTGGTCTAGAGTATCCAAAACCATCACATAAAAAATTGCATAATCATGGCTCTGATTCATACATGTGAAATTAAAAAAACTGACGAATCTCTGTATTGTTAAATTTATTGCGGTACACAACACAGAGGCTTCTATCAATACCATCCCCACACTGATTTATTACACAATTTTCCAATTCATCAAAAGCATCCGGTGTTTGTTCGTATTCGTCGGCTCGTGGGGTCGTATGTGGTGTACAGGTATGTGTTAGAGATGCCGTGTTCTCATTCATTTGGTTAATTAAGGATATGAGTTCCGGGGGGACTTGTGAGTCTTGCTCATAAGTCGGAGTTATTGATTGCTGCTGATGAATTATGGGCAGGGGTGGGACCGTCCTCATTCATTTGGTTAATTAAGGAGATGAGTTCAGGGGGTATTCTAGAATCCTCCATGTTGCGTACCGTTTTTTATGAGATTGCTGTCTAACAAGCTGGGCAATGTTCTATGCCAGAAGGCTAAATCTTGACAATGTAGGCGCTGAAGTAAAGCAACCATACATTTGTTTCGCTGAATTTCTCTGTTTTTTAGAGCCCTGTAAAAGCCTGTGAGAAATTTGTGTTTCGAATCTGTGCCCTCATCTGTGCCTTCATTTTCAGAGTCTACCACAGAATTGACTATATCGAGCTGTTTTGCAGCTTCGTACATCAACACATAATCTTCGGTGACATTAACCTCTTAGGGGTAGGGTCCCATTTTCCGAATTTTTGCCTGTCTGACGTGCCCAAAGTTAAATGCCTGCCACTCAGGCTAGGATATGCACATAATTATTACTATTGGACAGGAAACACTGAAGTTTCTAAAACCATTAAGATATAGTCTGTGGGTATAACAGAACAGATATAGCAGGCAAAAACCTGAGAAATTTCTGTCCGGAAATCCTTTTTCTTTTGCCCTCCACTCACTTTGAAGGCCTAGTAATATAAGTCAATGGGGAATAGAACACAGGTTGCAGTACCTATGGCTTCCACTGGATGTCAACAGTCTCTGGAAAGTGTCTGGAGGAAATAGCCCAGAGGAGATCCTTATAGAAGAAGACAGACTACAGGAAGGGAAAAAGCTTTCTTTTCCTCTTATAACGTTTAAGTTACCATCCGTGTAAAATATAATCGCTATTACTCATAAAATGATACATAAGGATGCATTATTAATGATATTTGATTTGTTTGTGAAAAGATGAGAGGTATAACGTGAACGCGTTCTCTTCACTGTACAACGTGCGAGTAGACTGACAATGCTTGGTGGAGTAGCTGAACATAACGTGCCAACCAAACTGAGATTTATGGATATAATGAATTACTTTTTCTAACAAAAGAACCATGGATTCTCTTGTTTGGACACTTGGGAAGCCCTCAGCAGAAGTTCTTTGAAAGGTAAGCGATTTATATTAGCTGTGATATGGACATTTTGAGAACCGAGCTGGATAGGAATTTATGCTAATGTGGAAAATATGAGGTGCTAGCCTCAAACAATCAAATGTAGTGCTTTCACCGTAAAGCCTTTTTGAAATCTGACAACACAGTGATATTGCCAAGAAGCAGAGCTTTTGATGGCTATGCAACACTTGTATATCGAAGATGTTAAATATTACGAATTTGTATTTTGAATTTGCCGCGTTATGTTTGCTCTGAAAACGATCCCGCTAGCGGGATCCATGCGCAAAGAGGTTAACAACATTGGCATTATAGGCAAAGATATCGGCAGGCTTAGATGTTTTACTATGGCTGACATTGGCGTCCTCGGGCTCTTCCTCTCGATATTTTGCATACGCCTGGGGGGAGTCTGAAAGAAAAATATATATAAAATAGTGTATTAAAAACAAGATAGATAGATATATATTATATAAAAATGTCTATTTCAAATACATTTCAAATTAATATATTAACACATTTCTCACTGTTAGGCCTTGGGGCTTTAGTTAAATTACCTCTGATTGTTTCCCAGCTTTTCTGAGGAATCATCGATAACGGGCTTCCTGTCACGTTGTCCTGTGGCAGTGTTGATTCTGCATGATTTGTACAGCTATCGTCGGAGTCTGAAAAGAACAAACATTATTTGACATTGTTTTGACATATTCTTTAAAAAAAACGTGTCATACCGCATCCATAGAAAGCATGCTCTTGAATCCAAACGTTTTCAGAACCGAGAACCTTCTCTGGCGATGCTGTTCTGTGTACTTGAGCAACGGTTCTGTGGAGCCCTGAGGAACTGGGGGCAGCAAAATATTCAACTCTGGGGGTTAGACATTCGCAAAGCCGTTCGTACAGAACGGTAAAATGTCGTCGTTTTCATCACCCCCGTAGTGGTTCATGGGAAGTGTCCATAAGGCCTGATGTTTTCTTGTTGGCGGACTGTCCGCTGTAAACACAAGGTTATATTTTTAAAACAATGTACACGCTTTGCTTAATGCTTAACATTATTATTTTTATTTTTTTTGACTTACAACGTAAATAGCTTGACGGACTCCCTAACGAAGAATCGGTCTCCGTTTGTTCTTCCGAATCTTCTATTGTTATAACTTCTGCTGTTTGTCGATCCAGATCATTTATCCCTGATAACAGCTGTGTAAATGTTGGGTCTCCTATAGGCGTTTTATATATTATAGAAAATATATTTATACATTTTAACATAAAAACATACATAACTCAAATACAGAATACAATTCCCTCCACTTTTTAAAATATCTGCAAAAACCATATGTAACAACGGTTTAACTTCTTAGGGATCGGATCCCGTTAGCGGGCTTGTTTTCAGAGCAAACAAAGCGCGGCAAATAAAAAAAAAATCGTAATATTTAACATTCATCAATATTCAAGTGTTGCATAGTCATAAAAAGCTCTGCTTCTTGGCAATATCACAGCGTTGTCAGATTTTAAAAAGGCTTTACGGCGAAAGCACAACATTTGATTGTTTGAGGATAGCACCTCACATATTTTCCATATTAGCATAAATTCATATCCAGCTCGGGTCTCACAAAGTATAAGAGCTAAAAAATATCACTTACCTTTCAAAGAACCTCTGCTGAGGGCTTCCCAAGTGTCCAAACAAGAGAATCCATGGTTATTTTGTTGGAAAAAGTAATTTATTATATCTCCGTTTGGTTGGCGTGTTTTGTTCAGTTAGTCCACCAAGCATTTCCATTCTACTCGCCCGTTGTACAGTGAAGAGAACGCATTCAAATTATACTTCTCAACTTTTCCAAAACAAAACAAACATCATTAATAATTTATCCTTAGGCATCCATTTATCTACACCCCCCTGGGCACCTATGCATACACGCACACGCACGCACATATAGGAATATATTCATTAAGTAAGTTACATTTTTTAAATCCTTTATTTAATTCTAAGTCTTACAGACATTTGTAAACACGTTATAATTATCTAAAAAAAAAATACTATTCCTGTCTGGCAGAAAAAAGACCGGTGGGGGGATAATAAGGTCATGGAAAGAGGGCGTGAGAAAAGAGCGCTTCCAATCATAGGAAAAGTTAAGTTAGAATTAAATAAAAGGATTTAAAAATGTAAGTCTTTAGTACAGGCATTTTTAAACACGTTATAATTATTTAAAAAAAAAATACTATTCCTGTCTGGAAGAAAAAAGGCCTGTGGGGTTTGGTCTCTATTCGTTAACCAACACGGCCGTCTGTTTCCAATTCATCATATTCATATTGTGACCGGATCAGACGCTGCCTTTTGATGCCGCCATCCAGGTGCCGTATATTTTCATTTCCAGGATAGATCAGCATGTGTGTCTTTAGACCAGGGCCGTGTCTTGGGGATCGAAGCGCCCATCGCCGTTACTGTTCACGATGTTTGAAAAGATTTTCCACCTCTTTCATAAGGTCAAGGAACTTATGATAGTCGTGCCACACAAAGCTGAAAACAGGTACAAAATAGTTGACCTCCGTGCATGCTTTTGAAAATACATACGAAATAACTGATTTGGTTGCATTTGAACTATCGAATTGGGCACATGCTAACATTGTCACTCTGGAGTCCGGAGTATACGCCGTTGAAGAGATTCTTATGGCTTTCAAATCATCGCGCCCTCAGACTTCTTCCAACGCATAGCCCTGCAGTGCTGTCCCCCTCAGGGTTTTTTTCCATCAGACACAGAGCTAGCCGTATTTTAAGCCATTCTCTCATACGCCACATAGGAAAACCCCCGTTTTTTGTTTGAAAAGATGTGCTACGGCCTTTGTTTGTGAAAATCTTCACGGTTGAATACTCCGGGTGGAAAATGTAACCCATATGGCCTTCACTCATATCAAGCAATGCATTAAAACAATCCGGGGGCATCACAAATAAGGGCCTCTATGGTTTTGTCATTGTGTTCTTGACACACTGAACACAATACACCTAAAATTGGTCTTGGAGACATGTTTAATTTCTATAGTGTTCTGGGGTTTATCTCTGAGTTAGCGGGTAGCGTCCAGAACTACTTATAGTGCAGCTGCCTAATACCCCAGACAATTACTGTTTCAAAAAACACATTCCCCAGTTCAAAGAGGTCACTTCAATCACATTGACAGCATTAATATAAACACTGGCTTTACAGGGCGTATGGGCATAAGCACTCACTTGAGCATGGGGGTGGTGGTGGGGCATCCTCTTTGAAATGTTCAAACACCTTGCCCCCCAGTTCAATGAGGTCACTTCAATCACCTTGACATCTTTAATGTTAACACAGGCATATCTTCAAAATATCTACAGGGACCATAAAATACACACGCATCACCTCAAAGGGACATATCTACAGGACCATAAAACTTCAAACACATCACTTCAAAGGGACAGACGTACAGGACCATAAAACTACAAACGCATCACTTCAAAGGGACAGATGTACATATAGGGTCATAAAAACCCCCTCCCCCCGTGGGAACTTCCGGACCGGCCACTCATAGATAGTGTCTTCAAACTATTTAGCTATTTAGCAGTCATATGGCTTGGGGGTAGAAGCTGTTAAAGGTCCTGTCGGTTGCAGACTTGGTGCATCGGTACTGCTTGCCGTGCAGTAGCAGAGAGAACGGTCTATGACTTGGATGGCTAGAGTCTGAGGATTTTTAGGGCCTTCCTCTGACCGCCTGGTATTGAGGTCCTGGATGGCAGTGAGCTCGGCCCCAGTGATGTACTGGGCCGTACACACTACCCTTTAAAGGGTCTTGAGGTCGGATGCCAAGCAGTTGCCATAACAAGATGCCAGTCAAGATGCTCTCAATGGTGCAGCTGTAAAACGTTTTTTTCGCGACAATGTTGGTGTGTGTGGACCATGATAGATCCTTAGTGATGTGGACACTGAGGAACTTGAAGCTCTTGACCCGCTCCACTACAGCCCCATCGATGTGAATGCGGGCATGCTGGGCCCTCAGTTTCCTGTAGTCCACGGTCAGCTCCTTTGTCTTGCTGACATTGAGGGAGAGGTTGTTGTCCTGGCACCACACTGCCAGGTCTCTGACCTCCTCCCTATACGCTGTCACATTGTCATCGGTGATCAGGCCTACCACCGTCGTGTCGTCGGCAAACCTATTAATGAATGTGTGGGAGTCGTGTGTTGCCGCGCAGTCGTCGGTGAACAGGGAATACAGGAGGGGACTAAACATGCATCCCTGAGGGGCCTCCATGTTGAGGGTCATCGTGGCGGATGTATTGTCAATTTGAAAGTAACCAGATAATGCTAGATAAATCCTACACATGCATTGAAATAAAAAAACATACATCAAAGGAATTACTTAAACCAACAATTGACAAGGACGCACTAAGACAAACAAACTCAACCAAGGAATGAAGAAAGATCTACACATTAAGGCCCCGCCCATGATTCAACACTGCTGAATGGACAATGTCTCTGTACAGGTAGGCATAATGGAGCAAAATGCTTGTTTTTCTAGCTCCAACAGTGCAGTAATATCTAAAAAATGTCACAACAATACACACAAATCTAAAGTAAAAGAATGGAAATTAGAAATGTATAAATATTTGGACGAGCAATGTCGGAGCGGCATAGACTAAAATACAGTAGAACAGAATAGAATACAGTATATACATATGAGATGAGTAATGCAAAAATATGTAAATATTATTCAAGTGACTAGTGTTCCATTATTAAAGTGATCAGTGATTTCAAGTCTATGTATATATGGCAGCAGCCTCTAAGGTGTAGTGATGGCTATTTAACAGTCTGATGGCCTTGAGATAGAAGCTGTCTCTTGGTCCCAGCTTTGATGCACCTGTACTGACCTCGCCTTCTAGATGATAGCGGGTTGAACAGGCAGTGGCTCGGGTGGTTGTTGTCCTTGATGATCTTTTTGGCATTCTTGTGACATCGGGTGCTGTAGGTGTCCTGGAGGGCAGGTAGTTTGCCCCCCATGATACGGTGGGCAGACCGCACCACCCTCTGGAGAGCCCTGCGTTTGCGGGCGGTGCAGTTGCCGTACCAGGCGGTGATACAGCCCAACAGGATGCTCTCGATTGTGCATCTATAAAGGTTTGGGAGGGTTTTAGGTGCCAGGCCAAATATCTTCAGCCTCCTGTGCTGTTGCGCCTTCTTCACCAAACTGTCTGTGTGGGTGGACCATTTCAGTTTGTCAGTGATGTGTACGCCAAAGAACTTGCAGCTTTCCACCTTTTCCACTGAGGTCCTGTCAATGTGGATAGGGTGGCACTACACTCCCATGGCCCTCACCTCCTCCCTGTACGCTGTCTCGTCATTATTGGTAATCAGGCCTACTACTGTTGTGTCGTCTGCAAACTTGATGATTGAGTTGGAGGCGTGCATGGCCACACAGTCATGTGTGAACAGGGAGTACAGGAGGGGGCTGAGCACGCACCCTTTTGGGGCCCGTGTTGAGTGGATGGGTTGTTTCCTACCTTCACCACCTGGGGTGGGGGCGGCCCGTCAGGAAGCACTGGACCCAGTTGCACAGGGTGGAAGGTAATATGGGGTTGAATGCTGAGCTATAGTCAATGAACAACATTCTTACATAGGTATTCCTCTTGTCCAGATGGGATAAAGCAGTGTGCAGTACGATGGCGATTGCATCGTCTGTGGATCTATTGGGGCGGTAAGCAAATTTAAGTGGGTCTAGGGAGTCAGGTAAGGTGGAGGTGATCCTTGACTAGTCTCTCAAAGCACTTCACGATGACAGAAGTGAGTGCTACGGGGCAATAGTCATTTAGTTACCTTTGCTTTCTTGGGTACAGGAACAATGGTGGACATCTTGAAGCATGTGGGGACAGCTGACTGGGATAGGGAGAAATTGAATATGTCCGTAAACACTCCAGCCAGCTGGTCTGCGCATGCTCTGAGGACGATGATAGGGATGCTGTCTGGGCCCGCTGCCTTGCGAGGGTTAACACACTTAAATGTCTTACTCACATCGGCCACAGAGAAGGAGAGCCCTTAGTCATTGGTAGTTGGCCATGTTAGTGGCACTGTGTTATCCTCAAAGCGGGCAAAGGTGTTTAACTTGTCCGGAAGCAGATGTCTAGGGTCCCCAACGTGGCTGGTTTTCCCTTTGTAGTCCGTGATTGTCTGTAGACCCTGCCACATACGTCTTGTGTCAGAGCAGTTGAATTGCGACTCCATTTTGTCTCTATACTGACGTTTTGAATGTTTGATTGCCTTACGGAGGGAATAGCTACACTGTTTGTATTCTGCCATATTCCCGGTCACCTTGCCATGGTTAAATGTGGTGGTTTGCGCTTTCAGTTTTGCGCGAATGCTGCCATCTATCCACGGTTTCTGGTTTGGTTAGGTTTTAATAGTCACAGTGGGTACGACATCTCCTATACATTTCCTGATAAACTCAGTTACCATATCCGTGTATTCGTCAATGTTATTCTCAGAAGCTAACCGGAACATATCCCAGTCCGGGTGATCAAAGCAATCTTAAAGCATGGATTCGATTGGTCAGACCAGCGTTGAATAGTCCGTCACACGGGTACTTCCTGTTTGAGTTTCTGCCTATAGGAAGGGAGGAGCAAAATGGAGTAGAGATCAGATTTGCCGAAGGGAGGGCGGGGGAGGGCCTTTTAGGCATTTCGAAAACCTGAGTAGTAGTGGTCCAATGTTTTCTCAATGCTTTCCCCAAACTGCTGCCATAAGGTTTGAAGCACAGAATCGTCTAGAATGTTATTGTATGCTGTAGCGTTAAGATTTCCGTTCACTGGAACTAAAGGGCCTAGCCCGAACCATGACAAACAGCCCCAGACCATTATTCCTCCTCCACCACTTTACAGTTGGCACCCTGGCACTATGCTCTACTGAACACAGCCTGGGTACACACACACGCGCACACACACCTTACAATGGCAGACAGGTGAGCTACTAGCCTCTGACAGTAGTGCAGCTTTGATTGAACAAAAACAAGCTACACACATAAAATGTGTATAGGCTACCTGAACATCATTTATGGGGCGCACTGCCTAAAAAGTGTTGTTTTGAAAAAATCTAATGTTATGGTCTATTTTTGTATATTGCAATGTCACCGACAATTTAATAACAATTTAGGCAAAGTTTTTAATGAAAATAGGCCTATTTTATTTTGCCTAATAAATGAATACACTTAAGTAATCATACTAACATTCATTTGAATATTCAAATAACTGTTCACATATCTAAAAAGGTAAGAACAAAGAGGAACAAGTTGTTTAAGAAGTATTTTATTATTCTCAACCAAAACCAACAGGTTCAATATTCTTGTCTTGTAAATCTGGTGACGTACTGTATGAAGACATTACCGGTACCCTGATTAGTATAATATATTGTATGCCATTTACCAGACGCTTTTATCCAAAGCGACTTACAATCATGCGTGCATAGCATACGTATGGAATGTACTACTGATTTACATTTATGTAACCCTTCACTTGGGTTAAAATTGATTTAGGGGTCTTCTAAAGACCCCAGCATTGATTATGTTATTAATTTTCTTACGTGCCATTGTACTTATACTCACTGTATAGCTGAATATTGAGGCTCTCTGTGTCTAGCTCTCTGCCAAAACCCGCAGCCCCGCTTCTGTGAGAAAAGGTGAGAAAAGGGACTGACGGTGATAGCGAGACACAGAGAGACAGTGTCTGTTTTTCTCTGAAACAAGGGCAGATTTGCATGTCTCTGAGACAGGTTCTCAGAAACCTTGTGTTAAGAATAACTTGTTCTTTTAGCTGCACATGCAGGTTTTGACATAGGAGATCACACCTTAAGGTTTGATCTTGGGTATATAAGATCATGTCTTTCTTTTGTTCAGGGCAGAACTCAGGAGAGACATAAGTTGTATGTTGATCTTTGACTTCTGTATTCAAAATAAAATATCTTAATCTTATATATGCACATTTTGAGTATTCCTTATTTGTTAAGTAAATAACGGAGCCCAGAAAACTGGAACCAATATTTGGCAAGCTTGCCAGGACGGAGTGAGTGTAATACTACTGGACGGAACCTGAACCCCCTTCTCTGATCACCAAATTATAAGGTAAGCAGACACCTGTTATATCGAAGTCTAATTTTTAAGAAGTGGGTGTTCAGTGTTTCGCTGGTATGTAAAAGTCACCTCCTCCCTCTTGTAATTATAAAAACAAAGGAACCTAAAATGTGTATGTAGAAGTCAATGAATGTGTGGTAATTGTTGAATGTCAATGTGTGTTATATGTTCTATGTATTAAGAAAAGAAGCTGTATCCAGCGTGAACAGTTCTGGAACAGGTGTTAACCTCTACAGGATCAGTGGGTCCCATGCAGGACGGTTGAGCTAATGTAGTAAGTAACAAGAACATTTCCCAGGACATAGACTTATCTGATATTGGCAGAAAGCTTAAATTCTTGTTAATCTAACTGCACTGTCCAATTTCCAGTAGCTATTACAGTGAAATAATACCATGCTATTGTTTGAGGAGAGTGCACAGTTATGATCTTGAACAGTTATTAATAAAAGAATTAGGCACATTTGGGCAGTCTTGATTAAAACATTTTAACAGAAATGCAATAGCTCATTGGTTCAGACTAAAACTTTGCACATACACTGCTGTCATCTAGTGGCCAAAATCTAAATTGCACCTGGGCTGGAATAATACATTATGGACTTTCTCTTGCATTTCAAAGATTATGGTACAAAACAAATACAAAGAAAGACATGGTTTTTCTTTGTATTGTCTTTTACCAGATCTAATGTGTTATATTCTCCTGCACTCATTTCACATTTCCACAAACTTCAAAGTGTTTCCTTTCAAATGGTATCAAGAATATGTGTATCCTTGCTTTAGGTCCTGAGTTACAGGCAGTTAGATTTGGGTATGTCATTTTAGGTGAAAATTTAAAAAAGGGGTGGATCCTTTAAAAAAAAATTACAATTTCAACTAACAAAATCAAATTAGTATCACTACCCATAATAACTACATAAAGAAAAAAAATGTACCCATACGGTCATAGGAAAATAGACTTCATTAAGACAGCCTACCCGTTATAGGCAACGCCCTCTCCTTCTTCCCGTTGGTCCGAATCACAAATACGGCTATGAACAATAAACTTCATTATAATAATCAGTATTACAAATGACCTTCAAATCAGTATTACAAATGACCTTAAATTCTTTGTCCAAATGCCTTTCCAGTGAGGAAGATCAACCACACTGGAAAGTCAGGACAGACAAACCCTTCAAATAAGTTTTTGTTTACTATATTAGACTAATTAATGAAAAACAGTCAAACATTTCATACATTTCGTATCCCAGGTTTCCAGTAAGTTTCCAGTACATTTCTTACCATGTTTGTGCATGCCCCTTTAAGGTACCTCGGCACTAACCCATATTCATAACCAGTAAATTGTGTGTGCGTGCTGGTGTGTGTAGTAAACCATATGGTAAAAACAAACAAAAATGTCCAGGCCTTATATAATTTGCTAGTTCCCTTTACTTCCAAATCCAAATAACTTTATACCAACAACTCTGCAGAATTTCACTAACTGCTCTCTCAAGACCATAGCCTCGGGAAACATTCCAAAGAAAGATAATGAAACCCCCATTCTCCCGGAAGAGAAAGTGTACATTTCATCGATATCCACTATACTACATCTGAATCTGCAACCCAAATGTGTTAATTATAAACAAAACATGATAATGATAAGTCCACTGTCCTCCCTCCAATCATTAATCGTTTTAATCTACCCCAACGTTTCTGTGCCCTTAATTTAGCATGCGCTACCCTGAGACACGGCAACATGTATCTCGCCACCGAGTCTAAAAATTCACAGGCAATTAAAGAGTCATTCAATTTGAACTAAGCAAGCTGCAAAATCGTCCAGTTTAGATCTTAATACAAACACTGACTATCTAACCAATAGTTGAATTACAATCAGAAACACAGATTTTAGTCAATATCATAGACTCAATGCTATTGAAATGACAAAGTAAATAACCCAATCACAATGGTTTTTAGTCTTTAACATCTGACACATAAAAACAACACAATTCCCAGAAAATAGCCTTACAGGTCCAAGCGTTTCTCCAGAGATTCTCACATGCGCAAAAGGAATAGATCAGCAGTCAACGAGTTAAAACAACATTCATTGATTAGGAAACAGATCTTGCGCCTTTTAATAAAAGCGGATTATGATCTCATGCTGCATATTTAAATTACTTTACTACATCACATTAACTCCACAATGATAGTTTTTTTTTTTCTTCATCAAACTAATTAAGTTAGGCTTTAAACTACATTATAATTTATGTTGAGATTACACCTTAATTCGCTCGAACTGTATGGGAAAAAAAGGTTTATTCGAGAAATGTAGCAACTCCTCTCATACTGTGAGGAGAGAAACTCATTTTCAGGCCTTATGGGAAGTTTTATTTTAAATGTAGTACCCAGACGGAGAGAATCCCATAAGCATTTTATATTTACATCGATAGGATCAATTTTCCATATTTTAACCAAAAGTGGATAGACGCAAATCTTTTTCTGAGACTAATGCCCAGACTTTGTAGACAGTTTAATAATGTTTAAACCTCATCTTCATCAAATGATCCATAAAAGGGACCAACTCATAAAAAAAAATATTTATTTTTCCAAACCCTGACTCTACGTCTGGGTGCACAAGTTAGTATATGAATATTATTCCAATTAAAACTTTATCAAATCTCTAGTAATTGATAATACACACATACAGTGGGGAAAAAAAGTATTTAGTCAGCCACCAATTGTGCAAGTTCTCTCACTTAAAAAGATGAGAGAGGCCTGTAATTTTCATCATAGGTACACTTCAACTATGACAGACAAAATGAGGAAAAAAAATCCAGAAAATCACATTGTAGGATTTTTTATGAATTTATTTGCAAATTATGGTGGAAAATAAGTATTTGGTCAATAACAAAAGTTTATCTCAATACTTTGTTATATACCCTTTGTTGGCAATGACAGAGGTCAAACGTTTTCTGTAAGTCTTCACAAGGTTTTCACACACTGTTGCTGGTATTTTGGCCCATTCCTCCATGCAGATCTCCTCTAGAGCAGTGATGTTTTGGGGCTGTCGCTGGGCAACACGGAATTTCAAAGATTTTCTATGGGGTTGAGATCTGGAGACTGGCTAGGCCACTCCAGGACCTTGAAATGCTTCTTACTGAAGCCACTCCTTAGGTTGCCCGAGCGGTGTGTTTGGGATCATTGTCATGCTGAAAGACCCAGCCACGTTTCATCTTCAATGCCCTTGCTGATGGAAGGAGGTTTTCACTCAAAATCTCACGATACATGGCCCCATTCATTCTTTCCTTTACACGGATCAGTCGTCCTGGTCCCTTTGCAGAAAAACAGCCCCAAAGCATGATGTTTCCACCCCCATGCTTCACAGTAGGTATGGTGTTCTTTGGATGCAACTCAGCATTCTTTGTCCTCCAAACACGACGAGTTGAGTTTTTACCAAAAAGTTCTATTTTGGTTTCATCTGACATTCTCCCAATCCTCATCTGGATCATCCAAATGCTCTCTAGCAAACTTTAGGCGGGCCTGAACATGTACTGGCTTAAGCAGGGGGACACGTCTGGCACTGCAGGATTTGAGTCCCTGGTGGCGTAGTGTGTTACTGATGGTAGGCTTTGTTACTTTGGTCCCAGCTCTCTGCAGGTCATTCACTAGGTCCCCGTGTGGTTCTGGGATTTTTGCTCACCGTTCTTGTGATCATTTTGACCCCACGGGGGTGAGATCTTGCGTGGAGCCCCAGATCGAGGAAGATTATCAGTGGTCTTGTATGTCTTCCATTTCCTAATAATTGCTCCCACAGTTGATTTCTTCAAACCAAGCTGCTTACCTATTGCAGATTCAGTCTTCCCAACCTGGTGCAGGTCTACAATTTTGTTTCTGGTGTCCTTTGACAGCTCTTTGGTCTTGGCCATAGTGGAGTTTGGAGTGTGACTGTTTGAGGTTGTGGACAGGTGTCTTTTATACTGATAACAAGTTCAGGTGCCATTAATACAGGTAATGAGTGGAGGACAGAGGAGCCTCTTAAATAATAAGTTACAGGTCTGTGAGAGCCAGAAATCTTGCTTGTTTGTATGTGACCAAATACTTATTTTCCACCATAATTTGCAAATAAATTCATTAAAAATCCTACAATGTGATTTTCTGGATTGTTTTCCCTCATTTTGTCTGTCATAGTTGAAGTGTACCTATGATGAAAATTACAGGCCTCTCTCATCTTTTTAAGTGAGAGAACTTGCACAATTGGTGGCTGACTAAATACTTTTTTGCCCCACTGTAAGTGGTGTCCACTCGGCTCGCTTCCTCTCAGATCTTAGGTTGGTCAAGCTGCTCAATAATGAGTGTGGTTTTCCCTGGGATCCCAAGTTCTGATCCCCTGTTCACAGTTTACCCAGATCTTCAGGAGCAGTCACCAAGTGAAGATTCACGTCGCAACCCCGTCGCCAAATGTCGTGGTTAATTTCTGTATTGTCACACAAGTCAGAGTTATACTTAAACTAAATATTTATTCACTTATTAATAAGGAAAACATGGCACACCACACACACACACAAGTGAATGATGTGAGTGCTCTACAATAACAATGGCTGGTCGACGAACCACAAATAGATGATTCGTTGAGAGCCCTGAGACTAAAGAATACAAACACCTTTTTATAGCGAAGATACACCCCCTTAGTCTATATGACAATCTCTCCCAGGTACCTTCCAGTCAAACCGGAGCAATCTCCCTCACATGAATGGAATGTGGCCTAAGCCATTGTAAATCTACTGTCAGCATTAAACCCCAGAGGCCCAATTCAGAAGACCATGCACAGATAAGTGTTCTAAAAACCCTATTCTACTCCATAAAACAACCATTTGATGCAATAACAGTATTTATAACATCATCTTGTATTTTCGCTCTCACAGTGCTTAGGGTCGTTGTCCTGTTAGAAGGTGAACCTTCATCCCAGTCTGAGGTACTGAGCACTCTGGAGCAGGTTTTCATCAAGGATCTCTCTGTACTTGCTCCGTTCATATTTGCCTTGATCATGACTTGTCTCCTAGTCCTTGCCGCTGAAAAACATCCCCCAAAACATCCCTGACCAAGGCCCTTCTCCCCTGATTGCTCAGTTTTGCTGGGCGGCCAGCTTTAGGAAGAGTCTTGGTGGTTGCAAACTTCTTCCATTTAAGAATGATGGAGGCCACTGTGTTCTTGGGGACCTTCAGTGCTGCAGAGATTTTGGGGTATCGTTCCCCAGATCTGTGCCTCAACACAATCCTGTCTTTGACCTCATGGCTTGGTTTTTGCTCTGACATACACTGTCAACTGTGAGACCTTATATAGTGTCGTGACATGACTATCATTAACGTGATGATATCTATTTTATCAAATCAACTAACTCTGTTTAATTATTACATGATTAAATGAATCATGTACCAATGAACTCATTAGTAAAATGGGGGCACCACAGAAAAGGTTTGTTTAATTAATGAGTTACCGTTTCCCCGAATTAACTGAAGAATATCAGAATATATCATTATCATACCAGTCATCCATTAATTATTATTACCTCATATCAGTCTCATTCTGACATTGTTGACCTCTGCACGAACCCTAGTCTAAATGATGAATCGGTGATAAAAAAATAAAGCCAATTTGTGTATTTACAAACTAACTAAATAATCACACAGAAATACATAAACATACACACAGTATAGGTTGAATTGATTACTAACATAATGCAATGAAAAGTCCCTAGTGGACTAACAAGCCCGATATGACGGCTTGTTACACAACGGAAAGGGGTGGGGAAAGAAAGAGCGGGGAGAGACAGAAAGGGGACCCATGGTACATACAGTTAGAAAACTATGCTCATGGGAATGTGAATACTTTACACATTAACGACCGCTCATTCGAAAATAATTGTCATGTATATATCATGTATATATTTATGCTTGTACGTCTTTGTCGTCTCTCTCTGTTAAAGTCACCCAGCCCTGAGTCATTCTACAGAAGTCTCTGGTTTGTCCACCAGAAGTCACAATGTCCTTTGTAGTTGTAGGCTTCATGTCTGAGTGTTCGTTAGAGTTTACTAGACTAAAGTACATAAACAGCTGCAGACTGAATGTTCCGATGTAGTCTAGAGATTTTTTTTTCACTTGTGTTGATAGTTTCTAACAATTTTGTGATGTTCAGCTCACGCTGTCGGTCCTGCTGGTCTATATATAAATTGCAACCATTTCAATGATCTAATGTAAATTTCGTTAGCAGTCCTTTTATGCACTCTGGAAAAAGGGGCGTTCCATCCTGTTGGCATAATGTCTGTGCTCACGTGGGCGTGGTTACTGACTGGGTAATACTTTATATGATTATTGTTTGGATCCCCACCAACCATTTCCCACGTTCTTTATGTTAGAAATATTGTTTCATTATCCACTTTTGGAAGTTGGAGATTTGGTGGCAGATTCTCTCTCTACACACATCAGATTCCTTTGTTTAATACTGTCAGGCCAAAGAGAGAAAGTTTACGACGGGTCGTTAAAGTCATAAAACATCACACGCCCTGCCATATCTTCGCATACAGCAATCAGAGCTTGAGGACAATAAAAAGGCATGTTTCAAACAAAAAAATCATGAAAAGTTAGTTAGCGAGTATAATTTGGGATGTATTAGTCTAATGTTATGATATTGCTTGAAGTGTTGACATAATATTCTTGAAAGTGTACCTTACAGTAATACACATTACCGGTTTTAAAGTTTTGTGTTTGAAAGATTAAGCCCTAGCGTAATTTATACTTTTTTTTTCAAACATTCAAGACCTTTAAAAAAAAATTAAATACAGAACGCAACACATGCCACATTTAACATGCAATACAATCTCCCGTTGTGTATGTATGTGTATTTAGTTAGGATAAAGATGATATTTTTATTTATTATTATAGATCGCAATGGAGAATAGACTACCTTTGGGATATCAGTGAGGATGAAGTTAAAGCAGTAAGACAGATTGAAGAAGCACTGGAGATTGAGAGCTTGACCTCAGCTGCAGGCAAGATTCAAGCGAATTTGCTAAATATTGATAACGTGCAGCTGAATATTGTCATTACGGGGAAGACAGGCTCTGGTATATCCACCTTCATCAATGTGCTCAGGGAACTAGGGGATGAAGAGGAATGCTCTGCTCCAACTGAAGTGGTGGAGACCACCATGGAAGCAACACCTTACCCACACCAAAAACACTCAAAATCTCTAAGTGTGGGATCTCCCTGGTATTGGCACCGCTAATTTCAAGATGAGTACCTTCAACAAGTTGGATTTGAGCGCTATGATTTTATCATTTCATCAGAGCGTTTCAAAGACAATGTTACACTGTCCAAGGAGAGCCAGAAAATGAAGAAGAGGTTCTACTTCATGCACTCTAAGATCGATGCCAGCATATTTGCAGAGCAAAGGAAGAAAGATTTTAACCAGACACTTTTTTTTTTTTTTTTTTTTTTAAATCGGACAAAACTGCATGAACGGTTTGAAACATTTCTTCTATAAAAATATGTCGATGTACAGTAGATCTTGATAAGTATTTACTTGAAAAGTGAATAGTGGTTGTACTTGACATTATTTGTTTTGTTCCTCTTAAGGCTTTGTGATCATGGTCTGGGGTCTACTCAGGTCTTCATCATCTCCAGTTTAGAATTTGGTCTCTATGAATTCCCAAAACTGGAGGAGACAATGGAGTAGGAGCTTCCTGATCACAAGAGGTGTGTCCTGCTGTTCGCGATTCCCAACATAACCCTGAAATTTAACAAGAAGAAGGAGGCTCTCCAAGCCAACATATGGAGATCAGCTCTTGTTTCAGGCTGTGTGGCAGCAATACCAATTCCAGGTCTCACCATTGCTGTAAATGTAGGCATGTTGGTAAAGGAGATCAGAATGTACTATCAGGCTTTTGGTCTTGATGATCAGTCCCTTGAACACTTTTCCAACAGAACAAACGTACCAGTGGAAGAGCTGAAATAATTCATCAAGTCCCCTCTGAACATGGACATAAGCCAAGACACTGTCAACAAAATGCTGACCAAGGCAGCTGGGTCAACGTTGATGGTGGTTGAGTACTTCTTGAGTAACATTCCAGTCTTGGGCTCCACAGCTGCTGAAGAGCTGTCTGAATGAGCTGGCTGAAGATGAACAAAATGTACTGAAGAAGGCTCTGAAGGTGTATGAGTGAGATCATGTCAAAGAGAGTGTTTTGATTGTGTTTATCAGAACCGAGGGATGTTTTCTCATAAAGCAAGGAAACTATACATATAATACTATGCTTTGTTTTGCATATTCATACAAATGTAATCTCAATAACCTGCTTGACATCCATTTATTTTTTAATAACCTGCTTGACATCTATTTATTTTTTTAAGGATTCTATCACCACCATGACAGTCAAATCAGATGTTGTGAGACTATTGCATAATCAATCAATATATTTTGCTTCTGGATTTGAAAATAATCCTAGTTAAGATTTATTCAATATTACTTGCCTGAAATGTAAAGGTTGTGATCTACAAAGGATTTCATACTCTTTCAGAATGTTCTTACAATATTCTTGTTATTCATTTTTTTTTACATCAGAAGGAGGGAGGAAGAGTATATGTTCAATGTTAATGATTCAATAACATTCAATAAATTCTTGTGAAGTTACAGAAGTGTATTGTCCTGAATCTCAGCTCCATGTTAACATAAACAATCATAACATTTTAGATGAACAGGTAACAACTACTTAAGACAATCACAGTTTGAAATAAAAATTAAACGCAGCTGTATTTACAACTAACTATGACTTTCAACATTTGTATCATGTTAGTCAGAATGTATCTTTCAAAGTCAGTCATTTTCCGATTCTTCCAACCCTTAGCAGGCTTCTTTACTGTCACAGAGACACCTACATCTTTTCTCCCTCTGTTACAAAGCCGGAGACACCAAAGTTGAACTGTTAAACTAATGTGATGGCCCTCTCCTCAACATCAAGCACCTCATATCACCACTGACTGAACCTGTGAGCCCAATAGTACTGGCACTGTCCATCTCCAGACCCACCTCTCTCTCTGTTTCTTCTGGTCCTCATGTAGGACAAGGACATCCATTTCCTCCAGTATATTCATAACAACAGGTAGACAGTGCTACTAGGCCTGTAGACGGCTGTATTCAGACAGGGCTGAGGACTTCTTCACCCCGTCCCAGATGCGAGCTGCATAGTGAAACCTGTAACAAAATAACAGTGAAGAGTTTTTTCGAGTACAGTTTTGCCTCATTTCCAGCTAATCACAAAATGTATACAGTGAGTGACAAACACGACAACACTTGTGTCCCTCTGTGCTTCCCTTACCAGTTCTTCTCTGTGAGGATGGTGTGTGACAGCTGACAGCGGGACATGGCCAGGATTTGGCTGCGGAGCTTGGAGACCTGAGAGGAGAAGGTGGGGTGTCCTCTGTAGCCCGGGAGGAGAGAGAAGAGAAGGGCGGCCCCGGACCCTAGAACAAAACACCAAGATACAGACATGGGTAATCAGTATAACAAAGGACTGAGAGAGGAGAACATCCACAAATATAGACCGACATGTGTGAAAACTAAGACATGGTATTTGCCCTGACCTGCTTTGGTTAGCACGTCCTCCCCCTCATTCTCCATGAGGGGCAGCAGGAACATGTTGACTTCTGTTTCCAGGTAGTCGCGGTCCAGTCCAGGGAAAATATTACAGTCCAGCATGGACAAAGTGCCTGCATATAGAAACCAAAACATGATCAGTCAATACATGCCAACTAAACCCATGTCTGCATACTTTGAGTTTTTTAATGACATGTGTCACTGCTTTGCACTTCTCACCCTTCAAAAAGATGCACGTGCAGAAATCATAATATAGAAACAACACAATAGTTTAGTGTTTAAATATGTGAATGTTGTGATAAGCCTGTTGGTACATCCTCTCCAGACTAACCTTTGTATTTCAGATGGGAGTGGGCCATCAGCTTGTCCACTGCCATGTGCATCTTCTTCAGGTTTCTGGGACAGAACTCATCACGACTAGATTTGTTCTGCAGGAACACTAGACAACAGAACAATACATTAGTGAGCGTTCAGTACACTGATCTGGAACTACAGTGTGTGTGTGCATGTTTCTGCATCTGTCACCTATGTGAGGGTAGTACTCTGATCCCTCTTCGGTGCCAGAGGAGCCAGTGCTGTCGTGGCTGGCTGAGGGGGTGGAGGGCTTCAGCATCTCTGCTGTCTGGAGGAACCTGGCCAGAGACCATATCATCATCACCAGAGATAATTCATACAACCTGGTCAGAATATTCACACAGCACAACAACCACACTACAACATGAATATGATATCAGAACCTTCCCAATGTTGTGACAGTGGAATGGATGCGAGGTTGTAAAACATTTCCCCAACAATATTGCCATGGTGATGAGTGGAAAATGCCACAGCCAAAATACACTCAGACCTGGAACAAGGAACACCACCCTCCAATAATGATCCTACCTGCCCTGATTTGAAAACCACATGTAAAGCATTAGTGAATCAGTGCTAATGGACTATTTTTTTCCAGACGGGTGGGGTGGTTACCTGTAGAGGTTGATGTCAGTGAACCAGTCTTGAATCACAATGACCACGTGGCACACTGTGAACAGGAAGGCAGTGATCTGAAGAGACTGATTCAAAAAGAGCAGAGGCGAAAGAGTTAGTTATAACACCTTGAACAGTAGAACTTACAAACCGACTTCAACATACAGTATGGAAACACATTATGCAAACATAGGCAAATGTTTTAAGACTGAATCATAAGACTGGATCAGATTAGACAGGAAGTAGATCTCCTTTAGAGCCTCTGTTGCCCAGTGCCCCCTGCTGGCCCCTCACTGACCTGCATCTCCACATAGGTGTGAGGGAGGTTGTACTCTGGAGGCAGCTTGCGGTCGTTGTTGATGAGGTGATCCAAAATGGAGGGGCTGAGAATGGGCTGGAGGAACACACAGGGCAGAGGAACACATTGGTATAGAAAATAAGAGGAATGGCATATGGATGAATACAAAATTAGAGATACAGCGAATTGCCTTAACCGCTGATGCTTTAATCTGACCTGTGTGTCCAAGAAGATGACTCTTTCCTGGGTAATGTAGAAGTCAATACCAGTGCTCTGGTTCCCCCCTCTCTCTTTGATCTCCTGAGTCTGGGCCCTGAACACATAGCCCCTACACAAACACACAGAGGCCTGTCAGACACACAGATATAATACAACCATCTGTTACCGTTAACTTTTAAATTGAATTACATTCGTTTAGACTATAACAATTTACAACACAATATTCCCTGTCTTTATAGATGGAAAGAGCTCCATGTAAGGAGGTGCCAATAGAACAATACCTTTGGTCTTCTTCAGGTGAGTTGGCAGACAGGAGAGACATGATGGTGGATTTCCCTGTTCCCTGCAGGCCAATGACTCCCACTACCAACATGTCTGTCTGGTCCCTTAGGTACTGTAACACAGGACAACACAACATGTCTGTCTGGCTCAGTGTTCCTCTGGAAGAATGTGTAGCAGTGGGGAAAAAGGTTGCAGTGGAGGGGGTTAAGAGGGGGGTCCGGGTCCCCCCGGAATTGTTTTATGTAGAAGGACTGAGAAGCACATTTCTTGTAATTATTCTCCAAAATGAATGAAAATAAAATTATGCTGACACCATCTAAATGATCATTTCCACCTTCAGAAATGAGCCCAATAATATATTGGTAAAATTATTTTAATATATTGGACCATGCATGGTCAATATGATCAGGTATGCTATTAGCAATAAGCATTATCACCTGTAGCCCAACCAAAAAAAGGCATAGTGGCTAGAAATAAATTGTCTGAAGCATGGTGTCGCGACCTGCATTTACCCTACTGAGCTAATCATTAGCTAGATCCCAAATGGTATCTTTTAACTAGTTAGCATCATAATGATACATTTTTTGTCCCAAAACAAACTGTGATTGCATTATGAATTGATGTGCATTGACAGCTTGTCAGAATGCATGTTCACCTCCCTATGGCACTCGCAACTTAAATGTGCCTTGAGAGGAATATTTATCTCGCATAGAACGCACAACAAACAGATTAGGTAAATAGATAAACTGTTATACTATGGGGTTGTCTGGTTTTTCTATTCATTTATTTTGCAAAGGAAAAGTTAATGTGGACTGTCCTAGCATCTTCAAAGTGCCACAGCTAAATGACTGCAGCAGAAACACTGATCTGGTCCCTTAGATATTGTAACACAGGACAATAAAACTGTTACACAACATGGAACATGTGTAGCCTGGCTAAAGATCTGTTACACATATGTATGGCATGACAACGATAATCAGAGGAGCTTTACCTCCATGGCGCTGTCACACCAGTTCATCTGATCGTCCACCAGCTTGATGCTGTGCTTCATCTTCTCAGGGGGGACAAGCTTGGTCTGGCCAATCACAGCTGTAAGTAATGTGCATGTGTTAGAGATGGTATTCACTGCTACAGTAAATAAACGCTTATGATGGCTAGGGTAATGCTGATAATCAGTAGACATGTCCTGCATCCATGGTGGTCAGAGGCCTTTATTTAATTGTCTGTATTATGTCTCTGGTCACTGATAACACTAGTAAAAGGAAGTAGTGGTCTTTGACCAGTATTGACTCACGGTCCACAGCACTGTTGGAAGCAGCTGCTCCCATGCCTCTGTTTTGGATCTGGTAGACAGGTTGGGTAGGGCGCTGGCCCTCCCTCTCTAGCTTTGAGGCCCCAGAGCCAGAGGCCGGAGAAGCTACCTCTGGAGGGGTCCCTGGTTTCCCCCCGTCCTCCCTGGTCTTGATGAGCATGATGGGCTTCTCCAGGGCCTGGCCTCCACTGATGGGTACACTCTGGGAAGGCTTGGACTGAAACAAAACAAGAGCCAATGCATTATACTTGTTGTTGTATTTACTGCCAAGACCCATGCATCTGAATTCAGTAAAAACCTTTAGTCAGCTTATAGACAACAACCTTCAGTAAGAGCATCTCTCCTTACCCGTTCTCCAGGGGGTTTGGCCAGGATGATGGGGGTCTTCTGAAGGAGTGGTCCTGGAGGCTCCTCACTACCATCCTTCAAATACCAGATGAGAACTACAATAAACTAAGGAAGCCCATATAGCTAATTTTCTCGCATAGGAAAGCCTTGCACTCTTGTCCTTACCCTGCGTTCTCTGGGGACATATTCCCGATCTCGACTGGGACCAGAGAGGTTTTGCCACGGGGGACCCACATCCCTGTCTCGGCGTCGCCTTCTCCTCCTTCCCTGTCCGTACATGCCGGGTTGACTGTGGCCAGATTCTGACATGTTGCACACTATGGTCAACTGTCAAAATAAAACTGGAACAGATAGCTACACCATCAGTTCAAATGTAATGCATTCTGCTCGTCTGATATGCAGTGGCTAGCTACAGTAACATTAACATATTTGGGTGGAATGGATCTGAGTGGCTCTTCACACTTTCTGGTTCTTAAAAGCGGAAGTAGCTGCAGGTGGGTAGACGCACTTCCGGCAACAGAAATGCCAATGGCGGAATCGAGAAACAAACATTTTTGTAGTGTCCCGCAGTGCACAAATTCCAAACATACATATTTCCCCGAGCAATGATGAATTGAAGTAGTAGTGTGGGCAGGCAATTAAAAGAGACTTTGACATACGTCGAGGAAGCACATACTGTATATTTTACAGCTTACACTTGGCGACTATCTTCCTTCCTCAGACCACAGGGTCTGAAGCTGGGGGCTGTTACTAGACGTTTTCAATGGAGCGACTATCATCCCGCAACAACCTGAATATGAATGGGAAAATGCTCGTCTTGGAGTTGATGTTCGGGAAACCGCTCGTGTTGCTGGCGACCACGACTATGCGAAACCTCCTCCTCCTCTTGGTAACGTTAAGTGGTGAATGTCTATTATTAGCTAGATCAACTCGCTGCCCAGGTAAAGTGGACAGGAACATTTTAAATAGAAGATATACATACTACATGAACAAACCATATAAATTGCCATAGCTTTAGCCGGGAAAATTACGATTGAATGAACGCTACTAGTCTTTCCAGGCCAACGACGCATATATTTAAAACACCTTCACTCGTCTTTCATTTTACAATACACATAGTTATTTCGTTAAACACTTACATGATGCGATTAATTTGGTTTTCAATTAGCTACTTGCTTTCCAAATAGAATCCTCAAAACGGAAACAAAATCAGATGGTAACGCTGAAGTACAGCTCTCAAATTATTTCGTTGGGAAACGAAGCCAGCTGACCAGGCAACATAGGTTCCGGGCAGTTCAACGTGGGTTTGCGTCACGACAGGGGTGTATTCATTACGCCGATTCTGTTGCAAAACGTTAAAAGGTTTTGCAACGAATACGATAGTTTTTATTGGATATATTCAATTAGGTAGGTGCTAGGTCCCTCTCCGTTTCGTTCCGTTTACTCTGTTTTCTTCCCTTTGGTTCTCAAACGGTAAACGGTTTCCGTTGCAAGACGTAATGAATACACCCCATAATTCCATGTTTTGTACACTGATTGAAGTTCCAACATTTGTAAATGCAGTGTAAAATGTGGTTAGTACAATGTAGCACCGTTCATGTAGTTCAGGCATACTTTTAGCTAATCATGCTATATATATATATATATATATATATATATACACACACACACAAAACAGGCCTGGCATGCAGGAGAAACAAGGTGTCACAATAATTTTGGATGTTGAAATATCCTCTAAATGAACCTAGAATAAATCCTGTGAATAGTACAGATTTCAAACCATACATGCATGTGTAATGAGCCAGTGCCACGAACACATGTTATTTTGTTGTAGAGGGTGAATATACAATATAGGCCTACACCCTGGTATGACAAAAAAATATTATAGGCTATCAAAACTTTACTCCTCCAAATATTA